>JBBMOL010000256.1:48933-648933 GCA_037954665.1 Laguncularia racemosa | reverse complement strand
AGGCTTGAGAATCACGTGGAAATCAGATCAAAATGAAGCAACACAAACCGTGAATTCCACTTCCCCTTTCAATACCAAATTTACGTCACAATGCAATAAAAATGATAGTGAATTCAATAACTAAAAGAAGAATAAATCTTACAAGATTGATGTCCACAAATTACAATAACCAATAAGTCCAAGAAAGATTCAAATCTACCCTAGATATGACTCACTAGAGAAGAAATGAACAACAACAAAGATGAATCGATATTACTCACGATTTCTCCTTGTTGCACTCGCCACAATTCCAACTTATTAGGATTGAAATTGATAAGAGAATTTGGAATTAGGAAAACCCTAAGCCCTCTCACGAAATGTGAAGTGTTTGTTCTGCAAAATAAGCCTCCTCAAACCCTCTCTTAAGCAAGTATTTATACTTGCAATTTCTAGGGTTAAAAAGTGCTCAAAATTACAAGTTTTCCACTTTTAAGGTGGCTAACCCTAAATGAAAGTTACAAAGAAATAAAAGTGTCCCAAAACCAAATACAACCAAAAATAGTTTATAAAAGAAGAAATATATAAAAGAAATGGTCTTCTAGATGCCGGTCTTCTATAGGATCCATCGACCCAGCTCATCGCCGGTTCAGGTTGGTCCATGGATAACCCACAAGCTGAGTCTGAGAGAGTTTGTCCATTTCCCTGTAGAATATGATAAGTGTGCCTATTGGAATACACAATACAACAATAATAGAAAAGAGGTTAATATATAAATAATTCCGGGGTCAATCTGCTCAAAATGGGCCCTCAATGCCAAGATTTGAAATCCTTCAGTTCTTGCCCTAATGATAGGTCTTGTCGGATTTTTATTCCTATCAGTTGGAGTATATAATACATGAATAAGATAAAAGAGGTTAGTAAACAAATAATTCTTAGGTCGATTTGCTCAAAATGGGCCCTCATTGCCAAGATTTGAAATCCTTTTGCTCTTAGCCTAATGATAGGTTTTACCGGATTTTGATTCCTATCATCTTCTCGGGCCTAAAAAAGATTTGTCCTCAAATCTGACAGATCAAATGCAATAGAGACTCTATTTCCTCTTAGCAAGCCACCTGAAGAAGTATCACTGTAGAATCCCAATATCTAAAATACCATAGGGGCTGATTGTTTTCTCTCCTCCATTTCTAGGATGTATCTCATCTGCAGTACAAATAATGATCCATTATTCACTAAGGTCTCCCCTATCTCAACCTATTCCACTGATATTGCTTCCTCCTTTTCTAACTCATCTGTATGGCGCTGACCCTCATGGCCCTCTGAAACCTCTGATGATGGACACAAATGTCTCTAAACAATCTAGCCCTCTAGTTATCTGCTCATATCACTTTGACCCTCCGTATCCCCTGAAGGTTTACTCAACTGCTCATAAGCCTCTAATGATGAGATCCATGATGAGAGCCAAGCCGGAAGAAGAAATGTGGATCCTCTTGAAGTGCCACCTGGACCGATCATAAGAAATCAAGCGAAACGATTCAAGGAAGCACTTAACGGGTTGATAAAGGTTATCCATGAAGCCGGAAAGGATTGGAGCAATCATGAAGTTGGAACAGATTGGAACAACCATGGGAAGACCCTTGCTTTTATAGAAGTCACACCAAACACGGGTTGAAGAGGGCGTGTATGTTCAAGGCATGGCCGTGTAGGAATTCCAAGATTGCACAGAATGACACACGGCTAGATACACGGCTAAAAGGCACGGCCGTGTATGGAGACAAGCAAATTCACAGAAAGATACACGACCAGAAGTACATGGTCGTATATGTGACCGGAATGTGCATAGAAAAGTACACGGCCAAAGTACACGGTCGTATATCCCCTGCCAGCCAGCTTGTTCTGTTTTTGTGTTTTTATGCAACTTATCTAAGCTACGTCGTTTTGGACTTGTTTTTCACGAATTGTAACCCTAGTATAAAAGTTCCTAGGGTTTAGAACAACTAAAGAATTTACATCTTTGAACATTAAACACTTTTGAGAAGCAACTCTCTTGGTTCTTCAAGAACTAAATCGAACTTATCAGATTGATTTCCGTAGCGTTCATCCCGACTTATCAATCGGTCTTTCATCCCGATTGTGGCGTCTTCATTTATACCAAGGTTCTTGTCTCGCTTATAGACAACGGGTCGCGGTTTCCACTTTAGGTGTTTGGGCGTCTTGGGCAATGAATTCCAAACGTATTGGTATTGGGTTTCGTCATGAGTTGGTGTGGTTCGTATCAGTTTGGCATCAGAGCTTAGGTTTGTCAAAACATCAAGTTCGGTTGAGGAAGGTAATATCAAAAACCCTAACTCCAATCATTCATATCAATTATCGTATTCAATTTCATAGTATTGATTGTCTTTTGATAGTGTAATATCGACTAGGCGATTGTTAAAAAAAAAAAAAAGAGTAAAAATCACGACAAAAAAAAAAAGAGAAAAGAAAAGAAAAGAAAAATGTGATCAAGAGCAACAACCAAGACAAAAAAAAAATTCGGATAGAAAAATAGAGGAAAATTTACGAACCCTAGAGTTGTTTTGAATTCTACGGAAGGAAATTGGTGTAGTTCGGGTTAGTTCCAAGAGAATGGAGAAGAGGAATTTGGCGAGTTTATATCATCATTATTTGTGAGAATACACGAGTGACTGTGTGATATCATCATTTGAGCGAAACATGTAAGGGAGTGTATCGTGAGGTTTAATTATATATATATATTTGTGTTAGTACTAATCTTTTCTGCAGGGACTATGTCGAGACAACATTCTCCTGAAGGTGAGAGGGGAAGGTTTGATGCTAGGTTAGTAATTGAGGCGTTGAGGGGAGAAATGAAGAGGATGTTCCAAGAAGGAATGGAACAAATTCATGAGACGGTAGAGCAAAGACTAGAGCAATCCACAAACGTATTCCAAGGGCGTAAGAGGGAGAGTCGTTCTAGGAGAGTACCGAGGGGTGGAGATGAAATGTTGGATGATGACTTTGATGAGCCTTCTGTCGGGAGTTATAGAGGATATAGTGGTCGGAATAGAGGAACTAGGGATTGGGAAGATAGAGGAGATAGGAAAAGAGAGAATATATTTCATACTAGATGTTATCTAGGAGATCACATTTGTAGTTTGATTATTGATGGGGGAAGTTGCACCAATGTAGTGAGCAATTTTATTGTTGAAAGGCTGGGGCTCAAAACTGTTAGACACCCTAGTCCATATAAATTGCAGTGGTTGAATGATAGTGGAGAGACTAAAGTGAGTAAGCAAGCATTGATTGGGTTTCGCATTGGTAGATATGAGGATGAGGTGTTATGCGATGTAGTGCCAATGCAAGCATGTCATGTGTTGTTGGGGAGGCCATGGCAATTTGATAGGAAGGTTGTTCATGATGGCTTTTCTAACAAGTATATGCTTGTTCACCAAGGGAAAAGTTTTAACCTTAAACCTTTAACCCCTAAACAAGTGTATGAGGATCAGTTGCAGCTACAACAGTCATTTGCAAAACACAAGGTGAGTGAAAAGCAGAGTGAGAGTGAGAGAGCAAAAGACAATGAGAAGAAAAAGGAATATAAAAGTCAAGATCAAAAGGATAAAGAGAAGAAGGCTGGAAAGAGTATGAGAGGCCAAGTTGAAAGGGGATCAACTTTGGTTATGAGTGAAAAGGAGAGGGCAGCCTTGCAAAAGGAGAGATGTGTGGCAAGAGTGAGTGTAGTAAGGAGAGCGTTAGTGATGAGGTAACCTATGTTGTTGCTAGTTTTCAAAGAAACATGTTTGACTACTAACGAATTATCTAATGCTTTGCCTAGTGTGGTTGTGTCTCTTATGCAGGATTTTGAAAATGTCTTTCCGAAGGAACTCCAAAGGCAGGTAGATGAGTTAATGGAGAAGGGATACGTGAGAGAAGGCATGAGTCCATATGCAGTGCCTGTGATTTTGGTGCCTAAGAAGGATGGGACATGGAGAATGTGTGTTGACTGCCGCGCCATCAACAACCTTACGGTAAAGTATCATCATCCCATTCCTTGTTTAGATGACTTCTTAGATTGGTTATATGAGTATAGTGTCATTCCTCGTGAGCCATGCATAAACATTTCCATAGATTTTGTGTTAGGATTATCTAGGCCTAGGCATGGTCGAGCTTCTAATTTTGTGGTTGTGGATAGGATTCTTAAAACGGTTCATTTCATTCCTTTTCATAAAACTGATGATGCTATACACATTGTTGATTTGTTCTTTAGAAAGGTAGTGCATCCGCATGGTATACCTAGAAGCATTGTTAGTGATCGAGATGAGAAATTTTTGAGTCATTTTTGGAGAGTATTGTGGGAAAAGTTGGGAACTAAACGGATGTTTTCAACTATCTATCACCTACAAATTGATGGGCAAATTGATGTGGTTAACAGGACTTTAATTCAATTGTTAGGGGCAATCATAGAGAAGAACATTACGACTTGGAAGGATTGTCTACCATTTGTGGAGTTTGCATATAACAGGGCTTTGTATAGCACTACTCATTGTTCACCATTTAAGATTATGTATGGTTTTAACCCATTGGTTCCTATTTATTTATTGCCGTTGCCACTTAACAAGTCTGTGAGTTTTGATGTTGATTCTAAGGCAGATTTCGTGAGAAAGCTACATGCACAGGTAAAGATTAGGATTGTAAAACAAAATGCCAGGGTCGCTTTAAGGGTGAATAAAGACAGGAGACCCAAGATTTTTCAGCCTGGAGATTAGGTTTGGGTGCATTTTCGCAAGGAGAGTTTTCCATTGCAGAGGAGATCCAAGTTGAACCCTAGGGGAGACGGTCCATTTCCGATGCTTGAGAAAATCATTGATAATGCCTACAAGAAAAATTTACCAGGTGAGTATCCAGTAAGTGTCACATTTTATGTTACTGATCTTAGTCCATTTGATGCAGGCAATGATTTGAGGACAAATCCTTTTCAAGAGGAGGGGAATGATGAGAGCCAAGCCGGAAGAAGAAATGTGGACCCTCTTGAAGTGCCGCTTGGACCGATCACAAGAAATCAAGCGAAATGATTCAAGGAAGCACTTAATGGGTTGATAAAGGTTGTCCATGAAGCCAGAAAGGATTGGAGCAATCATGAAGTTGGAATGGATTGGAACAACCATGGGAAGACCCTTTCTTTTATACAAGTCACACCAAACACGGGTTGAAGAGGGTGTGTATGTTCAAGGCACGGCCGTGTAGGAATTCCAAGATTGCACATAATCATATACGGCTAGATACACGGCCGTGTACGGAGACAAGCAAATCCACAGAAAGATACACGACTAGAAGTACACAGTTGTGTATGTGACCGGAATGTGCACAGAAAAGTACACGGTCGTGTATCCCCTGCCAGCCAGCTTGTTCTGTTTTCGTGTTTTTACGCAACTTATCTAAGCTACGTCGTTTTGGACTTGTTTTTCACGAATTGTAACCCTAGTATAAAAGCTCCTAGGGTTTAGAACAACTAAAGAATTTACATCTTTGAACATTAAACACTTTTGAGAGGCAACTCTCTTGGTTCTTTAAGAACTAAATCGAACTTATCGGATTGATTTCCGTGGCGTTCATCCCGACTTATCAATTGGTCTTTCATCCCGATTGTGGCGTCTTCATTTATACCAAGGTTCTTGTCTCGCTTATAGACAACGGGTCGCGGTTTCCACTTTAGGTGTTTGGGCGTCTTGGGCAACGAATTCTGAACATATTGATATTGGGTTTCGTCATAGGTTGGCGTGGTTCGTATCATCTAATATCTCTGAAGGTGAACAAAATTGCCCTTGAACAGTTTCGTCCTCTAGTGATATGCTCATCTGACTCTGTTCATCAGGATCCTCTGAAGGTTGGTACATCTGTGACTGATAAATTTTGTGCTCTAAGGGTTGGTTCAACTACTCATGGCCCACTGATGGTCTACTGATTTGTTGCTAAACCCTTTGAACCTCTAAAGGTGACATTGGATTCAGAATAATTCATTTTCCCTCCTTCTGGTATACATAAGTATTCCTAAAGCCACAATGTAAAACCTTCCTGTCATATAACCAAGGCCTACCAAGCAATATATGGGATGTACACATAGGCAAAATATCACACTCAATCTCATCAAAGTATTTATCCCATACACTAAATGGTACCCTAGCTCTTTAGGTCACATGCAAACTCCCCTACTCACTAAGCCAATGCAATGTATACGGTTCAGGATGTAGAGTAGTAGCAAGTTTTAGTTTTGATACTAACGATGCTGCTACTACATTGGTACAACTACCACCATCAACTATAAGGACACATAAATTTCCTTGTACCCTATAAGAAGTATGGAACAAGTTTTCCCTTTGTTCATCATCCTTAGTAGTAATTATAGTCAATGTCCTGTGCAATACATTAGTATAATGAAACATCTCACTAAACATGATTGTGTTCAAACCCAACAACACAATAATTATCCTCACACTTCCACGGTTTAAGTACACAACCAAGCTACAAGTGAAGTACACTCAACTACTTTCAAGTAGATAGAATTAAATTCAACTACAAGTATTTAAGTAACTAGTTCAATTACTTTCACACTTTAATGACTTGTTTGAATTTTAAATTATACTACTCACTTTCCTTATTCTTGCCTTGGTTTCACACTAATTAACTTCACAATGGGTAACACTTAAACACAAGCACAAAAATACACAACTCACTGCCACACAACTTCCCTTTTAACTCACGGTTCCACAATTATTCACGCCTTCAATAACAAGTATCTATACAACTCACACAAGAACCAACGCCAATTACATACACCCTTCACTAAATGTACAAAAACACAACTCTACACACACACCTTCAAGTCACAATGCTCTTCCCCACTTTTACACAAAAATCAAACCACAACTTCAATGAAAAAGGCAGCTCAACTTTCAAATTCAAAGTGAGCTCAACAAGTGCAAGATTCCACAAATGGTAAGAAGTTATTTTAAATTCAAATGACACACAATTAACTATGACTTAATGTGTGTTTTGAAATTTCAAATTGACTTCTTAATGTACACTTCAATTCTGATTTCAAATCTGAAAAATAATAATTGTGATTCCTCCAATTTCCGAAAATGCACACACTATACAATTCCACTTCACAATTGTAACACTACTATTCCCCTTCACGGTTTGCTATCCATACACTGCACTCTCACACTTTAGCCTCAATGTGCAACACCTTACTCCACACAACTTCCACAAATTCACACCACTTTATAACACCTCCAGTGCAACACACTCACACCGCCACTTACATAATACACACACAATGCACTTAATTCAAACATCAACACCAACACTCACGATGTAACACCTTCTTCTCAATACACACAACACAAACTTCACCAATTTGCTACTTTTCCTCACAACAAGTTCAAGGATAACACATTGCAAATTCTTCACTTCAAACACAATTTCAAACCGCAAATTAGTAAACAAGGTAGCAACAAATTCAAATGAACTCACTTATTGCAACCTTTCCACAAATGGTAAGAAGCCACTTTCAAATTCAAATGAACACACAATAACTTCTATCACTTAATGTGTGTTTTGAAAATCAAATAGCTTCCATATAATCCACACAATTCAAATCTGAAAATTGTACAACTATACTCTTATCTCCGAAAATGCTCACAACAATAATCCACTTCAACAATTGAACATTACTCTTCTAAACTTCAAATTTCAACTTCCTCAAATGATCACAAGGATCACTTCCCCTTAATCAATCACGATCAACTCAAGAATTCCAAGAATGTTTTGATCTCCAATTGTACATCCACCAATCAATCAAGAGAACAAAATTTCAACAATCACAACAACAAGATGCAATTTCATGCTAACAAATTTTCGGATCAAGGTACTTCACAACAAACCCCTAACTTCCAAATTTCAATTGACAAATCCCTCCTCTTAAACCTCAAGCTCTGACACCAAAAAGATGATGTGCTCAAAACCAAGCCCAAGCACACAAAAACCCAATTGAAAGACCAATTACACAATGAAATCGAACTAGTCCTCTAAATTGCATAATTCCTCAATATTTATGAACCAATTCCTACAACAAGGATGTGACCAAGAATGAATCCAAATATGATGATGCTCTGATACCAAAAGATGATGTGCCTAAAGCCAAGGTCTAAGCACAATCAAATGAATCAATGAAACAACTTCAATTCACAAATAAAAACCGGTTTAATAGGATCATGAATTGCGTGAACCCTAGTGGAGATTTGATGAAATCCAAAGGTTCAAAGATGCAATTAACAATCCAATAATGATAAACTTCTCCAATAAAACAACAATCACAAGAATTCCACGTGAGTCACACACAAGATGAACAAGAACCAATTCCGTAAATCTCCCTTTCCGCAATTTCCAATTCACGGTTCAAAAGTGATAAACAATTGTTGATGGAGAATCACAAGTATGATAAATACTCAAGATAGACACACTAATTTGAATTGATACCAATTCAAGTCTGACCAAGAAATTTTCTAATCCAACTCTAGATATTACACACTAGAGAAGAAAAAGAAAACACAATAAGTAGAAATTGATATAACTCACAATTTCAATTGTTGCACTCGCTACAATCTCAACTCTTGAGATTGAAATTGATAAGAGGAAATTGAACTAGGGAAACCCTAAGCTCTCTCATGAAAATGTGATGTTCTAATCTAAAAAAAATGGCCTCCCTAAACCCTACTTTAAGCAAGTATTTATACTTGCTCCTTTTAGGGTTAGAAAATGCACAAAATTACAACTATGCCACTTTTAAGGTGGCCAGTCCTAAATGAAAATTACAATCAAAATGAAAGTGTCCCAAAAGAAAATTACAACATAAAATGGTCCAAATAACAATTACAAAATAAAATAAAATAGTCTTCATCATGCAAGCTCTTCCATAGGATTCGTCGCCCTGACTCATCGTCGATTCAAGTCGGTCCATGGATAATCCACAAGTTGAGTCTGAGTGAGTTTGTCCATCTCCCTATAAAATATGATAAGTGTGCCTATTGGAATATATAATACATGAATAAGATAAAAGAGGTTAGTAAACAAATAATTCTTGGGTCGATTTTCTCAAAATGGGCCTTCATCGCCAAGATTTGAAATCCTTTGGCTTTTGCCCTAATGATAGGTTTTGTCGAATTTTGATTCCTATCATCAGGATAGTCTTTGTGTGACCCAAAGGGCTAGGGTACCCTTCAGTATAGGGGACAAGCACTGTGATGAACTTGAATGTAATATTATTCCTATGTATACATCCTATATATTACTTGGTAAGCCATGGTTATATGATAGGATAGTATTACATGATGGGTATAGAAATACTTATATGTTCCAATAGGATGGTAAACATATAGTATTGAACCCTATGTCACCATCAGAGGTCCAGAAGATACAAAGATAGATAAGACAACCATTATAAATTCTTAAGGATCATAGCCACATGATCAAATCTCCTGAGGTTCCTGAGGTTTCTAGTTACACGAGCCAACCTATAGAGCACCAAAATTTTTAGACACAGATGTGCCAACCTCCAGAAGATCCTAATGGTCAAAGTCAGATGAGCAGACCATTAGAGGACCAAACTGTTCAGGGGCAGTTGTGTTCACCTTTAGAGGTACTAGAGGCTCATGAGCAGTTGAATAAACCTTCAAGGGATATTGAGGGTCAGAGAGATATGAGTAGATCACCAGAGGGCCAAGCTGTTCAGAGACATTTGTGTCCACCTTCAAAGGTTTCAGAGGGCCATGAGCGGTTAATCCAACCATTAGAGGGCCATGAAGGTCGGCAACATACAGATGAGTTAGAAAAGGAGGAAACAATATCAGTGGAACGGGTCGAGATAGGGGAGACCTTAGTGGATAATGGGTTATTATTTGTGTTGCAGATGAGATACATCTTAGAAATAGAGGAGTGAAAGCAATCACCCCCTGTAGTATTTCAGATATTAGAATTCTGCAGTGATACTTCTTTAGATAGCTTACTAAGAGGATACAGAGTTTCTACTGCATTTGACCTGTCAGATTTGAGGACAAATCTTTTTGAGGCCCGGGGAGATGATAGGAATCAAAATCCTACAAGACCTATCATTAGGGCAAGAACTAAAGGATTTCAAATCTTAGCAATGAGGGTCCTTTTTGAGCAAATTGACCTTGGAATTATTTGCTTACTAACCTCTTTTCTGTTATTCATGTATTGTATATTCCAATAGGCACACTTATCATGCTTTACAGGGTGGTCGACAAACTCAATAAGACTCAGCTTGTAGGTTATCCATAAATCAACCTAAACAGAAGATGAGTTGGATCGACGAGTTGATTTGAAGACCCGACATGTTAAGGACTATTTTTATTTATTTGTTATTTATTTGGAACCATTTATGTTGTAAGTTTTTTGGATACTTTTATTTAGTTGTAATTTGTGTTTTAGGACTAGCTACCCTATAGTGGCATAGTTGTAATTTTTGGAGTGTTTTTACCCTAATAGAACCAAGTATAAATACTTGCTAACTAGGGTTTTAAGGGGACATTACATTTGACATCAAAATATACACTTTGTGGCCATGAGAGACATCTCTTGCAAGCTTCTACTCTTATCAATTTCAATTGTCGAATTGTAGCAAGTTGGCTTAGGAATCCTTGTGAGTTATATCAAGGTTATTTCTATGTTACATCCAATTATATCTAATTTATGATTGGATTGGTTCATTTTGCTTTATTTCACGCAATTAGGGTTCCTTGTTCATTATATGGTCCATGCCATTTGTTAATGGAAAGTTAGAATCACTTATGTTGTTATTGAATTAGTTTTGTTTAATTTAGTACACACCATTTGTGGAGTTGTTTGTTTTCCATTTGCATGCTATTTTGGAGAATTGTTCATCAATTTGGTACACGCCATTTATGGAGTTATCTAGTTGATTCAAAAATTGGAATGTGTAGATTGTGCTTTGGATTTTAGGCACATCATCTAGTCTAGATGTAATCAAATACAAAAGCAAACCAATTAAACTTCTATATAACTTTTCATTGATTTTCTTACCTTAAGAGTTAAGATCTAACTCGGCAGATGAACTCATTGGGGTAGCTACTTCCTTTGAATTTTCATATCCAAACTTTTTCAATATCTACTTAGTATGCTTCTCTTGATGACTGAAAATTCCTTCTTTGGTTTGCTTAATTTGTACGCAAAAAGAATTTCAACTCACCTATCATTGACATTTCAAATTTTGCCTACATAATCTTTGCAAACTCTAGACAATATTTTTCATTAGTTGATCCAAAGATTATGTCATCCACATAAATTTGTACAACTAATATATCATTATCATAGTGCTTCAAGAATAAATTTGTAGCAATTGTATCTCTTTGATAACCACTAGAGATTAGATATTCACTAAGTCTCTCATACTAAGCTTTTGGTGCATGTTTAAGTCCATACAAAGCTTTTCTTAGCTTAAAAAACATACTAAGGCTTAAAAGGATCCTCAAATCTAAAGGGTTGTTTAGCATGCACTTCTTCTTTGATATAACCAATCAAGAAAGAACTTTTATATTTGGAACAACGTAAAATCTTTAAAAAAAGTATAGGTAAGTGATAGGAATCAGATTCCCACAAGACCTATCACTAAGGCTCGAGCTAAAGGCTTACACAACTTGGTTTTGAGAATCCTTCATGAGCAACATAATCCTGAAGAAGATAACTTAATTTCTTCATTCTTACCATATAATTGTTATGCATTGCAACAGGTTTATTTATCAGTCCTATAGATTGTTAAATCACCTCCACTTTTTAGTGAGTCGGGAACCTCATCAAGACTCAAATCAAAAGACTTTAAAGACTTGACATCTTGAAGACTAATTTTTATATATTTTTCATTTACTTGGATTATTTATGTGTAAGCTTTTAGGATACTTTCATTTGCTTGTAATTGTGTTTTTAGGACCGGCCACCCTAAAGTGGCATAGTTGTAATTTTGAGGACTTTTTAACCCTAAAGGGAGCAAGTATAAATACTTGCTTAAGTAGGGTTTTGAGAGACTTTGGATAATTTTAAGAAAAACACCTTCTTGTCACTGTGAGGAGTTCCCTTGCATTGCCATTGATCTCTTATCAATTTCATCATTGAAATTGTGGCGAGAACCAACTTGAAAGTGATTGTGAGTAATATTAATCATTTCTTGTTATTTACAAATTATACTTAGTGAGTCATATTTAGGTGCTATTTTTTGTTTCCTTTGGTTCACGTGAATTTAGGGTTCTATTTTCAGATTTGAAACTTTTTCAATTTGAATTGGAATCTTAGTTCATTTCCTTTATTCATCATTGATAATCTTGTAATTAGTTGTTCCATATATCCTTTTGGTTTCCATCTTTATAAATTAAGACTGATTTGTGAAGGAGTTGATCAAGCCAAGTGTTGTTGATTGTTATTGTGTTCACGCCTCTTGTGGAGTTAGTTTTATTGGATTATGTTATGTGCTTGAATCATTTAAGCATATCTCCATTTGGTGTCATATCTTACTCGATGATGAGAAATTTTCCGGCACCGCCTATACCTTCAGAACTAGATTTGGCTGATGATCCAAATCGCTTATATTTTTACTTCATATCTTTTTATCTAATAAATATTTGAGAAATAATCTTACAGGTACAATAATAATTCTCCATGGGATGCCAATACGTCCTACACTAGTTGATGGCTACGGGACATCTTCAGATTTACAATCAAAGACCCGCTGCGATTGTTTCCATTTTGAAGCATTGGCTCATGAAGATTTATGATATTTTGTACTTTGTAATTGTTCTATGGACTATTCTATGTTATATTTTCTTTTGGGACACTTTTATTTGCTTGTAATTGTCTTTTAGGACCAGCCACCTTAAAAGTGGCATAGTTGTAATTTTTGTGCATTTTCTAACCCTAAAGGGAGCAAGAATAAATACTTGCTTATACTAGGGTTTGAGGAGGCCAAAAAATTTCAGATTTGAACATCACATTTTCATGAGAGAGCATAGGGTTTCCCTAGTTCAATTTCCTCTTATCAATTTCAATTTCCAAGAGTTAAAATTGTGGCGAGTGCAACAATTGAAATTGTGAGTCATATCAATTTTCTACTTGTTGTGTTTTCTTTTTCTTCTCTAGTGTGTAATATCTAGGGTTGGATTAGAACATTTCTTGGTCAGATTTGAATTGGTATCAATTCAAATTAGTGTGTTTATCTTGAGTAATTATCATACTTGTGATTCTCCATCAACAATTGTTTATCACTCTTGAACAGTGAATTGGAAATTATTGAAAGGGAGATGTACGGAATTGGATCTTGTTATCTTGGTGTTTTTCAAGTGGATTTCACTTGTGATTATTGTTATTTAGGGAAGATTATCATTTTTGGATTGTTAATTGCAATTTTGAACCTCGGATTTCATTAAATCTCCAATAGGGTTCATGCAATTCATGATCTTTTTTTGAACCAGTTTATATTTGTGAATTGAGGTTGTTTCTTTGATTCATTTACATGTGCTAGACCTTGGTTTTGAGCACATCATCTTTTGGTATCAGAGCTTGAGGTTTGTGAGAAGGGATTGCTTGCAATTTGAATTCGGAAATTAGGGGTTTGTTAAGTAGAACATTGATCTAATTTGTTGGCATGAAGATTGATCTATTGCAATTGTGTTGTCTTGTTGTTTTGTTGTTGTAGACGTGGAGTACTTGTAATTTTCCTTATCTCCTTGACCTAACCATGATTGATTTAAGGGAGTGATCATTGTGATTATTTGAGGAAAAGTAGAATTTCGGAAAATTGATTTTTGTTACCTTGATCTTTACCATAAGTTATTTGTTGAAGAAGATAGGGGAAGTACTTGACTTGAATTGAATTTCAGAAATTGAGTTGTTGTCTTCATCCTTGTCGTGAGCCATTTATTTGAGGAAGAAAGGGAAGTTCCTGAATTGAATTCCATCATTTGGGTTCAAATAGTTGAAGCATTGTTAATTAGTGTATGTTGTTTCCTTAACATTGCAAAATTGGAAGGGTTATTTTCTTTAGAAGAATTGTTCACTTTATGTGGAGAATTAGGAAACTATTTTGAATTCAAATCAATCATTAGTTATAGAGTTATTGTGTATTAATCACATTAATTGCACATTAACTAGTTGGAATCAATTGCTTGCCATTTGGAGAAGTATCCATATTTGGTTCCATTTTTGTTGTTAATGCCGTGGAGTGAAGTACTACACCGTGAGTGTTGTTGTTGTTGTTTAAATTAAGTGCATTGTGTAAGTGGCAGTGTGAGTAATTTTAGCATGAAATTGGGTTAAATTTGGGAAGGTTGTTACACCGTGTTGTTAGTGTTATGTGTAGTGAAGTGTTACAACGTGATGTGTTGATTTTGTTGTGGATAAGAGTGCTACACTTGGATTGTAAGAGTATACATGTGCCTTGAGTGAAGTTAAGTGAAGTTGTGTGTTTTTCTTTTGTAGTGGTTGTTGTGTGGCGTTAGAAGCAGTGTGATTGTGAGGTGTACCCCTTTGCTTCAAATTGTCCTTGTGGTTCAATATACCAAGTCTACAACTATGTCGAATGATAGTATGAATGGGGGAATTGGCAATGAAGCCAACAGTTAGGTTGGTGGAGGTCAGGGTCATAATGTTGCAGGTAGGAGGACTTTGGAAGAAAAATTCTAGGATCTTACTACCATAGTTGCTACTTTGGCAACTAGGATTGATAGAATGACATTACCACAACCACCGGTGGTAAACCTTCAGGCACCACCTCGGGTAGCTCCACAGAATCCTCAAAGAGATAGAGTAGTGGGAGTTGGAAATCTAAATAGAAGGATAGGTGAAGAACATCATCCATATAGGGAAGAAAGGGATGACAACTTTGGGGCTAACCCATATCAGAATAGGGATTTCAAGCCACCTTAGGGCTTAGAGTATCTGAAACTGCAGATGCCTTCTTATGATGGTAAGGGATCAGCTGATGATTATTTGGATTGGGAGGACAAGGTTGAGGGTCTCTTTGAATGGTATGAGATTGATGATAATACCAGAGTTCGATTAGTTGCTGTCGAGTTTACAGGATACGCTGCACTATGGTGGAAGAATTTGATTATCAGCAGGCGTAGGGATGGAGAGGCTGAGATTCAGACATGGAGGGATTTGAAAAGGGTGTTGAGAAAAAGATTCATTCTTGAGCACTACAAACAGGAACTGTTTATGCGACTGCAGACTTTGAGGTAAGGAGGCAAGATAGTGGATGATTATGTGCAGGAATTTGAAACCTTCATGATTAGATGTGGATCCATCGAACCTCTAGAACAAACCGTAGCACGCTTCATCTCAGGCTTGAAATATGAAATAGCGCGTGTTGTTGAGTTGCAGCGCTATAGCACACTTGATGAGGCTATTCAGTTGGCCTAAATGAGGTCCAACTTGTTTAGAGCTCCGAGCAGTAGGCCCAATACTATTACCGGACCCATAGCAGCTGACAGTTGATCAGGGGGAACAAAGGTGGTAGGTGAGGCAGTGAGAGTAGTGGACAAAACTACTTTAAACACTGCTAGAGAAAATGTACCTACTGGGAAGGGTAAAGAGGTAATAGCGCCAGATGTGAGGCAGACTGTTCCTGAATCTACTAGTGGAAAGGCACGCCAGATCAAGTGCTTTAAATGCATGGGATTTGGGCATATGGCGGCACAATGTCCAAATATGAGGGTGATGACTGTTATGGAGGGCACTAGGGAAGATGTTGAGGATGACGGGGAACAGATTGAGCCTACAGATTTACCAATAGCACTGTAGGAGTATTATGATGACCAGACTGCAGAAACACATGAGGAGCATACAGGTGAACAATATTTACCTATTAATGTGTTACACAGGGCTCTAACCATATCTCCTAATACTAAAGACATTTAGAGGGAGAACATATTCCACACCTCTTGTAGGATCAGAGGTAACCTTTGTGTACTCATCATCGATAGTGGTAGTTGTACGAATGTTATATCTACTGCACTGGTAGACAAATTACATTTGTCTACTATCCCACATCCTAGCCCTTATAACTTGCATTAGTTAGATAATCGAGGTAGTATGTATGTTACACTAAGGGTGAAGGTCCCTGTGAGTGTTGGGCAGAAATATCGTGATGAGATCCAACGTGATGTAATCCCTATGCATGCATTCCGTTTGCTGTTGGGTAGACCCTAGTTGTTTGATCGGCAGGTGTTACATGATGAGTTTAGAAACACCTACATGTTCAATATGGGTGAGTCTCGCATAGTACTATCACTGATGACTCAATCTAAGGTACATCAGTTTCAGGAACAGCAGGTCAACAGAGATATCAGGGTTCAGTTCCAAAACCGATCCTCTATATTTGAGGGCAAATCTTTTAGAAGCCTGAGGAGATGATGAGAAATTTTCTAGCACCGCCTATACCTTTAGAACTAGATTTGGCTGATGATCTAAATCGCTAATATTTTTACTTCATATCTTTTTATCTAATAAATATTTGAGAAATAATCTTATAGGTACAATAATAATTCTCCATGGGATGCCAATATATCCTACATTAGTTGATGGCCACGGGACATCTTTAAATTTAAATCAAAGACCCGTTGCGATTGTTTCCATTTCGAAGCATTGGCTCATGAAGATTTATGATATTTTTGTACTTTGTAATTGTTCTATGGACTATTTTATGTTGTATTTTCTGTTGGGAAACTTTCTTTGCTTGTAATTGTCTTTTAGGACCGGCCACCTTAAAAGTGGCATAGTTGTAATTTTTATGCATTTTCTAACCCTAAAGGGAGCAAATATAAATACTTACTTATAGTAGGATTTGAGGAGGCCAAAAATTTTTAGATTTGAACATCACATTTTCGTGAGAGAGCTTAGGGTTTCCTTAGTTCAATTTCCTCTTATCAATATCAATTTCCAAGAGTTGAAATTGTGGTGGGTGCAACAATTGAAATTGTGAGTCATATCAATTTCTACTTGTTGTGTTTTCTTTTTCTTCTCTAGTGTGTAATATCTAAGGTTGGATTAGAACATTTCTTGGTCAGATTTGAATTGGTATCAATTCAAATTAGTGTGTTTATCTTTTGTAATTGTCATACTTGTGATTCTCCATCAACAATTGTTTATCACTCTTGAATCGTGAATTGGAAATTGTTGAAAGGGAGATTTACAAAATTAGATCTTGTTATCTTGGTGTATTTCACGTGGATTTCACTTGTGATTATTGTTATTTAGGGAAGATTATCATTGTTGGATTGTTAATTGCAATTTTAAACCTTGGATTTCATTAAATCTCCATTAGGGTTCATGCAATTCATGATCTTTTTTTGAACTGGTTTATATTTGTGAGTTAAGGTTGTTTCTTTGATTTATTTGCATGTGCTAGACCTTGGTTTTGAGCACATCACTCGGTTTTACCATCCGGATTCATAAGGAATTAGGGGTTTACCCTTCTTGTGGAGTGGTTGTTTATTGGAATTGCTACTATTTATTGATTGTATGTGCTTTAGCCCTTTTAGGTACATTAGTAAGCAAAAGTAGTATAGCTTCAAGTCTAACAAAAAGAGCATAAGTTTCACCATAGTTTATGCCTTGCTCTTGTGAATATCCTTTAGCTAGATGCTTAGCTGTATTTCTAATAATCTTTCCATTTTCATCTATTTTATTTTTAAAAACCCATTTAGTCCCTATTATTGATTTATTTTGTGGTCTAGGTATTAGATTTTAAACATTATTTCTTTGGAATTGACTTAATTCTTTCGACATTGCATTGATCTAATTACTATCATTTAATGCTTTGTCAATATTATTTGGCTCAAATTTAGAAAACAAACCAAAATGACTTTCAAGTTCTTGCAATTTAGATCTAGTTTTTATTCCTAAATCTTTTACATTATCAATATTTAAATTAAGGGGATAAGATGATTTATACTTTTAGGTTTTTGAACTTTTGGGGTTACTTTTAGGATTACCTTCTAAACTAACTTTTGTATTACCTTCTACTTTAGTTTTTGAGTTATTAGATTTTAAGATTTCATAAAATGCTTCTTCCTTTTTATCTATATCAGATTTACTATTCTTATCTTCCTCTACTAGTATGAATACTTCATCATTATCAAAATCATCTTTTACTTCATCAAGAAATCGTACATTGATGAATTCTTTTACTCTTCTAGTTTTATTAAAAACACGATACACTTTACTGTTTTGTGAGTATCCTAAAGAGATCGCTTCATCTGATTGTTCATCAAATTTTCGAATGTTATTCACACTCTTTTTCACAAAACATCTACATCTAAACACATGAAAGTATGAAACAAATGGTTTTCTACCATGAAATAGTTTTTATGAAGTTTTATAGTACTAGGTCGAACATACACTCTATTCATTATATAGTAAGTAGTTGTTACAACCTCCACCTAAAAGTATTATGCTGTTCTACTTTCATTGATCATATAATGTGTCGTTTCTTGTATAGTTCTATTTTTTCTTTCAACTACTTTGTTTTGTTGAGTGTGTAAGGTGCTAAACAATTATGATTTATTCCATGTTCTTCACAAAACATTACAAATAGAGCATTGTCGAACTCTTTGCCATGGTTGGTCCTTAAAGAAATAATGAAATATCCTTTCTCATTTTGTATTTGTTTAGCAAAACTTCTAAACATATCAAAAGCATCAAACTTATGTTTTAAAAGAATACCCATGTGAATCTTAAAAAGTCATCAACAATCACATGTTCAAATTTATTTCCTGCTAGACTTAAAGTTCTTGTAGGTCTAAATAGATCAAGATGTAACAATTTAAGTGGTCTTTTTATAGAAATCATATATTTATTTTTATGTGCAACTGAAACCATTTTGTTATTTAAACAAGTTATACATTTAATATCTTGCTTTATGTTAATTTTAGGAAAACTAACAACAAAATTCTTTTTTGAGAGTTTTTTAATTGATTAAAATTCACGTGTCAAAGCTTTTTATGCTAAACATGTATATTTTCACTCATGGTCTGATGTGCCTAACCACTCTTAAAAGCACATCCAAAAGACTTAAGAAAAGATATCTCAAGTCTAGGCAAAATCGGATCCCAAAATGGCACTTTTCAAATGAACTCTAATGTTGAAATGATGAAATTCAATTCTACTAATGATATAATCTGAGTACCACAATGGAAATGGTTTCTAATAACACTCTAATATCATATAATCCACGCAAATGAAGCCTCAATTTGACAAAGAAAACCGTAAAGTAAGATTCCTTTTCCAAATGGTGAAATTCACGTTTTCAAGGATGATCCAAATCAAATGATAAGTACTTCAAATAATCACAAGAATTCGTGTACAATAAGATGTAAATCTGACCAAGAACTATCTCTAATCAACCCTAGATACAACACACTAGAGAAGAAAAGAAATGACAACAAAATGAAATTGATATAACTCACAATTTCAAGATGTTGCACTCGCCACAATTTCAAGTCTTGGAATTGAAATTGATAAGAGTTGGAACCAAGGTAGGAACCCTAATTCACACGTGAAAAGAGGTGTATGTTCTTCAAAAATAAGCTTCCTCAAACCCTCTCTTAAGCAAGTATTTATACTTGCTACTCCTAGGGTTAAAAAGTGCTTAAAATTACAAGTTTGCCACTTTTAAGGTAGCTAGCCCTAAATGAAAATTACAAGGAAATAAAAGTGTCCCAAAACCAAATACAACCAAAAATAGTTCATAAAAGTGTAAATATATAAAAGAAATGGTCTTCAAGATGCCGGTCTTCTATAGGATCCATCAGCCCAATTCATCGCCGGTTCAGGTCGGTCCATGGATAACCCACAATTTGAGTCTGAGGGAGTTTGTCCATTGCCCTATAGAATATGATAAGTGTGCCTGTTAGAAAACACAATACAAGAATAATAGAAAAGAGGTTAATATATAAATAATTCCGGAGTCGATCTGCTCAAAATGGGCCCTCAACGCCAAGATTTGAAATCCTTCAGTTCTTGCCCTAATGATAGGTCTTGTCGGATTTTTATTCCTATCATGGTCGAAAAGAAACACTCATTATTCATATCAGAGGGTGTAATCAGATATATGTTCCGTTTCCTTAATCCTTTAAACAATTTCACTCCTTTAGTATTATAAGCATAATATTTACTCTTTTCAAAGATCATTTTATAACCTCTATCACATAATTGACTTATTCTTAAAAGATTATGTTTCAATCCTTGACCAAAGAAACATTTTCAATTGAATACGGAGAATGACCAATTGTACCTATTCACCTATAATTTTACCTCAACTGCTATCTTCAAATCTTACATACCCTTTTTCTATTTGCATGATGCTAGTGAACAAAGATGCATCTCCTATTATATGGCCTGAACACCTACTGTTTGCATACTAGGTACCTTTTATTTTAGTTCCTTGTCCCTATAGTCATACAAAAAGGTAATCAAACCCTTTTAGGAACCTAAATCAGCTGGGTCCTTGATAAGTCAAGCTCGTCTTTTCTTGTTTCTTAACTTAATGTGTATTGAGCTTGTTTATTTTATAAAAGCAATACTTTTCTATATGTCCTATTTTATTGCAAAAGAAACACGCATGAGAAGATGTATTATACCTTTGATTTACTTGATAGAGATAATTTTATCTTGGATACCATTTATCATATCTGTACCTGTAGTCTCTAAGGTATCCTTTGGGTTGATATTTATGCTGTTGAGGGTACCTTTTAAAGTATCCTTTGCTCCTACTATTCAAGCTCTTTTTAATAGGTTCTTTATCTTTAATAAGTTGAACATTCACAAATTCACTTCCTTTAATGAACATAGTCTTCTTCATATCATTAGATGGGTCACCATGTTCAAATCGAAGTCCATGTTTAATACTCGTAGGTCTTTGACTACTTATGATCATGTTTAATTTTCTATCACTTTCATTAAATTTATTGAATGCGTTTTTTATTATTTGTGATAGATCTTTCACTTTAACTTTTAAGTCTTTAATTTCATCTTTTAAGAGACCATTTTCTTTTCTTAACGCATCAGAACTATCATGCATTTTTTCACTATCATTCTTAAAGATATCATTTTCATCTACAAGCAATTTATTTGTTTGACTTAACACATCTACAAGCAATTTATTTTCTTCTTGAATTTTCTCATTTTCTTCATATGAACTGGGCACTCATAATTGATATATCTAAGTTTCTTACATTCATAACATGTGATTTCTTTCTTCTCTTCTTTCTCCTTAAAGTTCTTTCCTATATCAAATTTATTATATTTGCTAAAGTTTTTAGATTTCTTACCTTTCCTTTTTATTAGCTCGTTGAATTTTTTTGCAAGCATACTTATGTCCTCATCATCATCATTGTCCTCATTAAAATCAAATTATTTAGTAACTATTTTCTTTGATTTGAATGCAACTGCTTTTGTGCTACAGTTGGATTCTTCAATTATGATAAAATGAAACTCATATGCCATCAACTTCTCCCTTAATAAACTAAGTATGAGCTTGTTCAAATCTTGTTCTTCTTTTATAGTAGTCTTCTTAACATCACATGAATTTGGTAAGATCCGTAATACTTTTCTAACAAGATCAAAATCTTCTATTTTCTTTCTTAGAGAGGTTAGTTAATTAGTTATAGCAGTAAAAGGATTGAAAACATCTCTAATTGTCTCATCAAATTTAATTTTAAAAAAGTCATATCTTTATAATAAAGCATTAATTTTTGTTTCCTTGGCTGTGTTAGTTCCTTTATATGCTTCAAAAACCGTATCCCATATTCCTTTTGTCACACCTTATGGGCCGTTAGGACATACAGTTTCCATTGTATGTTGCACGAAAACTTAGGGAAAACCCCTCTGTTATCCAAGAGTTCACCTTACAACGTATAAGGCATACTCACATCCAAATTCCTAACCAGGGTTTAACATTTTTCAAGAAATATAGAGACATATAGTAATAATTATAGTAGCAAAATATTATAAAGTCCACAAGTACATATTATTTCAAAGTTAAAAAATCTCAATACATTTCAATCTAGGCTAAGTAATTTAAAATTAAAATAAGAACTTAGATATAAAAGTGATCTCTCCACTCAGATCCTTCCCTGTCCCCTTGCTTCCTGCACTAACCTCTAGCATCTATTTGCTAGGTACTAACCAAATCTATGCCTAGAACAAGGGAAACATGTAGGGGTATAAGTTATAAATCTTAGTGACCAATATCCTTTTACTAAACTAATAAGAAAAGTTCAAGCAAGTTAATTAATTCAAGCATATGGCATGCATAAGCAAACACATGAATGCAAATATATACAGTTTACCGAACACCACATACAACATGGATTTACGCCCTCCATTGCCTAGGTTAAGAAATCATGAACTACATGTTAGCTCCAGGCTCTAGTGATCCCTGGTTGTCTTTTGAGATAATTCGTAAAGTCTGTATATATATTTTTCTAATATACTTCAATAGACTTGAAAATATATATATGTACGTATTAAGCCCATCAAAGGGTATAGATTGTGAAAAGCTCACAAGCTTAATCACCCCTAAGCGATGAATTTCGAGACTAGGAAATCCTAAGTCTTAATCAAAAGGCAGTATTTCTTAGTTCCACTTAGTTCCCAAAGGTTAAGACAAGGTATGCTGATAGGAATCATACACCTATAGGACCCATCACTAGAGTAAGAGCCAAAGGATTACAAAATTTGGTGATGAAGGTCCTCTTTGAACAATTAGACGCCAAAGACATTTGTTTAGTGTCTTCATTTCCATTATATAATTGCTTTTCATTTCATTAAGTACATTTGTCAGTTTTACAAGATAGCGAACCAACACACTAATCTCAAGTGTGTAAGCTATACTTGAACCTACAAAGACAAGAGGAACTAGCCTTATTTCATTTGCACTTCACTTGGAGAAAAATCGGCCATACTAACCTCATTTCATGTAGATGAATCGATTTTTCTAAGTGCACCTATAGGACCAGTTTTGCTTCATTTTACATTGTTGTAATTTCCTTATTTATAATAGGTATAAATGCTTGTTTAGGTTTTGTTGAGGGACTTTTTCAGATTAAAGAAACAGTTCATTGCTATGAGGGAGCTTGTTCCTTTTCACACAACTCTTATCAATTCTAACATAGAGAATTGTGGTGAGTTTGGCTTAAGGATATTTGTGCGTAATATCAATCATTCTTAAGTCTTTCCAATAAACACTAGTGAGTAATATCTCGTATGTAATTGGATTTCATTTGTTCTTCTTTTACATTTCACACACAATTTAGTATTCCTTTTGAATGCACTTTGGCTAAAGCTTGGAATCATTTTGTATTGTGATTTTGAAAGTGTGTTGTGATTGTGAAGTGTACCGTGGGTGTGTGAGTCTTGGTGGAGGTGCTTTGTGTCTTGAAGTGAGTAGAAACTTGAAGGATTTTTGTGTACCGTGGAAGTGTTATTATGTGTGTTGCACCGTGGGTATGTGTGTGTGCTATAGAGTGTGTGTTGTAGTTTAAGGGTGTGTTACACCGTGGATGTATGTGTGTGTATACGTTCAAGTGTAAGTGTTGAGCCTTGAAGGTGTTTATGTATACCGTGACTGTGTATGTATACTTAAACTATGGAGGTGTTATGTTGTTGTGTTGTGGTTGTTGGCGTGAAAGTGTGTTAGTGTGATTGTGAGTATATAAAAAAAGAAATTCAAAATCATGTCAAATGATAATGTGAATGGTGGAATTGGCAATGAGGCTAATAGTCAAGTTAGAGGAGGTCAGGGTCATTATGTTGTGGGTAGAAGAACATTAGAAGAACAATTGCAGGATCTCACCACTATTTTTCCTACATTAGCAACACGAGTAGATTAAATGACGATGCCACAACCACTAGTGGCAAACCCTCAAGCACTCCCACCTCGAGTAGCCCATCAGAATGCTCACAAGGAAGGAGCTGTTGGAGGCAATAGGGGTAGGAGAATGGAAGGTGATTATCATGCTTTTACGTAGGAAAGGGATGATAATTTTGAAAAGGAGCCTTACTGATGTGCCTAAACCCACTTGGAAGCACAATAAAAGACTCAAGAAAACAAACTTGAAGCAATCACAAAACCGGTTCCAAAAGGGTAAAATTGCGTGATCCCTAGTGAAGGTGCATTGAAATCCAAATACTCAATGATGAAATTATGATACCACAATAATAATCTCTTCTAACATCACACTAATCACATATAATCCCATGTGAATAATTCACAATCTCAAATAATTCTTCAATTCTAAGAACCCTTTCCACAAGTGATAATCAACTTTTAAGAAGTAATCTTAAAGGAAGAACCGAATTCAAATGCAAAGTATCTCAATTAAGCACAAGAATTCGAAAATAATGGGAAGCAAATATGTCCATGAAATATCTCAATTCACCCCTAGATATGACACACTAGAGAAGAAAAGAAATCACAACAAAATGAAATTGATATTACTCACAATTTCAAGGTTTTGCACTCACCACAATTTCAACTCTTGGGATTGAAATTGATAAGAGTCTAATGACAATTAGGAAACCCTAATCCTCACGTGAAATGTACTCTCAAATCTGTAAAAATTAGCCTCCTCAAACCCTCTCTTAAGCAAGTATTTATACTTGCTATTCCTAAGGTTAAAAAGTGCTCAAAATTACAAGTTTGCCACTTTTAAGGTAGCTAACCCTAAATGAAAATTACAAAGAAATAAAAGTGTCCCAAAACCAAAATACAACCAAAATAGTTCATAAAAGAGTAAATATATAAAAGAAATGGTCCTTTATGATGCCAGTCTTCAAGAAGCTTTTGAATCAGGTTCCATTGACAACCCTAATTCGCTCAATAGTATGGGTGTTTTTGCATCTTGTAGGACTGACAAATGAACCTGCTGAAATGCATCAAAATTATAGAGCAAAGATGTAGAAAGTAGGTTAGGTTTCTCTAGCAAAACCCTCAAAGCTAGATTTTGGAGGCCCTTAGCTCGGGCCCTAGTGATAGGTCCTAGAAGAGTCTGATTCCTATCACTTACCCTAATCGTGAGTTCAGACCACCTCGGGGCTTAGAATATGTGAAATTGTAGAATTCTTCATTTACTGGAAGGGGTTTTATAGAAGACTACTTGCATTAGGAAGATAAGGTCGAGGGCCTATTTGAATGTTATGAGATTACAGATCACACTTAGGTTTACCTTACAGTTATTGAGTTTACTGGTTATGCCACCTTATGCTAGAAGAATCTTGTTGCTAATAGACGAAGGGATGGTGAAGTAGAGATACATACATGGCAGGAAAAGAAACGGGTTATCAAAAGGAGGTTTATACCTGAGCACTATAGGTAGGAGTTATTTATGCATCTCCAAACACTGAGGCAGGGAGGCAAAACAGTTGACAAGTATGTATAGGAGTTCGAAACATTGATGATCAGATGTGGGTCAGTTGAACCTCCTGAACAAACCCTAGCATGATTTGTGTCAGGGTTAAAGTATGAAATTGCCTACATTATAGAGCTCTAGAGGTATGATACCCTTGAGGAGGCCATCAAGCTAACTCTAAAAGTGGAGAGACAGAGGCGATCCAATCCATTTAAAGTAGCGAGTAACAGGTATGGGACTTTTACAAAACTATATAGTTCTGAAGGTAAATAGGCTGATAGAGGGGGATACAGTAGAAATGTAGAAAAGAGCCCAGTTATGTAGGATAGCAAAGGGGAGAAGGAGACAGTAAGGAAAGGAAAAATAGTTGCAAGAAATGATAATAAACCATCAGTAGCTAGGACATTAGGAGGACGGACTCATCATATTAAATGATTTAAATGCTTGGGTTTTAGACATATAGCTACTTAGTGTCCTAACGGGAGGGTCATGACTACTATGGAGGTTGAGAGTGAGGAAGATGAGGAAGATATGCTTAAGGCTACAGATCTGTCAATAGTATTAGATGAGTATTACGGTGACACAAATGTTATAGTAAATGAGGATAAGGGAAATGATCAATATTTATCCATTAATGTACTGCACTGAGCTTTGACTTCTTTTCCTATTAATGATGATGAGCAGAGGGAAAATTTATTCCACGTCTCTTGCAGGGTACAAGGTAATCTATGTGCTATTATTATTGATGGCGGCAGTTGTACTAATGTAGTGGCCACATCATTAGTGACTAAATTGAAACTAATCACTACCCCACATCCTAAACCCTATAAGTTACATTAGCTGAGTGAGCAGCGTAGTCTACATGTTACCTAAAGGGCTAAGGTACCTTTCAACATAGGGGATAAATATTATGATGAGATTATCTATGACATCTTTCCTATGTGTGCATCCCATATATTGCTTGGCAGGCCTTGGTTGTATGATAGGAAGGTTTTATATGATGGCTTTAGAAATTCCTATGTGTTCCAAAAAGAGGGTAAATGTATAGTATTGGACCCAATGTCACCTTTAGAGGTCTAAGAGGCTTAGAGGCAGATAAGTAAGACTGGTAAGAAGAAGACCTTATTGGTGGGACAATATGAGTTAGAGGAGGCCATGGTAGACGAGAGACCAGTATATTTGTTGCAGATGAGGTATTCCATAGAGATGGATGGACGTGAGCATCCACCCCCTATGGTATCTCAAGTACTAGATGACTACAGTGATCTTTTTATAGATGAATTGCTAGAGGGATTACCACCTCTAAGAGGTATTAAGTATGCCATTGACTTTCAGCCTGGATCAGTTTTACTAAACCGACCTACATACCGCATGAATCTTAAGGAGGCTAAGGAATTGAAGTGTCAAGTGGATGAGTTAGTAGAATAGGGTTTTTCTAGGGAGAGTATCGGTCCTTATGATGGTCCAACCCTTCTTGTCCTTAAGAAGGATGACACTTGGAGGATGTGCATTGATAGCAGAGCCATCAACAAAATCACCATCAAATACAAGTATCCTATTCCTAGACTTGATGACATGTTAGATGAGCTATATAGTGCACAGGTATTCTCCAAGTTAAACCTTAAAAGTGGATATCACTGAATTTGGATGAGGGAAGGAGACGAGTGGAAGATCACTTTTAAAACACACCATAGATTATATGAATAGATGGTCATGCCGTTTGGTTTGACTAATGCTCCTAGTACTTTTATGAGGTTAATGAATCATGTAATGAAGGATTTTCTAGGTAAATTTGTTGTTGTTTATTTTGATGACATTTTGATATACAGTAAAAACCTAGAAAATCATGTGGAGCATCTACGGGCTATGTTTTCAATACTAAGGGCACAACAATTGTATGCTAATCTCCAGAAGTGTTCTTTCTATCAAATTGAGGTAACATTTTTAGGATTTATTATATCTGATTCTAGTGTTAGGATTGATAAAGAGAAAGTAAGGGCTATTATAGAGTGGTCAACGCCAAAATTAGTTGTTGAGGTAAGAAGCTTTCATGGACTAGCTTCATTTTATAGACGATTTGTCCATAACTACAGTAATATTATCAGTCCTTTAACTAAACTGACAAAGAAAAATGATCCTTTTATTTAGGGTGAGAAAGCCTAAAAGAGTTTTGAAGAGATAAAGGTAAAGCTTACTAGTGCTCCAGTATTGGTTTTACCTGATTTTGACAGAGTTTTTGAATTAGAGTGTGATGCCTTAGGGATAGGGATTGGTGCTGAGTTGATGCGGGATAAAAGGCCCATTGCATATTTTAGTGAAAAATTGAGTGGTGCACCTTTAAACTACTTAATATATGATAAGGAATTCTATTCCTTAATGAGGGCATTGATGA
Organism: Laguncularia racemosa; assembly: GCA_037954665.1. Classification (NCBI taxonomy): domain Eukaryota; kingdom Viridiplantae; phylum Streptophyta; class Magnoliopsida; order Myrtales; family Combretaceae; genus Laguncularia; species Laguncularia racemosa. The sequence goes on along the minus strand of JBBMOL010000256.1, from coordinate 621,075 downwards.
CATGGCAGCATTATCTTCTTCCAAAAAAAATCATCATCTATACAGATCATGAATTCTTAAAACATTTCAGAGGTCAGCAAAATCTGTCAAAACGCCAAGCCAAATAGGTAGAGTTTCTAGAGAGTTTCTCATATATGATTAAGTATAAAAAGGGTAACACGATTATTGGTTAAATATATTTCTATTCAAAGAGAATAAAGAAGAAAAGAAAAATGGGGGGTTTTTTGTGAATCAAATAATGTTGAAACAAAATAACAAAGTCGAATATTGATAAAAGCCTAGCTAAAGGAATCAAGATAGTTTAATTCGAGGAATTGATCATTGATGCAAATGTCTTCTATCCTTATTTCTAGATAAACTGGTTATGGTTATTAACAAGCTCTAACAACCTATCTCTCCGTACTTCTTCGATAACCAAAACAAGCTCTTTGATTATTTCTCTTATCGATTAGACAACCCTAGACAAGCTCTTAGGATTTAATCTATCAATAGCATTAAAAACTAGAGAGACTACCAATTCATGCCAATAGATTATAAGATAACCTATTTAAACATGATCATACATCTCCATAACATGAATTCGATCATCTATTTTATAACCAAACATGTTATTGTGTCACTGAGACTAGAATTATCAAACAATTACGGATTTGACATGCTAGTTGACAATATATTAACCTGCTAATTGAGTAGAAAAGCTCTAATTCATACCAATCAACAAAGATAATAATGACAAGACGTTCAGAAGATATATGAATATCCAAAAACAAAGAATAAATTAAATAGAAATCAATTAGATCTCACAATTCGTGGAGAATCAAACTTCTATGACCCTTTGGCTAGAAAAACTTGCTTAGCTACGCATGTTCATAATCAAAACGAAAAATAAAAATAAAAACATAACAAGCCTCTGTTCCCGGCTGCCTGCTATGCCTCCTTCTTTCCTTCTTGTCTCCAAGATGATCCAAGATCCCCTTTTAACCCTCTAGGGTTAGTTCTATTTATATTGTTAAAGGGATGGCAGAGGATCTTTAGCTAGCAAGATACGAAAATATCTTTCCTTTTTTATGTAAATCTCGAGAAGTGAATAATCTTCCGCCTGGCACGCCCTACCACATGGTCGTGGGTCAAGCCGTGCCTTCCTCTATGGGTAATCTACAAGTCTTCATCCGTGATCAGTGTGTGCCACGGCTTATACCACGGTCAGAGCTTAAGCCGTGTCATCCTCTGGTTGATGTTCCACAATTTCTCATCCTTGGCACACCTTCCATTTCAACTTCCACCACGGCTTCGACCACGACTTTAAGCACGGTTTCCACCAAGGCCAGATCACGAGCCGTGTCTCTCTTTGTTGGAAGTCCACATTTCCACCTTCTTGTGGAGTGTATAGCACGGTTTGCACCATGGCCGTGCTTCAAAACGTGCCTCCTTCTAGACAGATACACGGTCGTGTACTTCAACCGTATATTTTCCCGTGGATTCTTCAAGACAGATACACGGTCGTGTATTGCAACCGTGTAGTTTCCTGTGGCTTCAAAACTAAGTACACGGCCGTGTACTTCAACTACACGCCGATGTACTTTCCTCCGGTGGTGTAAATCCTTGTCATTGATCTAAGTTGTAGATGACTTCTTTAATTTACTTGAATTAGCACCTTTGACTCCATTTAACCTGATTTATCACCATAATAGAATTAAGTACCATTTCCTTATGATTTCTATAAAATCTATAATAAATTAACACACTTCATACTATAAAGATTGAGTATAAAATGGCTCTATCAAATTCCCCCACACTTAAACTCTTGCTTGTCCTCAAGCAATTGAATCAAATCAATTGAGAAATCCGTCATAGATTATACGAACTTTTCTTTTCATCATTCCAAGCATCTATTCATTTGTAATTCATGACTTGTAATTTTAATGTCTACTACTTCAACCAAACTGGTTTCATGTGATCAAATTACCATGGACAAAATTCAATAGCTAATCTAAACAAAACAAATTTTAATCCTCATATTTAGCAAAAGAATTTTTATTCCAAATGTAAATTCTTAATCCACTAGGGAAAAAACACTCAATTAAACTTCATTGGATATTAGCAAACATATAATCCTTACAGCATAAAGTAAAAGCAAATGTTATCAACTGTTTGCTAGATATTCTCCCTTTTTATTATAAGTCTTGTTTTATTCAATGAATGTTTACATTCATGTTCTTTCGATTTAATCAAGCATCTATTTTGACGGGTTTTTGCCCGCTTCTTTTCATGAACTTCCTCCCTTTTCGCCCTTATCGTTATAGTGAGTTCATTGAGTCGGCACATCCCGAGCTCGTCACTCAAGTGACCGGGTTTTGAGATATCCCTACAGACTCTTCCTCACTCTAACATTCAAGTTTGAATACTCTTAACTCAATTAGTTGAATCATTGGAGTAATGGCTATGCTTGATTTATATATATATATATATATATATTTGGAACAACTTCAAAGAGTATACAGTTGCTAATATAACCTAGAAGTAAACTTGTTTATTTTTCACTTAGGGACTCGACTTACTCTTAGACTTCCAATTCTAAAGCTAAATACAAGGTAAATTTGTTTCTTAAAGATTTCACTACTTAATTTTAACCAAGTATTCTAATCACAACAGTAGGTGAGTAAAGCATTTGAACAAGTCAATTTCACATTTTGTATATGCTTATTATAACATTTAGTACAATCTCTAGATTTCATGATAATTTTGAAAAAAATTGGCTTAAAATTTGGTTGCTTAAGGACAAACATTCAGAGTATAAGTCAGTTCTCTATTCTCTATATTTTATTATCCTCTCCCCCACACTTAGCTTAAACAGTGTCTTCACTGTTCCTAATTTAGCACAATTAAAGAGGAATTAACAACACAAGGAACATTAGAGAATAAGAGAAAAGGAATACTAGTACTTCCCTGGTATGAAGTGTAGAGTAATTGGAATTCTCCCCTTAAGCACTAGAGAGTGTCATCTGATGATATGTATCCTTGCTGCAGCTAATCAGAAAAAAAAAAAAATCAAAACAATACTAGAATCAAAACAAAACTAAAATAAAAACAAAACTAAATTTATTTATTTTTTACATGGGTTGCCTCCCATGAAGTGCCTTTCTTTAACGTCTTTGGCTAGATGTTCCTAGCTAGATGTTTGGTTAAGGGTTTTGATTCCAACTTTGATGCATGTGGTGATGGGTTAATAACATCCGCAACAAAAACAAGAGATATATCGCGAGGATGTTTCATGGCATCATAAATGTTAAATTTAATTACTTCACCATCAAATTCCATAGTGAGGGTACCATCATTTACATTAATTTTCGTCTTGGATGTCTTAAGGAATGGTCGCCCTAATAATATTGGTGATGAATTATGAGAATCATTATCTTCCATGTCAAGCACATAAAAATCAGCAGGAAAAACCAACCCATTAACTTGAACTAAAACATCCTCTAGAACTCCCTCAGGATAAACATTGGACCTGTCAGCAAGTTGAACAATAACTCCTGTTTCCTTCAAGGGACCAACATTCAAACGTTGATAAACAGACAAAGGCATGACATTCATCGACGCTCCTAGATCACACATGGCTTTAGCGATTCCAAGATTACCTATTTTGCAAGGAATGGTAAACATACCTGGGTCCTTACATTTAGGAGGAAGCTTCTTCTGAATGATAGCTGAAACATTTTCACTCACACTAATCTTTTCATTACCTTTCAGCTTCCTTTTGTTAGTGCACAAGTCTTTGAGAAATCTAGCATAGCGCGGTATTTGCTTAATTGCATCAAGCAAAGGAATATTTACCTCGACTTTGCGAAAAGTTTCCAGAATCTCTTTTTCTTCTGGTTCATGCTTGGATTTCGCTAATCTGGAAGGGAAAGGAGGTGGTGTCAACATGACCTTTGGTGGCTCAACTAGAGACCTTCTAATCTGGTTGTCCTGCTGGCTCAGAGTCGAAATCTCTTTCTTAGTTTCTTCCTCAAGATTAGATGGGTATCCTTTCTTATTTGATCCCTGCAATTCTGTTCCACTTCTCAAGGTAATTGCATTAATGCTTTGCTTTGGATTTGTAATAGTTTGAGAAGGTAACTTACCTTGAGTTTCTAACCTATTTACAGCAGAAGCAAGTTGGCTTACCTGATTTTCCAAGTTGTGGATGCTCTGCTTTGTCTCATCCTGAAATTGTTTTGTATTAACAACAAGAGATTTAACAATTTCCTCAAGAGACATACCTGAGGTGGAAGGAGCTTAGGGTATTTGGTTTGATGGCTTAGGTTGGAATTGTTGGAAATGTTGTGGGTTATTGCCATATCTGAAGTTAGGATGATCCCTCCATCCTGGATTATAAGTATTCGAGTAGGGATCATATTTCCTTTGTGGCTGTCCCGGGAATCCTCCTACAGCATTGGCGTGTTCATGATTGTCATCTTGCAATGTGGGGCACATGTCGGTAGGATGATTAGGAGCAGCACAAATTCCACAAGCCTTCACCTGCTAGGTATTTCCAAGAGCTAGCTGTTGCACAAGGGAGGTTAGGTTAGAAATTTGATGTTTAAGGTTAGACACACTTACCTCATTTACCTTCCTTGAAGATGTATCATGCCTATACCCAAATTGTTACGAATTAGCAGCCATAATGGAGATCAATTCCCTAGCTTGACCAGGGGTTTTGTTTACTATGGCACCTCCACTTGCAGCATCCATCATCTTCCTCTCCATCAGAAGCAATCCTTCATAGAAGTATTGGATGAGAAGTTGTTCAGATATCCCATGTTGTGGACAGCTTGCACAAAGTTGCTTGAACCTCTCCCAATATTCGTGAAGAGTCTTGGTGTCCTTCTGTTTGATACCACAAATTTCTCTTCTTATACCAACAGCTATGGATGCGGGGAAGAATTTGTCCAAGAAGAGTCTCACCATATCTGTCCAAGTGGTTATAGAACCTGGAGGCAAATAAAACAACCAATCTTTAGCTTTAGTACTTAAAGAAAATGGAAAAGCACATAACTTGATTTGATCGTCGGTTATTCCTTGCGGCCTCATACTAGAACACACTATATGAAACTCTTTCAAATGTTTATGAGGATCTTCATTCTCAAGACCATGAAAGGTGGGTAGCAGATGTATCAACCCAGATTTCAACTCGAATTCAACAGCTAGTTCGGGATAGTGAATACAAAGTGGTTGTTGATTCACATCCGGTGCAGCCAATTCCCTTAATGTTCTCTCGGGATTTGCCATATCATCTTCGTTTTCAGAATCAAGGGATGAGTCAGACAAATCCGATGCTAAGTTCAGTCTAGGGGATGATCTAGCTTCTCTTCGCAGCCTCTTAAGAGTCTTCTCGATCTCTGGATTATAAGTGAGTTCACCTATCTAAGAAGAATGAGTCATACAAGAGTAGAAATAAATTTGACACCAGTCCCCGGCAACGGCGCCAAAATTTGATGGGTGTCGAATCCAACAAAAATAAAAACCTACTCCTAGACAATTATATGATTTGCATATAATGGTGAGTAGGGTCGAATCCATAGGGATTGATTAAATATATTTCTATTCAAAGAGAATAAAGAAGAAAAGAAAAATGGGGGGTTTGTTTGTGAATCAAATAATGTTGAAACAAAATAATAAAGTCGAATATTGATAAAAGCCTAGCCAAAGGAATCAAGATAGTTTAATTCGAGGAATTGATCATTGATGCAAATGTCTTCTATCCTTATTTCTAGATAAACTGGTTGTGGTTATTAACAAGCTCTAACAACCTATCTCTCCGTACTTCTTCGATAACCAAAACAAGCTCTTTGATTATTTCTCTTATCGATTAGACAACCCTAGACAAGCTCTTAGGATTTAATCTATCAATAGCATTAAAAACTAGAGAGACTACTAATTCATGCCAGTAGATTATAAGATAACCTATTTAAACATGATCATACATCTCCATAACATGAATTCGATCATCTATTTTATAACCAAACATGTTATTGTGTCACTAAGACTAGAACTATCAAACAATTACGGATTTGACGTGCTAGTTGACAATATATTAACCTGCTAATTGAGTAGAAGAGCTCTAATTCATACCAATCAACAATGATAATAATGATAAGACGTTCAGAAGATATATGAATATCCAAAAACAAAGAATAAATTAAATAGAAATCAATTAGATCTCACAATTCGTGGAGAATCAAACTTCTATGACCCTTTGGCTAGAAAAACTTGCTTAGCTACGCATGTTCATAATCAAAACGAAAATTAAAAATAAAAACATAACAAGCCTCTGTTCCCGGCTGCTTGCTATGCCTCCTTCTTTCCTTCTTGTCTCCAAGATGATCCAAGATCCCCTTTTAACCCTCTAGGGTTAGTTCTATTTATATTGTTAAAGGGATGGCAGAGGATCTTTAGCTAGCAAGATACGAAAATATCTTTCCTTTTTGATGTAAATCTCGAGAAGTGAATAATCGTCCGCCTGGCACGCCCTACCACACGACCGTGGGTCAAGCCGTGCCTTCCTCTATGGGTAATCTACAAGTCTTCATCCGTGATCAGTGTGTGCCACGGCTTATACTACGGTGAGATCTCAAGCCGTGTCATCCTCTGGTTGATGTTCCACAATTTCTCATCCTTGGCACGTCTTCCATTTCAACTTCCACCACGGCTTCGACCACGGCTTCAAGCACGGTTTCCACCAAGGCCAGATCACGAGTCGTGTCTCTCTCTGTTGGAAGTCCACATCTCCACCTTCTTGTGCAGTGTATAGTACGGTTTGCACCATGGCCGTGCTTCAAAATGTGCCTCCTTTTAGATAGATACACGGTCGTGTACTTCAACCGTGTATTTTCCCGTGGATTCTTCAAGACAAATACACGGTCGTGTATTGCAACCGTGTAGTTTCCTGTGGCTTCAAAACTAAGTACACGGCCGTGTACTTCAACTACACGCCCATGTACTTTCCTCCGGCGATGTAAATCCTTGTCTTTGATCCAAGTTGTAGATGACTTCTCTAATTTACTTGAATTAGCACCCTTAACTCCATTTAACCTGATTTATCACCATAATAGAATTAAGTACCATTTCCTTATGATTTCTATAAAATCTATAATAAATTAACACACTTCATACTATAAAGATTGAGTATAAAATGGCTCTATCATTGACACTTCATCACACAAGTATGTACTTATCACCTCTCTACAATTGAAACTGCTTGGATTTGAATTGCTGAAGGAACAATATATGCATGTTGAATCTCTTAAAGTAGTAGTTGAGAAATGTTCTAGGAGGAAAATATTTGAGGGGTATTATATGATTGATGGCTTTTTGTATGAGGTTGGAAAATTGTGTAAACCTTATGGGTCTGTTTGAGAATTGTTAGTGAGAGAAGCACATGTTGGAGGGTTATCTAGTCATTTTGGTGAAAAAAGCACTTTGGCTTTGTTAAAAGAACATTTTTATTGGAAGGGTATGATGAAGGATGTTCATAAGGTGCTGGAAAGGTGTGGGGTATGTAAGAGAGCAAAAGGAAAGAAAGGGGTTCAGGGTGAATCTATGCCTTTACCTATACCTACTCAACCTTGGACTGATATCAGTATAGATTTTATTTTGGGTCTACCGAAGACATAAAGAGGGAAGGATTCCATTATGGTTGTTGTTGATCGCTTCAACAAAATGTCTCATTCTGTGCCTTGCCACAAAACAGACGATGCACTTTTTATAGCTAACCTTTTTGTGCAAGAAATTGTAAAACTACATGGTGTTCCACATAGCATAGTGTCTGACAAAGACACTAAGTTTCTTAGCTTTTTCTGGAAGACACTATGGAGAAGACTTGGTACTAAAGTCATGTATAGTACCTCGTGCCATCCAAAGACAAACGACTAGATGGAGGTTATTAATCATACTCTTGGCACCTTACTAAAAGCAAAGGTTGGCAAGAATCTTACTGATTGGGACTTGTGTCTCCCTATTGCTGAGTTCGCTTACAATAGGTCTACTCATAGTTTAACTAGTAAAACTCCCTTAGAAGTTGTGTATGGCGATAATCCTACTCTTCTATTGGATTTCATAGCTAGTCTAGCAATAAAGGAAGAAAGCTTAAAAGGAGTAGAATGAGCCCAGGAGATTCAAAAACATCACCAGAAGATAGCTGAACATCTTTAGAAAACACAGGAACAGTAGAAACTTCAAGGTAACAAAAACAGGAAAACTAGAATTTATAATCTAAGTGATCTAGTGATAGGAAATTTTTCGGCACTATCTATGCTTTCAGAACTGGATTTGGATGATGATCTAAATTGCTCATATTTTACTTCATTTCTTTTATCTAATAAGTATTTGAGAAATAATCTTACAGGTATAATAATAATTCTCCATGGGATGTCAACATGTCTTACACTAGTTGATGACTATGGGACATCATCAGATTTGCATTTAAAGGCTTGCTATGATTGTTTCCATTTCGAAGCATTGGCTCATGAAGATTTATGATATTTTGTACTTTGTAATTATTCTATGGACTATTTTATGTTGTGTTTTCTTTTGGGATACTTTCATTTTGATTGTTATTGTCATTTAGGACCGGCCACCTTAAAAGTGGCATAGTTGTAATTTTGTGCATTTTCTAACCCTAAAGAGAACAAGTATAAATACTTGCTTAAAGTAGGGTTTTAGGAGGCCATTTTTCATATTTGAACATACACTTTACGTGAGGGAATTAGGGTTCTTCCTAGTTCATTTTCTCTTATCAATTTCAATCCCAAGAATTAGAATTGTGGCGAGTGCAACAAGGGAAAATTGTGAATAATATCAATTTCATTTTGTTGTGCTTTCTTTTCTTCTCTAGTATGTAATATCTAGGGTTGAACTGAGATAGTTCTTGGTCAGATTTTCTTCATAATCATTTCGAGATATATTGAGTTTGTTGAATTACTTATCATAGTGTTATTCATCAACAATTGCCTATCATTGTTCATGTGGAATGCCTAGTTCTAAAGAGGAGAATCACGGTTTTTATTTGCTGCTCAATCTTGAAATTCACGTGCTGATTCAAGCTTGATTAGTATATATTGAGGATTTAATTCTTTGTAATTGAATTAGTCCATTGTTTATTGATTCCGAATCCATCTATATCTTTTAGAATTCACGCAATTCTCCAATTGTTGAATCGGAATTAGGGATTGCATTTAGGGTTGGATTTTTACTCCATTTGATTGTGCTTAAATCCCATTTAGGCGCATCATAATTTGGTATCAGAACTTGTGGTTTAAGGGGAGGGATTTGCAATTTCAATTTCAGAAATTTAGGGTTCATGTCCTTATATATTCAATTCCAAAATTGGGGGTAAATTGAAATTGTTGTTGTGATTGCTTGAAGTGGCGTGATTGTCTTATTTTAGGAAGTTGAATTTGCTGCTTGTTGAGTGATTTTTGAGTACTTGTTGAAGCCTCTTTGTTGTGAACTTCACCATGAAGGAAGAGGAAAGATAGTGCACTTGTGAATAGATTTTCGGAAGTACAATTGTATAGAAAGAGAATTGTGATTCTTACATTGTTTGAATTCGAAATTGAGGAGAGCATTTGCAATTTCCAGATTTGAGTAGTGTGGAAGAATGGAAGTTGTTTGATTTTCAAAACAAGCATTAAGATTGAAGGAGTTAATGTGTGTTTCTTTGAATTTGAAAATTACTTCTTACCAAATGAGGAAGGGTTGCAATTAATGAAGTGGTTTGATTTTAAAATTTAAATTGCTACCTTTTTTGTGTAAGTTGCGGATTGGATTTGTATTTCAAGTGAAGAGTTTGCAACATGTTATCCTTGAATTTGCTTTGAGAAGGAGTAGTGAATTGAAGAAGTTTGTGTTACATGTGACGTGTGTATTGTTGCAAGTGGCGATGTGAGTGTGTTGTATTTGGGGTGTTGTAAAGTGGCGTGAAATTGTGTTGTATTTGGGGAGGTTGTTGTACCGTGATTTAAGAGGTGTGCATGTAGTGTTGTATTTTCATAAACTTAGGGAAGGGTGTGTAAATTTGATTGGTTATTTTATGTGTTGTCAAGGATATTGGTAATTGTAGCGTGAAGCATCTTAGCACCGTAAGCAAAGAGGAGTAGTGTGGCGATGGTTTTGTGTATTTTTGTATTTGTTAAGGAGCTGCACATTGTGGTTATTTGTAGTGTGAAATCAAGGCAAGAAAAGGAAGGTTGAGTAGTGGAATTTAAATTCAAACTAATCATTAAAGTGTGAAAGTAATTGACTAGTTACTTAAGCACTTGTAGTTGAATTTAATTCTAACTACTTAAAAGTAGTTTTGTGTGTACTTCATCTATTGAATTTTACTTGGAGTACTAAATTATTTCCATGTGCCTATAATTCTTCTTGGAATGTGAGCTATTTCATTATTGTGGTTGTTAAATGTGTGAGTTGGTGTTGTTGAAGGAGTGTGCTGAAATTTGTGGGATTACTTCTTAAATCACAACATGTCCAATGAAAGTATGAATGGGGGAATTGGCAATGAAGCCAATAGCCAGGTTGGTGGAGGTTAGGGTCATAATATTGCAGGTAGGAGGACTTTAGAAGAACAACTCCAGGATCTTACTACCATAGTTGCTACTTTGGCAACTAGGATTGATAGGATGACATTAACACAACCACTAGTGGTGAACCTTCAGGCACCGCCTCGGGTAGCTCCACAGAATCCTCAAAGAGACAGAGTAGTAGGAGATGGAAATCTGAATAGAAGGATGGATGAGGATCATCATCCATACAGGGAAGAAAGGGATGACAACTTTAGGGCTAATCCATATCAAAATAGGGATTTCAGGCTACCTCGAGGATTGGAGTATGTGAAACTGTAGATGCCTTCTTATGATGGCAAGGGATCAGTTGATGATTATTTGGATTGGGAGGATAAGGTTGAGGGTCTCTTTGAATGTTATGAGATCAATGACAATACTAGAGTCCGATTGGTTGCTATCGAGTTTACAGGATACACTGCACTATGGTGGAAGAATTTGATTATCAGCAAGCGTAAGGATGGAGAGGCTGAGATCCAGACATGGAGGGATATGAAAAGGGTGTTGAGAAAAAGATTTATTCTTGAACACTACAAATAGGAACCGTTTATGCGACTGCAAACTTTGAGGCAAGGATGCAAGACGGTGGATGATTATATGCAGGAATTTGAAACCCTCATGATTAGGTGTGGGTCCATCGAACCTCCAAAATAAACCGTTGCATGCTTCATCTCAGGTCTGAAATAAGAAATAGTGTGTGTTGTTGAGCTGCAGCGCTATAGTACACTTGATGAGGCTATTCAGTTGGCCTTGAAAGTGGAAAGGTAAGGGAGGTCCAACTTATTCAAGGCTCTAAGTAGTAAGCCCAGTACTATAACCAGACCCATAGCAGCTGACAGTCAATCAGGGGGAATAAAGGCGGTAGGTGAGGCCGTGAGAGCAGTGGACAAAACTACCTCATACACTACCAAAGAAAATATACCCGCTAGGAAGGGTAAAGAGGTAATAGTACTAGATGTGGGGCAAACTGTTCCCAGATCTACTAGTGGAAAAGCACGCCTGATCAAATGCTTTAAATGCATGGGTTTAGGCATATGGCAGCACAATGTCTAAATAAGAGGGTGATGACTGTTATAGAGGGCGTTGGGGAAGATGTTGAGGTTGACGAGGAACAAACTGAGCCTACAAATTTACCAGTAGCACTGTAGGAGTATTATGATAACCAGAATGTAGAAACACATGACGAGTGTACAGGTGAACAATATCTACCTATTGATGTGTTACGCAGGGCTCTAACCATATCTCCTAATGCTAGAGATATTCAGAGGGAGAACATATTTCACACTTCTTGAAAGATCAGAGGTAACCTTTATGTACTCATCATTGATAGTGGTAGTTGCACGAATGTTATATCTACTGCACTGGTAGACAAATTACATTTGTCTACTAGCCTACATCCTAACCCTTATAACTTGCATTGGTTGGATAATCGAGGTAGTATGTATGCTACGTTGAGGGCAAAGGTGCCTGTGAGTGTTGGGTAAAAATATCACGATGAGATCCTACGTGATGTGATTCCTATGCATGCATTCCATTTGTTGTTAGGTAGACCTTGGTTGTTTGATCGGCAGGTGTTACATGTGGATATAGGAACACCTACATGTTCAGCATGGGCAAGTCTCGCACAGTACTGTCACCTATGACTCCATCTGAGGTACATCAGTTTTAGGAACAGATCAGAACTACTTCCACTACATTTGACAGCTGGAAGAGCAGGCCAACAAAGATATCAAGGTTCAGTTCCAAAAATGATCCTCTAGATTTAAGGGCAAATCTTTCAGAAGGCCGAGGAGATGATAGGAAATTTTCTAGCACTATCTATGCTTTTAGAACTGGATTTGGATGATGATCCAAATCGCTCATATTTTACTTCATTTATTTTATCCAATAAGTATTTGAGAAATAATCTTATAGGTACAATAATAATTCTCCATGGGATGCCAACATGTCCTACACTAGTTGATGGCCACGAGACATCATCAGATTTGCATTTAAAGGCCCGCTGCAATTGTTTCCATTTCGAAGCATTGGCTCATGAAGATTTATGATATTTTGTACTTTGTAATTTTTCTATGGACTATTTTAAGTTGTATTTTCTTTCGGGACACTTTCATTTTGATTGTAATTGTCATTTAGGACCGGCCACCTTAAAAGTGGCATAGTTGTAATTTTGTGCATTTTCTAACCCTAAAGGGAGCAAGTATAAATACTTACTTAAAGTAAGGTTTGAGGAGGCCATTTTTCATATTTGAACATACACTTTACGTGAGGGAATTAGGGTTCTTCCTATTTCATTTTCTCTTATCAATTTCAATCCCAAGAATTGGAATTGTAGCGAGTGCAACAAGGGGAAATTGTAAGTAATATCAATTTTACTTTGTTGTGATTTCTTTTCTTCTCTAGTGTGTAATATCTAGGGTTGAATTGAGATAGTTCTTGATCAGATTTTCTTCATAATCATTTCGAGATATGTTGAGTTTGTTGAATTACTTATCATAGTGTTATTCATCAACAATTGCCTATCATTGTTCACGTGGAATGCCTAGTTCTAAAGAGGAGAATCACGGCTTTTATTTGCTGCTCAATCTTGAAATTCACGTGATGATTCAAGCTTGATTAGTATATATTGAGGATTTGATTCTTTGTAATTGAATTAGTCCACTGTTTATTGATTCCAGATCCATTTATATCTTTTGGAACTCACGCAATTCTCCAATTGTTGAATCGGAATTAGGGATTTCATTTAGGGTTGGATTTTTACTCCATTTGATTGTGCTTAAATCCCATTTTGGCACATCATCTAGTTTGGATTAATCTCAGCAAAGTCAGGTTTCCTCACAAGAAGTCATAAAAGCTATCACCTAGAGCAGATAGACCTTTCAGAGTTGTCAGACTTATCAACAATGCATACAGAATAGAATTGCCAGGAGGATACGACGTCTCTGCTACATTTAATGTTGTAGATCTATCACCATATTTACCAAATGACGTTTATGAAGACCTATTAGATTTGAGGGCAAATCTTCCACAGGCTCGAGGAGATGATAGGAATCATACACCAACAGAACCCATCACCAGAGCAAGAGCCAAAGGATTACAAAAATTGGCGATGCGAGTCCTCTTTGAACAATTAGACCCCAAAGACATTTGTTTAGCGTCTTCATTTCCATTTTATAATTGCTTTGCATTTCATTAGGTACATTTGTCGGTTTTACAAGATGGCGAACCAACACATTAATGTCAAGTGTGTAAGCTATACTTGAACCTACAAAGATAAGAGGAACCGGCCTCATTTCACTAGCATTTCACTTGAAGAAAAACCGGCCATACCAACCTCATTTCATGTGGATGAATTGGTTTTGCTTCATTTTACATTATTGTAATTTCCTTATTTAGAATAGGTATAAATACTTGTTGTTTAGGTTTTGTTAAGGGATGTTTTCAGATTAAAGAAAAACTTCATTGCCGCGAGGGAGCTTTGATGTGCCTAAAACCAAGATTAAGCACATGCAAAACCAATTTGAAAGACAACCAAACAATGTCAATCAAACTAGTCTCAATCACATGAACAATGGTGTCAAATCTCAATGTTTATAACCAATTCTTCCAATGAGGATGTGATCAATCTTAAGTATCCAAATCAGATTTCTCTGATACGAAAAGATGATGTGCCTAAAACCAAGATCTAAGCACATGCAAATGAACCAAAGGAACAACTTCAACTCTCAAAAGCAAAACCGGTTCAAAAGGGTAAAAATTGCATGAATCCTAGTGAAGATATAATGAGATCCAAGCACTCAATGATGCAATTACAATTCCACAAGGATAATTTCTTCCAACATAACCCTAATCACATGTAAATCCACATGAATAATACACAAAATCAACAAATATTCAACTCTAAAAACCCCTTTCCATCGAATGCAAATCACAGTTCAAATTGAGTACAATTGATAGTAAACAACAAATTCTCAATACCAATTAAATAGGAAATAACAACTTGATTACAAATGTAATCAAATGATACCAAGAAGCTTTCAATCCAACCCTAGATATGACTCACTAGAGATGAAATGAAACACAACAACAAGAGATTGATATTACTCACAATTTCAAGTGTTGCACTCACCACAATTTCAACTCTTGCGATTGAAATTGATAAGAGTCTAATGACAATTAGAAGAACCCTAATCCTCACACAAAAGTGTATACTCAAATCTGAAAAATGGCCTCCTTAAACCCTACTTTAAGCAAGTATTTATACTTGCTCCCTTTAGGGTTAGAAAGTACACTAAATTACAACTATGACACTTTTAGGGTAGTCGATCCTAAATGAGAATTACAAGAAAAATGAAAGTGTCCCAAAAGTAAATACAACATAAAATAGTCTAAAGAAATAATTATAAATAAAAATAGTCTTCATCATGCTAGCTTTTCCATAGGATTCGTCGACTCAGCTTATCGCCGGTTTAGGTCAATCTATGGATAACCCACAAGCTAAGTCTGAGTGAGTTTGTCCATTGTCTTGTGAAGCCAAATAAGTATTCCTGTTGGAATATAAAATACATGAATAAGAGAAAAAAGGTTAGTAAACAAATAATTCGAAGGTCGATGTGCTCAAAATGGGCCCTCATCGCCAAGATTCGAAATCCTTTGGTTCTTACCCTAATGATAGGTCATGTTGGATTTTGATTCCTATCATCTCCTTAGGCCTCAAAAAGATTTGTCCTTAAATCTGGCAGATCAAATGCAATAGAGACTTTGTTTTCTCTTAGCAATCCATCTGAAGAAGTATCTCTACAGAATCACAATATCTGAAATGCTACAGGGGGTGAATGTTTTCTTTTGTCCATTTCTAGGATGTATCTCATCTGCAACAAAAATAATGCTCCATTATCCACTAAAGTCGTCCCTATATCAACCCGTTCCACTAAAACCGTTTTCTCCTTTTCTAACTCATCTGTATGTCATTGATCCTCATTGTCTTCTAATGGTTAGCCTAACTGCTCATTGCCCTCTGAAACCGTTGTAGGTGAACATAACTGTCTCTGAATAGTTTGGCTCTCTGATGATAAGCTCATCTGACTCTGACCCTTAGAATCCTCCAATGGTTTACTCAATTGCTCATGAGCCTCTAGTATCTTTGAAGGTGAACGAACATAACTGTCCCTGAACAGTTTGGTCCTCGAGTAGTTTGCTCATCTGATTATGATCATCAGGATCATCTAAAGGTTGGCACATCTGTGTCTGAAAAATTTTGTGCTGTAAGGGTTGGCTCAACTGCTCATGGCCTTTTGATGGTTTACTAATTTGTTGCTGAACCCTTTGAACCTTTGAAGGCGACATCGGATTTAAAATAATTCGTTTTCCCTCCTTCTGGAATACATAAGTATTCCTGAAGCCATCATATAAGATCCTCCTATCATATAACTAAGGTGATACGATTCCAAGAGCTAAGATACGAGCGCCAAAGAAAACAAAGTCAATCCAAGCTCTAGGTGGTAGTGCGGGCTCCAAAAAAGGAGGACATAAGCGTCGGGAGGACCCAAGTCAAAGTTCGGCCAGCCTTAAGCCGGCCTTGAATAAAGGCCGGCCGAGTTAGCTTCAAGGCCGTCGGCCTTGGAGCCGGCCTAAATGAAGGCCGTCGGCCTTTGTGCCGGCCTAAATAAAGGCTGCCGACCTTTGGGTGCCGGCCAAAGTATTTTGGCCGTCGGCCTTAAATGGTTTTGCACAAATTTTTTAGGATGATTTAAATAGGCGTCCTTAGGGTTTTTCGGGGGAGGATATTATTTTGGTTATAAAACAGAGACACTTTGAGCGGTGTGAATCTTCTTTGGAGATTTGTGAATATTGGGAATTGATTTTTCTCTTTATTCTTGTTGTTCTTATCAAATTCTTGGTTCTTTAGAATTTGTGGCGAGCATCGTTATTGAATTCTTGGAATTCTTTAACCATAGTGATTGATTTATAGAACGTGGTCTCTATCGTTCTATGATTTGATTGCAAATCAGTTTAATTTTATCAATCTTGGCATCTATAGATTGATAATTTTATCCATATCTTTGATTTTATTCGTTAGTACCAAAATCCAAAAAACCCTAAAAATTTGTGACATTTGATTGTTATTGACGATTTGGTTTGTGTGAAGGAATTCGAATCCATTTTCGAATCATTTGGTTTCAGAGCATATCCGAATCCGCATCATTTGGTATCAGAGCAAAGGTTGGATTCGTAAGGATTCAGAGCGAAGGATTCGATCATAACGTGGGTTAAATCGATAAGGCTATTGAATCTCAACTCAATTGTAGTTTTAATTCATTACTGCTATTGGTTGGGAAATTTGGAAATTTATTTTGTGAATTGTATTGCTGTAAATTGGTGATTGGGCTGTAGTTGAGAATTGGGGTTTTGCTTAATTCAATTGTTGGGTGTTGAATTGCTGTGAATTGGTGTTTGGAGATGTTGTTGAGAATTAGGTTGTTAGTGAATTTCTATTGCTGACTATTGAAGGGTAGAGATGTTGTCGCAAGGAAGTGTTCAAAACAACAACAATAGGAATGATGTTGATAATGGGGGTGAGGTTGTGACTAGGGCTGAGTTCAATCAAATCCAAGAAAATCTTAGATTGATTATGGAGAGATTGGAGGTTAGGGATAGAAAAAGCCATAGTGGTGCAGGAATTAGGAGGAGACACTCTAGTAGTGAATCTGATGCTAGTAGTGGAAGGAGTAGGAGAGGAAACAATGTTGACAGGTGTAAGGGGATTGAAAACATCAAGCTGAAAATTCCCCCTTTCACTATGATGGGAATCAAAATCCGACAAGACCTATCATTAGGACAAAAATTGAAGGATTTCAGATCTTGGCAATGAGGGCCCATTTCAAGCAGATCAACCTCGGAATAAATTATTATCTAACCTCTTTTATCTTATTCATGAATTGTATATTCCAACAGGTATGCTTATTTGGTTTCACAAGGCGATGGATAAACTCACTAAGACTCAGCTTGTGGGTTATCTATGGACCGACCTGAACCGGCGATGAGTTGAACCGATGGATTCCATCATGAAGCTAGCCTGCCGAAGATTATTTTCTTTACTTGTAATTTATGTTTGAACCATTTATTTTGTATGCTTTATGGGACATTTTATTTGGTTGTATTTTACCTTTAGGACCGGCTACCCTATAGTGGCATAGTTGTGATTTTTTAGTCATTCTAACCCTAAAGGGTGCAAGTATAAATACTTGCAAATTAGGGTTTTTGAGGAGCTTTTTGAACATTTGAGAAAATACACCCCCTTTGCCGTGAGAGAGAGTGACTCTTTCAAGCATTTGCTCTTATCAATTTCCTTAGTGAAATTGTGGCGAGTTGACTTGGATTTGTTGTGTGTTATATCAACAAATTACAAGTTGATCCTAATTCCAAACTAGTGAGTCATATCTGGTGAGGATTTAGTTATTTTATGTACTTTTGTTCTTATGAAATTAGGGTTCTAATTTCGAAATTTGAAAGCACCTTTGAATTGAATTTGAATACCATTTCGTTTTCCCTTTTAGCAATCGTCATTTGATATATTGTAATTCATCACAATTTCGGAATTTCATTTGGAATATTGAGGTATTTCCCTTCTTGTGGCGTGATACTTCATAGCCATTTCTCCCTTCAATTTGATTGTGCTTGAATTCCCCTTTTAGGCACATCATAATTTGGTATCAGAGCTTAAGGTTAAGAGGAGGGATTGTTGAATTTGAGATTTTTGATCCTTATATTGTTATCTTCCTATTGCCGTGAGTTGCTTATGGTTAAGAGGAGGAATTGTTGCAATTAGGATTGTCCTTTGTTTCCATCTTGCCGTAAGTTAATTGAAGGTATATGAGAAGGGTTTTGTTGATTGAAGTTTTGGGAATTGAAAGTTTTTGGTATTACCTTTGTGAACCGAATTGCAAGGGAGTGGAAATTCGGATCAAGTGAATGTATTTTTTTGTTGTTGTTACCTTGATGTTTACGTGATTGATCCTTGTTGAAATTGAGGATTAATTGAATTGTTTGTATTGGTACTAAGTGGCGTGATTATCTTACTTGGGAAGTTGAAACTTGTTGTTGTAGAAGTGGATGTCTTGTTGTAACTTTTGTTCTTGACTTCACCGTGAAGGAGGAGGAAAGTTAGTGCAAGTTAGGAAGTGCAATTGTGTAGGAAGAGAATTGTGTTTCTTTTGCATTGTTGAATTCGGAATTGTGGAAGGATATGTGCAATTTTCAGATTTGATTAGTGTGTAAGAAAGGAAGTTATTTGATTTCAAAACAAGCATTAAGAGTGAAGGAGTTAATTGTGCTTGTTTGAATTTGAAAATTTGCATCTTACCAAATGTGGAGGAGTTGCAATTAGTGAAGAGGATTGATTTTCAAATTTAAATGCTACCTTTCTTATGTTAATTTCGGTTGAAAAATTGTGTTGAAGTGGATAAAGTGCACCGTGAATGTGTAGGAGTGTATATGGTGTTGTGTGTGCAAATTGGAAGTGGAAGTGTATAATTTCCAGATTTGAATTTGCGTGGAAGAAGAGGAAACAATTTGAATTGAAACACATCCATTTACTTCAAGTAGTTAAGAGTGGTATTGAATATATTTCATTTGAATTTGAAATTGATTCTTACCATTTGTGGCAAAGTTGCATTAAGGGTGTCACTTGTAAAAAAAAATTGTTGCCGTGTATGTGGAAGTGTATAGTTGTTGTTGTCGTTTCTTGTTGTTGTTGCAATTTAAAGAAGCCTATTAGTTAGTTGTTGTTTGTTCCTACCTTGGAAGTGAAGGGTTGCAACATATTCTTGTTGTGTAAATTTAGTGTGTTGTGTGTAAAGTGTATAAGTGGCGGAGTGAGTTGTTTTTGTGAAGCAAGTGTGCTACAATTACTAGACATTACATTGGTACATCAAATAGATTGCATCCACAAAAATGTCTATTAATAGTGTGAATGGAGGAATGAGTGATGTAGCATATAGTCGAATTGGTGGAGGTCAGGGTTCTAATGTTGCAGGTGGGAGGACCTTAGATGAACAACTTCGGGACCTTAGAAAACTTGTTACTACATTAGCAACAAGGATTGATAGGATGACATTGCTATCACCACCAGTGGTACACCTTCAGGAGCCACCTAGAGTACAGGGAGATTATCATGCTCTTAGAGAAGATAGAGATGATAATTTTGGGCTTAAACCATTCCTAGAAATGGAATTTAGACCACCTAGAGGCTCAGAGTGTGCAGAGCTACAAATGCCTTCACTTGAAGATAAGGGTTCCACAGATGAAAGATGTCAAACACCACTGTGCCAACCTTCAGAGGTTTCTGAAGGTAATGATCAGTTGGACCAATTGTTAGAAGACTCTAGGGATCAGCATAACAGGGATGAGTCAGAGGAAACAAACTCGTTGGAAAGTGTTGAGATAGAGGTAACATCAGTCGATAATGAGTCCTTGTTTTTGTTACAGGAGAGATACATCCTAGAGATGGAGGAAAGAAAACAATCATCTACTATAGTATTTCAGATATTGGGATTCTGTAGAGATACTCCTTTAGATGGATTACTTTTGGGAAACAGAGTCTCTGCTGCATTTGAACTGCAAGATTTGAGGTCAAATCTTTTTGAGGTCCAAGGAGATGATGGGAATCAAAATCCCACAAGACCTATCATTAGGGCAAAAATTGAAGGATTTCAAATCTTGGCAATGAGGGCCCATTTCAAGCAGATCAACCTCGGAATAAATTATTATCTAACCTCTTTTATCTTATTCATGAATTGTATATTCCAACAGGTATGCTTATTTGGTTTCACAAGGCGATGGATAAACTCACTAAGACTCAGCTTGTGGGTTATCTATGGACCGACCTGAACCGGCGATGAGTTGAACCGATGGATTCCATCATGAAGCTAGCCTGCCAAAGATTATTTTCTTTACTTGTAATTTATGTTTGAACCATTTATTTTGTAAGCTTTATGGGACATTTTATTTGGTTGTATTTTACCTTTAGGACCGGCCACCCTATAGTGGCATAGTTGTGATTTTTTAGTCATTCTAACCCTAAAGGGTGCAAGTATAAATACTTGCAAATTAGGGTTTTTGAGGAGCTTTTTGAACATTTGAGAAAATACACCCCCTTTGCCGTGAGAGAGAGTGACTCTTTCAAGCATTTGCTCTTATCAATTTCCTTAGTGAAATTGTGGCGAGTTGACTTGGATTTGTTGTGTGTTATATCAACAAATTACAAGTTGATCCTAATTCCAAACTAGTGAGTCATATCTGGTGAGGATTTAGTTATTTTATGTACTTTTGTTCTTATGAAATTAGGGTTCTAATTTCGAAATTTGAAAGCACCTTTGAATTGAATTTGAATACCATTTCGTTTTCCCTTCTAGCAATCGTCATTTGATATATTGTAATTCATCACAATTTCGGAATTTCATTTGGAATATTGAGGTATTTCCTTTCTTGTGGCGTGATACTTCATAGCCATTTCTCCCTTCAATTTGATTGTGCTTGAATTCCCCTTTTAGGCACATCACACTGGTAGTAGCAAACCAGAGGAATTCCTAGACTGGGTGCTACAGGTTAAGAAGGTGTTTGACTGTTATGAGTGGGATGAGCGCATGAAGGTGAAAATGGCGTCTTTAACATTTTCTGAATATGCTAGTCTGTGGTGGGATAAATTACAAATTGAGAGACGTAGGGCTGATGAGGAGAAAGTGAGTTCATGGGCTTTGATGAAAAGGTTGATGAGATGCAAATTTGTGCCTGACTACTATAAATAAGAGATGTTGATAGAGTTGCCGTCCTTGAGGCAGGGTAAG
This sequence comes from Laguncularia racemosa, assembly GCA_037954665.1. Lineage (NCBI taxonomy): Eukaryota > Viridiplantae > Streptophyta > Magnoliopsida > Myrtales > Combretaceae > Laguncularia > Laguncularia racemosa. Next base: position 599,630 of record JBBMOL010000256.1, on the reverse strand, counting down.
AAGAGCATAGAAGAGTATGTGAAGGAGTTTGAGACATTAGTGGCAAGATATGATATTAGGGAATCATTAGATGAATCTATTGCTCGTTTCATCAATGGGTTGAAGATGGACATTGCTAGTGTAGTGGAACTCCAGCATTATCAGACTCTTGAGGATGTGATTAAATTAGCCAGTTGGGTTGAACAACATCAGCGTAGGCGGGATCAGAAATCATATCAACACCATAAGTCAGATGATGGTGAGAGGGAGAAGGAAAGGAAGGAAAAGGGAAAGGCAGTCGCTAGTGAGGCTATTGACCAAACACAACAAAAGAGGAGTAGGGATGTCAAATGTTTTAAGTGTTTAGGACTTGGCAATATTGCTTCTCAATGTCCTAATAAAAGGGTTATGGTCATCAAGGGAGACAAAGTTGAGAGTGAGGAAGAAGAACAGAAGAGTATTGAGGCAGAAGAGGAAGATGAAGACATTATAGCGAATCTAGTACAGGGAGACTTGCTAATAGTTAAGCAGGATGAAGTTGTTCCTAATTAGAGAGCCAATTTATTTCATAGCTAAGGCATGGTGTAAGGGAAGACTTGTTTGATTGTGGTTGACACAGGCAGTTGCACTAATTTTGCTTCAGCAAGTTGGGTTACTAAGTTGGGTTTACAGGTAGAGCAGCATCCAAAACCTTATGCACTTCATTGGTTGAGTCCACATGGAGCTATTCATGTACACAAATAGGTTCGTGTTCCATTGCTTATTGGTAATTATACTGACGAAATTGTTTATGATGTAGCTCCCATGGAAGCTACACATTTGATCCTTAGAAGACCTTGGTAGTATGACCTCAGAGCCAAGTATGATGGATACACCAATGAGTATACCATTCAGCAACAGGACAAGGCATACAAGCTTCTTCCTATGAGTCCAATTGAAGTACAACAAACAAGGTTGATTTGCCTTAAGAAGCCCAAGGGAAAGAGGAGTCTATTTATGTGGCCTAGCAGGATGGATGATACAGATTCGAGGTCAAATCTTTTTCAACATGGAGGGAATGATATGATTCCAAGAGCTAAGATACGAGCACCAAAGAAAACAAAGTCAATCCGAGCTCTAAGTGGCAGTGCGGGGTCCAAAAAAAGAGGACATAAGCGTCAGGAGGACCCAAGGCGAAGTTCGGCCAGCCTTATTCAAGGCCGGCTGAGTTAGCTTCAAGGCCGCCAGCCTTGGAGCTGGCCTAATTGAAGGCCGTCGGCCTTTGTGCCGGCTTAAATAAAGGCCGCCGGCCTTGAATGTTTTCACACAAATTGTTTAGGATGATATAAATAGGCGTCCTTAGGGTTTTTGGGGGGAGGATATTAGTTTGGTTGTAAAACAGAGACATTTTAAGCGGTGTGAATCTTCTTTGGAGATTTGTGAATATTGGGAATTGATTTTTCTCTTTATTCTTGTTGTTCTTATCAAATTCTTGGTTCATTAGAATTTGTGGCGAGCATCGTTATTGAATTCTTGGAATTCTTTAACCATAGCGATTGATTTATAGAACGTGGTCTCTATCGTTCTATGATTTGATTGCAAATCAGTTTAATTTTATCAATCTTGGCATCTATAGATTGATAATTTTATCCATATCTTTGATTTTATTTGTTAGTACCAAAATCCAGAAAACCCTAAAAATTTGTGACATTTGATTGTTATTGACGATTTGGATTGTGTGAAGGAATTCAAATCCATTTTCGAATCATTTAGTTTCAAAGCATATCCGAATTCGCATCATAAAGTCTGCTAAGCAATATATGGGATACACACATAGGCAAAATATTTATCCCCTACACTAAATAGTACCCTAGCTCTTTGCGTCACATGCAAACTCCCCTGATTACTAAGCCAATGCAATTTATACGGTTTAGGATGTGGAGTAGTAGTAAGTTTTAGTTTCGATACTAATGATGCTGCTACCACATTAGTACAACTACCACCATCAACTATAAGGATACATAAATTTCTCTTGTACCCTACAAGAGGTATGGAACAAGTTTTCCTTTTGTTCTTCATCCTTAGTAGCAAATGTAGTCAATGTTCGGCGCAATACATTAGCATAATGAAACATCTCACTAGACATTGTTTTGTTTTAAATCCAACAACACAATAATAATCCTTACACCTCTGCGGCTCAAGTACACAACTAAACCACAAATGAAGTATACTCAATTACTTTCAAGTAGATAGAATTAAATTCAACTACAAGTGTTTAAGTAATTAGTTCAATTACTTTCACACTTTAATGACTTGTTTGAAATTTAAATTCTTCTACTCACTTTCTTTATTCTTGCCTTGACTTCTCACCACTTAAATACACAATGGGCAGCAAGGAAAATACTCTCACAACAAACCATCCACCACCACAAAAGTCCCCTTATGCTCACGTTTCAAGATGCTTTACGCCACTACTAACAATGTCCTTGATAACACATACAATAACCAATATCAAATGTACACAACCTCTACTAAATTAACAAGAATATAACTCCAAATACACTCCTCAAGCCATGGCATAATTCACTTCCACAAAATACAACCAAAATCGCAACTTCAACATAAGATAAGGTAGCTCACTTTCAATTTTAAAAAGAAGTTCAATAAGTGCATAACTCCACAAATGGTAAGAGGCTTTTTCAAATTCAAATGATACACAATTAACTATGACTTAATGTGTATTTGAGATTTCAAATTTACCTCTTAATGTACACTTTCAATTCTGATTTCAAATCTGAAAATAATAATTATGATTCCTCCAATTTCCAAAAATGCACACACTACACAATTCTACTTCACAATTGAAACACCACTCTTCCCCTTCACGGTTTGCTATCCATGCACTACACTCTTACACTTTAGCCTCAATGTGCAGGACCTTACTCCACACAACTTCCATAAATTCACACCACTTTATAACACCTCAAGTACAATACACTCATACCGCCACTTACACAATACATACACGATGTACTAAATTCAAACAATAACAACAACAATACTCACGATGCAACACCTTCTTCTCACCACACACAACACAAACTTAATGGTGGGAAAATTTCCAACACTATCAACCTTTTCAGAACCCAATTTGGATGACGATCCAAATTGCTCATATTTTACCTTATGTCTTTATTTCTAATAAAAAATTTGAGAATAATCTTACAGGTACAATGATAATTCTCCATGGGATGCCAATATGTCCTATAACTCCTGTTGGATACAGAACGTTTTTCAGGATGACAATCAAAGACCCGCTGCGATTATTTTCTATTTCGAGGCATTGGATCATGAACTATTTTGGTTGTATTTTGGTTTTGGGACACTTTTATTTCCTTGTAATTTTCATTTAGGGTTAGCCACCTTAAAAGTGGCAAACTTGTAATTTTAAGCACTTTTTAACCCTAGGAGTAGCAAGTATAAATACTTGCTTAAGAGAGGGTTTGGGAGGCTAATTTTTACAGATTTGAGAGTACATTTCACGTGAGGATTAGGGCTTCCTAATTGTCATTAGACTCTTACAATTTCAATCCCAAGAGTTGAAATTGTGGCGAGTGCAACACCTTGAAATTGTGAGTAATATCAATTTCATTTTGTTGTGATTTCATTTCTTCTCTAGTGTGTCATATCTAAGGGTGAATTGAGATAGTTCTTGGACAGATTTGCTTCCTATTATTTTCGAATTCTTGTGCTTAATTGAGATACTTTGCATTTGAATTCGGTTCTTCCTTTAAGATTACTTCTTGAAACTTGATTATCACTTGTGGAAAGGGGTTCTTAGAATTGAAAAATTATTTGAGATTGTGAATTATTCACGTGGGATTATATGTGATTAGTGTGATGTTATAAGAGATTATTATTGTGGTATCATAATTGCATCATTGAGTATTTGGATTTCATTGCACCTTCACTAGGGATCATGCAATTTTACCCTTTTGGAGCCGGTTTTGTGATTGCTTTAAGTTTGTTTTCTTGAGTCTTTTATTGTGCTTCCAAGTGGGTTTAGGCACATCATCTTTTTTGGTATTAGAGCACATGTTGAGAGAAGGGATTGGTTGTATTTGATTTCGTGGAATTAATTATCAATTAAGGTTGATCAAGTGAAAACTGCAAATTGTGTTGTTATTGTGGTTTTGAGTTTGCGAAATTACCTTGGCTTGGAATTTAATTTGTTGTTTGTTGGAGTTGGATTGGAAAGGTTATTGTATCATCTTATGATCAATAATTTTCGTGGAAGGGCAGAAGCATAGAAGTGTTGTTTAATTCAACAACTTTTGAACTTGAAAACTTACCAATCCTTACCGTGGCTTGTTATGGCGTGAAGGAGGATGTGTAGGTTGTTGTTGTGACTTCCATTGTGTAATTGTGAATTAGATAAGTACAATTTACAGATTTGCATTGAGTTTTGATTAGTAAGGAATCTATTTGAATTCAAACACGTGCCATTAAGTTGTGGGAGTTAATGAGTGCTATTTGAATTTGAATTCATTGCTAACCAATTGAAGAAGGCTTGCAATTAATGAAGTGGTTTGAATTTCAAATTGAAGTTGCTGCCTATTGTGGAATTCAGAATACACTTTTGGAAAGTAACATATTTGTCCTTTGTTGTCATTCTTTGCCATGGAAGTGGAAGCTTACTTGTTATTATTACTACTTGTGTTGTTGCTATGGAAGTAAATCATCTTTATTATTGTTGTACTTGTATGTTGCCATGGGAGTGGCTTGTGGAAGTTAAATTTGTTGCACCGTGTTGTTGTGACGTGTTGTGGAGAAGAGTATTATATGTGAGTTGCAATAACATAATTGTAAAGTTAAGTGAGTTTGTTTGTTTGTCTTTTTTATAGTTGCTATTGTGTGAAGTTAAGGGAAGTGTAGTAGTGGAGTGTGTGTCCTTGATTCAAATTGTTTTGAGGATCAGTATACGCGAGTCTACAACTATATCAAATGACTGTGTGAATGGGGGAATTGGTGATGAAGCCAATAGTCAGGTTGGTGGAGGTTAGGGTCATAATGTGGCAGGTAGGAGAACTTTGGAAGAACAACTCCAGGATCTTACTACCATAGTTGCTACATTGGCAACTAGAGTTGACAGAATGACATTACCACAACCACCAGTGGTAAACCAACCGGCACCACCTCGAGTAGCTCCACAAAATCCTCATCGAGATAGAGTAATGGGAGATGGGAATTTGAATAGAAGGATGGGTGAGGAGCATCTTCCATATAGGGAAGAAAGGGATGATAATTTTGGGGCAAACCCAAATCAGAATAGGGATTTCAGGCCACCTCGGGGTTTGGAATATGTGAAACTACAGATGCCATCCTATGATGGCAAGGGATCGGTAGATGAGTACTTAGACTGGGAGGACAAGGTCGAAGGTCTCTTTGAATGTTATGAGATCGATGACAGTACCAGGGTCCGATTGGCTGCTGTTGAGTTTGTACGATACACAGCACTCTGGTGGAAGAATCTGATTATTAGTAGGCGTTGGGATGGAGAGGCTGAGGTTCAGACCTGGAGGGACATGAAAAGATTACTGAGGAAAAGGTTCATTCCTGAGCACTACAAATAGGAGCTGTTTATGCAACTGCAAACATTGAGGCAGGGAGGCAAAACAGTGGATGATTATGTGCAAGAGTTTGAGACCCTTATGATTAGGTGTGGGTCTGTTGAGCCTCCAGAACAAACTATAGCACGTTTTGTCTCAGGTCTAAAATATGAAATAGCGTGTATTGTTGAACTATAGCGCTATAATACACTTGATGAGGCTATTAAGTTGGCCGTAAAAGTAGAGAGACAAAGGAGGCCCAACTTCTTTAGGGCTCTGAGCAGTAGGCCCAGTACTGTTAATAGACCTATATCAGCTAATGGTCGATCAGGGGGAACAAAGGCGGTAGGTGATCGTTGCCAATCGTAGTTTTAATAAATTGAATTCTTGTTCTTAATCCTACTACGAAGCAATAGGAAGGTGCACCTATCGTAGCGTAATATAGCGAGTAAGCATAAGGTCGTCCCTCAGAGATACACCAACTACTAGTACTAACTCCATTCCTATTATCTAACCACCGCTTAATAATGTTGGTTGAAACATAATTACTCTAATCTTAAAACTAATAACTCACTAACAACAATGGTTCTGAAGATTTATCAATTAACAAAAGCAACCTAGATCTTATTTTACTCCTTCTCTATCATGTAATTCATTAGATTTCTGAAGATTGTCGTAATTGACTTCTTATACTGTCGAATTCTCTAGTCAAGTTAACTACTTTCTCAAGTATATTAACCTATCTAATCCTAGGTTTATCAAATAGGATCTCTCCTTAGTTAATAGCAACCTAGAATTGCATAAAGCACATGAATTCGCATCAAAATAATCGATGTAAACAGAAGACTCTTGTTTCCTATCTCTAGAAGAACAATCAAATCTCATTAATTGCATTAGATCTAATCATATGAGCAATTTCTCAATTAACTAATATGATATCATGCATAAATTCATATTCCGGATCTATGAATCTAAGAAAAAATTGAAGAGCATGCAATTAATCATAAGAAAGTCAACAACTTCACATTAATGACCAAATCTTCATCACATAACAGAGAAGTTTCAAATAAAATCTAGATCTAGGGTCTACTCCTCCATAAATTGGACAAAAGAAATGCAATTACTGGAAGAATAGATAAAATTCATGGTCACAACCCTTAAAGATAGAATCTTCTTCTTCGTGGGTCTTCAATCTCCCTTGGAATCGACATAATCTTCTTTCCCTTGCTGTTATGAGAGTGAGAGAAAATGAAAAATTCATAACCTCACGTTTCTAGGGCAAACTGACGGTCTATTTATACATGTACCCTGATTGGATATATACACGAGCAGATACACAAGTAGTGTATCTCGTTCGTGTATCTCATGCTTGCTTCTAAGTGTCCTTATGTGAACATACACGAGCAAGTACATGGGCGTGTACATTGGTCGTGTATTTGAAACATCATCGAACAGAAGCAAAACTTAGATACACAAGCAAAGTACATGGGCGTGTACTTTGCTCGTATACATTCCAGTAATTCACTTCAGTATACACAAGTAAAACAGCAAAGTGCATGGGTGCGTATCTCGCTTGTGTGCTTCCCAGAATTCTTTCTCTTCACATGTAATGTATCCAATTCCTTCCAAACTTGCTCCAACACTTCAAAACTCCTTCCCTTAGCTCCAAAATACTCTAGAGGATCCTGAAATTAACATTCATTCCATTAAGCATCCTTTTCTTCAACAAATCATCTAAAAATTCAACAATAAAGCACAATTTCATTACTCTATATAAGGGTATTTTGCGACTTATCAGTAGGTGAGGGAGTAAAGGCAATGGACACTACTACCCCAACCATTATGAGAGAAAATTTACCCACTGGGAAGGGTAAAGAGGTCATGGCCCTAGAAACGAGGCAGACTGTTCCCGGATCTACTAGTGGGAAAGCATGCCAGATAAAATGCTTCAAATGCATGGGATTTAGGCATATGGCTGCACAGTGTCCAAATAAGAGGGTAATGACTGTTATGGAAGACACTAGGGAGGATATTGAGGATGATCATGATTAGATTGAACCTACAGATCTACCAACAACACTGTATGAATATTATGATGATCAGACTGCAAACGTGCCTGAGGAGCATACAGGAGGAAAATATCTATCCCTTAATGTGTTATGCAAGGCTTTATCTATATCTCCTGATACCAGTGATATCTAGAGGTAGAACATATTTCACACCTCTTGTAGAATCAGAGGTAACCTTTGTGTACTCATCATCGATAGTGATAGTTGCACGAATGTTATATCTGCTGCGCTGGTAAACAAATTACAACTGTCTACTATCCCACATCCTAGTCCTTATCTGATAGGAATCAAAATCCGACAAGACTTATCATTAGAGCAAAAACTAAAGGATTTCGAATCTTGGCGATGAGGGCCCATTTTGAGCAAATTGACCCTGGAATTATTCGTTTACTAACCTCTTTTATCTTATTCATGTATTTTATATTCCAACAGGAATACTTATCATGCTTTACAGGGCAATGGACAAACTCACTTAAACTCAGCTTGTGGGTTATCCATGGACCGACCTGAATCGACGATGAGCTAGGGCGATGGATCCTATAGAAGACCGGCATCTTGAAGAGCATTTCTTTTATGTATTTTTCATTTTTATGAACTATTTTTGGTTGTATTTGGTTTTGGGACACTTTTATTTCCTTGTAATTTTCATTTAGGGTTAGCCACCTTAAAAGTGGCAAACTTGTAATTTTGAGTACTTTTTAACCCTAGGATTAGCAAGTATAAATACTTGCTTAAGAAAGGGTTTGAGGAGGCTAATTTTTCAGAAAAAACACTTCACATTTCGTGAGAGGGCTTAGGGTTTTCCTAATTCCAAATTCTCTTATCAATTTCAATCCCAAGAAGTTGAAATTGTGGCGAGTGCAACATCTTGAAATTGTGAGTTATATCAATTTCATTTTGTTGTGATTTCTTTTCTTCTCTAGTGTGTCATATCTAGGGTTGATTTGAGATAGTTCTTGGTCAGATTTACATCTTATTGTACACGAATTCTTATGATTATTTGAAGTACTTATCATTTGATTTGGATCATCATTGAAAATTTTCCTTGAAAACGTGATTTTCACCATTTGGAAAAAGGATTGTTTTGTTACGGTTTCTCCTTGTCAAATTGAGGCTTCAATTGCGTGGATTATATGAAATTAGAGTGTTATTAGAAGGCATTTTCTTTGGGGTAATCTGATTATATTATTGGTTGATTGAATTTCATCATTTCAACATTAGGGTTCATTTGAAAAGTGCCATTTTTGGATCCGATTTTGCCTAGACTTGAGATAGTTGATCTTAAGTCTTTTAGATGTGCTTTTAAGTGTGTTTAGGCACATCATCTTTTTGGTATCAGAGCACATGTTGAGAGAAGGGAATTGGTTGTATTTAATTTCGTGGAAGTGATCATCAATTAGGGTTAAGCAAGTGAAAAAAAAAAAAAACGCAATTTGTGTTGTTGTTGTTGTTTTGAGATTGTGAAATTACCTTGGATTGGGATTTGATTTGCTGATTGTTGGAGTTGGTTTGGGAAGGTTATTATATCATTTTGTGGTCAGTAATTCACGTGGAAGAGCAGATGTACAAAGTGTTGTTTACTTTAGCAATTTTTGGAACTTGCAAAACTTACCAAAATCCTTGCCGTGATTAGCTTGTAGTGTGAGGAGGTTGTGTAGTTTGTTGTTTTGATTTCCATTGTGTAATTCTGAATTGGTGGAGTACAATTTGCAGATTGCATTGAGTTTTGATTAGTAAGGAATTATTTGAATTCAAAACATATGCAATTAAGTTGTGGGAGTTAATGATTGCTATTTGAATTTGAATTCATTGTTACCAATTGAGGAAGGCTTGCAATTAGTGTTGTGAATCCTTGTGCAATTCGGAATTGGAGCATTTGCAAATTCCAGATTTGAAGTGTGTGGAAGGATAAGCATCCATTTGAAATTCAAATACCTTCTTTAAGTTTGAGAGCAATTCATTGAGTAGCATTGAATAAGTGTTATTTGAATTTGAATTGTTTCTTACCATTTGTGGAGAAGGTTGCATTTAGTGGAGTGATTTCAAATTTGAATTTTGTTGCTGCCATTGCTTGTGGTTTATGGTGTAAATGGGAGTTATGTAGTGGCAAGGACATGTACACCTTGAAGTATTGTATGTAAGAGTGTTTAAAAAAAAAAAAAAAAAGTTACAACGTGTAGTAGTGTTGTAGTGAATTAGTTGCACCGTGTAGGAGTGAGGTGTGTGTGGTGGTGTAAATTTGTGGAGTTGTGTAGAGTAAGGTGTTGCACATTAAGATAAAGTGTGAGTGTGAACTGTGGCAAGAATAAGGAAAGTGAGTAATAGAATTTAAAATTTAAACAAGTCATTAAATGTGTGAAAGTAATTGAACTAGTTACTTAAACACTTGTTGTTGAATTTAATTCTATCTACTTGAAAGCAGCTGAGTGTACTTCATTTGTGGTTTGGTTGTGTACTTGAACCTTGGAAGTGTGAAGATAATTATTGTTGTTGGGTTTGAACACAATCATGTCTAGTGAAATGTTTCATTATGCTAATGTATTGCGCCGGACATTGACTACATTTACTAGTAAGGATGACGAACAAAGGGAAAACTTGTTCCATACTTCTTGTAGGGTACAAGGAAATTTATGTGTCCTTATAGTTGATGGTGGTAGTTGTACCAATGTGGTAGCAGCATCGATGGTATCAAAACTAAAACTTGCTATTACTCCACATCCTGAACCGTATACATTGCATTGACTTAGTGATCAGGGGAGTTTACATGTGACCCACAGAGCTAAGGTACCATTTAGTGTAGGGGATAAATACTGTGATGAAATTGAGTGTGATATCTTGCCCATGTGTGCATCTCATATTTTGCTTGGTAGACCTTGGTTATATGACAGGAGGTCTTACATGATGGCTTCAGAAATAAATATTTGTTTCAAAAGGAGGGTAAGCGAATTATTCTGAATCCTATGCTACCTTCAGAGGTCCATAATGTCCAGCAACAGATTAATCGACCATTCGAGGCTAAGAAGGATTTGATTCAAAATAACGTCTCTGAGGGGAAAAAGGTATTGTTGATGGAACAGAGTCAGATGAGTCAATCATTAGAGGGCCAAACTGTTTAGAGACAGTTATGTTCACCTTCAGAGGTTTTAGAGGGTAATGAGCAGTTGGGCCAACCATTAGAAGACCCTAAGGATCAGCATCATATAGATGAGTCGGAAAAAGAGGAAACAAACTCAATGGAATGGGTTGAGACAAGGGAGGCATCAGTAGACACTGAGTCCTTGTTTGTGTTGTAGATGAGATACATCCTAGAAATGGAGGAGAGAAAACAATCACCTACTATGGTATTCCAGATATTGGGATTCTGTAGAGATACTTCTTTAGATGGATTGCTTTTAGAAAATAGAGTCTCTACTGCATTTGATCTGCCAGATTTGAGGACAAATCTTTTTGAGGCCCGAGGAGATGATAGGAATCAAAATCCGACAAGACTTATCATTAGAGCAAAAACTAAAGGATTTCGAATCTTGGCGATGAGGGCCCATTTTGAGCAAATCGACCCTGGAATTATTCGTTTACTAACCTCTTTTATCTTATTCATGTATTTTATATTCCAACAGGAATACTTATCATGCTTTACAGGGCAATGGACAAACTCACTTAAACTCAGCTTGTGGGTTATCCATGGACCGACCTGAATCGGCGATGAGCTAGGGCGATGGATCCTATAGAAGACCAGCATCTTGAAGAGCATTTCTTTTATGTATTTTTAATTTTTATGAACTATTTTTGGTTGAATTTGGTTTTGGGACACTTTTATTTCCTTGTAATTTTCATTTAGGGTTAGCCACCTTAAAAGTGGCAAACTTGTAATTTTGAGTACTTTTTAACCCTAGGATTAGCAAGTATAAATACTTGCTTAAGAAAGGGTTTGAGGAGGCTAATTTTTCAGAAAAAACACTTCACATTTCGTGAGAGGGCTTAGGGTTTTCCTAATTCCAAATTCTCTTATCAATTTCAATCCCAAGAAGTTGAAATTGTGGTGAGTGCAACATCTTGAAATTGTGAGTTATATCAATTTCATTTTGTTGTGATTTCTTTTCTTCTCTAGTGTGTCATATCTAGGGTTGATTTGAGATAGTTCTTGGTCAGATTTACATCTTATTGTACACGAATTCTTATGATTATTTGAAGTACTTATCATTTGATTTGGATCATCATTGAAAATTTTCCTTGAAAACGTGATTTTCACCATTTGGAAAAAGGATTGTTTTGTTACGGTTTCTCCTTGTCAAATTGAGGCTTCAATTGCGTAGATTATATGACATTAGAGTGTTATTAGAAGGAATTTTCTTTGGGGTAATCTGATTATATTATTGGTTGATTGAATTTCATCATTTCAACATTAGGGTTCATTTGAAAAGTGCCATTTTTGGATCCGATTTTGCCTAGACTTGAGATAGTTGATCTTAAGTCTTTTGGATGTGCTTTTAAGTGTGTTTAGGCACATCATTATCACTTGCATTGGCTGGATAATAGAGGTATTATGCATGTTACCCTTAGGGCAAAGGTTCTTGTGAAAGTCGGGCAGAATTATCATGATGAGATCCTGTGTGATATAATCCCTATGCATGCATTCCATTTACTGTTGGATCGGCCTTGGTTGTATGATCGACGGGTGATACATGATGGGTTTGAAAATACCTACATGTTCAGCATGGGCGAGTCACGCATAGTTCTATTACCGATGACTCCATCTGAGGTCCAGGGGTTTCAGAAACAGATTAGAAATCCATCCACTACCATTGTTAGCCGGAAGAGCAGGACAATAGAGATATTAGGGTTCAGTTCCACAACTGATCCACTAGATTTGAGGGCAAATCTTTCAGAAGCCCGAGGAGATGATGGGAAAATTTCTAACACTGTCGACCTTTTCGGAACCCAATTTGGATGATGATCCAAATTGCTCATATTTTACCTTATGTCTTTATTTCTAATAAAAAATCTGAGAATAATCTTACAGGTACAATGATAATTCTCCATGGGATACCAATATGTCCTATAACTCCTATTGGACACAGAACATTTTTCAGGATGACAATCAAAGTCCCGCTGCGATTGTTTTCTATTTCGAGGCATTGGATCATGAAGACTTATGTTATTTTGTATCTTGTAATTGTTTTATGAACTATTTTGGTTGTATTTTGGTTTTGGAACACTTTTATTTCCTTGTGATTTTCATTTAGGGTTAGCCACCTTAAAAATGGCAAACTTGTAATTTTAAGCACTTTTTAACCCTAGGAGTAGCAAGTATAAATATTTGCTTAAGAGAGGGTTTGGGAGGCTAATTTTTATAGATTTGAGAGTACATTTCACGTGAGGATTAGGGTTTCCTAATTGTCATTAGACTCTTATCAATTTCAATCCCAAAAGTTGAAATTGTGGCGAGTGCAACACCTTGAAATTGTGAGTAATATCAATTTCATTTTGTTGTGATTTCTTTTCTTCTCTAATGTGTCATATCTAGGGGTGAATTGAGATAGTTCTTGGACAGATTTGCTTCCTATTATTTTCGAATTCTTGTGCTTAATTGAGATACTTTGCGTTTGAATTCGGTTCTTCCTTTAAGATTACTTCTTGAAACTTGATTATCACTTGTGGAAAGGGGTTCTTAGAATTGAAGAATTATTTGAGATTGTGAACTATTCACGTGGGATTATATGTGATTAGTGTGATGTTAGAAGAGATTATTATTGTGGTATCATAATTGCATAATTGAGTATTTGTATTTCATTGCACCTTCACTAGGGATCACGCAATTTTACCCTTTTGGAACCGGTTTTGTGATTGCTTTGAGTTTGTTTTCTTGAGTCTTTTATTGTGCTTCCAAGTGGGTTTAGGCACATCACTTAATAAAGTCAAAACCCTATGCAACACATTAATAGATAAGTAATGTTCACCCTTTTTATCGTCATGTGTCTCAGCGTTCTGATCATCATAATACTCCTGCAAGGCTATGGATAGATTTGTAGGCTCGATAGCTTCTTCTTCATCTTCTTCTTCTGTGCCCTCCTAACTGTCATTACTCTCTTATTGGGACACTGTTGATGTGCTCAAAACCAAGATTAAGCACATGCAAAACTAATTTGAAATACAATTAAGCAATGTCAATCAAACTAGTTCAACAATTGCACAATTCCTCAATATTTATGAACCAATTCCCACAACAAGGACGTAACCAAGAATGAAACCAAGTATGATGATGCTTCGATACCAAAAGATGATGTGCTCAAAACCAAGATTAAGCACATGCAAAGGAATCAAAGAAACAACTTCAATTCACAAATAAAAACTGGTTCAATAGGATCATGAATTGCGTGAACCCTAATGGAGATTTGATGAAATCCAAAGGTTCAAAGATGCAATTAACAATCCAACAATGATAAACTTCTCCAATAAAACAACAATCACAAGAATTTCACGTGAATTACACACAAGAACATTAAGATCCAATTCCGTAAATCTCCCTTCCCACAATATCCAATTTACAGTTCAAAATGATTAACAATTGTTGATGGTGAATCACAAGTATGATAATTAATCAAAATAAACACACTAATTCAAATTGAAACCAATTCAAATCTGACCAAGAAATGTTCTAATGCAACCCTAGATATTACACACTAGAGAAGAAAAAGAAAACACAACAAGTAGAAATTGATATGACTTACAATTTCAATTGTTGCACTCGCCACAATCTCAACTCTTGGAAATTGAAATTGATAAGAGGAAATGGAACTAGGGAAACCCTATGCTCTCTCACGAAAATGTGATGTTCAAATCTGAAAATTTTGGCCCCTCAAACCCTACTATAAGCAAGTATTTATACTTGCTATCCCTAGGATTAGAAAATGGACAAAAATTACAAGTATGCCACTTTTAAGGTAGCCGATCCTAAATGGAAATTACAATAAAAATTAAAGTGCCCCAAAAGAAAATATAACATAAAATAGTCTAAATAACAATTACAAAATAAAAGAAAATAGTTTTCATCATGCGAGCTCTTCCATAGGATTTGTCGGCCCAACTCATTGCCAGTTCAGGTCAATCCATGGATAACCCATAAGCTGAGTCTGAGTGAGTTTGTTCATCGCCCTATAAAATATGATAAGTGTGCCTGTTGGAATATATAATACATGAATAAGATAAAAGAGGTTAGTAAACGAATAATTTTAGGATCGATGTGGTCAAAATAGGCCCTCATCGCCAAGATTCGAAATCCTTTAGTTCTTGCCCTAATGATAGGTCTTGTTGGATTTTGATTCCTATCATCTCCTCAGGCCTCAAAAAGATTTGTCCTCAAATCTGGCAGATCAAATGCAATAGAGACTTTGTTTTCTCCTAGCAATCCATCTGAAGAAGTATCTCTACAGAATCCCAATATTTGAAATACTACAAGTGGCGATTGTTTTCTCTCCTCCATTTCTAGGATGTATCTCATCTGCAACATAAATAATGTTCCATTATCCACTAAAGTCGCCCCTGTATCAACCCATTCCACTGAAACTGTTCTCTCCTTTTCTAACTCATCTGTATGTCGCTGATCCTCATGATCTTCTAATGGTTGGCCCAACTGCTCATTGTCCTCTGAAACCTCTAAAGGTGAACACAACTATCTTTGAACAGTCTGGCTCTCTGATGATAGACTCATCTGACTCTGACCCTCAAAATCCTCCAATGGCTTACTCAACTACTCATGAACCTCTAGTATCTCTGAAGGTGAACATAACTGCCCTTGAACAGTTTCCTCCTCTAATGATCTGCTCATCTGACTCTATTCATCAGGATCCTCTAAAGGTTAGCACATCTGTATCTGACAAATTTTGTGCTTTAAAGGTTGGTTCAACTGCTCATGGCCCACTGGCGGTCTACTGATTTGTTGCCGAACCCTTTGAACCTCTGAAGGTGACATCGGATTCAAAATAATTCGTTTTCCCTCCTTTTACAATACATAAGTATTCCTAAAGCCATCATGTAAAACTGTCCTATCATATAACTAAGGCCTACCAAGCAATATATGGGATGTACACATTGGCAAAATATCACACTTAATCTCATCAAAGTATTTATCCCCTACACTAAATGACACCCTAGCTCTTTGGGTCACATGCAAACTCCCCTAATCACTAAGCCAATGCAATGTATACGGTTCAGGATGTGGAGTAGTAGCAAGTTTTAGTTTCGATACTAACGATGCTGCTACCACATTGGTATAACTACCACCATCAACTATAAGGACACATAAATTTCCTTATACCCTACAAGAAGTATGGAACAAGTTTTCTCTTTGTTCGCCATCCTTAGTAGTAAATGTAGTCAATGTCCGGTGCAATACATTAGCATAATGAAACATTTCACAAGACATGATTGTGCTCAAATCCAACAATACAATAATTATCTTCACACTCCCAAGGTTCAAGTACACAACCAAGCTACAAATGAAGTACACTCAACTACTTTAAATTCAACAACAAGTGTTTAAGTAACTAATTCAATTACTTTCACACTTTAATGACTTATTTGAATTTCAAATTCTACTACTCACTTTCCTTTTTTTTTTTTTTTTTGCCTTAACTTCTCACCACTTAAATACACAATTGGCAGCACTTAAACACAAGCACAAAAATACTCAACTCACCGCCACACAACTTCCCTTTTAGCTCACAGTTCCACAATTATTCACGCCACCAAAAACAAGTATCTATACAACACACATAAGAACCAATGCCAATTACACACACCCTTCACTAAATGTACAAAAACACAACTCTACACACACACCTTCAAGTCATAGTGCTCTTCCCCACTTTTACACAAAAATCAAACCACAACTTCAATGAAAAAGGCAACTCAACTTTCAAATTCAAAATGAGCTCAATAAGTGCAAAATTCCACAAATGGTAATAAGTTATTTCAAATTCAAATGACACACAATTAACTATGACTTAATGTGTGTTTTGAAATTTCAAATTGACTTCTGAATGTACACTTAAATTCTAATTTCAAATCTGAAAAATAATAATTGTAATTCTTCCACTTTTCGAAAATGCACACACTACACAATTTCACTTCACAATTGAAACACTACCACTCTTCTCCTTCACGATTTGCTTTCCATATACCACACTCACACTTTAGCCTCAATGTGCAGCACCTTACTCCACACAACTTCCACAAATTCACACCACTTTACAACACCTCAAGTGCAACACACACACACCACCACTTACACAATACACACACAATGTACTAAATTCAAACAATAACAAGAACAACACTCACGGTGCAACACCTTCTTCTCACCACATGCAACATAAACTTCTTCAATTCACTACTCCTCCTCAAGGAAAATTCAAGGACAACACGTTGCAAATTCTTCACTTCAAACACAATTCTAAACTGCAACTTACACAAAAGGCAGCAATTTAAATTTGAAAATCAAACCACTTCACTAATTACAACCCTTCCACATTTGGTAAGAGGTCATTTTCAAATTTAAACAAACATACATTAACTCCTTCACTCTTAATACTTGTTTTGAAATCAAATAACTTCCTTTTTTTCCCACACTACTCAAATCTGGAAATTGCAAATGCTCTCCCCAATTCCGAATTCAAACAATGTAAGAATTACAATTCTCTTCCTACACAATTGTATTTCCGAAATTGTATTCACAAGTGCACCATCTTTCCCCTTTCCTTCACGATGAATTCCACAACATTGAGGCTTCAACAAATATTCAAAAATCACTCAACAAGCAGCAACTTTAACTTCCCAAACAAGACAATCACGCCACTTCAAGCAATCACATAAACAATTCAATTTTCCACTTTCCAATTTGGAATCAAAATTTTAACTCAAGAACCCTAAATTTCCGAAATTCAATTTGCAAATCCCTCCTCTTAAACCTCAAGCTCTGATACCAAAAGATGATGTGCTCAAAACCAAGATTAAGCACATGCAAAACTAATTTGAAAGACAATTAGGCAATGTCAATCAAACTAGTTCAACAATTGCACAATTCCTCAATATTTATGAACCAATTCCCACAACAAGGACGTGCCCAAGAATGAATCCAAGTATGATGATGCTCTGATACCAAAAGATGATGTGCTCAAAACCAAGATTAAGCACATGCAAATGAATCAAAGAAACAACTTCAATTCACAAATAAAAACCGGTTCAATAGGATCATGAATTGCATGAACCCTAATGGAGATTTGTTGAAATCCGAAGGTTCAAAGATGCAATTAACAATCAAACAATGATAAACTTCTCCAAAAAAGCAACAATCACAAGAATTTCACGTGAATTACACACAAGAACATTAAGATCCAATTCCATAAATCTCCCTTCCCATAATATCCAATTCATGGTTCAAAATGATTAACAATTGTTGATGGTGAATCACAAGTATGATAATTAATCAAAATAAACACACTAATTCGAATTGAAACCAATTCAAATCTGACCAAGAAATTTTCTAATCCAACCCTAGATATTACACACTAGAGAAGAAAAAGAAAACACAACAAGTAGAAATTGATATGACTCACAATTTCAATTGTTGCACTCGCCATAATCTCAACTCTTGGAAATTGAAATTGATAAGAGGAAACGGAACTAGGGAAACCCTATGCTCTCTCACGAAAATGTGATGTTCAAATATGAAAATTTTGGCTCCTCAAACCCTACTATAAGCAAGTATTTATACTTGCTACCCCTAGGGTTAGAGAAAATTACATGCCACTTTTAAGGTGGCCGGTCCTAAATGGAAATTACAATCAAAATGAAAGTGCCCCAAAAGAAAATGCAACATAAAATAGTCTAAATAACAATTACAAAATAAAAGAAAATAGTCTTCATCATGCGAGCTCTTCTATAGGATTCGTCGGCCCAACTCATCGCTGGTTCAGGTCGGTCCATGGATAACCCACAAGCTGAGTCTGAGTGGGTTTGTCCATCGCCCTATAAAATATGATAAGTGTACCTGTTGGAATATATAATACATGAATAAGATAAAAAAGGTTAGTAAACGAATAATTTCAAGGTCGATGTGGTCAAAATAGACCCTCATCGCCAAGATTCGAAATCCTTTAGTTCTTGCCCTAATGATAGGTCTTGTCGGATTTTGATTCCTATCAACTGTGTAGCCATATGTTTAAATCCCATGCATTTGAAGCATTTAATCTAGCTCATCTTCCCACTAGTTGACCCCGGTACTGTTTGCATAACTTTAGATCCAATTACCTGTTTGCCTTTCCCAGAAATAATTTTCTCCTTTTCTATGCTAGAGATAACTTTGTTTTCTGCCCTAACATGTTCACTTGCTCCCTTTGGTCCACCCAACTGACTATCAGCCCCTATGGGCTTAGTAGTTGTACTAGGCCTGTTATTAGTAACCTTGAATGGATTAGATTGCCTTTACCTTTCCGCTTTCAAGGTTAACTGTATAGCCTCATTAAGTGAACTATACCTTTGTAGCTCAACAACATAGGCTATCTCGTACTTTAACCCAGACACAAAACGTACCAGGGTTTGCTCAGGAGGCTCTATTGACCTGCACTTGATCATTAATGTTTCAAACTCCTAGACATAGTCATCCACTATTTTGCCTCCCTATCTCAATGTTTGTAGATGCATAAACAGTTCCTGCCTATAGTGTTCAAGAATGAACCTCTTCCTCAAAACCCTTTTCATGTCTCTCTAGGTATGAATTTCATCCTCTCCATCCCTTCGTCTGCTAATCACTAAATTCTTCTACGATAAGGCAGCATAACCTATGAACTCAACAGCAACAAGACAAACTCCAGTGTTATCATCGAGCTCATAACACTCAAAAAGGCCCTCAACCTTATCTTCCCATTCCAGGTAGTCGTCTATTGAACCCCTACCTTCAAATGAAGGCATCTGCAACTTCATATATTTTGGTCCTCTAGGTGGCCTGAAATCCCTATTCGAGTAAGGATTAACCCTAAAGTTATCATCTCTCTCCTATCTAAAGGCATGATGATCTCCTTCCACTCTCCTTGCCACGTTTCCTCTTCCTACTGCTCCTTCCCTTTAAACGTTTTGAGGAGCTACTCTAGGTGGTGGTGCCTAAGGATTCGCTACTAGTGGTTATGGCATCATCATCTTATTAATCTTTATTTCTAGTGTAGTAAAAATAGTAGTGAGGTCCTGAAGCTATTCCTCTAAAGTTCTCCCACTTGCAGTACGATGACCTTGTCCTCCACCAACTTAGCTATTGGCCTTATTGCCAATGCCCCCATTCACACTGTCATTCAACATAGTTATGGATTTAATTTATCGAAGTACAAATATAGTCTAAAACAATGTAGTACACTCCCTTCACTACAACAACACTTTACCCGTCACAATAATCAAATCACCTACAAAAATAAACACAAACTCTACTTAACTTTACACACTACGGCAACACACACTTGCACACCTACGGTACAACAAGCAACCAATGCAACACACATTTCCCACACTTCAATTACAGCAACAATAAGTGGAACAATAATTAAACAATTCCAAATAGCAAGTAAATGAATTCAACTAAGCAAGTGTTTAAGCATCAATACTCAATAACTTCCACACTTTAATGTTTGTTTTGAAATTCAAAATTTCCCACTATTATTCCCTTTCTAATCATGATACAAATACACCTTTACTTCAACGTGCAACACCTTCTTCACAACACAACTCCACAACAATTTGCAATTCCCTTCACTACACACTCATACCGCTACATATACATAACATAAACATGATGCAACTCCTTTCAAACCACAACACCACTTCACATGCAACACTTCCTCACCTCAATACACACAACAATTCAAATACAATCTTAATGCAACCTTCTCCACAAATGGTAAGAAGCAATTTAAATTCAAATAACACTTAATTAATGCTACTCAATGACTTTCTTCAAACTTAAAGAAGCTGTTTGAATTTCAAATATTTTCCTTATCTCCATGCAATGCAAATCTGGAAATTGTAAAGGATAATCTCAAATTCTGAAATTACAACAAGAAATCCACTTTTCTTTGTTCTAATTTCCACTTTTCCCAAATGATCACAAAGGATCACTACTTCTTCCTCATGGTAAACTCAAGGAAAACAATGCTACCACAAGTATTCCACGTCCACTTCAATCAACAACAACAAGAATGCAACAAAATCCACAATCACTACTACAAATCACTTCAATAATTTAGGATCAGGAAATCAACTTCAAGAACCCTAATTGCCAAATGATGCTCACACAATTCCCTTCCTCAATTCCTATGCTCTGATACCAAATTATGATATGCCTTAATAATTCAAGCACATGAACACAATCTAATTGAAGAATTCAACTAAATAAATTCCACAAAGTGGCATGATGAAAATTGAATTCCAATTAAGCAAATGACGAAACAAAATTTAAATTAATGAGTATGTGATTGTTCAAGGGAAAAAATCACACAATTTACACTAAGAAGCAATTTCAAAATTGAAATGACCCAAATCTGAAAATTACATCCAAAATCATGTGAATGAAAAGTAAACACAAATTGTACCTAGATATGACTCACTAAACACAATTTGTTAAGAACAAAAGCAAGATTGATATGACTCACAATCTGCTCTTATTGAATCTTGCCACAATTTCACTAGAAATTGATAAAAGATCTTTGATTTGCAAGGCTCTCCCTCACGGCTCAAAGAGTGTATATTTTCAAATTATCAAAAAACTCCCTAAAAACCCTAGTTAGCAACTATTAGCATAAAATAAACAAAAAAAATTTACAAAGTTACCTTTAGGTGGCCGGTTCTAAGATCAAATTACAAGTACCGAAATAAACAAAAATGGCCGGTTAAAAAATGACAATTACAAGTGTAAAGATGGTCTCTAAGTGGTCGGTTCTTCACTTCAATTGGACAATTTGTGGGCCATTAGATGTGACTCCAAAAAAAAAATGTCCTGTAAGTTGATCCTTAGTGCATGTTATCTGGCCATCCTGTAAAACCGATCAATGTACCCGCTAAAGTGAAAAATCAAACATTATTAGATAAAATGTGGCCATATGTGGATGTTTAGGCTTATATATCCAAATCAGGTTCCCCTACTGCTGGAACCGTTAAGTAAATTCCCATCACATTCTTAAGTCCTTCCAATTAACACTAGTGAGTAATATCTGGTATGTAATTGGATTTCATTTGTTCTTCTTTTACATTTCACGCAAATTAGGGTTCTTCACAATTTAGGGTCATGCAATTGGCTAAGAATTGGAATCAATTGTTCTTCTTACTTGAATTGTGTTGAATTATTCAATTGGAGCACATTATGTGCCCATGGAGTACACCTCCATGGTGCCTTTTCATACCACTGCATGATGTTGATGACCATCTTACATGCAGATGTTGTAATGCATAATTCATTTTATTTATAGCCAAATAGTCTTAAGTCAAGTTATTTGGTGTCTATGGTAAATAAATGTAAGCACTCGCAATTTCTATAGTCTAAATGCAGGGGAAAGCAATTATCAATTAGCTAAGTATAATTAAGTTAAATTTACCTTCAAGCATGGCATTCAAGCACATATAGTACCACAAATTACCCCTGCATACAATGCCAATATATATATCAAATGATTATACACATTCGGGTACGCTAATGACAAACACAAACAAGGAATAGTAATCATTAGATTTTCACTCACCTAGTTATGTAATCCTTAGTCATAGTAATCAAGTAGCAAGTCATCCTTGAATGATGCATCACTTGATAGGACAAAAATAACTCTATAAGTTTGGGTCAAAACTAAACTATACTAGCATGCTAGTTTTGTTAGCTTTCTTGTTTTTGAAGATTTTAGTATTTTCTTCATAATTTTTTTCATTTTAAATCCATTTTTTGCATATTTATAGTCGCTTTAAAGGGTTTTGAATGTTCCTTATATTTCTAAAGTCACTTTAGTTGCTTGAACTTCACAAGATTGTGCTAGTACCTAAACAAATCGGGTGCGCTCAATTTATGTTTGGTTTATGGTTGCCTGATTTGATCTAATTAATCCAAAGGGATTAATTCTAACCACTTGGAATATACTTGGGACTTCCAAATGGCATGCTAGTTTTCTATTCCTATCTAGAAATTTCAAAATTTAGCCTAAAGATTTCATGGGACTTTCCAAAGCTTTGGTTTGAAGTTTTTTCCTTCTTAATTATGTTGGCTTTACGTTTTCTTTAAGATTTTTATTCCCATAATTTTCATAATAATATTTTTAAATTCTTAGGTTATGAAATTTAAAAATTCTCAGATTGAATGTTTTGAACTAATCTTGCCATTTCTTCTAATTTTCTACTATAATAAGGATCCCTTTTTGTTGTCCGAATTTTCTACCCTTAAGGAGGTATAAAATACATAAAAAAAATGCACTCATTTTGGTCTCTAACTTAGGCATCCAGAAATCCATTAAGTCTTCAAATTCTAGTCTCTTAATATTTTTCCAAAACTCAAATATTCAAGCTACATTGGAAGGTGAATCTCTACAATTTTGTATCCTAAAATTGGGGTTACGTTTCCAACTTATTCCCAAAGCTAAATATACTCCAAATGTACATGAAATGTTACAAAATCAAAGCAGCATAACTCTATCCTAATATGAGGAAATCGGAGTATTACAAAAAAAAATTAAAGATTAAAAATTAAAAAATAATGCTAACAAGAAGCAGTGAAGGTCCTACATGTTGTAGCATATTGGAGTGCTTAGATCTTCCTCTTTCTAATTCCTCTTGGGGTAGCCTTACATTTTGATCCTCCTTAGACTTTTTGCTCCCCAAATGGCAACTCAATTGGTGCACAACATATCTAGAAATGACCTTAATTTGGTGTTGTTAGAGGCTTGATCAGATAGGTGGCATTTGGAAGGTGTTGCAAGGGAAAATAGAGTGCGGTTTAAACTCCTCTTTAGATCCGAATTTTAAGTGTGTTCTTAGGAATTTTTGGGGAGCTTTTGAAAGTGTTTTTCTTGTGTTAATTCTTTAGAAGTTAAGGGGTTTCATGTAGAGAATGGGTGGTAATAAGTTCAGAAAGGGATAGCTTAAGAAAAGGGGGTTAAAGGTTGTAGTTTGAAGGTGTGTGTGATGTGCAAAACCCTAGGTATGTCAAACCTAGAACCCGGTGATCGATAATGAAATTGAAATTCCTACGAATCGTCATGAACAAGTTGTAATTCATAACTAGACCCCAACCACACCTGTTGATTGAAACCTAAGCTATCAATGATTTCCCTAAGCGTTTATGTTGAAGAAAACCATGGAGTTCTTTCTCAAAGAACAGGAGAGAGCTTTTGCATGAAAAGATATGTTTTCAATAATATGATAATTGTGCTTTTGTTTTTTTTTCCACCTATTGCTGTGATATATATTGTTATCACATGACCAAAAGAATAAACTAAGTTTCCAAACATAGCAAAACTGGCCTTCCTTCCTAATGACCAAAATTTTCTAACTAAATATACTAAAACACAAACTAAACAAATCATAACACATAATACTGAGTGCTTCTCCATTTTCGATTCAAGTTTCCTACTTTTCAAACTAATTTATTCTAAGACTTCTATATCCTTGCATCCCTCCATGGTAATGTGAATCAAGTTGATAAATGTTGGTTCTCCTTTAGTGTAACTTGGTTCCTTCGCTTATAGGTCCATGACTAATCCTTGTAAAGCTTCGTTCATCCGCTTAGCTCTAGCTCGGGTCATTGAGCCTCCAATACCTTGCAATGGATCTTGGGATTTTGGTTCCTTCCTCTTACATGCTAGTTGATCCTCATCATTCCCTCCTTCCTTGAAAAGATTCGTCCTCGAATCACCTGCATCATAAAGAGTAAGATCAGAAACATTAAAAGTTGCGCTTACATTAGCATAGTGATTTGGTAAGTCAATCTTGTAAGCGTTGTCATTTATGTGCTCCACTACTTGGAAAGGTCCTTCTCCCTTGGGATGCAATTTAGATTTCTGCTGCTCTATAAATCTTTCTTTTCTCAAATGCACCTAAACCCAATCTCCTGGATGAAACACGGTCTTGATATGTCCCTTATTGGCTTGACGAGCATAGTGCTCGTTTTTCTTTTCAATGTTAGTCCGAACCTAAGCATGCAATTCCTTAACAAATTTTTCCTTTTTCTAACAAACTCGTTAATGGGTAAAGACAAAATATCCAATAGGGTCAAGGGATTAAAGCCATATACAAGCTCAAATGGAGAATATGATGTAGTGGAATGTACTGTCCTATTATATGCAAATTCTACATGAGGCAAGCATGTCTCCTATTGTTTCAAGTTCTTATGAAGCACAGCACGCAACAATGTTGAGAGTGTCCTTTTGACTACTTCCCTCTGACCATCACTTACAATGGATTTAAGAAAACCATATAACCATATAATCTCCCTAAAGAACAAGTTAGCAATATGTCATGCATTAGTTTTAGAACAAGCAATGAAATGAGCCATCTTAGTAAACCTATCAACAATAACAAATATGCTATCTTTGCCACTTTGAGATTATGGTAACCCTAATATGAAATCCATAGAGATGTCAATCCAAGTGATGCGGACTCGGTATGCTCTGATACCAAATGATGCGGACTCGGATATGGTCTGAAACCAAATGATTCGAAAACGGATTCGAATTCCTTCAAACACCCCAAATCGTCAACAACAATCAAATAACACAAATTTTTAGGTTTTTCTGGATTTTGGTACTAACGAATAAAATCAAAGATATAGATAAAATTATCAATCTATAGATGCCAAGATTGATAAAATTAAACTTTTTTGCAATCAAATCATAGAACGATAGAAACCACGTTCTATAAATCAATCACTACAGTTAAAGAATTCCAAGAATTCAATAATGATGCTCGCCACAAATTCTATATGAACCAAGAATTTGATAAGAACAATACGAATAAAGTGAAAAATCAATTCTCAATATTCTCAAATCTCCAAAGAAGATTCTCACGCACTTAAGTGTCTCTGTGTTTATAACCAAAATGATAATCTCTCCACGAAAAAAACCCTAAGGACCCTATTTATAACATCCTAAAAATTGGTGCGAAAACATTCAAGGCCGGCCAAAAGCCGGCGGCCTACTTTTAAGCCGGCTCCAAGGCCAGCGGCCTTGAAGCTAACACGACCGGCTTAGGGCTGGCTGATCTTCGCCTTGGGTCTTCCCGCCATCTATGTCCTCCTTTGTCAGTTCCCATACTGCCACCTAAAGCTCGGATTGACTTTGTTTTCTTTGGTGCTCATATCTGGGCTCTTGGGATCATATCATTCCCTCCATGTTGAAATGATTCGACCTCGAATCTGTATCGTCCATTCTGCTAGGCCACATAAATAGACTCCTCTTTCCCTTGGGCTTCTTAAGGCAAATCAATCTTGTGTGTTGTACTTCAGTTGGACTCATAGGAAGAAGCTTGTATGTCTTGTCCTGTTGCTGAATGGTATACTCATTGGTGTATCCATCATGCTTGGCTCTGAGGTCATACCGTCAAGGTCTTCCAAGGATCAAATGTGTAACTTCCATGGGCGCTACATCACAAACAATTTCGTCTGTATAATCACCAATAAGCAATGGAACACGAACCTGTTTTTGTACATGAACAGCTCCCTGTGGACTCAACTAATGAAGTGCATAAGGTCTTGGATGCTGCTCCACCTGCAAACCCAACTTAGTAACCCGGTTTGCTGAAGCAACATTAGTGCAACTGCCTGTGTCTACCACAATTAAACAAGTCTTTCCCTGCACCATGCCCTGGATATGGAATAAATTAGCCCTCTGATTAGAACCAATTTCATCCTGCTAAACCATTAGCATATCTCCCTGTACTGGACTCGCTATAATGTCTTCATCTTCCTCTTCTACCTCAGTACTCTTCTGTTCTTCTTCCTCACTCTCAACTTTGTCCCCTTTGATGACCATAACCCTTTTATTAGGACATTGAGAAGCAATATGGCTAAGTCCTAAATACTTAAAGCATTTGATATCCCTGCTCCTCTTTTATTGTGTTTGGTCAACAACCTCACTAATGACTGCTTTTCCTTTTTCCTTCCTTTCCTTTTCCCTCTCACCATCATCTGATTTATGGTGTTGATATGATTTCTGATCCCGCCAGCGCTGATGCCGCTCAACCCGACTGGCTAATTTAATCACATCCTTAAGAGTCTAATAATGTTGGAGTTCCACTACACTGGCAATGTCCATCTTCAACCCATTGATGAAATGAGCTATGGATTCATCCGATGTTTCCCTGATATCACATCTTGCCACTAATGTCTTAAACTCCTTCACATACTCTTTTATGCTCTTATTACCTTGTCTCAAGGATTGCAACTCCATCAGCATCTCCTGTTTATAGTAGTCTGGCACAAATCTGCGTCTCATCAACCTTTTCATCAACGCCCATTAATGCACTTTCTCCTCATCAACCCTACGTCTCTCAATTTGTAATTTATCCCACCATAAACTAGCATATTCAGAGAATGCTAGAGACGCCATCTTCACCTTCATGCGCTCAACCCACTCATAACAGTCAAACACCTTCTCAACCCATGGCACCCAATCTACGAATTCCTCTGGTTTACTACTACCAGTGAAAGGTGGAATTTTCAGCTTGATGCTTTCAATCCCCTTATGCCCGTCAACATTGTTTCCTCTCCTATTCCTCCCACTACTAGCATCAGATTCACTACTAGAGTGTCTCTTCCTAATTCCTGAACCACTATAGCTTCTTCTATTCCTAACATCCAATCTCTCCATAATCAATCTAAGATTTTCTTAGATTTGATTGAACTCAGCCCTAGTCACAACCTCACCCCCATTATCAGCATCATTCCTATTGTTGTTGTTTTGAACACTTCCTTACGATGACATCTCTACCCTTCAATAATTAGCAATAGAAATTCACCAAAAACCAAATTCCCAACAACAGCCCCAAACACCAATTTCACAGCAATTCAACACTCAACAACTGAATTCAGCAAAAACCCCAATTCTCAACTACAGCCCAATCACCAATTCACAGCAATACAATTCACAAAACAAATTTCCAAATTTCCCAACCAACAGCAGTATTGAATTAAAACTACAATTGAATTGAGAATCAACAGCCTTACCAATTTAACCCTCGATCTGATCGAATCCTTCGCTCTGAATCCTTACGAATCCAACCTTTGCTTTGATACCAAATGATGCGGACTCAGATATTCTCTGAAACCAAATGATTCGAAAATGGATTCGAATTCCTTCAAAACCCCAAATCATCAAC
This sequence comes from Laguncularia racemosa, assembly GCA_037954665.1. Lineage (NCBI taxonomy): Eukaryota > Viridiplantae > Streptophyta > Magnoliopsida > Myrtales > Combretaceae > Laguncularia > Laguncularia racemosa. Next base: position 571,609 of record JBBMOL010000256.1, on the reverse strand, counting down.
AACAATCAAATAACACAAATTTTTAGGTTTTTTCTGGATTTTGGTACTAATGAATAAAATCAAAGATATGGATAAAATTATCAATCTATAGATGCCAAGATTGATAAAATTAAACTGTTTCGCAATCAAATCATAGAACGATAGAAACCACGTTCTATAAATCAATCACTACGGTTAAAGAATTCCAAGAATTCAATAACGATGCTCGCCACAAATTCTATATGAACCAAGAATTTGATAAGAACAATACGAATAAAGTGAAAAATCAATTCTCAATATTCTCAAATCTCCAAAGAAGATTCTCATGCACTCAAGTGTCTCTGTGTTTACAACCAAAATGATAATCTGTCCACAAAAAAAACCCTAAGGACCCTATTTATAACATCCTAAAAATTGGTGCGAAAACATTCAAGGCCGACAACAAAGGCCGGCGGCCTTTATTTAGGCCGGCACAAAGGCCGGCGGCTTACTTTTAGGCTGGCGGCCTTGAAGTTAACACGGCTAGCCTTTATTCAGGGCCGGTTTAGGGCTCGTCGATCTTCGCCTTGGGTCCTCCCGCCGTCTATGTCCTCCTTTGTTGGTTCCCATACTGCCACCTAGAGCTCGGATTGACTTTGTTTTCTTTGGTGCTTGTATCTGGGCTCTTGGGATCGTATCACCAAGGCTGACTAAGTATAGGCAATGGTAGATATTCCCCATGGGGCAGCACTCTGGACTTAGCTTTTCTACATGCAATGCACTTATCACACACATTTTGTACATCATGTTTTATCTTAGGCCAATAAAAATGTTCATGCAAAATGTCTAAAGTTTTCCTAATACCAAAGTGTCCCATTAAACTGCATCATGCCTATAGAAGTTCGTATATCCAGATTCAGAATAAGTAACCCAAATTTGACCGAAATCAGCATCATTCTTATACAATTCTTTCATGCAATAAAATCCAAACAGTTTAATATATAAAGAAGTCAAAAGAGAGTACCTTCAAGATAGTGCATCGGCTACCACGTTTTCCTTCCCTTGCTTATACTTAATCACATATGGAAAGGTCTTGATGAACTCCAACCACTTAGCATGCTTTTTATTCAACTTACCTTAAGTTTTCAGGTACTTTAAACTCTCATGAACCAATGGTGTTGCTTTAAATTACCCCGTGTATGACAAGGAATTGTATGCTTTAGTAAGGACATTGCAAACGTGGCAACACTACTTATGGCCTAAGGTGAGTACTCCACGTCCACAACAATTAACAACAAGGAAATCACTTCAACAACACAATTGAAATAATTCAATTCTTCAATGCACAATTTTTGGATCAAGGTAATAAGAACCCTAATTTCCGAATTCCAAATTGCAAATCCCTCCTCTTAAACCTCAAGCTCTGATACCAAAAGATGATGTGCCTAAAACCAAGGTCTAAGCACATGCAAATGAACCAAAGGAACAACTTCAACTCTCAAAATAAAAAACCGGTTCAAAAGGGTAAAATTTGTGCGAACCCTAGTGAAGATGCAATGAGATCCGAATATTCAATGATGCAATTACAATTCCACAAGGATAATTTCTTCCAACATAACCTAATTCACATGTAAATCCACGCGAATAATATACAAGATCAACAAATTTTCAACTCGAAGAACCTTTTCCACCAAATGCAAATCACGGTTCAAATTGAGTACAATTGATAGTAAACAACAAATGCTTAATACTAATTGATTAGGAAATAACAACTTGATTACAAATGCAATCAAATGATACCAAGAAGCTTTCAATCCAACCCTAGATATGACTCACTAGGGATGAAATGAGACACAACAACAAGAGATTGATATTACTCACAATTTCAAGTGTTGCACTCGCTATAATTTGAACTCTTGGGATTGAAATTGATAAGACTCTAATGACAATTAGGAGAACCCTAATCCTCACGCAATAGTGTATACTCAAATATGAGAAAAGGCTTCCTCAAACCCTACTTTAAGCAAGTATTTATACTTGCTCCCTTTAGGGTTAGAAAATGCACAAAATTACAACTATGCCACTTTTAGGGTGGTCGATCCTAAATGAAAATTACAATCAAAATGAAAATGTCCCAAAAGAAAATTACAACATAAAATGGTTCAAATAACAATTAAAAAGTAAAAGAAAATAGTCTTCATCATGCAAGCTCTTCCATAGGATTCGTCGGCCCAACTTATCGCCGGTTCAAGTTTGTCCATGGATAACCCACAAGCTAAGTCTGAGTGAGTTTGTCCATCGCCTTATAAAATATGGTAAGTGTGCCTATTAGAATATATAATACATGACCAAGATAAAAGAGGTTAGTAAACGAATAATTTCAGGGTCGATTTGCTCAAAATGGGCCCTCATCGCTAAGATTCGAAATCCTTTAGTTCTTGCCCTAATGATAGGTCTTGTCGGATTTTGATTCCTATCATTTGATTTGGACACTGAGATGCAATATGTCCAAATGCCAAACACTTAAAACATTTAATATCATGAGTTCTTGAAAATGGTTTAGTGTCAGTTTTACCTTTAAAAGCAGCAATTGGACTCTTAGCCTTCACGTCCTCTTTAGGCTTAAAATCTATAGGATTCTTCCTCCAATTAGACTTTAATGATGAGTTAGAAGTTGCCCTAGACTTTGGATTGCTCTTACACTTCAATTATCTCTTTACTTTAATCACCTTATGCAATAACTCTTCCATATCCGAATAATGATGCAAATCCACCACGTTAGTAATCTCCCTGTTCAACCCATTAATGATCCTAGCCATTGTAGCCTCATCATCCTCCTCCACTCTGGCTTTAATCATGGCTATTTCCATTTCTTTATAGTAGTCCTCTACACTCTTGGACCCCTGTGTCAACCCCTAAAACTTCCTGAGCAAATCCCTATGATAATGACTAGGGATAAACCGCTTTTACATAATGGTCTTCATCTCATCCTAGGTACTAACAGGTCTCTCTCTATACCTATGTCTATTACGTACTAACTACTCCCACCATACACTAGCATAATATGAAAATTCAACTGCAACCAATTTAACCTTTTTCTCCTCAGCATAATTGTGACACTCAAATACATGATTTACCTTTCTCTCCCATTCCAAGTACAACTCTGGATCATTCTTTCCCTGAAACGAGGGTATTTTCATCTTAATACTTCCTAGGTTACTGTCTCACCTCTGAGTGTTCCTTCTCTCCATCATATATTTATACTCTCCTGAATTCGTTTCTTCACCCTCTTCTATCCTAACTCCTCCCCTCAATGGTCTACTCGAACCTCGCCTGACAGTAGTATTGCTAGATGGTTCTCTACTCCGTTCCATCTTATCCATCCTCTTATGGATTTGTTCTAACTCACCACTCAAAATTCTCTTCATCTCCCTCATCAACGAATCATACATCAACCGATTTTCCCCTCCTCTATTCTCACCTCCAGTTGGACTTTGTCCTAACATATTTCTACAGTCAAGAAAAGAGATTAGTAACACAAATATATATCTCACAATTCACTCGTGTGTTGCTCATAGTAGTAATGTCCTCACAATTCACTCGTATTTAGCTCATAGTAATAATGTTCTCACAACCCGCTCTTACAATTCTTTGATATGAACTCGAATTATGAAACACCCTTAATGCAAACTACTAAGCAAATCTATTGATTAACTATTGGTTCCAAGTCATGGCAAGCAAGGATACAATCATGAATTAATTGATATGACATGACTCACTACAAAAAATTGGAAACACAAGCCAAGAGATATCCACAACACGAATTAGGAAAGTAGAATATTGCACCGAGATGTAATGGAAGACAATGTAATTTGGTTACAATATGGAAAAGGTAAGATAGTGTTGAAGGTAAGAATTGGAAAGTGTATTTGTATCACTTGATTATGTGATTTCAAGCATGAATTTTTTTTTTTTTTATCTTGTAATAAACAATTGAATATTCCTCGGCCAAATTTAATTTTTTTTTTTATACACGACTTTCCAAGAACAAGGAACAAGAATTAAAGATTGGATTTCAATTTGCTAAAATAACAAACTATTGTTGTTGGTCACCAATAGGCTTTCTATGACAGAATTAGAATTTTTTTTATACGAATTTCTAGGGTATGAATAAGAACTATGGAATGAATGAACAAACAATTGACGAAAGATAGATGTCACTTGATTCAAGAAGCTGAAGCTCTACTACCAAATGATGCGCAAAACCTTAAGTATTTCAAACCTAGAACTCGACGATCAATATTGGAATCGGAATTCCCACAAATTGTCTTGAACAAGTTGTAATTCGTAACTAGACCCCAACTACACCTGTTGATTGAAACCTAAGATATCAATGATTTCCCCAAGCGTTTGTGTTGAAGAAAACCATGGAGTTCTTTCTTAAAGAACAAGTGAGAGCTTTTCCACGAAAAGATATGTTTTTAATAATATGATAATTGTGTTTCTTTTCCACCTATTGTCGTGATATATATTGTCATCACATGACCAAAAGAATAACCTAAGTTTCTAAACATAGCAAAACTGGCCTTTCTTCCTAATGACCGAAATCTTCCAACTAAATATATTAAAACACAAACCGAACAAATAAAACAAATCATAACACGTAAAACCAAGTGCTTCCCCCTTTTTTATTCAAGTTTCCTATTTTTCAAACTAATTTATTCTAAGACTTCTATATCCTTGCATCCCTCCATGGAAACGTGAATCAAGTTGATAAATGTTGGTTCTCCTTTAGTGTAACTTAGTTCCTTTGCTTGTAGGTCCATGACTAATCCTTGTAAAGCTTCGTTCATCCACTTAGCTCTAGCTCGAGTCGTTGGGCCTCTAAGACCTTGCAATGGATCTTGGGATTTTGGTTCCTTCCTCTTAGATACTAGTTAATCCTCATCAATGTGTATGTTCCAAATTTGGAAGGTTTGCTTGAGAGCTTTTCTATCGTAATTTTTCTAGAACAAAGAGAGGCTTCACTTGTGGAATTGGGGGATGAATAATCAAATCTTAGATAGCGTAGTAGGGTGTATTGTCCATTGGTCCTTAGCTTGGTTATTTAGGTAAAAGCTTTGTCCATTGGGTAATAAGTCTAATTCTAGGGGGACATGGTCTGTAAATTAAGGGGACTTTCATCAAATTTGTCCCTCCTTTTCACCACCTAGTTAACCTCCAATTATCCTTCCATTTGGTTAAGCTAATCTAATTAGTTTCCTAGTTGGTTTCACTAGTTACCATTAGTTGATTCACTATGTAGAATGGGCAGATTTGGGCTAATTCAATTCCTATGTTTTCTTGTGATTAAATGGGCCTTAATTAAGGCATATATGGGGGAGTTGTCATATTAAGTTTTGGCCTAATATCTGATCATTTGAGGGTTCAAATATGGCCATCTCTCTCTCCCTCTCAACACCACTTACAAGGATGGTTTATGTCCATGCTTTTCCAACTTTTATTTTTCCCAATTTGATTCTTTAGTAGAGTTGGATTCGATTAAATTTTTGGGTCTTCTTATACTAATTATAGGGTAGTTTGTTGTTGTTTAAGTTTTGGTTTTGTTTGAATCAAATCTTGGGTTTTTCCAAGCTCAACGTTAGTTTTTTCTCAATTTCGAAGGAAATCCTAATGTTGATGGTTGGTTCTAAGATTTTGGGAATTGACTTTAGGCTTTTTGAACATCCAAATTCAAGTTTATTTTTCCTAAGGCAATGTTATATTGTTGGGGTTTGGTTACGTTTCACGTTCCTTAGGTGTAAACGCTGCAAAATTCTAAAATAACATATAAATCACTAGAAGGAATTTCAAAAACATTTCCAAGAATTAATAGAATGTTTAACCCTATAACAAAGGACAAATTTCTATAACCCCAAAATATTCTATGAAAATCCTAAATTGACCCCTTAAACATAAAATAACATCTCGAACCTTAACCTAGAAATCTAAGCCTTAGAATAGGAATTTAAAACCCCATATCAACCCGTAAACCCAAAATCAACAATTCAAACTCTAATTTAAATAGCAAACCCTAAAAATGATAAATAAACTTGATAAGATCACATTATACCTATATTTTATTTTGGACTTATATTAAATTTATTTCAATATTATAAGAAAATATAACGAAATGATATTTAATGGTGTTTATTGTGAAAATTCAGGTTTTGAGGACCCAAAAGTAAATTACAAGTTAATTGGAGGAGTTTTTCACAAAATTGAAGAAGCGAGCGGAGGATTGCACGGAAGGCCGCTGGCCTATATTAAACCGGCCTCAAAAAGCATTAAAGCCGCCGGCCTTGGGCCGGCCTTCATTACTCCCCGGATATCCATTGCGAAAATCTCTCCAAAATCGTATCTTAATTAATTTGCTTACTCAACTCCTCATTAGATCAACCTTATCCTCCTCCTCTTTGGATCTATAAATAGGCCCCTTGTGTGAACCTTGGAAGCATCCCCTTTTGTTTAGCATCTTTTGTTTGGCATCCCCTTTTGTTTTAGAATCCTTTTGTTTTGATTCTTTGTTTAGCATCCTTTGTCTTTCTTTGAAATCATTAGAATTCCCTTAGGAACTTTAGGATTTTATATTTTCTTTAATTCCTTTACATTTCATGTTATTCCAAATTTTAGTTTGAAGAAAGAAAGTTATTTTGCAGAAGTTTGCTTTCAATTGAAGAATTCGAGGAATCATTTTGGAAGATTGAAGTTCTTGAAGATTATAGCTATTGTTTCATTTACTTTATTTTCTTTTATGCCATTTATTAGTTTATTCTTGTTGTTCAATATGAATTCCATTGCACCTATTTATTTCAATTGTTTTTATATTCATACTATAATGTTCTAAATCATCCTTATGGGAAACATGATGAAGCCATAATTCAAACTAAAATGATCATTGTATTCATGTTATAGGAAATGTAGATATGCGGAATTTTCATATAAGAAGTCCTACTATGAATTGTATTTTGTAATTGAAATCAATGCATAGAAATGTAAATGATTCGAAAGAGAAATTTAGGTTTTATCAGGAATTCCTAAGTAAGATTTAATAATTCATGTGGAAGCAGCGTTATTGAATTTTATTAGAAATTGACCTAAGTGTTTCATGCAATATTTTTATTAAATTTTTCACTAAGGGATTAGGAGAAATTATTTTAAAGATATTAGGCAATCATATAATTGGGAAATTTATGATTGTGAATTAGAATCCTCATTTGATTTGAATTAGCCGGAGCTATTAAATTAAATTGAGGTAACATTACTTTAACACTTGATAAAGGATTAAGGTTTTGTTAATTTCTTGTGAAAATCCATATAGCTATGAGTTATTATAACATGAAGGCAATATGATTAGTATAATTAGGGTGGATTCTATTTCCCATCATCAATTCATCATTTTTCAAACACAATTCTCTTTTTAAGCATTTAGTATAATTCATTCAATTCTCATCAAATATCATTGCCTAAATAATAGTAGAAATTGATAAAGGTCTATTACTTAATCAATCTTCGTGGTTCGACACTCTTCTCTCACTATATTACTTGATCCGATCCGGTACACTTGCCGGTATTTATTCACGCTCATTTTATATCTCTTTTTGTGTGGATCAAGTTTTTGGCGCCGCTGCCGGGGATTGATTAATATTAGGCCATCTTCAGATTCTATTGTTAATTTAGGCGCAATTATTTTGTTATTTTATTTTATTTTTTTTCATTGTGTGATCGTTTCCTGTTCTCTTTGAGGTTCTTTTTATGCGCAAGAGTAGAAGTGCTGAGCTTCTACCAATTAATCTTGAGATAGAACGCACCTTGCGACAACTTAGAAGAGAGCAGAGAAGAAAGGAAGAAGAGAACATGGCAGATGAGAACAACAATCGGATTCAGGGTGTTGATAGAGCACTTCGAGAATACACGATACCTGTTGTTTCAAGTCCTGCAATAAGATAACCAACAATTCATGCTAACAATTTTGAATTAAAACCAGCACTCGTTTAAATGGTTCAATCAAATCAATTTGGAGGATATCCAAATGAGACTCCTGATGAGCATATTGCAGTATTTCTTCAATATGTAATACAGTGAAAATGAATAATGTATCTGATGATGTAATTAGGCTACAACTTTTTCCATTTTCACTTAGAGAAAAAGCTAGGGCTTGGTACAATTCATTGCCACAAGACTCTGTAACCACTTGGGTTGATCTCTCATCTAAATTTTGAAGGAGATTTTTTCCACCTGCTAGAATTGCTAGGTTAAGAAATGACATCACAAACTTCACTAAGTTTAGTGGTGAATCACTGTATGAAGCATGGGAAAGATTCAAGGAGGCAATTAGAAAATTCCCCCATTATGGATTACCAGATAATCTCCTTATTGAGATATTCTATCTTATTTTAGATGATACATTGTGATCTCTAGTAGATGCTGCTTCTGGTGGTGCACTAATGAGTAAGACATATGAAGAGGCTAGTGCTTTGATAGATGAAATGGCCTCTAGTGCACATAATTGGCAACATGAAAGAGGTAAGTCTAGAGTAGCATCTGTCAATGACATAGACACCTTAACAGCTCAGATTTCTGCTCTTATCGCTCAGGTAAGTAAACTCACCTCTGCACCATCTTTTAATGTTAATCAAATTTCTTGTTGTGAGTTATGCTCAGGACCAGACTCAACTCTTGAGTGCCCATCTGGAAACTTTTCCTCCTCATCCCATGGAAAGCAAGTAAATTTTGTCAACAATTTCCAAAGAGGAAATCAAGGACCTTATTCAAACACCTACAATCCAGGGTGGCGTAATCATCCAAATTTCTCATGGAGAAATGATAACAATGCACTTAAACCCCTTGGATTTCAAAAGCAAGGTCCTAATCATAATACTCCCCATCAACAATATCCTAATCATAATACCTCTTCTCAGCAAGGTCAGTCTAAAATGGAAGAACTCATGATAAGTTATATGCAGAAGACTGACACAATGTTGCAAAATCAACAAGCCACCATTAGGAATCTTGAAAATCAGCTTAGTCAAATGTCTCAACAGTTGAGTAATAGACCATCTGGGTCTTTACCTAGTAATACTGAGCAGAATCCTAAGGTTGTAAATGCTATTATGCTAAGAAGTGGTAAGGAATTGGTTGATAAGAAACTTGAAGAAGAGGAGGTTAACCTAGAGAAAGATAAAGGGAAACAAAAGGAAGAGGAACCAAAGCAAAATTCACCAAAAGTACAAGCATATGTTCCTCCTATTCCTTTCCCAGGAAGGCTGAAGCAACAGCAATTGGATTCAGAATTTGCTAAATTTTTAGAAGTCTTTAAAAAATTGTAAATTAACATTCCTTTTGCAGAGGCACTTCAGCAGATGCCATCATATGCTAGGTTTATGAAGGATTTACTCACAAAGAAGAGGAAGATTGAAGGGAATGAACCTGTGATGCTTACAGGGGAATGTTCTATGATCTTACAAAAGAATTTATCCAATTTGCCAAGAAAACAAAGAGATCAGGGAAGTTTTACTGTTCCTTGCACTATTGGTAATTTTCATTTTGATAAAGTACTTATAGATTCTGGTGCAAGTATAAATTTAATGCCTCTGTCCATTTTCAGAAAACTAGGACTTGGAGAATGTAAGGAGACGCACGTCACCTTACAACTTGCGGATAGAAGTGTCAAGTACCCAAAGGGTATAGTGGAGAATGTCCTAGTAAAAGTGGACAAATTCATCTTTCCAGTTGACTTTATAGTCTTAGAAATGGAAGAAGATAGAGAGGTACCCATGATCTTAGGAAGACCATTCCTGGCAACAGGTAAGGCATTGATTGATGTGGAACAAGGTAAGCTTACTTTGAGAGTTATGGATGAACAAGTCACGTTTAATGTGTATGAGGCTACAAAGAAATTTGATGACTGTAAATCCTATTACACTATTGATAGTGTTGATGAGCTTTCTTTTGAGTTCATGGAAGAGAATGTAGGTGTGGACACGATGGAGTCAGTCCTTAGGGATTTAGATAATTGGAGTGTTGATGAGGATGAACACCAAGAAGAACTTACTAAACAAGTTTATGAATTCAAGACTCGACACTATGAGGAGCTGGGCACCACTGAGAAGAAACCGATGCCGTCATTGACACAACCCCCGGTGCTTGAACTTAAACCTTTGCCTGGTCATTTAAAGTATGCTTATCTTGGAACAAATGATACTTTGCCAATAATCATTTCTTCTTCTTTAACAGGTGATCAAGTGCAACAACTTTTGGATGTTCTAAGAGAACATAAGGAAGCTATCGGGTGGACCATTGTTGATATTAAGGGAATTAGCCCTTCAATTTGTACTCATAGGATATTTCTTGAAGCTAAGTGTAAACCTATAGTACAACCACAAAGAAAACTTAACCCAACTCTTAAGGAAGTTGTAAAAAAAGAAGTGCTTAAATTGTTAGATGCAGGCATTATTTTTCCAATTTCTGATAGTAAATGGGTTAGTCCTGTCCAAGTTGTACCAAAAAAAGGTGGTATGAATGTAGTACAAAATGAGGCTAATGAATTAATTCCCACTCGCACTGTAACTGGTTGGAGAGTCTGTATAGACTATAGAAAACTGAATGATGCTAGCCGCAAAGATCATTTCCCCCTCCCTTTTATAGATCAGATGTTAGAAAAACTTCCAGGGCATGATTATTACTGCTTTTTAGATGGTTATTCTAGTTACAATCAAATCCATATAGCACCCGAGGACCAGGAGAAAACCACCTTTACTTGTCCCTATGGCACATTTGCTTTTAGGAGAATGCCCTTTGGTCTTTGTAATGCACCTGCTACATTTCAAAGATGCATGATGTCCATATTTTCTAACATGATAGAAAATTTCATTGAAATATTCATAGATGATTTTTCTGTTTTTGGGAAGTCATTCGAAACATGTTTAACAAATTTAGGATGTGTGCTTAAGAGATGCAAGGAAACTAATCTGCTTCTTAATTGGGAAAAATGCCATTTCATCGTAAGAGAGGGAATAGTCTTAGGGCACAAAGTATCTAAGTACGGAATTGAGGTTGACAAGGCAAAAGTAGAGGTGATAGAGAAGCTACCACCACTTACTACAGTGAAAGGAATCAGAAGATTCTTGGGACATGCTGGCTTCTACAGGAGATTTATCAAGGACTTCTCTAAAATCTCAAGACCTCTTTGTAATTTACTAGAAAAAGATTCTGCCTTTATTTTTTATGATAATTATTTGCAGGCATTTAATCTATTGAAGGAGAAGCTCACTACTACACCAGTGATTGTTGCACCTGATTGGGAGCTTCCCTTCGAGTTGATGTGCGATGCCAGCGACTATGCTGTTGGAGCGGTACTTGGGCAAAGAAAAGATAAGTCATTTCATGTAATATACTATGCGAGTAGAACCTTAAATGAGGCCCAAAGGAATTATGCCACAACTAAAAAAGAACTTTTAGCAGTTATATTTGCATGCGATAAATTCCGGCCTTACCTAATAGGTTCTAAAATCATAGTATATACTGACCATGCAGCCCTTAAGTATTTATTTGCTAAAGCTGATGCTAAACCTAGGTTAATTCGATGGATTCTACTACTGCAAGAATTTAACCTGGAAATTAAAGATAAGAAGGGAACTGAAAATGTGGTGGCTGATCATTTATCCCGTCTGGAATCTAATTTTTTTTATTCACCTATTAATGAAAAGTTCCCTGATGAACAATTGCATGTAGTAGAAGTTCAAGGATTACCTTGGTATGCTGATATCGTTAATTATTTGGTTAGCAAAATCACTCCATATGGTTTATCCTACCAATAGAAAAAGAAATTTTTACATGATGTGAAGTTTTATTTTTGGGATGAACCATATCTCTTTAAAAATTGTGCTGACCAAATAATTAGACGATGCATACCTGAAAGTGAACAGCTTAGCATTATACAGCATTGTCATTCTAGAGAGGTAGGAGGTCACTTTGGTATGGAAAAAACGGCAGCAAAAATTTTATCTTGCGGATTTTATTGGCCTAGTTTGTTTCATGATTGCAGGAACTTCATTATGACTTGTGCTCAATGCCAAAGGACTGGCAATATTTCAAGAAGACATGAATTACCACAAAATAATATACTTGTAATTGAACTTTTTGACGTTTGGGGAATCGACTTTATGGGTCCTTTTCCCTCATCTTTTTCAAACAAATATATTCTTTTAGCTGTTGATTATGTTTCGAAATGGGTAGAGGCAGTTGCTCTACAAACTAATGACAGCAGGGTTGTCATTAAATTTTTGAAAAAGAATATATTTTCAAGATTTGGGGTACCTAGAGCTATAATAAGTGATGGGGGAACATATTTTTGTAACAGGCAATTTGAGAAATTATTATTAAAATATGGAGTTACTCACAAAATTGCCACCCCTTATCATCCACAAACATGTGGACAGGTTGAGGTATCCAATAGGGAAATTAAGCGAATCTTAGAGAAAACTGCTAATACATCCCGAAAGGATTGGTCTTTAAAACTTGATGATGCATTGTGGGCTTATAGAACAGCTTTTAAAACACCTATTGGAATGTCCCCCTACAAGATTGTTTATGGTAAATCATGTCACCTACCCGTAGAGCTTGAGCACAAGGCATACTGGGCCATAAAATACCTTAACTTTGAGTTGCAAGCTGCAGGTGAAAAGAGGTTGCTCCAATTGAATCAAATGGCCGAGATGAGAGAGGAAGCATATGAAAATGCGAGAATTTACAAGGAGAGAGCAAAGCGATGGCATGATAAGAACATCTTACAGCGAGAGTTCTTGCCTGGTCAAAGAGTCTTATTGTACAACTCTCGATTGAAGCTACTCCCAGGTAAGTTGAAATCACGATGGTCTGGACCATTTGAAATTGTTAATGTGTTTCCTTATGGTACAGTTGAGTTGAAGGCAGAAGACAACCGTACTTTCAAGGTAAATGGTTATCTTCTCAAACATTACTATGAAGGGGAACATGTTGATAGAAATGCCACAATTGTGGATTTAGGAGATTCGAGAACTTGAACTGGAAAAGTCGGGCTAGTGACTATAAACTAAGCGCTTCATGGGAGGCAGCCCATGCTCAATAAGTATATACACTAGTGTTTTAATTTCGTTACCAAAAAAAAATAAAAAAATTCAAGGCTGGATAAGAGCCGCCGGTGCATTCAAGACACTCTAAGGATAACAGACATTTTGGGAGGAATTTTCTTCCTGATGAACAATTTTACACTAGGGAAGTACCAGTATTTCAATTTTTGCATTGATATCCTTTTCCTTAATTTTGTGCTATATTAGGAACAATGAGGACATTGTCCAATTTAAGTGTGGGGAAGGGATTATAAATGTAGAAGTATAATGATTGCACACATCATGAGCTTACAAATCCCATGCTTTATTTATGTCCTTAAGTGTTTATCATCAATGAAATCCTGAAATTGACTTAGATTGGTGCCCTACTCGCCAACTGTTGTGACTAGTTTACATAGTTAAAATTTAATAGTAAAATCTCTAGAGAACGGGGTTTACCCTATGTTTAGCCTTTGAACTTGAGATTGAGTCCTTAAGTTGAAAGAAACAAGCAAGTTTACTTCAAGGAAAAATTGGTTGGGATAAATCTCTCTTGAAATTTCTTTGAGAATACCTTAACACTTAGTGAAAGAGGTAAAGGAAATATTTTACTTAGTATCCCTTAAAAAAAAAAGCCTTTACTCCAATAACTCAGGAAAGTGAGTTAAGAGTATCCAATCTTAAATGTTAGTGTGAGGAAGAGTTCGTAGGGGTCCCTTTAAAACCTGGTCACTTAGGCGATGAGACCAGGATGTGCCGACTCAATGAACTCACAATAACGAGAAGGGCGAAAAGGCAAAAATTTAGTACCTTAATGAAAGCCAGGTTGACATGGGCGAGCTTTGGTCCCTCAGAAGAGTGAAGTCTCACTCCGCTGTCAATTAAGGAAAATAAAAAAAAAGGGAGAAATTCTAGGCAAAAATGGATACCATATGCTTTCACTTCTTGTTATCTTGTTTAAAGGAGTAAAATTGAGGGAGATTATACTTGCTAATAACCAATGAAGTTTAAATGAATGTTTTTCCTTAGGGACTAAGTATTATTTTTTATTGTTAAACACTGGGATTAAAAATCTGTTGTATTTAGATTAACTACTAAATTTCAAATAGATATACTAGTTACAAATTTCAGTATGATCAGAACAATGGGCACCAGAAGTTCAATGATGGATTTCTCTTGTTTAAATCAATTATTTTGCTTGAGGACAAGCAAAAGTTCAAGTGTGGGGATGTTGATAAGATCACATTATACTTATATTTTCTTTTGGACTTATATTAAATTTATTTCAATATTATAAGAAAATATAAAGAAATGATATTTAATGGTGTTTATTGTGAAAATTCAGGTTTTGAGGACCCAAAAGTAAATTACAAGTTAATTGGAGGAGTTTTTCACAAAATTGAAGAAGCGAGCGGAGGATTGCACGGAAGGCCGCCGGCCTATATTAAACCGGCCTCAAAAAGCATTAAAGCCGCCGGCCTTGAGCCGGCCTTCATTACTCCCCGGATATCCATTGCGAAAATCTCTCCAAAATCGTATCTTAATTAATTTGCTTACTCAACTCCTCATCAGATCAACCTTATCCTCCTCCTCTTTGGATCTATAAATAGGCCCCTTGTGTGAACCTTGGAAGCATCCCCTTTTGTTTAGCATCTTTTGTTTGGCATCCCCTTTTGTTTAACATCTTTTGTTTGGCATCCCCTTTTGTTTTAGAATCCTTTTGTTTTGATTCTTTGTTTAGCATCCTTTGTCTTTCTTTGAAATAATTAGAATTCCCTTAGGAACTTTAGGATTTTATATTTTCTTTAATTCCTTTACATTTCATGTTATTCCAAATTTTAGTTTGAAGAAAGAAAGTTATTTTGCTAAAGTTTGCTTTCAATTGAAGAATTCGAGGAATCATTTTGGAAGATTGAAGTTCTTGAAGATTATAGCTGTTGTTTCATTTACTTTATTTTCTTTTATGCCATTTATTAGTTTATTCTTGTTGTTCAATATGAATTCCATTGCACCTATTTATTTCAATTGTTTTTATATTCATACTATAATGTTCTAAATCATCCTTGTGGGAAACATGATGAAGCCATAATTCAAACTAAAATGATCATTGTATTCATGTTATAGGAAATGTAGATATGCGGAATTTTCATAGAAGAAGTCCTACTATGAATTGTATTTTGTAATTGAAATCAATGCATAGAAATGTAAATGACTCGAAAGAGAAATTTAGGTTTTATCAGGAATTCCTAAGTAAGATTTAATAATTCATGCGGAAGCAGCGTTATTGAATTTTATTAGAAATTGACCTAAGTGTTTCATGCAATATTTTTATTAAATTTTTCACTAAGGGATTAGGAGAAATTATTTTAAAGATATTAGGCAATCATATAATTGGGAAATTTATGATTGTGAATTAGAATCCTCATTTGATTTGAATTAGCGGGAGCTATTAAATTAAATTGAGGTAACATTACTTTAACACTTGATAAAGGATTAAGGTTTTGTTAATTTCTTGTGAAAATCCATATAGCTATGAGTTATTATAACATGAAGGCAATATGATTAGTAGAATTAGGGTGGATTCTATTTCCCATCATCAATTCATCATTTTTCAAACACAATTCTCTTTTTAAGCATTTAGTATAATTCATTCAATTCTCATCAAATATCATTGCCTAAATAATAGTAGAAATTGATAAAGGTCTATTACTTAATCAATCTTCGTGGTTCGACACTCTTCTCTCACTATATTACTTGATCCGATCCGGTACACTTGCCGGTATTTATTCACGCTCATTTTATATCTCTTTTTGCGTGGATCAAAACTCTAAACTTGAACCTAAAACAAAAATAATAATAATAATAAATCGAAAACCCCAAACTAATTAACAAACTCTAAGGTCATAAATAGGGAATGTCGAAACCAAGTTTAAGCTTAGAAAAACCTGATATTTGATTTGAACAAAACCAAACCTTAAATGATGATAAATTACCTTATAATTAGTCTGAGAATACCCAAGATTTATTTACATCCAACTCCATTAAATAATCAAATTGAGCAAAACAAAAATTAGAAAACCTGAACCCCAAACATCCTCACTAAGTGGCATTGGGATTAAAAGAAATATGTCAATATTTAACCCACCAAATGATCAAATTTAAAGCCCAAATTAAATCTTGAAATCCCTCCATCTAAGCCCCATTTAAGGCCTAATTAGTTGTAAGAAAAAAGAAGAAATTGATTAGCCAAATCAGCCCCCTAAATCTTCCAGCTTGGATGTGGGACCTAGCTAAGAAGCAATTAGGAAAGCAGTTAAAAGCTAACTAGAATTACGCTAACTAAGTGCAAGGACAATTGGGGATTAAACATGTGGTAAAAGGAGGAAAAAATCTGATATTAATCACCTCAATAACAAACCATGCTCCCTAAAATTTGACTTATTATCTAATGTGTAGAACTTTTACCTAAACACCAAGGTTTTAGACCAATGGACGATTTACCCAACTAAGCTACTTAGGCTTTGATTTTTTTTTCTACCCTTCTACACGTGAATGCCCCATTCCTTTCTAAAGAATTAAATTAGAATAGCTCCCCAAAAAGTTACGCAAAAACCCTCAAGACACACTCCAAAAATTCAGATCACACACATAGAGATAAAAACTTCAACTTTCTCCTACACATAGCACCTTGTTTTAACAAAGAAAAACACCCTTCAAGCAATGACCAATCAAGCCTAATTTATGATATTTTCCACACCCCTCAAGAGTTCATTTAAGGAACAAAAGTCCACAAGAAAATCAGAATCAAAAGCCACTCCAAGAGCAAGCAAGAAGGTGACTATTGGAGCTTCCTCAACTAGTAATCAATAGTAAGATCTTTGTTCCACTAGGTAGTCTTTTTTTTCTTTTTCCCATTTTCGTGTATATCATAACAGAATAGGATATATACTTCTGTTTTTTTAAGTTCCATATGTATATTTTAGTTTTATGTAGCCTAAGATATATGTTTAGATGTAGATACTAGATTAGGATCATGAATAAGGTGAAAAATCACCATGTATCAAGTGGAATGTATTTGATTTTTGAAGAACTTTGTGTAAATCATATTTGTGGAAATTTTACACCTTTCGGATGCCTAATTTAGGAGGCTAAATAATATTTTTTTATGATGTAATCAAGGCTTTCCAAATTATAGAAGATCATAGGTAATGATCAAGACCCTTTAGTACTTGAGACAAAGTGGAGAATGGCAAGATTTGATCCTTGAGCGCCAAGCTGATGACCAAACAAATTTTTATACATGATTTCCACAATTTCTAGAACTAAAAAGTGGGGAAACGACATTAGGAAAATTCTGGAAATTAGAGCCTTGCAAGAAAATATGAAAATAACATAAAAAGGGAAAGGAAAATGTAAACCAAAGCATTGAAAAAATCACATGAAATTCTTGGACTAATTTCCAGAATTTCCAAAAAAGAATAAAGCACACACATGCCATTTTTATGCCTTAAACATATTCCAAGGGATTAGAATTAAGTGTTTTAAGTTATTAGATCAAATTAGGCAAAAAAGGACTCTATACCAAACTTACACCATGTGCACCTAATCTGTTCAAACTCTAACATAATCTTTGATGAGAAATTTTCCAACACTGCCTATACCTTCAAAACTAGATTTGGCTGATGATCCAAATCGCTTATATTTTTACTTCATATCTTTTTATCTAATAAATATTTGAGAAATAATCTTACAAGAACAATAATAATTCTCCATGGGATGCCAATATGTCCTACACTAGTAGATGGCCACAGGACATCTTCAGATTTACAATCAAAGACCTGCTGCAATTGTTTCCATTTCGAAGCATTGACTCATGACGATTTACGATATTTTTGTACTTTTTAATTGTTCTATGAACCATTTTATGTTGTATTTTCTTTTGGGACACTTTTATTTGCTTGAAATTATCTTTTAGGACCGGCCACCTTAAAAGTAGCATAGTTGTAATGTTTGTGCATTTTCTAACCCTAAAGGGAGCAAGTATAAATACTTGCTTAAAGTAGGGTTTGAGGAGGCCATTTTTCAAAATTAGACAAACACTTTTTCGTGAGGGTTAGGGTTCTCCTAATTGTCATTAGACTCTTATCAATTTCAATCCCAAGAGTTCAAATTGTGGCGAGTGCAACACTTGAAATTGTGAGTAATATCAATTTCATTTTGTTGTGATTTATTTTCTTCTCTAGTGTGTAATATCTAGGGTTGAATTGAGATAGTTCTTGGTCAAATTTGCTTCATAATCATTTCAAATATTTGTACTTAATTGAGTTCCTTTTGCACTTGAATTCCGTTAATCCATTGTGTATGCTTTTTGAACCGTGAATAGCAAATGTGGAAAGGGTTCTTAAAGTTGAAGATTTGTTGATCTTGTGAATTATTCACATGGATTTATATGTGATTAGGGTTATGTTGGAAGAAATTATCCTTGTGGAATTGTAATTGCATCATTGAGTAGTCGGATCTCATTGTATCTCCACTAAGGTTCATGTAATTTTCACCCTTTTGAACCGGTTTTGCTTTTGAGAGTTGAAGTTGTTCCTTTGGTTCATTTGCATGTGCTTAGACCTTGGTTTTAAGAACATCATAATTTGGTATAAGAGCTATCATTCTTGGATATGCAATCTTCATAGATGTTCATAGTTGTGGATTTGGAATTATAAAGATTGACGGTTTATGCAATTTGGAGGACTAGTTTGATTTCATTGTGTAATTGGTCTTTCAATTAGGTTTTGTGTGCTTGGGCTTGGTTTTGAGCACATCATCTTTTGGTATCAGAGCTTGAGTTTTATGAGAAGGGATTGCTTGCAATTTGAATTTGAAAATTAGGGGATTGTTAAGTAGAACATTGATCCAATTTGTTGGCGTGAAGATTGATCTATTCCAATTGTGTTATCTTGTTGTTTTGTTGTTGTAGACGTGGAGTACTTGTAATTTTCCTTATCTCTTTGTGCTAACCGTGATTGATTAAAGGGAGTGATCATTGTGATTATTTGAGGAAAGTGGAATTTTGGAAATTGATTTTGTACCTTCATCTTTGTCATAAGTTATTTGTTGAGGAAGAAAGGGAAGTTCTTGAATTGAATTCCATCATTTGGGTTTCAAATAGTTGAAGCATTGTTAATTAGTGTATGTTGTTTCCTTAACATTGCGGAATTGGAAGGGTCATTTTCTTTAGCAGAATTGTTCAATTTGTGTGGAGAATTAGGAAACTATTTTGAATTTAAGTCAATCATTAGTTATAGAGTTATTGTGTATTAATCACTTTAATTGCACATTAACTAGTTGGAATCAATTGCTTGCCATTTGGAGAAGTATCCATATTTGATTCCATTTTTGTTGTTGTTGCCGTGGAGTGAAGTACTACACCATGAGTGTTGTTGTTATTGTTTGAATTAAGTGCATTGTGCGTGTATTGTGTAAGTGGCGGTGTGAGTAATTTTGGCATGAAGTTGGGTTGAATTTGGGAAGGTTATTACACCGTGATTGTTAGTGTTGTGTGTAGTGAAGTGTTGCAACATGATGTGTTGATTTTGTTGTGGATAAGAGTGCTACACGTGGATTGTAAGAGTATAAATGTGCCTTGAGTGAAGTTAAATGAAGTTGTGTGTTTTTCTTTTGTAGTGGTTGTTGTGTGGCGTTAGGAGTAGTGTGATTGTGAGGTGTACCCCTTTGCTTCAAATTGTCCTTGTGGTTCAATATACCAAGTCTACAACTATGTCGAATGATAGCGTGAATGGGGGAATTGGCGATGAAGTCAATAGTTAGGTTGGTAGAGGTCAAGGTCATAATGTTGCAGGTAGGAGGACTTTTGAAGAACAGCTCTAGGATCTTACTACCATAGTTGCTACTTTGGCAACTAGGATTGACAGAATGACATTACCACAACCACTAGTGGTAAACCTTTAGGCACCACCTCGGGTAGCTCCATAGAATCCTCAAAGAGACAAAGTAGTGGGAGATGGAAATCTGAATAGAAGAATGGGTGAGTAACATCATCCATACTGGGAAGAAAGGGATGACAACTTTGGGGCTAACCTATATCAGAATAGGGATTTCAAGCCACCTCGGGGCTTGGAGTATGTGAAACTACAGATGCCTTCTTATGATGGCAAGGGATCAGCTGATGATTATTTGGATTAGGAGGATAAGGTTGAGGGTCTCTTTGAATGTTATGAGATCGATGATAATACCAGAGTCCGATTATCAGTAGGTGTAGGGATGGAGAGGCTGAGATTCAGACATGGAGGGATATGAAAAGGGTGTTGAGAAAAAGATTCATTCCTATGCACTACAAAGAGGAACTATTTATGCGACTGCAGACTTTGAGGCAGGGAGGCAAGACAGTGGATGATTATGTGCAGGAATTTGAAACCCTCATGATTAGATGTGGGTCCATCAAACCTTCAGAACAAACCATAGCATGCTTCGTCTCAAGCTTGAAATATGAAATAGCGTGTGTTGTTGAGCTGCAGCTCTATAGTACACTTGATGAGGCTATTCAATTGGCCTTGAAAGTAGAGAGGCAAAGGAGGTCAACTTGTTTAGGGCTTCGAGCAGTAGGCCCAATATTATTACTAGACCCATAGCAGCTGATGGTCGATCAGGGGGAACAAAGGCGATAGGTGAGGCAGTGAGAGCAGTGGACAAAATTACTCCAAACACTACTAGAGAAAATTTACCTACTGGGAAGGGTAAAGAGGTAATAGCGCCAGATGTGAGGCAGACTGTTCCCAGATCTACTAGTGGAAAGGCATGCTAGATTAAGTGCTTTAAATGCATGGGATTTGGGCATATGGCAGCACAGTGTCCAAATAAGAGGGTGATGACTGTTATGGAGGGCACTGGGGAAGATTTTGAGGATGACGAGGAACAGACTGAGCCTACAGATTTACCAATAGCATTGCAGGAGTATTATGATGACTAGACTGCAGAAACACATGAGGAACATACAGGTGAACAATATCTACCTATTAATGTGTTACGCAGGGCTCTAACCATATCTCCTACTACTATAGACATTTGAAGGGAGAACATATTTCACACCTCTTGCAGGATCAGAGGTAACCTTTGTATACTCATCATCGATAGTGGTAGTTACACGAATATTATATCTGCTACACTGGTAGACAAATTACATTTGTCTACTATCCTACATCCTAGCCCTTATAACTTGCATTGGTTGGATAATCGAGGCAGTATGTATGTTACACTAAGGGTGAAGGTTCCTGTGAGTGTTGGGCAGAAATATCACGATGAGATCCTATGTGATGTAATCCCTATGCATGCATTCCATTTGCTATTGGGTAAGCCTTGGTTATTTGATCGGTAGGTGTTACATGATGGGTTTAGAAACACCTACATGTTCAGTATAGGCGAGTCTCGCATAGTATTGTCACCAATGACTCCATTTGAGGTACATTAGTTTCAGGAATAGATTAGAACTACTTCCACTACATGTGATAGCCAAAAGAGCAAGTCAACACAGATATCAGGGTTCAATTCCAAAACTGATCCTCTAGATTTGAGGGCAAATCTTTCAGAAGCTCGAGGAGATGATGAGAAATTTTCCGGTACCGCCTATACCTTTAGAACTAGATTTAGCTGATGATCCAAATCTCTTATATTTTTACTTCATATCTTTTTATCTAATAAATATTTGAGAAATAATCTTACAGGTACAATAACAATTCTCCATGGGATGCCAATATGTCCTACACTAGTCGATGGTTACAAGACATCTTCAAATTTACAATCAAAGACCCGCTGCAATTCTTTCCATTTCAAAGCATTAGCTCATGAAGATTTATGATATTTTTGTACTTTGTAATTGTTCTATGAACCATTTTATGTTGTATTTTCTTTTGGGACACTTTTATTTGCTTGTAATTGTCTTTTAGGACCAGCCACCTTAAAAGTGGTATAGTTGTAATTTTTATGCATTTTCTAATTCTAAAGGGAGCAAGTATAAATACTTGCTTAAAGTATGGTTTGAGGAGAACATTTTTCAAAATTAGACAAACACTTTTTCGTGAGGGTTAGGGTTCTCCTAATTGTCATTAGACTCTTATCAATTTCAATCCCAAGAGTTGAAATTGTGGCGAGTGCAACACTTTAAATTGTGAGTAATATCAATTTCATTTTGTTGTGATTTCTTTTCTTCTCTAGTGTGTAATATCTAGGGTTGAATTGAGATAGTTCTTGGTCAGATTTGCTTCATAATCATTTCAAATTTTTGTACTTAATTGAGTTATTTTTGCACTTGAATTCGGTTCATCCATTGTGTATGCTTTTTGAACCGTGATTAGCAAATGTGGAAAGGGGTTCTTAGAGTTGAAAATTTGTTGATCTTGTGAATTATTCACGTGGATTTATATGGGATTATGGTTATGTTGGAAGAAATTATCCTTGTGGAATTGTAATTACATCATTGAGTAATCGGATCTCATTGCATCTCCACTAGGGTTAATACAATTTTTACCCTTTTGAACTGGTTTTGCCTTTGAGAGTTGAAGTTGTTCCTTTGGTTCATTTACATGTGCTTAGACCTTAGTTTTAGGCACATCATAATTTGGTATAAGAGCTATCATTCTTAGATATGCAATCTTCAAACTTGTTCATAGTTGTGGATTTCGAATTATAAAGATTGACGGTTTATGCAATTTGGAGGACTAGTTTGATTTCATTGTGTAATTGGTCTTTCAATTAGGTCTTGTGTGCTTGAGCTTGGTTTTGAGCACATCAATCTTCTAAAGTACAATTGACAAAAAAAACTGCAGAACTTGAAAGAACATTAAAAAACCTTTAAAATGACTAAAAGTAAGTGAAAAATGGCTTAAAAGGAAAACGTTATGAGTAAAACACTAAAACCTTTAAAATCAAGAAAACCGTCAAATTTAGTAAAACTATTATAGGTTGATGTTTACACCCAACTGATAGAGTTATTTTTGTCTTATTAGTGATGGGAAATTTTCCAGCACCATCGATGCTCTCAGAACTCGATTTGGATAATGATCCAAATCGCTCATATTTCACTTTATTTCTTTTATCTAATAAATATTTGAGTAATAATCTTACATGGGATGCTAAATGACTTACATTAGTTGATGGCCACAGGGCATCATCAGATTTGCATCTGAAAGCTCGCTGCGATTGATTTCACTTCAAAGCATTGGCTCTTAAAGATTTATATTATTTTTGTACTTTGTAATTGTTATTGGACCATTTTATGTTGTAATATTTTTTTGGGAAACTTTTATTTATTTGTAATTTTCATTTACGACCAACCACCCAAAAAGTGGCATAGTTGTAATTTTGTGGAGATTTTAACCCTAAAGTGATGGAAGCCGTGATGGGAGCCAAGCTAAAAGGTGGAATGTGGATCCTCTTGAAGTGCCACTTAGACCGATCACAAGAACTCGAGCGAAGCGATTCAAAGAAGTACTTAACGGATTGATAAAGGACATCCAAGAAGCTGGAAAAGATTGGAGCAACCATGAGAATGAACATGCATTTGTATAAGTCATTCAAGGTTTTAACAAAGGCGATCAAAACATAGGAGATCAAAGCTGCCGGCCTTGACAACGATGGATTAACGCTGCCGGCGTTGCAATTAGAGAGCTACAAAGGGACTACGCCACCCACTACGCCGCCGGCGTATATACCCGGCGTACATCCTGCGCCGACTACTGTGCCGCTTACTACGCCTCCGGCGTACATTGCCTGATTGTTATTTTTTCGCAACTTTATTATGTTATGTCATTTTGGGCTTTTTCCTTACGAGTTGTAAACCCTAGTAATAGCTGCTAGGGTTGGAAAACAGAAGACACAACTTACATACAACATTGATTAATACAATTTGAGAGTGTTCCTCTCTTGGTTCTCCAAAGAACTTCTCTTGAACTTATCATATCTCTTCCGTGGCGTTCAAATCAGACTTATCAATCGGTTTTTCATCCCGATTGTAGCGTCAACAGAATATACCAAGGTTCTTACCTCATCTATAGGCAACGGGTTGTGGTGCCACTTCGATTATTTGGCATCTTGGGTTACAATTCCAAACGTATTAGTAGAGGGTTTCGTCATAGGTGGGCATGGTTCGTATCAGTCTGGTATCAGAGCCTAGGTTTGTTTAAAAATCAGTTCGATTTGAGAAAGGTAACATCAAAACCCTAACTCCAATCGTTTATATCAGTTTTGTATTACCATTGCTTCATACTCAAGTCCACAGTGTTAATTGTTTCTTGAGTAGTGTAGTTTCATTGTAGCAATCTTGTTCCAAAAAAAAAAAAAGAAGAAGAACAAAAACAAAAACAAAAAAAAGGAAAATTGAAGTCGAAGAGTTTGTTCTTGAATTCTACAAAAGAATTTGGTGTGGTTTGGATTAGTTCCAAGAGAATTGAGAAGAGGGATTGGAGAGTTGATATCATCTCTATTTGTGAGAATACATGAGTGAATGTGGGATATCCTTCTTTAAATGAAACACATGAGGGAGTAAATCGTAAGGTTTAATTCTATATATATATTTGTGTTAATACTAACCTTTTATTACTGGAACTATGTCAAGGCAAAATTCTCCTGAAGGTGAGAGGGGGAGGTTTGATGCTAGGTTAGTAATTGAGGCGTTAAGGAGTGAGATGAAGAGAATGTTTTAGGAGGGAATATAGCAAATTCATGAAACGGTGGAGTAGAAACTGGAGCAATCTAAGAATGTCTTTCAAGTGCGTAAGAGGGAGAGTTTTTCTAAAAGAGGACAAAGGGATGGAGATGAAAATTCTGATGATGAGTTTGATGAACCTTTTATCGGGAGTTATAGAGGTTATGGTGGTAAGAATAGAGAAACTAGGGATTGGGAAGATAGAGGAGATAGGAATAGAGAGGATAATCAATTGAGTAGCATAAAGATGAAGATTCCTCCTTTCCATGGGAAGAATGATCCCGAGGCATACTTAGAATGGGAGAAGAAGGTAGAGCTGGTGTTTGATTGTCACAATTATAGTGGGAGGAAGAAAGTGAAGCTTGCTGCTATTGAGTTTTCAGATTATGCCATAGTGTGGTGGGATCAACTGATGTTGAATAGGAGAAGGAATGGCAAACCACCGCTTGAGTCTTGGGAAGAGATGAAGAGGGTGATGAAGAAGCGATTTGTTCCTGCTTACTACTATCACGAATTGCACTACAAATTGCAAACTCTTAAGCAGGGAAGCCGAAGTGTGGATGAGTATTTCAAGGAGATGGAGGTTACTATGATTAGAGAAAATGTTGAGGAGGATAGAGAGGCTACCATGGCTAGGTTTCTTGTTGGGTTAAATAGAGAGATTCAAAATGTAGTAGAATTACAGCATTATGCGGAAGTCCACATGGCTATAAAGGTTAAGAACCAACACAGGAGGAAAGGTAGTAGTACTGCCCCGTTTCAATAGGGTGCTGGTTCATCTACTTGGAAGACTAACCATTGGAGGAAGGAAGAAAAGTCTTTACCCACCAAGCCAAAAGGAGAGCAGAAGCAAGGGGGTTCTACTCCTGGTAATCCAGGTAAACCTGATTCTTCTACTCCTAGAAATCGTGATATTAAATGTTTTAAATGCCAAGGAAGAGGCTATATTGCTAGTCAATGTCTGAATAGATGCGTTATGATTTTACGTGATGATGGTGAGTATGAGATCGAGGGGGATAGTGAAGATGATGATATGCCTCCATTGAAGGATGTTAGTGATGATGAGGAGCCTGCAGCAGGGAAGTTAGTGGCAGTAGTGAAGCGAGCTTTAAATGTGCAGGTGAAGGAAGAAGAGGAGGTGCAACGAGAGAATACCTTTCATACTAGATGTTATCTAGGTGACCATATTTGTAGTTCGATCATTGATGGGGGGAGTTGCACTAATGTAGTGAGTACTTTCATTGTTGAGAGGTTGGGGCTCAAGACCACTAAACACCCTAGCCCATATAAATTGCAGTGGCTAAATGATAGTGGCGAGACTAAGGTGAGAAAGCAAGCCTTAATTGCTTTTCGCATCGGTAGGTATGAGGATGAGGTATTATGCGATGTAGTGCCAATGTAGGCTTGTCATGTGTTGTTAGGGTGGCCATGGTAGTTTGATAGGAAGGTTGTTCATGATGGCTTTTCTAACAAGTATACGCTTGTTCACCATTGCAAAAGCTATAATCTTAAACCCCGTAACACCTAAACAGGTGTATGAGAATCAGTTGTAGCTACAACAATCTTTTGCAAAATATAAAGTGAGTGAAAAACAAAGGGAGATTGAGAGAGCAAAATACATAGAAAAAGAAAAGGAACTCAAAAGTCAATACCAAAAGGAAAAAGAGAGGAAGGCTGGAAAAAGTGTGAGAGGCTAAGTTAAGGGGGGATCAACTTTGGTGGTGAGTGAAAAGGAGAGTGCAACCTTGCAAAAGGAGAGTTGTGTGTCAAGAGCGAGTGTAGTGAGGAGAGCGTTAGTGATGAAGCAACCCATGTTGTTGCTGGTTTTTAAGGAAACTTGTTTGAATACTAACGAACTTCTTAACTCTTTGCCTAGTGTGGTTGTGTCTATTGTGCAGGACTTTGAAGATGTCTTCCCTGAGGAGATTCCAAAGGGGTTACCACCTATTTGTGGTATTGAGCACCAGATTGACTTTGTACCTGGAGCATCTATTCCAAACAAGCCAGCTTATAGGAGTAATTCAGAGGAGACGAAGGAACTCTAAAGGCAGGTTAATGACTTGATGGAGAAGGGGTACGTGAGAGAAAGCATAAGCCCATGTGCAGTGCCTGTGATTTTGGTCACTAAGAAGGATGGGTCATGGAGAATGTATGTTAATTGCCGAGCTATCAACAACATCACGGTAAAGTATCATAATCCCATTCCTCGCTTAGATGACATGTTAGATGAGTTACATGGGTCTAATGTCTTTTCCAAAATTGATTTGAAAAGCTGGTATCACCAAATTAGAATGAAAGAAGGTGATGAATGGAAAACAACATTTAAGACAAAATATGGTTTATATGAGTGGTTAGTAATGCCTTTCGGTTTTAACTAACGCACCTAGTACTTTCATGAGACTTATGAACCATGTTTTGAGGACTTTTATTGGAAAATTTGTGGTCGTCTATTTTGATGATATCCTCATTTATAGAAAGAATTTGGAAGACCATATATCTCACTTGAGGGCTGTTTTGGAAGTGCTTCGAAAAGAGCAATTATATGCTAACCTCAAAAAGTGCACTTTTTGCATAGACAGACTTGTGTTTATTGGTTTTATTGTTAGTGCACAAGGAACACAGGTTGATGAAGAGAAGATTCGTGGGATCCAAGAATGGCCTAGTCCAACTAATGTAAGTAATGTTCGGAGTTTCCATGGACTAGCGAGCTTTTATAGGAGTTTGTGAAGGATTTCAGCACCATTGCAGCACCACTTACGGAAGTAATCAAGAAGAAGGTGGGGTTCAGTTGGGGAGAGCAATAAGAGAAGGCCTTTCAGATGCTTAAAAATAAGTTGACTCATGCGCCACTACTTGCTTTACCTGATTTCTCTAAAACTTTTGAGATTGAGTGTGATGCTTTAGGAATAGGTATTAGAGTAGTTCTCATGCAAGAGAGGATACCAATTGCATTCTTTAGTGAAAAGCTAAGTGGGGCAACCTTGAACTACCCTACTTATGACAAGGAGTTATATGCATTGGTTCGAGCTCTGGAGACTTAGCAACACTATCTTTGGCCAAAAGAGTTTGTGATCCACACTGATCATGAATCCTTGAAGTACTTGAAGGGACAACATAAACTGAACAAAAGGCGTGCTCGTTGGGTAGAGTTTATTGAAACATTTCCCTATGTCATCCACTACAAGCAAGGTAAAGAAAATGTTGTTGCTGATGCACTTTCTAGAAGGTATGCTTTTATCTCTACTCTTAGTTCTAGCCTGCTTGGTTTTGAGCATATTAAAGAATTGTATGCTGCTGATCGAGAATTTTGTGAAGAGTATGTTCGCTGTGAGAAGAGTGGTCATGGTAAATTTTATAAGCACGAGGGATTCTTGTTTAGGAAGAATAAACTTTGCATTCCCAATTGTTCTTTAAGAGAGTTATTAGTG
The DNA here is from genome assembly GCA_037954665.1 of Laguncularia racemosa. Classification (NCBI taxonomy): domain Eukaryota; kingdom Viridiplantae; phylum Streptophyta; class Magnoliopsida; order Myrtales; family Combretaceae; genus Laguncularia; species Laguncularia racemosa. The sequence continues at coordinate 543,386 of JBBMOL010000256.1, read as the reverse complement.
AGGGAGTCTCATGGAGGAGGATTAATGGGGCATTTTGGAGTAGCTAAAACCTTAGGGGTTTTGCAGGAAAACTTCTATTGGCCTCACATGAAGCGAGATGTTGAGAGGATTTGTGAGCGATGTGTCACTTGTAAGCAAGAAAAATCTAGAGTCCAACCTCATGGACTTTATACCTCACTTCCAATTCCTCATGAGCCTTGGGTAGACATTTCCATGGATTTTGTGTTAGGATTACCCTGGTCTAGGTATGGTAGGGACTCTATTTTTGTAGTCGTGGATAGATTTTCCAAGATGGCACATTTCATTCCTTACCACAAAAAAGACGATGCTTGCCATATTGCTAATTTGTTCTTTAGGGAAGTTGTGAGATTGCATGGTATGCCTAAAACAATCCTATCAGATCGGGATGCTAAGTTCTTAAGCTACTTCTGGAAAACCCTGTGGGCTAAGTTAGGAACTAAGTTATTGTTCTCTACTACTTGTCATCCACAGACTGATGGTCAAACTGAGGTAGTAAATCAAACTTTATCTACATTGTTGAGGGTTGTCATTAAAAAGAACATTTAAAGTTGTAAGGATTGTTTGCCTCATGTTGAATTTGCTTATAATCGCACAATGCATTTTGCTACTAAGTTTACACCTTTTGAAATTGTGTATGGTTTTAATCCACTAACTCCTTTGGATTTATCTCCCCTTCCTATTTCTGAGTATGTTAATCTAGATAGTAAGAAGAAAGCGGAATTTGTTAAACAACTCCATGAGAAGGCAAGACTTAACATTGAGCGGAGAACAGAGCAGTATGTGAAACAAGCCAACAAGGGTCGTCGACAAGGTGTCTTTGAACCTGGAGACTAGGTTTAGGTTCGCATGCGCAAAGAGCGGTTTCCTGTGCAACGTCGATCTAAATTACTTCCTAGAGGCGATGGACCATTTCAAATTCTTGAGTGCATCAACGATAATGCCTACAAGTTAGATTTGCTAGGTGAGTATCAAGTAAGTGCTACTTTTAACGTTATTGATCTGAGTCATTTTGATGTAGGCAACCATTTGAGGACAAATCCTTTTCAAGAGGAGGGGAATGATGGAAGCCATGATGGGAGCCAAGCTAGAAGGTGGAATGTGGATCCTCTTGAAGTGCCACTTGGACTGATCACAAGAACTCGAGTGAAGCGATTCAAAGAAGCACTTAACGGGTTGATAAAGGATATCCAAGAAGCTGGAAAAGATTGGAGCAACCATGAGAATGAACTTACATTTGTACAAGTTATTCAAGGTTTTAACAAAGGCGATCAAAACATAAGAGATCAAAGCTACCAGCCTTGACAACGCTAGATTAACGCTACTGGCTTTAAGCTGGCGTTGCAATTAGAGAGCTACAGAGGGACTACGCCGCCCACTACGCCGGCTATTATGTCGCCTACTACACCTCCGGCATACATTGCCTAAATGTTATTTTTTCGCAACTTTTTTATGTTATGTCGTTTTGGGCTTTTTCCTTACGAGTTTTAAACCCTATTAATAGCTGTTAGGGTTGGAAAATAGAAGACACAACTTACATACAACATTGGTTAATACAATTTGAGAGTATTCCTCTCTTGGTGCTCCAAAGAACTTCTCTTAAACTTATCGGATCTCTTCTGTGGTGTTCAAATCAGACTTATCAATCGATCTTTCATCCTGATTATGGTGTCAATAGAATATACCAAGGTTTTTGCATCATCTATAGGCAACGGGTCACGGTGCCACTTCGATTATTTGGCATCTTGGGTTACAATTCCAAACATATTAGTATAGGGTTTCGTCACAGGTGGGCGTGGTTCGTATCATAAAGGGAGCAAGTATAATTTGGGGAGAATTTTTCATATTAAACACATCACGTTTACTTGAGAGAGCTTAGGGTTCATCCTAGTTCAATCCTCTCTTATCAATTTCAATCCCAAGAGTTGAAATTGTAGCGAGTGCAACAACTTGAAATTGTAAGTTGTATCAATTTCTATTTGTTGTGTTTTCTTTTCTTCTCTAATGTGTCATATCTAAGGTTGGATTGAAACATTTCTTGGTCAGATTTGAATTAGTATTATTTGAAATGTTGTGCTTCATTTGAGTTACTATCATACTTGTTTTTTTATTTATCCATTGTGCGCAATTCTTGATCTGTGAAATCAATCCATTTAGAAGGTGAATCACAGAAGTGGTTCTTGTGGTTTTTTATTAGTAATCACATGGCTTTTTTTCAAGTATAATTTGTGATCTTCATTGAGGAATACTTCACCGTGTTAATCATTATATGAAATACATCATTCGGATCAAAGATTACATTTAGGGTTTACGATCCAATTTTGCTCTAAAAGTGAACCGAATTGGTCTTGTCTTTTGGGGTTGTTATTTGGATTGTTTTGTTTGTGCTTAATCTGGGTTTTAGGTACATCATCTTTTTGGTATCAAAGCTTCATCATACTTGGAATTAAGAATGATCACACCACTGTTTAAGACTTGGTTCATAAATAGTGAGGATTTATGCCATTTGATTACTAGTTTGATTAACATTGTTTAATTGTTTTTCAAATTGGTTTTTGTATGTGCTTAATCTTGGTTTTAGGCACATCATAATTTGATATCAGAGCTTGAGGTCGTGAGAAAGGTTATTTGCAATTTAAATTTAGAAATTTAGGGTTCTTATCACCTTGATCCGAAATTGTGTATTAGAGAGTTGAGTTATTTCAATTGTGTTGTTGAAGTGATTTCATTGTTGTTAATTGTTGTAGACATGGAGTACTTACCATATTCTTTGTCTCCTTAAGTTGGTTGTGAGTGGTTTAAGGGAAAATCATCATTGTGATCATTTGAGGGAAGTGAAATTTGAAGCCTAGAAGAGTGTTGTTTTTGAAATTATTGCTGTGTGTTGTAGTGTTGTGTGTGTGGCAAAGTGGATATCTTGTTGTAGCTTCTTTGTTATTGAATTTTCCATGAAGGGAAAGGGAGTAAGAATTATATGTCTTAGTGTTTGATTGTGGAATTGGAAATATAATATTTTGTGGTGAAAAGAGAAGTGTGACCTTTGTTGAATTCGGAATTAGAGAGAATAATTTGCAATTTCCATATTTGAATTTGAGTGGAAAAATAGGAAATCATTTGAAATTCAAACATATCCATTAAGTTTGAAGTAGTTATTGAGTGGTATTGATTACATTTCATTTGAATTTGAAATTGAATCTTACCGTTTGTGGAAAGTGCATAAAAGGAGTACATTTGAATTGTTGCCGTGTTGTAGTGTGTGAGTGTACCGTAAAGGGTGTGTGTTGTGTTTTGAAGTGAGATTGTGTTATATTTGGAGAGTTTGTTGCATCGTGGTTGTATGCATATGAATTGTGGTGTAAAAAGGAGTATTGAATTGTTGGCGTTGTGTTTATATGTTGAGTGTGGGAATTGCCATTTGTGAATTTGTGGAATTATGTGGAGTAAGGTGCTGCACATTGAAGCTAAAGCATGAGTGTGTGTCATGGCTAAGAAAGGAAGGTTTGAGTAGTAGATTTTGAATTCAAACAAGTCATTAAAGTGTGAAAGTAATTGACTAGTTACTTAAGCACTTGTAGTTGAATTTAATTTTAACTACTTGAAAGTAGTTGTGTGTGTACTTCATTTATTGAACTTTACTTGGAGTACTAAATTATTTCCTTGTACCTATAATTCTTTTTTAAATGTGAGCTATTGCATTATTGTGGTTGTTAAACATGTGGGTTGGTGTTGTTGAAGGAGTGTGCTCTAATTTGTGGGATTACTTTTTAAATCACAACATGTCTAACAAATGTGTGAATGGGGAAATTGGCAATGAGGCCAATAGCTAGGTTGGTGGAGGTCAGGGTTATAATATTGTAGGTAGGAGGACTTTGGAAAAACAACTCTAGGATCTTACTACCATAGTTGCTACTTTGGTAACTAGCATTGATAGGATGACATTACCACAACCACCAGTGGTAAACCTTCAGGCACCACCTTGGGTAGCTCCACAGAACCTTCAAAGAGATAGAGTAGTGGGAGATGGAAATCTGAATAGAAGAATGGATGAGGATCATCATCCTTACAAGGAAGAAAAGGATGACAACTTTGGGGCTAATCCATATCAGAATAGGGATTTCAGGCCAACTTGGGGACTGGAGTATATGAAGCTGCAGATGCCTTCTTATGACAACAAAGGATCAGTTGATGATTATTTAGACTGGGAGGATAAGGTTGAGGGTCTCTTTGAATGTTATGAGATCGATGATAATACCTAAGTCCGATTGGCTGCTATCAAGTTTATAGGATATGTTGCACTATGGTGGAAGAATTTGATTATCAACAGGCGTAGGGATAGGGAGGCTGAGATTCAGACATGGAGGGATATGAAAAAGGTGTTGAGAAAAAGATTTATTCCTTAGCACTAAAAACAGGAACAGTTTATGCGACTGCAAACCTTGAGGCAAAGAGGCAAGATAGTGGATGATTATGTGTAGGAATTTGAAACCCTTATGATTAGATGTGGGTTAATCGAACCTCCAGAATAAACCCTAGCACACTTCATCTTACGGCTGAAATTTGAGATAGTGTGTGTTATTGAGCTGTAGTGCTATAGTACACATGATGAGGCTATTCAGTTGGCCTTGAAAGTGGAGAGGCAAAAGAGGTCTAACTTGTTCAGGGCTCTGAGCAGCAGGCCCAATACTACTACCAGACCCATGGCAGCTGACGGTCAATCAGGAGGGACAAAGGCGATAGGTGAAACAGTGAGAGCAGTGGACAAAACTACCCCTAGCACTACTAGAGAAAATATACCCTCTATGAAGGGTAAAGAGGTAATAACACCAGATATGAGGTAAACTGTTCTTGGATCTACTAGTAGAAAAGTATGCCAAATCAAATGCTTTAAGTACATGGGATTTGAGCATATGGTAGCACAGTGTCTAAATATGAGGGTGATGACTGTTATGGAGGGCATTGGGGAAGATGTTGAGGTTGAGGAGGAACAGGCTGAGCCTACAGACCTGTTTGTAGCACTGTAGGAGTATTATGATGACCAGACTACAAAAACACATGAGGAGCGTATAGGTGAACAATATCTACCTATTAATGTGTTATGCAGGACTCTAACCTTCTCTCCTGATGTTAGAGACATACAGAGGGAGAACATATTCCACACCTCTTGCAGGATTAGAGGTAACCTTTGTGTACTCATCATTGATAGTGGTAGTTGCACAAATGTTATATCTGCTGCACTAGTAGACAAATTACATTTATCTACTAGTCCACATCCTAGCCCTTATGACTTACATTGGTTGGACAATCGAGGCAGTATGCATGTTACGCTAAGGGCGAAGGTGACTGTGAGTATTGGAAAGAAATATCACGATGAGATCCTATGTGATGTAATTCCTATGCATGCATTCCATTTACTGTTGGGTAGGCCTTGGATGTTTGATTGGAAGGTGTTACATGATGGATTTAGGAACACCTATATGTTCAGTATGGAAGGGTTTCACATAGTACTATCACCTATGACTCCATTTGAGGTGCACTAGTTTCAGGAGCATATCAGAACTACTTCCACTACATCTGGTAACTGGAAGAATAGGCCAACAGAGATGTCCGAATTCAGTTCTTGAAATGACCCTTTAGATTTGAGGGCAAATCTTTCAAAAGCTCGAGGAGATGATGGGAAATTTTCCGACACCATAGATGCTTTCAGAACTCGATTTGGATAATGATCCAAATCGCTCGTATTTCACTTTATTTCTTTTATCTAATAAATATTTGAGTAATAATCTTACAGGTAAAATAATATTTCTCCATGGGATGCCAAGAGACTTACATTAGTTAATGGCCATGGGACATCATCAGATTTGCATCCAAAGGCTCGTTGCGATTGATTTTACTTCGAAGCATTGGCTCTTGAAGATTTATATTATTTTTGTACTTTGTTATTGTTATTGGACCATTTTATGCTGTAATTTTCTTTCGGGACACTTTCATTTGTTTGTAATTTTCATTTAGGACTGGCCACCCTAAAAGTAGCATAGTTGTAATTTTGTGGACTCTTTAACCCTAAAGGGAGCAAGTATAAATACTTGCTTAAGTAGGGTTTTGGGGGAGAATTTTTCAGATTAAACACATCACTTTTACGTAAGAGAGCTTAAGGTTCATCCTAGTTCAATCCCCTCTTATCAATTTCAATCCCAAGAGTTGAAATTGTAACGAATGCAACAACTTGAAATTGTGAGTTGTATCAATTTCTATTTGTTATGTTTTCTTTTCTTCTCTAATGTATCATATCAAGGTTGGATTGAAACATTTCTTGGTCAAATTTGAATTAGTACTATTCGAAATATTGTGCTTCATTTGAGTTACTATCATACTTGTTTTTCGATTCATCCATTGTGCACAATTCTTGAAAGGTGAAATCAATCCATTTGGAAGGTAAATCATGGAAGTGGTTCTTGTGGTTTTTTATTAGTAATCACATGCCTTTTTTTCAAGTATAATTTGTGATCTTCATTGAGTAATACTTCAACGTGTTAATCATTGTATGAAATACATCATTCGGATCAAAGATTGCATTTAGGGTTTATGGTCCAATTTTGCTCTAAAAGTGAACCGAATTGGTCTTGTCTTTTGGGGTTGTTATTTGGATTATTTTGTTTATGCTTAATCTTGGTTTTAGGCACATTAATCAGGTGATGGGAATCAAAACCTCTGGATTTAGTAGTGGGGAAGCCTATTTGAACAAATGAGCCTAGGCATCCACATGTTATCTTTATTTATCTTATAATAATTTGTCTTATATTGTAGCAGGTACATTTTGTCAGTTTTTGCAAGAAGATATCACGGTCCATTATAAATCAAATTGAACCTACAGAGAAAAGTGGAACCGACCTTCATTTCATTTGCATTTTATCAAAAGAAGAACCGATCCTATATTGCTCCATGGAATTGAAGGAAACCAGCCACATATGATATTTTTCATTTCTATTTTCTTTTGTTGAAAACCGGCTACATATGTTATTCTTTACTTGTATTTCTTTTGTTAAAATTTCCTTATTTAGAATAAGTATAAATACTTGTAAAAGTAGGGTTTGTAAGGGACTTTTTTTAACATTAGAAATCTACCATTTCTTGCCGTGGGAGAGCTCCTTCCTCACGTATCACTTACTCTTATCAATTTCACTTAAAATTGTGGCGAGTTGGCTTAAGGACTATTGTGAGTTATATCAATAATTCTTGAGTTGCTTCCAATTATTGCTAGTGAGTCATATCTAGTGTGTAATTGGATTTGTTTGATTTGTTCTTGTTCACGCCAAATTAGGGTTCTCTATATTACTTGGTTTCACGTTAATTGTGGGAGTAGGAATTGAATTGTTCCTCTTTTACTTGATTGGTATTAGAATCCCTTTGTAGCACATCATAATTTGGTATTAGAGCAAGGTTTAGAGAAGGGAAATTTTTGTGATGCACAAATTGGGATTTAGGGTTCTTGATCCTTGATAATCGCCATAAAACTCCAAATTCTAGGAAGATTTTAAGCTCTTTTAAGTCGATAATTAATCAAAAATCATCTGAAATTGATGCGTAATCAAGGAATTTGTTGCTTTCAGGTGTAACGAAGATCATTGAAAGAAATTGAGAAGAAAACAACAAAGAGAAAGGAAGAAGAGCATCTCCCCTGCCTAACACGCCCCCATATCAGGGGCATATGAATCAGACCACCACCACGGCCCTATATCAGGGGCGTATGGAAGAGAAATCAGGAACAGAAGCTACCATGCCCATTGCCACGGGGCGTAGCAGGGGGCGTATGGGATTAGAAGTGAAAGACAAAGCCACCACACCCCTGATATGTGGGCATGCCAGCTTTAAAGGATGACTTGAGACCACCACACCCCTTGCCACAGGGCGTGGTGAGGGGCTTATGGAGTCACGACCTACTTTCTCTGATTTTTTCTTTTCTCTCTTCTCTAACCCTAATACCTATATAATATATATATGTAAAGATATGAGAAAGGGGAGACGGTAGAGCTAGGGTTTTAGACTTCATTTTCTCTTCATTTTCATATCTTTTTCCTTAGATTTCTACCCAACAATCCAAGGAGATTCAAGCAAGGCATTCAAGATTCACTCTATCAAGGTTGTAATCATGAACTCTAGTTTCTCTTTATGTATCTGTTCTTTCATTGTTAGATCTATGGAAGAGTAAACCGTCGACCTAGATCTCATTTGAATTATTTTGCCATATGATGAAGATATGACTTAAATGAAGTTTTATTGATGTTCTTTTGTTCCATTACATGTGCTTCATATTTATATTAGATTCATATATCCGGAATATGAGTTTATGCTTAATATCAATTGAGTTGATTGAGAAATCGCTTTTATGATCAGACCTATGTTTTAGATGAGATTTGCACGTGTTTCTAGAGATAGAATATCGAAAATCATTTGTTGAACATTCATTCAATTAGAGTTCATAGACTTCATGCGGTTCTAGATTGCTATTGATTGAGGAGAGATCCTAATTGATAAATCTAGGATTAGATAAGTTAATATACTTGAGAAAGTAATTATCTTGCTTCTTGGAACTTAACAGCTTATGAACTCAGAAACGTTAGTCCTTAGCTTCTAATGATTCATGTGACAATATAGGTATATAATGAGATCTAGGTTACTTTGTTATCAAATTAAACCTTGTGTTGTCAAAGTAGTTTTAGTTAAATTTTAGGTTGTTAACTATTTTTAGTCTTTAATACACTTCATCTCAATTTGACAGTTAGATAATAGGGAAAGAGCTAGTACTAGTAATTAGTAATCTCTCTCTGTAGGACGACCCTGCACTTAACACTATATACGTCCACGGTAGGTACACTTGCCTATTGCAACGTAGTTAGAATTAGGAACAGGTATTATAAATGTTAAAACTACGGTTGGCAATGATTAAGTTTTTGGCGCCGTTGCTGGGGAGGAGGCACAAGTAATATTTGGAACATTTATTACTTATTAATCTAGCCACTAGTTTTACTTCTGCTACTTTTCCTTCTTTGTTTACTTTGAATTTGGGTACAACTGATTGTTTGATTTTTGCAATTGTAGTGTATAACTAGGAGCCGATCTAAAGGCCTTGCTGATTTTGATCCAGAGCCTGAGAGAATCCTTACTCAATTGCGCAAAAGAGACAAGCACTCGTCCGAATCTTCATCAACAAGGGTTAAGGAAGAGCTGGTGATAGAAGAAATGGCTGACCCACAAGATGACCGTCCTCATGAGCTAATCCAGTGATTAAGCTTAGGAGAACCAATTCTGAGTTTGCCAGGCCAAAGTTAAGGTGTTAGCTCTAGCATTGTTCGACCTAGGGTAGAGGCAAACAATTTGAGATTAAAACCGGCCGTTATTCAAATGGTTCAACAATATGCCCAATTTGATGGTCTTGAGATGAGGATCCAAACTCTCATATTCAATCCTTCCTGGAGATATGTGACACTTTCAAATTTTAATGGAGTGAGTGAAGAATGCGGTTCGTCTTAGACTCTTCCCATTTCTTTAAGAGGAAGAGCTAAGCAATGGTTAAATTCTTTGCCGAAAAGCTCCATCCCCACCTGGGAAGAGTTAGTTACAAAGTTTATGGACAAGTTCTTTCCACCTGCAAAGACTGCCAAACTCAGAGCTGACATCCAGTCCTATCATCAAAAAGAGTCGGAAACACTATATGAGACTTGGGAACATTTCAAGGAATCATTAAGGAGATGCCCTCATCATGGTATTCCAAAGTGGATGCAAGTTCAGATTTTCTATAACGGTCTCAATTATCAGACTAGACAGATGGTAAATGCTACAGCTGGAGGCACGATTAATCATCAAACTCTGAAGAAAACTTAGCTCTCTTCGAGAATTTGGCCGTGAATAATTTTGAATGGTCACATTCTAGGAGTAGAGATAAAAGACTGGCAAGAGTTATTGTGTAGAACGTAGCCACTACAATCATGTCAAAAGAGAGGCATTATCTAGAAAGATTGATGGATTGTCACTTTCAAAGTAGCAAGTATCCGTAGTTGAGCCCTCCTTTGTGAGCTGGAGAATCACCCAAATTTTTCATGGAGTAACAACAACAATTTTCAGAAAAGGTAATCCCAATCCTCCCCTTGGTTATCAAAGACCACCTGGTTAAAGTTCTAAACCACAATCATCAGTTGAGGACATCCTGGCAAAGTTTGGTAAAAGATTCTGAAGACAGAAAAAAATCATTGGACATGATTTTAAAGAATCAAGACACTACTCTCAGAAACCATGGCGCCTCAATCCACAATCTTGAGACTCAGGTTGGACAAATTGCTAAATTACCTTCAGAGAGACCTCAGGGTTCATCACTAGGAAATATAGAGACAAATCCTCGCGAGCATGTGAAAGCAATAACCCTGAGAAGCGGTAAAGAACTCCAATCTAAGAATCAAGTAGGAAGAGGTGAGGCATTTGACTCAAAGGAGAAACAATTGATTGAAAGTGATGAAGGAGAGCAGCCAGAGAAGTTAGTCGAGAAGAAGTCATCATCATCCAAGCCAATTTCAGAATATAAACCTCCCATTCCATACCCTACAAGATTGAAGAAAGATAAGGTGGATGAGCAATATGGTAGGTTTTTGGAAGTTTTTAAACAATTGCATATTAAACTTACATTGGTTGAGGCATTGACTAAAATGCCTAGATAGCAAAGTTTCTGAAAGAATTATTATCGAATAAGAGAAAATTGGAAGAGTTTTTCTTTAGTAACTTTAGGAGGAGAATGTTTGACAGTTATTCAGAACAAACTTCCAAAGAAGCTTAAGGACCCTGCGAGCTTCACCATCTCGTGTTTGATCAGTAACTTAACTGAGGAAAGGCCCTAGCTGATCTTGGGGCTAGTATTAATCTCATGCGATATCAACTCTCAGATGCTGGGACTTGGGGAACCAAAGCCAACTCGAATGAGCTTGCAATTGGCGGATAGATCAGTTAAGTTCCCAAGAGGAGTGGTTGAGGATGTGCTAGTAAAAGTTCAAGACTTCATTTTTCACAGCAGATTTCGTCATCCTAGATATGGATAGCGGATGTAGAGATCCATTGATTCTTGGGAGACCACTTCTGGCTACTGTAAGAGCTATCATAGATGTGGGGAGACAGGAAATTAGTGCTGCAAGTGGGAAATGAGGAAGTCATAGTGAAGATGCCGAATGTTCTTAAGCATAGTTTGCAACATGATGATACTTGTTTTGTAGTGGATTATCTCGATCTACCTATTTTAGAGTCAATGCAAGAACTTTTATGCAATGATGCTTTAGCAATTTGTTTAACGAATGGGGATCAAGGAGAATCTGTGGGTGCATCAGTTGAAGAAATGACTGTCAGTCTTGATGGAAGACCTAAGTTGAAGAAGGAGGGAAGTTTTGAAGAGTTAAATCGCTCTACTATTCAGAAAGCCAAGCCCTCCACTAAAGAACCCCCTGTCTTGGAGTTAAAGCAGTTGCCTGACTATCTCTAATATGCCTTCTTTGAGCAAGACTCTAAATTGCCCGTGATTATAGCATCAGACTTGAGTTTGACCTAGAAGGATAAATTGCTGAATGTTCTTGGTCAACATAAGAAGGCAATTGCATGGAAGATGGCTGACATAAAGGGGATTAGTCCATCATTTTGTACTCACAAAATTCTCTTGGAAGATGGTGCTAAATCAGTGATTCAACCTCAACGTAGACTCAATCCAAATATGAGAGATGTGGTGAAGAAGGAAGTGATTAAACTACTTGATGCTGGAATGATTTATCCTATTTTTTATAGCACATGGGTGAGTCCAGTTCAAGTAGTTCCAAAGAAAGGAGGCATGACCATTGATAAGTCGCAAAGTACCCTTATCTAGAGTAATGAAATTGTGCTTTATTGTTGAATTTTTAGATGATTTGTTGAAGAAAAGGGTGCTTAATGGAATGAATGTTAATTTCAGGATCTTCTAGAGTATTTTGGAGCTAAGGGAAGGAGTTTTGAAGAGTCAGAGCAAGTTTGGAAGGAATTGGATACATTACATGTGAAGAGAAAAATTTTGGAAAGTACACAAGCAAGATACATGCCCATTCACTTTTCTGTTTTGCTTGTGTATACTGAAGCGGATTTCTAGAAAGAACATGAGCAAAGTACACACCCATGTACTTGGCTTGTGTATCTAAGTTTTGCTTTTGTTCGATGACATTTCAAATACACGACCAATGTACACTCTTATGTACTTGCTCGTGTACATTCACATAAGGACACCTAGAATCAAGCATGTGATACACGAACGAGATACACCACCGGTGTATCCGGTTATGTATATATCCAAACGGGGTACATGTATAAATAGACCTTTAGTTCGCCCTAGAGAGAAAAGACAAATTCTTCATTTTCTCTTACTCTCATAATAGCAAGGGAAAGAAGATTTTGTCGATTCCAAGGGAGATTGAAGACCTACGAAGAAAAAGATTTTATCTTTAAGGGTTATGACCATGAACTTTGTCTATTCTTCTAGTAATTGTGTTTCTCTTGTCAAATTTATGGAGGAGTAGACCCTAGATCTAGATTTTATTTGAAACTTTTCTGTCATGTGATAAAGATTGATCTTTAATGCAAAGTTGTTGACTTTCGTATGATTAATTGCATGTTCATCAATTGTTTCTTAGATTCACAGATCTGAAATATGAATTTATGCGTGATATCATATTAGTTAATTGAGAAATTGCTCATATGATTAGCTCTAACGCAATTAATGAGATTTAACTGTTCTTCTAGAGATAGGAAACAAGAGTCTTCTGTTTACATTGATTATTTTGATGCGAATTGATCATTGCCAATCGTAGTTTAAAATAAATTGAATTCTTGTTCTTAATCCTACTACAAAGCAATAAGCAAGTGCACCTATCGCAGCGTAATATAGCAAGTAAGCACAAGGTCGTCCCTCAGAGATACACCAATTACTAGTACTAACTTTGTTCCTACAATCTAACCATCACTTAATAATGTTGTTCGAAACTTGATTACTCTAATCTCAAAACTAGCAACTCACTAACAACAATGTTCTGAAGATTTATCAATTAACAAAAGCAACCTAGATCTTATTCTACTCCTTCTCTATCATGTAATTCATTAGATTTCTGAAGATTGTCATAATTGACTTCTTATACTGTCGAATTCTCTAGTCAAGTTAACTACTTTCTCAAGTATATTAACCTATCTAATCCAGGTTTATCAAATAGGATCTCTCCTTAGTTAATAGCAACCTAGAATTGCATAAAGCACATGAATTCGCATTAAAATAATCGATGTAAACAGAAGAACTCTTGTTTCCTATCTCTAGAAGAACAATCAAATCTCATTAATTTCATTAGATCTAATCATATGAGCAATTTCTCAATTAACTAATATGATATCACGCATAAATTCATATTTCGGATCTGTGAATCTAAGAAACAATTGAAGAACATGCAATTAATCATAAGAAAGTCAACAACTTTGCATTAAAGATCAAATCTTTATCACATGACAGAGAAGTTTAAAATAAAATCTAGATCCAGGGTCTACTCCTCCATAAATTTGACAAGAGAAACACAATTACTAGAAGAATAGACAAAATTCATGGTCACAACCCTTAAAGATAAAATCTTTTTCTTCGTGGGTCTTCAATCTCCCTTGGAATCAACAAAATCTTCTTTCCCTTGCTGTTATGAGAGTGAGAGGAAATGAAGAATTTGTAACCTCTTTCTCTCTAGGGCGAACTAAAGGTCTATTTATACATATACCCTGATTGGATCTATACACAACTGGATACACAAGTAGTGTATCTCGTTCGTGTATCTCATGCTTGCTTCCAGGTGTCCTTATGTGAATATACACGACCAAGTACATGGGAGTGTACATTGGTCGTGTATTTGAAACGTCATCGAACAGAAGCAAAACTTATATACACAAGCAAAGTACATAGGCATGTACTTTTCTCATGTACTTTCCAGAAATCAGCTTCAATATACACAAGCAAAACAGAAAAGTGCATGGGTGTGTATCTTGCTTGTGTACTTCCAGAATTTTTCTCTTCACTTGTAATGTAATTCCTTCCAAACTTGCTCTGACTCTTCAAAACTCCTTTCCTTAGCTCCAAAAATACTCGAGAAGATCCTGAAATTAACATTTATTCCATTAAGCACCCTTTTCTTCAACAAATCATCTAAAAATTCAACAATAAAGCACAATTTCATTACTCTAGATAAGGGTATTTTGTGACTTATCAAACTTTCCCACACTTAAGTCTTTGCTTGTCCTCAAGCAAAATAAAACATTAATCAAACTTCTCATTAATCATGATTATCATTACTAAATAATACTACTCATACATTAGCATTTATGAATTTTAATCTTTAAAGCTCAATGCAATCCCTCAATCTAATGAGTGTGCTTCTCACCTTGTCATGAAAGTATTGTAACAAAGATACTTTAGTCAAATTTCTAGGATTAATCAGAGTAAACCAAGCTTTACCCTCATCATTTAACAACAGCTTTCATGATCAAAAATTAGACACAAGATCAATCAGAGTAAAAGGAAACGTGGTACATTTCAACCACCACTAATGAGTTTATAATCTTCTCAATTATCTCTCTAAGTAAAGCAATCAATAATGAAAGTACATTGCATCTATGTTTCCCCTAGATTCCTCCTCCTTTTTAGTTGATCTCTTCAAAGATTTTATTCTTTGTAATAGTTCACTGTTTTCATCCCTTTTTTTTTTTTTAGTTCAGCTATTTAGGATCTTGCAACCCATGTAACGAGTTTTCAGCCGATAATCCTAGGCTCGTCACCCAAGTTAACGAACGTTATCCCCTCAATTGAGGGCGTTCCTATGGGCTTAATTACTCGAGTTACAAGACCTTCTCAACTTTTGCCTTTATGGTATTTCATCTTTTTACAGTAATTTCCTCGGTCGGCCAATCCCAGGCCAGATGACCTTAGGTGACCAGGTTTTAAAGGAACCCCATCGAACCTCTATTACCTTAACTTATTATTTTGACTAGTTAGTAGCGGAATCAAACTTCGCTCTTCTGAGGGACCGAAGCCTGCCCATACTAACCAATCCTTTATTTTCAAGTATAACATACTTTCATTAAATTATTACTTTAAAGTGATCTTCTAAGAAGGATCACCAAGTGAATCATTTCATTTGCCCTTTCATGAAAGATTAAATGGCTCTCAAGATCTTTGAGTTTCACAGCGATTTTATCCCATAACTTTGACTAAGTATCAATGTTCCAAAGAAGACAAAGGTAGCATGCACAACACTCTTTTAGAGGAATTCATTCACTAAATGCTAAAATACTACGTAATTTGCAATCATGATTTCAAAATTCGATTATCAAGCAAAAAGAAAAAAATAGGGGAAAATTTTGAATGACTCATACAATTTAGCACAACCCTTATCAAATTTCTTTAGTATCCCCTTCCCCACACTTAGATTGAGACATTGATCCTAATGTCTTTATCATTCAAGAATATAATGGTCTCAAAATAAGTTAGGGTCGTCAATTACACAAAGAAAATGATAGGACTTGCATTGGGTTTCCAAAAAAAGGAGGAAGATAGCACAGTTGAGATACACAACCAAGGTACACGATCGTGTACCTGATTGTGTATCTACCTATCTCATACATGCACAAATTACCATAGGAATGCTCAAAATCAAGTCTTGTGGCTTTAGTATATTATCAATCTACCTTCTTAAAGGCCAAAAATATAACTACAACACACCCAAAGCATCCTCAAACGATAAAGTTCGAATCTTGATTCTACGAAGCTAGCTGCGATAGTTTAGTCATCATAAAAAAAGATGGCCTCATAACTTAGTTTCTAAGAAGAAGATCAGGAAAGAAACACAACAACATTATTCAAGAAACCCACAAAATCAAAGTCCCAAATATTCATGTTCAAACCCTAACTGTCGATTCACTTGTTTGGCAGCCAATCATGACATCAATCATGCATGCATTCACGTGAGTTCAAAATGTCTACAGATCTATCGACAATTGACTTCTAAAATGCGAAATCACTCATCATACCATCATCATATATGCAAGCATGTATGGTAGTCGTAAAAGAAAACTGAGCAACAACCGTATTGCATGACGAAGAAGAAGAGAAAACTTACTTACCTTGAGTCCTTGAAATGAAAGAAATTGATGGTGTGGAAAGAACAACCACGATATGGAGGAGTAGAGTGGGAGTGAGTGGGGAAAAAGGAAGTGCATGAATGGAGAAAGGGTCGTGTAAATGGTAGAATGAAGTGAGGATTCCTTTTATAGTACGGGGAGAAAAATTAGATACAGGACCAAGTACACGGTCGTGTACTTTGGATTTCTTTCTGTGGGTTAGATACATAAGCGTGTACCTTGTTTGTGTATCGTGGAGAGCATTCTGTGGGTCATATACACGACCAGGTACACGAGCATGTACCTTGTTCGTGTATCTCTGATATATACACAATGAGCATATTTTGAAGTGCATGGGAGGGCAAACCATGACGTATTCCCCTTTTGTATTGCAAAGTCAATTTAGACACCCTCTGGCATGTGTGAGAAACTGGATACACCACTAGTGTACCCGGTTGTGCAGATCAAAGTACATACCTGTCATCACTTCATCTTGCATTCCCTTGAAAAGGTCTTCCATCCTGAATTTCCCCACACTTAGAGCTTAAAAGAAGCTCTATTAAGGTGACTTTCATAGAATCCAAACTTGTTTAGCCCCTTTATAGCTCGCTGTCCTATAAAAGTTACTCCAAAACAACGAGTGATAATAAAGAAAGTAAAGAGTAAAGAAGAAAACTTACCTAAGTAACATGGGTTGCCTCCCAAGAAGCACTGTTGTTTAACGTCGTTAGCTCGACGTAATCAACCAGTGGAGCTCAAATGGAGATGAGAATGAGGTTCAGCTCCTCCTTTTCTTCCAAAACTATTTTCTCCCCTAAGTAATGCTTAAGCCTTTGGCCATTCACCTTGAAAATGCTTTTCTTGGAGATTTTATAACCCAAAACAATACCATCTTTTGCCATAAAATGACACTTCTCCAAATTTAGGACCAGGTTAGTATCTTCACAACATTGCAACACTAACTCAAGATGGTGTAGACACTCATCAAAAGAATTCCCGAAAATAGAAAAATCATCCATGTATACTTCTATCGTATCTCCTACCATATCCTCAAAAATAGCCATCATGCATCGCTGAAAGGTGGCTGGACGGTTGCATAATCCAAAAGGCATGCGTCGATAAGCGAAGGTCCCAAAAGGGCATGTGAATGTCATCTTTTCCTAGTCTCCGGGTGTGATAGGAATCTGAAAATATCTAGACATCCCATCGAGGAAACAGTAATATGCATGACCAACTAACCTTTCAAGCATTTGGTCTACAAATGGAAGAGGAAAATGATCCTTTCGAGTTGCATCATTTAGCTTGCAGTAATCTATACAAACTCTCCATCCAGTGACAGTTCCCATTGGGATGAGTTCATTTTTTTCATTTGGTACCACTGTCATACCGCCTTTCTTCGAGACTACTTAAATGGGGCTCACCCATGAGCTATCAGAAATCAAGTAGATCATTCTTGCATCAAGCAATTTGATGACTTCCTTTTTTACAACATCTCTCATATTTGGATTAAGTCGGCGCTGCGGTTGTACCGTTGGCTTGACACAATCTTCCATCAGAATTTTGTGTGTACAAAACGATGGGCTAATCCCCTTTATATCTGCAATTTTCCATGCAATTGCTTTCTTGTGTTGCCCTAAGACATGCAATAACCTCTCCTGCTGATCTCGATCCAGATTTGATGCAATTATGACTGGAAGTTTAGAATCTTCTTCCAAAAATGCATATTGAAGGTAGTCTGGCAGTTGTTTCAATTCTAGCTCAGGTGGTTCCTCAATTGAAGGTTTTGATCTCTGAATGGTAGATCTATTCACATCTTCAAAGCTTCTTTCTTCTCTCAACTCAGGATTGTTATTAAGCTGATTGACAACTGCTTTAATCGCCATATTTTCAAGTTGCTCTTTCTCCCCATTCATCAAACACAATTCCAATGCATCACCAATCAACAGGTCTTGCAATGAATCCGAAATTGCGAAGTCAAGGTAGTCAATTGAATAGCATGTATCATCGTGGTGCAGGCTTTGTCTAAGGACGTCAGGCATTTTCACTATGACCTCTTCATTTCCCATTCTCAACACTAACTTCCCATCCCCAACATCAATTATGGCTCTAGCAATAGCCAAAAATGGCCTCCCCAATATAAGAGGGACCTCCACATCTGCTTCCATGTCAAGGATAACGAAATCCGCCGGGAAGATGAAGTCTTGCACCTTCACTAATACATCTTCAACTACTCCTCTTGGGAATTTGACTGATCGATCGGCTAACTGAAGACTTGTTTTGGTTGATTTCGGCTCTCCAATACCCAATTTCTAGAACATCTTGTATGGCATCAATTTAATGCTGGCTCCCAAATTAGCCAATGCTCGTTCTTCAGATAAATTCCCTATAAGGCAAGGGATGGTAAAGCTCCCAAGATCTTTTAACTTCTTTGGGAGTTTGTTTTGAATTACTGTAAAGCATTCTCCTCCTAAAGTTACAGTGGAGAACTCTTCAAGCTTCCTTTTGTTCGATAGCAACTCTTTCAAAAATTTTGCATATCGTGGCATTTGTGATAATGCCTTAACCAGTGGAAGGTTGATATGCAATTGCTTGAATATCTCTAAAAATCTGCCATAGTGCTCATCTATTCTGTCCTTCTTGAGTCGTGCTGGGTATGGAACATTGGGCTTGTATTCTAGGATTAATGGTGGTGATGATTTCTCTTTAGGTGATTTTTTTGAATGCTTACCCCCTTCTTTGAGAACTACTTGTTCTTTTGCTGGTTCAGTCACCCGACTCTCTTCTTCTTGAACCTTTGGTTGTAGTTCCTTACCACTTCATAATGTGACAGCCTTAACATGTTCTCTAGGGTTGGTTTCGGTGTTTCCCGATAGTGAACCTTGAGATCTCTCTAACAGAAGCTTAGCTATCTGACTGACCTGGTTTTCAAGATTGTGTGTTGATGCCTCATGATTCCTCAGAGCCGAGTCTTGATTTTTAAGAATCAAATCTAAGGACTTCTGTCTCTCTTTTGAATCCTTGATGAATTTTGTGAGGAGATCTTCAAGTGGCGGTTTGGAACTCTGGACCGGTGGCCTCTGATAACCTGGTGGAGGATTCGGATTGCCCTTCTGAATATTACTGTTGTTATTCCAAGAAAAATTTGGGTGATTTCTCCATCCTGGGTTATAAGTATTGCTATATGGATTGTTCTAGGGCCGAATTGGGTTTCCCAAATAATCTACTTGCTCTGTTTACCCTTCCACACCACCTGAGGGTTCCACAATAGCTAGCTGATGTTGTGAGACGGCCAACCCGTCGATCTTTCTAGATAAAGCCTCAACTTTGGACATGATAGAAGTAGCCACATCCACTTCAAGAATACCTGCCACCTTCTTTCCTCTACCCCTACCATGTGACCATTCATAACTATTCGCGACCATGTCTTCAAAAAGAGTCAAACTTTCTTCAGGAGTTTTATGGTTCAAGGTGCCACCAGCTGCGGCATCTACTGTTTGTCTCGTTTAATAATTCAACCCATTATAAATATTTGAACTTGAAGCCACTCAGGGATCCCATGGTGTGGGCATTTTCGTATTGAGTCCTTGAATCTCTCCCAGGTTTCATACAACGTCTCCATGTCATACTGATGATAAGATTGAATCTCAACTCGAAGTTTAGTGGTCTTTGAAGGAGGGAAGAATTTGTCCATAAACTTCTTAATCAGACCTTGCCATGTAGTGACGGAGTTCCTCGGTAAAGAATTCAGCCACTGCTTAGCCTTGCCTTTCAAAGAGAATGGGAAGAGCCTAAAGCGGATCGCATCATCACTAACTCCATTAAATTTGAAGGTATTGCATATCTTCAGAAAGAGTTGGATATGCGCATTTGGATCTTCATCCTGTAAACCATCAAATTGAGTATATTGCTGCACCATCTGAATCACGCAGGCTTAAGTTCAAAATTATTTGCCTCCACTCGAGGATGAACTATGCTAGAGCTAACGCCTATCAAGTTTGGCCTGGCAAAATCAAAATTGGTTCTAGGTAGCTCATTAACTCGGACATCTCTATTATCAACTGGTTGATGATTCGGGGGATCCACAACAACATTTCCTTGATTTAGCTCTTGAGCACGATTATTAACTTGATCAGCCATTTCTTCCTTCAGTGATTCTCCTTGAATACCAAATGATGTTAACTTAGTCGAGTGTTGCTTTTTCTGATAACGACAAATAATTTTCTCTGGCTCAGGATTAAAAATAGCAAGTCCCTTGGAGCGACTTCAGGTCATGCACTATAAATGTAATACAAATCAATTATGAGCTCTAAATTCACAGGAAGAAAAGGGGAAAAAAAAGATAAGAAAGAAATAAATTAGTTAAATTAATAAGTCAAGAGTGTTTATAATATTGGCGTATTTCCGGCAACAGCACCAAAAACTTGATCGTTGCCAATCGTAGTTTTAATAAATTGAATTCTTGTTCTTAATCCTACTACGAAGCAATAGGCAAGTGCACCTATCCTAGCGTAATATAGCAAGTAAGCACAAGGTCGTCCCTTAGAGATACACCAATTACTATTACTAACTTCGTTCCTATTATCTAACCGTCGCTTAATAATAGTTAGAATTAGGAACAAGTATTGTAAATATTAATAGTACGATTGGCAACGATCAATCCTTCATTCCGAAATTGAATTGTATGAAGTGAAACTTGAAGTCTTGTGTTGAATTGTTCCTCTTTTATTTGATTGCTTGTGTGATTTCTAATTGAAGTTTTGTGAAGTGTAGAAATCAGATTGCATCCTTTGCCGTGAGTTGATTGTTTGTGGAAGAAGGGGAAGTTCTTTGGATTTGAATTCCATAATTTGGAATTCCATAAGTTGAAGTAGTGTTGATTGGTGCTTTGTTGTTTCCTTGAAATTTTGAAATTAGAAGGCTCATTTTCAAATTTACTCAACTTGCATGGAGAATTAGGAAACATTTTTGAATTTCAAAATCAATCATTATGATGTGCCAACAATCTAATTGCAAGAACACCAAATCTAATTGCTCTAATGGCGTGAATTCCACTTGCCACGTGAACCTTAATTATATAAATCAATGTGTTTTAATCACTAAAAAGATGACGTGTTTCAAGCGAATTATATTATAAATCAAAGATAGCAAAAACTATGTATCCGATTCCAATCAAAGGCACAATCCTTAGCTAGTAAGATGAACCTTAAATTGTGTGAAATATGAACACAATAAGAACAAATCCAATCACTCACTAGATATGACACACTAGTAATAATTGGAATCAACTTAAGAAAATTGATATTACTCATAAAATTCTTCAGCCAATTTCGCCACAATTCCATACATGAAATTGATAAGAGGTGTGATTTACATGCAAGGATTCCCTCATAGCAAAGTGTTTGGTTTTTTTATCAAAATGTCAAAAAGTTCCCTACAAACCTTAGTTAGCAAGTATTTATACTTGCTCTAATTAGGGTAAAAACAACATGAAAATTACAAATAAGCCACTTGGGTAGCCAATTCCAGGAAAAGAAATTACAATTACTAAATGAAATGGCCGGTTCTCAAAACAACAATTACAAGTACAATGTTCTTCAAATGACCAATTCTTCGATTCAAGCAAACAATTTGTTAGACCAGTTCTTCTTTGGTTTATGTCAGTCCATGAATAACCCATAAGCTGAGCTTTAGCGAGTTTATCCATCGCCTTGTAAAAACCCACTAATATATCTACTGGAATGCACAATAAATAAGTAATAGAAAAGAAGTTAGTATATAAATATTTTTAAGGTCGGTTTGTTCAAAGAGAACCTTCATCGCCAAATTTTGTAACCATTTGGCTCTTGCCTTAGTGATAGGTCCTGTAGGATTTTGATTCCTATCACATTATGTGTGGGAGTTATTGTGTATTGATCATTTTAAATGCACTTTGACTAGTTGAAATCAATTGCTTGCCATTTGGAGAAGTATCCATAATTGCTTCCATTTGCATTGTGTTACCGTGGTGTGTAAGTGGAATCGTAGAGTAGAGTGCTGCACCGTGAGTTTAAGTGTTGTGTGAAGTGTATATTGTAATTGAAGCTTATACCGTGAAGTTGAGTGTTGTACGTTGGGGTGTTGTATTAGTTATGTGTTACACTGTGGGAGTGAGTGTTGTATAGTCATGTGTTGAAGTGTAGGAGTGTGTAAGTGCAGTCATGGTGTGTTTGTGATGTGGTGTAGTGTTGTGAGTATGTGTTGAGTGATAAAAAAAAAATTCAAAATCATATCAAATGATAGTGTGAATGGTGGGATTGGCAATGAGGCCAATAGTCAGGTTGGTGGAGGTCAAGGGCATCATGCTACAGGTGGAAGAACATAAAGGAGTAGTTGCAAGATGTTACCACTATTTTTGCTACATTAGTAACATGACTGGATTAGATGACGATGCCACAACCACCAATAGCCAACCCTCAAGCACCCCTACCTCGGGTAGCTCATCAGAATGCTCATAGAGAAAGAGCTATTGGAGGTAATAGGGGAAGGAGAATGGAGGGAAATTATCATGCTCTTAGGGAGGAAAGAGATGATAATTTTGAGAATGAGCCTTACCGAGAGTTTAGACCACCTTAGGGATTAGAGTATGTGAAATTGCAAATGCCTTCATTTTATGGCAGGGGTTCTGTAATTTAGATTAGGAGGATAAGGTTGAGGGCTTGTTTGAGTGCTATGAGATTGATTATTACACTTGAGTTTGTCTTGCAACTATGGAATTCATAGGCTATGCTACCTTATGGTGGAAAAATCTCGTGATTAGTAGGCGAAGAGATGGTAAGGTTGATATATATACCTGGCGGGAAATGAAATGGGTGTTGAGAAAAAGGTTTATACTTAAGCATTACAGGTAGGAGCTGTTTATGCGTCTCTAAACACTGAGGCAGGGAGGCAAAATAGTTGATGAGTATGTGTAGGAGTTCGAGACCTTGATGATTAGATGTAGGTCAGTTGAACCTCCTGAAAAAACCCTAGCACGATTTATGTTGGGTTTAAAGTATGAAATTGCCTACATTATGGAGCTCTGGAGATATAACACACTTGATGAGGCTATCCAACTAGCTTTAAAAGTGGAAAGATAGAGGTGATCTAACCCTTTTCAACCTATGAGCAACAAGTATGGAGCTTCTACCAAACCTAATGGGTCAGATGGTTAGATGAGAGAACAAAAAGGAATAGGGAGACATGATAAGACTGTAGACAAGAATACCTCTAATACTGATAAGGAGAGGGAGATTTCAGGAAAAGGAAAAGAGGTTGTCGGAGTTGATTTCAAGTAGACAATGCTAGGGACAACTAGTAGAAAGATGCATCAAATAAAGTATTTCAAATGCAAGGGTTTTGGACACATGACTACTCAGTGTCCTACCAAAAGCGTTATGACTATCATGGAAGGTGATGGGAATCAACCCTATGGTTCCAACAGTGGGGAAATGATGTGCTTAAAACCAAGTGAAAGCACACAAAACCAATATTGAAAGACAATTACACAATGGCAATACAACTAGTCCTCCAATTGCGTAAATCCTCAATTCTTATAAACTAATTTCACAACAAGGATGTGATCAAGATTGAATATCCAAGTATGATAAGCTCTGATACCAAATTATGATATGCCTTAAATTGAATTAATGCATGTGCAATCACACAATTGAAACAACTTTAAAAGCAAATCCGGATCAACCTTCAATTTGGCATGAACCCTAAACCCTTTTGTAATCCGATTTGTTAATCAATGATTCTCAACACCAAATGATGTTGTGCTCAATGGAATTAAGCACACAAGACTAGATCAAAATGAAATTCCAATTACCAACAACTCTTAAATTGGCATGGACTTCATACAATAAAGGAACTTCCATGCAATTTGAAGAAAAGACAATCAACAATACAATATATAGGATGCAATTCCACTAACTTGATAATAATATAAGGATGAAATTGAACCTACAATTGACATCAAAATCAGAACCAAGAACCAATCCTAATCAACATTAGATATTACACACTAGTTATGAAAAGGAAAAAATCAACTTAGGAATTGATATTACTCACAATTCACTAGGTTGCAACTCGCCCCAATTCCAATGGATTGAAATTGATAAGAGTCCTTATGAAATCTTACAACAAACCCTAATCTCTCACTAAAATTTGTAGCAATGGTAAGTGTATTCTCCTCCTCTAAACCCTACTTAAGCAAGTATTTATACTTTCTCCCATTAGGGTTAAGATGACTAAAAATTTACAACTATGCCACTAAAGGGTAGCCAGTCCTAAAACATAAAATACAACCAAATAAAATGTCCCAAAAGCTTACAAAATAAATGGTTCATGGAAAATAACAAATATGAAAATAGTCTTCAACACGCCGATTCTTTAAATCAATTCGTCGGTCCAGCTCATCTTCAGTTTAGGTTGGTCTATAGATAACCCACAAGCTGAGTCTTAGTGAGTTTGTCCATTGCCCTATAAAGCCCCATAAGTGTGCCTACTAGAATACACAATACATAAGTAATAGAAAAGAGGTTAGCATAGAAATAATTCTGAGATTGATTTATTCAAAGAGGACCCTCATTGCTAAGATTTGAAATCCTTTGGCTCTTTCCCTAATGATAGGTCTTGTAGGATTTTGATTCCTATCAAGAAAACTAATTAGTTGCATGAGCCTAAAAATCCACATATTGCAATATTTATCTAATAATGCTTATCTTTGCACTTTAGTAGGTACATTTATCGATTTTTACAGGATAGCAAATAAAATGCACTAAGGATTAAATTGGGGACATTCTTGGACTTACCTTCACCGGTCCACAATATGTTCAATTGAAGTGAAGAATCGGTCACTTGAAGACCATTTATACTTGTAATTTGTTGTTCTAAGAACTGGCCACTTATGGCTTATTTGTAATTTGTTGTGTTATTTTACCCTAATTGGAGTAAGTATAAATACTTGCTAAGTAAGGTTCTAAGAGAGCTTTTTAGACATCACTTTTTAGACTTTGTTGACGTGAGAGACATCCTCTTACATGCATCTACTCTGATCAATTTCTTTATGAAATTGTAGCAAGTTGGCTTAAGGAGTATTGTGAGTTATATCAATATTTCTTGAGTTGCTTCAAATTATTACTAGTGTATCATATCTAGTTTCTCATTGGTTGTTTCATTGGTTCTTTCCACGCCCAATTAGGGTTTATAACGATTAAGGGTTCACGCCAATTGTGGAGTTAACTAATTGATTCTTCAATTGATTTTATGTAATTGCAATATATCAATTGAGGCACATCATAAACTCATCACGCCATTTTTGGAATTTTACTTACAGCTTGTTCACACCATTTAATTGGATTTGAATCAATTGTATGTATGTTCTTCTTGATTGGTATTGAGATCACTTAGGCACATCATCCTTTTTGGTATCAGAGCAAAAGGTTTTGGGAAGGGGATTTACGTTAATTACAATTGGG
This sequence comes from Laguncularia racemosa, assembly GCA_037954665.1. NCBI lineage: Eukaryota > Viridiplantae > Streptophyta > Magnoliopsida > Myrtales > Combretaceae > Laguncularia > Laguncularia racemosa. Next base: position 517,680 of record JBBMOL010000256.1, on the reverse strand, counting down.
AAATTAGGGTTCTTGAATTTTCATTTCTTAATTGGAATTGTTGAAGTGGAATTGAAGTAGTTACTTGTGATTATGTTGTGTTACACCTTATTGTTGTGGAAGTGGAAGTGGAAATTTTAACATTAACCTTTGTGATCTTCATCTTGCCTTGAGAAGAAGGGGAAGAAGGGAAGCGTATTTTCTTATGTGTTGTTTTCGGAATTAAGGAGTGCAATTTACATTTCTAGATTTGCTTCTTGCGTAGAGGATTTAGCAACTATTTGAATTAAAAAACAATCATTGAGTTCAAGAGTTATTGTGTATTGTTGATTTTAATAAAATTTGAATATTTTGAATTGTTTCTTACCATTTGTGGAGATGCTTCATTAAGTGTTGCAATTATGGTGTTGTTACCATGAATAGAAGTGGGATGAAGTGTGTGTGTGTTGCATTGTGAGTGAAGAGTGTGTGTGTGGCATAGTGAGTGTATGTAGTGAAGGGTTGCAACATGGTGTATTGTGTGTTGTAGTGGGAAGGTTACTACACCATGGTTATATGTGTATGCATGTGCCGTGGTGAAGAGTGTGTGTAGTGGTTAAGTTTTGAATTTCAAAAGCAAATATTAAAGTGTGGAAGTTATTATGTATTGATGCTTTAAACACATTTTGCTTAGCTAGAATCATTAACTTACCATTTGGAGAAGTGTTTATTATTACTTCTACTTATTGTTGCCGTGATTGCAAGTGAGCTGTAGGTATGTGAAGCTTAAGTGGAGTATTTTGTGTTTTGCAATGATTGTTGTGTGGCATGGAAGTGTGGTTGTCGTGAAGGGGTGATTATAAGGTGTACTACATTTCTTTGAATTGTCTTTATAATTCAACAAATCAAGTCAACAACCATGTTCAATGATAGTGTGAATGGGGGAATTGGCAATGAGGCCAATAGCCAAGTTAGTGGCGATTAGGGTCATCGAATTGTAGGTGAAGAACTTTAGAGGAGCAGCTTCAGGACCTTACCACCATTATTACTACATTAGCAATAAAGATAGATTGGATGACGATGCCACAACCACCAGTGGCAAGTCCTCAGGCACCAACACTTAGGGTAGCTCCTCAAAACGTTCAAAGGGAGGGAGCAGTTAGAGGTAATATAGGAAGAAGAGTGGAAGGAGATTATCATACTCTTAAGGAGAAAATATATGATAATTTTGGGGTTAATCCATACCCAAATAGGGATTTTAGACCACCTCAAGGATTAGAGTACGTAAAACTGCAGATGCCTTCATTTGATGGCAAGGGTTTAATAGATGATTACTTGGATTGGGAAGATAAGGTTTAGGGTCTTTTGCGTGATACAAAATTGATGATAACACCAGGGTTCATCTTACAGATGTGGAATTCATAGGTTATGTTGCCTTCTAGTGGAAGAATCTGGTAATCAATAGACGAAGGGATGGAGAGGCTGAAATACATACCTGGAGGGACATGAAATGGGTTTTGAGGAAAAGGTTCATACCAGAAAATTATAGGTAGGAACTATTTATGTGTCTCTAAACACTGAGGCAAGGAGGCAAAACAGTAGATGACTATGTATAGGAGTTTAAGACGCTGATGATCAGATGTAGATCAATCGAGCCTCTTGAGTAAACCCTAGCATGATTTGTGTCTGGGTTGAAATATGAGATTGCCTGTGTTGTTGAGCTACAAAGGTATAGTACACTTGATGAGGCTATACAGTTGGCCTTGAAAGTGGAGAGGTAGAGGCAATCTAACCCTTTCCGAGCCACTAGTAACATATATGGTACTACTACTAAAACTATTAGAGTAGTTGGTTAGATGGGTAGACAAAAGGGAGTAGGAGAACATGCTAAGGCTGTAGATAAAATTATCTCTAGCATTGATAAGGAGAAAAATGTTTCTGGGAAAGGTAAAGAGGTAGTTAGATCTGATTTTAGGCAGGTAGCACTAGGATCAACCGATGGGAAGATGTAACAGATTAAATGTTTCAAATGCATGGGTTTTGGACATATGGCTACATAGTGTCCCAATAAAAGGGTGATGATTGTTATGGAGGACAATGAAGAAGATGATGAGGAAGAAGTTGTCAAACCGATAGATGTATCCCTAACTCTGCAGGAATATTATGATGATCAGAATGCTGAGACAAAAAGGGTGAAAATTACTTACCTATTAATGTGTTACGTAGGGTTATGACCATATCTCCAAATGTTAGGGATATGCAGAGGGAGAACCTATTCCACACACCTTATCGGATTCGAGGTAACCTATGTGTTCTTTTTATTGATGGTGGTAATTGCACTAATGTCATCTCCGCTGCATTAGTAAATAATTTATAACTAGCCACTAGCCCACATCCACACCCTTATAAATTGCATTGGTTAGATGACCAAGGTAGCTTGTATGTCACATAGAGGGCAAAGGTGCCATTCAGTATAAGAGATAGATACGGTGATGAGATTATCTGTGATGTGCTTCCTATGTGTGCCTTTCATATATTACTGGGTAGACCGTGGTTATTTGACAGGAAGGTGCTACATGACAGGTTCAAAAACACTTACATGTTTCAGAAGGATGGGATACGGATTGTCTAGACTCCTTTGTCTCTATTTGAGGTTCACTCTTTCCAAGAACAGATTAGAAACACCACTGGCTCTTCCAAACCTCTAGCCAATAAGCAAACACAAACACTAGGTGTTAATCCAAGAGGAGACCCTTTAGATTTGAGGGCAAATCTTTCAAAGGCCCGAGGAGATGATGGGAATCAACCCTATGGTTCCAATAGTGGGGACACCTAATTGGATGCATGAGCTCAGAAATCCACATATTGCCATATTTATCTAATAATGCTTATCTTTGCACTTTAGCAGGTATATTAATCGGTTTTTACAGGATGGCAAATAAAATGCATTAAGGATCAAATTGGGGACATTCTTGGACTTACCTCCATCGATCCACAATATGTTCAATTGAAGTGAAGAACTAGCCACTTAAAGACCATTTGTACTTGTAATTTCTTATTCTAAGAACCAGCCACTTGTGGCTTATTTGTAATTTGTTGTGTCATTTTATCCTAATTGGAACAAGTATAAATACTTGCTAAGTAGGGTTTTGAGGGAGCTTTTTGGACATCATTTTTCAGACTTTGTTGCCGTGAGAGACATCCTCTTACATGCATCTACTCTTATCAATTTCTTTGTGAAATTTTGGCGAGTTGGCTTAAGGAGTATTGTGAGTTATATCAATATTTCTTGCTTTGCTTCCAATTATTACTAGTGTGTCATATCTAGTTTGTAATTAGTTGTTTCATTGGTTCTTTTCATGCCCAATTAAGGTTCATAAGGATTAGGGGTTCACGCCAATTGTGGACTTAATCAATTGATTTTATGTAATTGCAATACATTAATTGAGGCACATCATAAACTCATCACACCATTTGGGAATTTTACTTATAGCTTATTCATGCCATTTAATTGGATTTAAATCAATTGTATGTATGTTCTTATTTATTGGTATTGGGATCACTTAGGCACATCAGAAGGAAATTGATAGGAATCAAAATCCGACAAGACCTATAATTAGGGCAAAAACTAAAGGAATTCGAATTTTGGCGATGAGGGCCCATTTTGAGAAGATCGACCCCGGAATTATTTATATATTAACCTCTTTTCTATTATTCTTATATTGTTTTTTCCAACAGGCACACTTATCATATTCTATAGGGAAATGGACAAACTCCCTTAGACTCAGCTTGTGGGTTATCCATGGATCGACCTGAATCGGCGATAAGCTGGGCCGATGGATCTTATAGAAGACCGGCATCTTGAAGACCATTTCTTTTATATATTTATTATTTTATGAACTATTTTGGTTGTATTTTGGTTTTGGAACACTTTTATTTCCTTGTAATTTTCATTTAGGGCTAGCCATCTTAAAAGTGGCAAACTTGTAATTTTGAGCACTTTTTAACCCTAGGAGTAGCAAGTATAAATACTTGCTTAAGAGAGGGTTTGAGGAGCTTATCATTTTGCAGATTAAAAACTACATTTCATGTGAGAATTAGGGTTCATACCTTGGTTCCAAAATCTTATCAATTTCAATCCCAAGAGTTGAAATTGTGGCGGGTGCAACATCTTGAAATTGTGAGTTATATCAATTTCATTTTGTTGTGATTTCTTTTCTTCTCTAGTGTGTCATATCTAGGGTTGAATTGAGATAGTTCGTGGTCAGAAATACATCTTATTGTTCACGAATTATTGTGTTTATTTGAAGTACTTTGCAATTGAATTTGAATCTTCATTGAAGAATTCCCTTGAAAACGTGTACTTCACTATTGGAAAGGAATTCTTGGAATTGAGGTTTTCTTTGTCATTTGTGGATTATTTGCGTGGATTATATGAGATTAGGGTGTTTATAGAAGATATTATCATTGTGGTATTATGATTATATAATTGGATATTTGGATTTCATCATATCTTCATTAGGGTTCACGTGAAAAGTGCCCTTTGTGGATCCGATTTTGCTTAGACTTGAGATAGTTTTTCTTAAGTCTTTTGATTGTACTTTCAATTGTGTTTAAGCACATCATCTTTTTGGTATCAGAGCACATGTTGAGAGAAGGGAATTGGTTTCATTTGATTTCGTGGAGTTAATCATCCATTAGGGTTGATTTAGTGAAAACCGCAATTGTGTTGATTGTTGTGGTTTTAAGATTGTGAAATTACCTTGTCTTGGAGTTTATTTTGCTGTTTGTTGGAGTTTTTTTGGGAAGGTTGTTGCATCATTTTGTGATCACTATTTTTCGTGGAAGGGTAGAAGTATCAAGTGTTGTTTAATTCAACAATTTTTGGAACTTGCAAAACTTACCAAAATCCTTGCCATAGCTTGTTGTGGCATGGAGGAGGTTGTGTAGCTTGTTGTTTTGATTTCCATTATGTAATTCTAAATTGGAGAAGTGCAATTTACAGATTTGCATTGAGTTTTGATGAGTAAGGAATTTATTTGATTTCAAACACATGCCATTAAGTTGTTGGAGTTAATGAGTACTATTTGAATTTGAATTCATTACTTACCAATTCAAGAAAGCTTGCAGTTAGTGAAGTGGTTTGAATTTCAAATTGAAGTTGCTGCCTATTTTGTTGTGAGTTGCGGTTAGAACTTGTGGGGAGTGAAGTATATTTTGTTATTATTGCCGTGGAAAGTGAAAGTATATTAGTTGTGTTGTTGCCGTGGAAGTGAAGCATATTTATTGTTGTGCTCACTTCTATTGTTGCCATGGGAGTAACTTGAGGAAGTAAGAAAAAAAAAATTTGTTGCACCGTGATTGAAAAGAGTAGTGAAATATTATTGTTGTGGTGTTTGAATTTGTTATACACCGTGTATAGAAAAGGTGTGTATATGTAGCATTGCATTTGTGTGCTAAGTAAGTAGTGTGTCTATAGTGTTATTGTGACGTGGTGAAGTGAAGGGAGTGTGCTACAATTATTTGAGATTACATTTGTATTTCAAATAAATTGCATCCACAAACATGTCATGTGATAGTGTGAATGGGGGCATTGGCAATGAGGCCAATAACCAAGTGGGTGGCAGGCTAGGTCATCGAAATACAAATGGAAGAACTCTAAATGAACAACTTCAGGACCTTACCACAATTGTTGCTACATTAGCAACCAAAATTGATAGGATGAAATTACCACCACCACCTGTGGTAAACCTTCAGGCACCACCTAGAGTAGAAGGAGATTATCATGCTCTTAGGGAAGACAGAGATGATAATTTTGGGGTTAATCCATACTCGAACAGGGAATTTAGACCACCTCGAGGACTAGAGTGTGCGAAGCTACAGATGCCTTCATTTGATGGTAGGGGTTCCGCCGATGACTACCTAGACTGGGAAGACTAAGTTGAGCGTCTTTTCAAGTGTTATGAGATTGATGAAGACTCCAGGGTACGCCTTGCAGCTGTAGAGTTCACAGGGTATGCCGCTTTGTGGTGGAGAAATATGGTGATCAATAGGCGAATGGATGGAGAGACCGAAATACACACTTGGAGAGATATGAAATGAGTTTTGAGGAATAGGTTTATACCGAAACACTATAGGCATGAGTTATTTATGCGTCTCTAGACACTGAAACAGGGGGGTAAAACAGTGGATGACTATGTACAGGAGTTTGAGACACTGGTGATCAGATGTGGATCAGTTGAACCTCCTGAACAAACCCTAGCACGTTTTGTATATGGTTTGAGGTATGAGATAGCTTGTGTAGTTGAGCTTCAGAGATATAGTATACTTGATGAGGTTATACAGTTAGCCTTGAAAGTGGAAAGACAGAGATAATCCTATTCATTTTAGGATACTAGGAGCAGACTATCAGAGAACCAAACTGTTCAGGGTCAGTTATGTTCTCCTTTAGAGACATTAGAGGTTCACGAGCAGTTGAGCACACGATTGGAGTATTCTGAGGATCAGAGTCAGATGAGTCTATCATTAGAGGGTCAAAATGTTCAGAGACAATTGTGTTCACCTTCAGAGGTCTCAGAGGGCAATGAGCAGTTAAGCCAACCACTAGAAGACCATCAGGATCAATGACATACAAATGAGCTAGAAAAGGATGATACAATATCAGTGAAATGGGTTGAGATAGGGGACACCTTAGTGGATAATGGATCATTATTTGTGTTGCAAATGAGATACATCCTGGAAATGGAGGAGAGAAGACAATCACCACCTGTAGTATTTCAGATATTAGGATTCTGCAGAGACACTTCTTCAAATGGATTGCTAGGAGAAAACAAAGTCTCTACTGCATTTGATCTACCAGATTTGAGGACAAATCTCTTTGAGGCCCAAGGAGATGATAGGAATCAAAATCTGACAAGACCTATCATTAGGGCAAAAACTAAAGGAATTCGAATTTTGGCGATGAGGGCCCATTTTGAGCAGATCGACCTCGGAATTAATTATATATTAACCTCTTTTCTATTATTCTTGTATTGTGTTTTCCAACAGGCACACTTATCATATTCTATAGGGAAATGGACAAACTCCCTCAAACTCAGCTTGTGGGTTATCCATGGATCGACCTGAATCGGCGATGAGCTGGGCCGATGGATCTTATAGAAGACAGGCATCTTGAAGACCATTTCTTTTATATATTTATTATTTTATGAACTATTTTGGTTGTATTTTGGTTTTGGAACACTTTTATTTCCTTGTAATTTTCATTTAGGGCTAGCCATCTTAAAAGTGGCAAACTTGTAATTTTGAGCACTTTTTAACCCTAGGAGTAGCAAGTATAAATACTTGCTTAAGAGAGGGTTTGAGGAGCTTATCATTTTTCAGATTAAACACTAAATTTCACGTGACAATTTGGGTTCATACCTTGGTTCCAAACTCTTATCAATTTCAATCCCAAGAGTTGAAATTGTGGCGAGTGCAACATCTTGAAATTGTGAGTTATATCAATTTCATTTTGTTGTGATTTCTTTTCTTCTCTAGTGTGTCATATCTAGGGTTGAATTGAGATAGTTCTTGGTCAGAAATACATCTTATTGTTCACGAATTATTGTGTTTATTTGAAGTACTTTGCAATTGAATTTGAATCTTCATTGAAGAATTCCCTTGAAAACGTGTACTTCACTATTGGAAAGGAATTCTTGGAATTGAGGTTTTCTTTGTCATTTGTGGATTATTTGCGTGGATTATATGAGATTAGGGTGTTGATAGAAGATATTATCATTGTGGTATTATGATTATATAATTGGATATTTGGATTTTATCATATCTTCATTAGGGTTCACGTGAAAAGTGCCCTTTGTGGATCCGATTTTGCTTAGACTTGAGATAGTTTTTCTTAAGTCTTTTGATTGTACTTTCAAGTATGTTTAAGCACATCAGAAATAGTGAAGATGGTTAAGAAGAAGTGGTTGAGCCTATAGACATGTCAATAGTACTATAAGAGTACTATGATGATCTTGATGCTGAGATGCATGAAGACAGGGGAAAGGATAAATATTTGTCTATTAATGTGTTATGCAGGGTCATGACTATATCTCCAAACGTCAGGGACATACAAAGGGAGAACCTATTCCATATGCCTTGTCGGGTTCGAGGTAACTTGTGTGTTCTTTTCATTGATGGTGGTAGTTGCACTAATGTCATAGCTGCTGCATTAGTAAATAGATTGTAACTAGTCACTAGTCCACATCCACATCCTTATAAATTACACTAGTTGAATGAACGGGGTAATCTACATATTACATAGAGAACTAAGGTGCCATTCAGCATAGGAGATAGATACAATGATGAAATAGTCTATGATGTTCTTCCTATGTGCGTTTTTCATATACTACTGGGTAGGCCTTGGTTGTTTGACAGGAAGGTGCTACATGATAGGTTTAAAAACACTTATATGTTTCAAAAAGATGGTGCACGGGTTATCTTGACTCCTATGTCTCCAACCAAGGTTTACACATTCCAAGAATAGATCAGTAAAATTAATGGCTACTCAAGACTTTAGAGCCACAAGCACATGTAAACAAAGGATTTTAGTCGAAGAAAAGACCCTTTAGATTTGAGGACAAATCTTTCAGAAGCCTAAGGAGATGATGGGAATCAAACCTCTAGATCCAATAGTGGGGAAGCTTATTTAAACAAAGGAGCCCAGACATCCACATGTTATCTTTATTTATCTTATAATAATTTGTCTTACATTGTAGTAGGTACATTTTGTCGGTTTTTGCAAGAAGATAGCACGGTCCATTATGAATCAAATTGAACCTACAAAGACAAGTGGAACCGACCTTCATTTCATTTGCATTTTATCAAAAGAAGAACCGATCCTATATTGCTCTATGGAATTGAAGGAAACTGGTCACATATGATAATTTTCATTTATATTTTCTTTTATTGAAAACCAGCCACATATGTTGTTCTTTACATGTATTTTCTTTTGTTAAAATTTTCTTATTTAGAATAAGTATAAATACTTGTAAAAGTAGGGTTTGTAAGGGACTTTTTTTAACATTAGAAATCTACCATTTCTTGCTATGGGAGAGCTCCTTTCTCATGCATCTCTTACTCTTATCAATTTCACTTAAAATTGTGGTGAGTTAGCTTAAGGACTATTGTGAGTTATATCAATAATTCTTGAGTTGCTTCCAATTATTGCTAGTGTGTCATATCTAGTGTGTAATTGGATTTGTTTGATTTGTTCTTATTCACACCAAATTAAGGTTCTTTATATTGCTTGGTTTCATATTAATTGTGGGAGTTGGAATTGAATTGTTCCTCTTTTATTTGATTGGTATTTGAATCCCTTTGTAGCACATCATCAGGTGACACGTCATTTGAAGATGACTTGCTATTTGATTACTACAACTAAGGATTACATGGTTGGGTGAGTGAAAATCCAATTATTACTATTCCTTGCTCGTGTTTGTAGTTAGTGCACTCGCATGTATATAATTACTAGATATATGAATTGGCATTGTATGCAAGGATAATTTAGGGTACTAAATATGCTTGAATGTCATGCTTGAATGTAATTTTATCTTAATTGTTGTCAACTAATCAATAATTGTGTTCCCCTGCATTTAAATTGTAGAAATTGCGAGTTCCTGTATTTATTTATCGTGGAGGCCAAATAACTTGACTTAAGACTATTTGGTCATAAATAAAATGAATCACGCATCATGACATCTGCACGTAAGAAGGCGGTTAACATCATGTGGTGGTAAGGAAAGGCCCCATGGAGGTATACTCCATAAGCACACCTTATCTTGACCTTTGGGAATTAAGTGGAATCAAGAAATCCTATCCTCTTATTAAGAACTAGGATTTCCTAGTCTAGGGATTCATTGCTTAGAGGTGGTTGACTTGTGAGCCTTTCACAATCTATACCCCATGACAAGCTTAATACGTATATATATATTTTCAAGTCTATTAAAGTATAATACAAAAATATATATAGACTTTATGAATTATCTCGAAAAATAGCCTAGGGTCATTAGAGCCTGGAACTGATGTGTAGTTAGTGATTTCCTAACCTAGGCAATGGAGGGCATAAATCTATGTTGTATGCGGTGTTTATAAACCATATATATTATTGCATTTATGTGTTTGCTCATGCACAACAAATGCTTAAATTAATAACTTTCTTGGACATTACTTGTTGGTTTAATAAGGGGATATAGCTCACTAAGCTTTATAGCTTACCCTCCAACAACTTCTCTTTTACAGGTTAAGTCTAAAGTTAGGAATGGGCTAGGAATCAAGTGATGAGAGCTCCAAAATCAAATATCAAGGAACCGGTATAGGATAAATTAATTATTGGCCTAGATAACTTTTGACAATAAAAAGAAATATTTTTCAATATGACTCATTTGCCATAAATTACTTATTTAGGTTTTCATATCCAAATTTTATCTCATCAAAATCCACTATTAACCTTAGAATTCAACACTTTATAGGCTCTTAAGAAATCTCTTGAATATCTTTTAGTGATTTCTAATCTACCTCGAAAATTTCACTGGTCTGCAAGGTACTTCAATTATCACACCAATCGTTGTTGATTTAAGTTCGGCTACCAACTCGAGGAACGACTAATAAGGAATTAATATGGAATCCTTAGCTACGTTCCAATCTAGCTCCTGAATGAAACGAGTACAATCCGGATTCAATAAATATCGGCCTTTATGGGATTGGTTTCCATACTTTAGACCAACTTACTTTGAAACTTCTTAACCCTAATGATGGGCTACTTCACATGATTAAGGTGAAAAATGGATATACAAGGGGTTTTACTAAAAAGTATTCTTGGAACTAGTTAAAAAATTAAAAAAAATATAAATGTTCCAATTTTTCAAAACCAATCACATACTTCATTGAAAAAGGTTAATTTTTTTAATTGTTAACAAATGCTCCACTCATAAGTATCTATTAACATTTTTCAATTAAAAAAAAAAACTAAGTAAATGAAAATTTTATCAGCCAGTCATGGGTAATTTTCCTAGTATCTGTTCAATTCTTGTTTAGGCATGTCGAACAACCAATATTTACATGGCAAATGATTACGCTGGATCTTTATTAAGCTACCGGTCCTCCATCGTGAAGCGAATTAGAGTAATACAGCCGCTTAAGTTAAGAAAACTGCAAAATCAGGAACACTTTTAACGGTATCCTCAGAAAACCTTCTTAAATCAGCATGTTTATGGAGTTTGATCAGTCAAATGGAGAAGAAAAGGTGAAATATAGTTTTTTGGTTCACATGGTTCAATTTCTTCTGTGCGGGCATCGCCTACACTCCATTACAAGTGCAGTGGCAAAATCCCATTTTGGGGATGGTATGGATTAATTTCAAATAACAAGAGCAATAGCCTTGAATATAATAGTTAAGCAAGTAGTGTTATTAGACCGAGAGGTTTGTTAGCTTAGTGACCCTCACATGCGACTTCTGGAGTGGATATGGGTTGGTCTGACATGACTGTGCCCCCATACTTTGTCATCGTCCTTTGGTGTGTCACTTTAACCGTTTGATGACCGAATCATTATTCTCAATGCTTTCTCCTAGGTCACTTTCACGAATCACGACCACCAATGGCGAGAGTGCTCGCATTGATGTCATCTTCATCTCTACACCCCCAACCTTTATATACTTTTTGAGTTCAAAATTCTGCCTTGCACAATAATGATTAAAAAATGAAGTCTTTTCATTCAAAAGTTAATCATACAACATCATTTATTTTCCTTTAGAATTTTTGGCATGACTTTTCTGAATCCAAGGAAAAACTTTCAATCCTAAGTCAATTCTATCCATTTTCTTTACTTTTCCAAACCAAGAGAAAATTAATTTTTTCTCTTTATAAACTTAAAAAAATATTGCATGAAAATATGAAAAAATTTCTATATATATATATATATGATAATCGCCATAAAATTCCAAATTTTAGAAAGATTTTAAGCTCTTTTAAGTTGATAATTAATCAAAAATCATCCAAAATTGATGCTTAATCAAGGAATATGTTGCTTTCAGGTGTAATGAAGATCATTGAAAGAAATTGAGAAGAAAACAACAAAGAGAAAGGAAAAAGAGCATCTCCCCTGCCTGCCACGCCCCCATATCAGGGGCATATGAATCAGACCACCACCACACCCCATATCAGGGGGCGTATGGAAGAGAAATCAGGAGCAGAAGCTACCACGCCCCTTGCCACGGGGCGTGGCAGGGGGCGTATGGGACTAGAAGTGAAAGACAAAGCCACCATGCCCCTAATATGGGGGTGTGCCAGCTTTAAAAGATGACCCGAGACCACCACGCCCCTTGCCACAAGGCATGGTAAGGGGCGTACGGAGTCACGACCTACTTTCTCTGACTTTTTCTTTTCTCTCTTCTCCAACCCTAACACCTATATATATATATATATGTATACATATGAGAAAGGGGAGGGGACGGCAGAGCTAGGGTTTTAGACTTCATTTTCTCTTCATTTTCATATCTTTTTCCTTAGATTTCTACCCAACAATCCGAGATTCAAGCAAGGCATTCAATATTCACTCTATCCGGGTTGTAATCATGAACTCTAGTTTCTCTTTACGTATCTATTCTTTCATTGTTAGATCTATGGAAGAGTAAACCGTAGACCTAGATGTCATTTGAACTATTTTGTCATATGATGAAGATATCATTTAAATGAAGTTTTATTGATGTTCTTTTGTTCCATTACAAGTGCTTCATATTTATCTTAGATTCATATATTCGGAATATGAGTTTTTGCTTAATATCATTTGAGTTGATTGAGAAATCGCTTTTATGATCAGACCTATGTTTTGGATGAGATTTGCTCGTGTTTCTAGAGATAAAATATCGAAAATCTTTTGTTGAACATTCATTCAATTAGAGTTCATAGGCTTCATGTGGTTCTAGATTGCTATTGAATGAGGAGAGATCCTAATTGATAAATCTAGGATTAGATAAGTTAATATACTTGAGAAAGTAATTATCTTGCTTCTTGGAACTTAACTGCTTAAGAACTCAAAAACGTTAATCCTTAGCTTCTAATGATTCATGTGACAATATAGGTATATAATGAGATCTAGGTTGCTTTGTTATCGAATTAAACCTTATGTTGTTGAAGTAGTTTTAGTTAAAATTTTAGATTGTTAACTATTTTTAGTCCTTAATATACTTCATCTCAATTTGACGGTCAGATAATAGGGAAAGAGCTAGTACTAGTAATTAGTAATCTTCTCTCTGTGGGACGACCCTGCACTTAACACTATATTACGTCCACAGTAGGTACACTTGCCTATTGCAACGTAGTTAGGATTAGGAACAAGTATTATAAATATTAAAACTACAATTGGTAACGATCAAGTTTTTGGCGCCGTTGCCGAGGCGGAGGCACCACTAATATTAGGAACACTTATTACTTATTAATTTAGCCACTTGTTTTATTTCTGTTACTTTTCCTTCTTTGTTTACTTTGAATTTGGGTACTACTGATTGTTTGATTTATTCTCTTATAGTGCATGACTAAGAGTTGATCCAAGGGCTTTACTGATTTTGATCCAGAGCCTGAGAGAATCCTTACTCAATTGCGCAAAAGAGACAAGCACCCGTCCGAATCTTCATCAACAAGGGTTAAGGAAGAGCTGGTGATAGGAGAAATGGCTGACCCACAAGATGACCGTCCTCATGAGCTAAATCCAGTGGTTGAGCTTAGGAGAACCAATGTTGAGTTTGCTCGGCTAAAGTTGGATGGTGTTAGCACTATCATTGTTTGACCTAACGTAGAGGCAAACAATTTTGAGATTAAACCGACCGTTATTCAAATGGTTCAACAATATGCCCAATTTGATGGTCTTGAGGATGAGGATCCAAACTCTCATATTCAATCCTTCCTGGAGATATGCGACACTTTCAAATTTATTGGAGTGAGTGAAGATGTGGTTCGTCTTAGACTCTTTCCATTTTCTTTAAGAGGAAGAGCTAAGCAATGGTTAAATTCTTTTCTGAAAAGCTCCATCACCATCTGGGAAGAGTTGGTTACAAAGTTTATGGACAAGTTCTTTCCACCTGCAAAGACTACCAAACTCAAAGCTAACATCCAGTCCTATCATTAACAAGAGTCGGAAACACTTTATGAGACTTGGGAATGTTTCAAGGAATCATTAAGGAGATGCCCTCATCATGGTATTCCAAAGTGGATGCAAGTTCAGATTTTCTATAACGGTCTCAATTATCAGACTAGATAGATGGTAAATGCTGCAATTGGAGGTACGATTAATAATCAAACTCCTGAAGAAAGCTTAGCTCTCTTCGAGAATCTAGCCATGAATAATTTTGAATGGTCACATTCTAGGAGTAGAGATAAAAGACCGGAAGGAGTTATTGATGTAGATGTGGCCACTACAATCATGTCAAAAGTAAAGGCGTTGTCTAGAAAGATTGATGGATTGTCACTTTCAAAGCAGCAAATATCCGTAGTTGAGCCCTCTTTTGGTGATGAATTAGGTGTTGAACAAGTGGATTATTTGGGAAATCAGATCCGGCCTCAAAATAATCCTTACAGTTACACATATAATCTAGGCTGGAGAAATCACCCAAATTTTTCATGGAGTAACAACAACAATTTTCAAAAAGGCAATTTGATGGGAAAATTTCTGACACAATCGACCTTTTCAGAACCCAATTTGGATGTTGATCCAAATTGCTCATATTTTACCTTATGTCTTTATTTCTAATAAAAAATTTGAGAATAATCTTATAGGTACAATGATAATTCTCCATGGGATGCCAATATGTCCTACAACTCCTGTTGGAGACGGAACATTGGACACGGAACATTTTTCAGGATGACAATCAAAGACCCGTTGTGATTGTTTTCTATTTCGAGGCATTGGATCATGAAGACTTATGTTATTTTGTATCTTGTAATTGTTTTATGAACTATTTTGGTTTTGGGACACTTTTATTTCCTTGTAATTTTCATTTAGGGTTAGCCACCTTAAAAGTGGCAAACTTGTAATTTTAAGCACTTTTTAACCCTAGGAGTAGCAAGTATAAATACTTGCTTAAGAGAGGGTTTGGGGGGCTAATTTTTACAAATTTGAGAGTACATTTCACGTGAGGATTAGGGTTTCCTAATTGTCATTAGACTCTTATCAATTTCAATCCCAAGAGTTGAAATTGTGGCGAGTGCAACACCTTGAAATTGTGAGTAATATCAATTTCATTTTGTTGTGATTTCTTTTCTTCTCTAGTGTGTCATATCTAGGGGTGAATTGAGATAGTTCTTGGATAGATTTGCTTCCTATTATTTTCGAATTCTTGTGCTTAATTGAGATACTTTGCATTTGAATTATGTTCTTCCTTTAAGATTACTTCTTGAAACTTGATTATCACTTATGGAAAGGGGTTCTTAGACTTGAAGAATTATTTGAGATTGTGAATTATTCACGTGGGATTATATGTGATTAGTGTGATGTTAGAAGAGATTATTATTGTGGTATCATAATTGTATCATTGAGTATTTAGATTTCATTGCACCTTTACTAGGGATCACGCAATTTTATCCTTTTGGAACCAGTTTTGTAATTGCTTTGAGTTTGTTTTCTTTAGTCTTTTATTATGCTTCCAAGTGGATTTAGGCACATCATCTTTTTGGTATCAGAGCACATGTTGAGAGAAGGGATTGGTTGTATTTGATTTCATGGAATTAATTATCAATTAGTGTTGATCAAGTGAAAACCGCAAATTGTGTTGTTGTTTTGGTTTTGAGTTTGCGAAATTACCTTGGCTTGGAATTTAATTTGCTGTTTGTTGGAGTTGGATTGGAAAGGTTATTGTATCATCTTATGATCAATAATTTTCGTGGAAGGGCAGAAGCATAGAAGTGTTGTTTAATTCAACAACTTTTAAACTTGAAAACTTACCAATCCTTGCCATGGCTTGTTATGGTGTGAAGGAGGATGTGTAGGTTGTTGTTGTGACTTCCATTGTGTAATTGTGAATTAGAGAAGTAAAATTTACAGATTTGCATTGAGTTTTGATTAGTAAGGAATCTATTTGAATTCAAACACATGCCATTAAGTTGTGGAAGTTAATGAGTGCTATTTGAATTTGAATTCATTGCTTACCAATTGAAGAAGGCTTGCAATTAGTGAAGTGGTTTGAATTTCAAATTGAAGTTACTGCCTATTGTGGAATTCAGAATACACTTGTGGAAAGTAACATATTTTCCCTTTATTGTCATTCTTTGCAGTGGAAGTGGAAGCCTACTTGTTATTATTACTATTTGTGTTGTTGCCGTGGAAGTAAATCATCTTTATTATTGTTGTACTTGTGTGTTGCCGTGGGAGTGGCTTGTGGAAGTTAAATTTGTTACACCGTGTTGTTGTGACGTGTTGTGGAGAACAGTATTAGACGTGAGTTGCAATAACGTAATTGTAAAGTTAAGTGGGTTTGTTTGTTTGTCTTTTTTATAGTTGCTATTGTGTGAAGTTAAGGGAAGTGTAGTAGTGGAGTGTGTGCCCTTGATTCAAATTGTTTGGAGGATTAGTATACGGGAGTCTACAACTATGTCAAATGACAGTGTGAATGGGGGAATTGGTGATGAAGCCAATAGTCAGGTTGGTGGAGGTCAGGGTCGTAATGTAGTAGGTAGGAAAACTTTGGAAGAACAACTGCAGGATCTTACTACCATAGTTGCTACACTGGCAACTAGAGTTGACAAAATGACATTACCACAACCACCAATGGTCAACCAACCGGCACCACCTCGAGTAGCTCCACAAAATCCTCATCGAGATAGAGTAATGGGAGATGGGAATTTGAATAGAAGGATGGGTGAGGAGCATCTTCCATACAGGGAAGAAAGGGATGATAATTTTGGGGCAAACCAAAATCAGAATAGGGATTTCAGGCCATCTCGGGGTTTGGAATATGTGAAACTACAGATGCCATCCTATGATGGCAAGGGATTAGCAGATGAATACTTAGACTGGGAGGACAAGGTCGAAGGTCTCTTTGAATGTTATGAGATCGATGACAGTACTAGGGTCTGATTGGCTGCTGTTGAGTTTGTAGGATACGCTGCACTCTGGTGGAAGAATCTGATTATTAGTAGGCATCGGGATGGAGGGGCTGAGGTTCTGACCTGGAGGGACATGAAAAGATTACTTGAGGAAAAGGTTCATTCCTGAGCACTATAAACAGGAGCTGTTTATGCGACTGCAAACATTGAGGCAGGGAGGCAAAATAGTGGATGATTATATGCAGGAGTTTAAGACCCTTATGATTAGGTGTGGGTCTGTTGAGCCTCCAGAACAAACTATAGCACGTTTTGTCTCAGGTCTAAAATATGAAATAGCGTATATTGTTGAACTACAGCACTATAATACACTTGATGAGGCTATTCAGTTGGCCTTAAAAGTAGAGAGACAAAGGAGGTCCAACTTCTTTAGGGCTCCGAGCAATAGGCCCAGTATTGTTAAGACCCATATCAGCTGACAGTCGATCAAGGAAAACAAAGGCGGTAGGTGAGGGAGTAAAGGCAATGGACACTACTACCCCAACCATTATGAGACAAAATTTACCCACTGGGAAGGGTAAAGAGGTCATGGCTCTAGAAACAAGGCAAACTGTTCCCGGATCTACTAGTGGGAAAGCGTGCCAGATAAAATGCTTTAAATGCATGGGATTTGGGCATATGGCTGCATAGTGTCCAAATAAGAGGGTGATGACTATTATGGAAGACACTGGGGAGGATATTGAGGATGATCATGATCAGATTGAACCTACAGATCTACCAACAGCACTGCAGGAATATTATGATGATCAGACTGCAAACGCGCCTAAGGAGTATACAGGAGGAAAATATCTATCCCTTAATGTGTTACGTAGGGCTTTATCTATATCTCCTGATACTAGTGATATCCAGAGGGAGAACATATTTCACACCTCTTGTAGAATCAGAGGTAACCTTTGTGTACTCATCATCGATAGTGGTAGTTGCACGAATGTTATATCTGATGCGCTGGTAGACAAATTACAACTGTCTACTATCCTATATCCTAGTCCTTATCACTGCATTGGCTGGATAATAGAGGTACTATGCATATTACCCTTAGGGCAAAGGTTCTTGTGAAAGTTGGGCAGAATTATCATGATGAGATCCGGTGTGATATAATCCCTATACATGCATTCCATTTACTGTTGGGTCGACCTTGGTTGTATGATTGATGGGTGATACATGATGGGTTTGAAAATACCTACATGTTCAACATGGGCGAGTCATGCATAGTTTTATTACCGATGACTCCATCTGAGGTCTAGGGGTTTCAGAAACAGATCAGAGATCCATCCACCACCATTGTTAGCCGGAAGAGCAGGACAACAGAGATATTAGGGTTCAGTTCCACAACTAATCCACTAGATTTGAGGGCAAATCTTTCAGAAGCTCGAGGAGATGATGGGAAAATTTCTGACACTGTCGACCTTTTCAGAACCCAATTTGGATGTTGATCCAAATTGCTCATATTTTACCTTATGTCTTTATTTCTAATAAAAAAATTGAGAATAATCTTACAAGTACAATGATAATTCTCCATGGGATGCCAATATGTCCTACAACTCTTGTTGGACACAGAACATTTTTCAGGATGACAATCAAAGACCCGCTGCGATTGTTTTCTATTTCG
This sequence comes from Laguncularia racemosa, assembly GCA_037954665.1. Lineage (NCBI taxonomy): Eukaryota > Viridiplantae > Streptophyta > Magnoliopsida > Myrtales > Combretaceae > Laguncularia > Laguncularia racemosa. The sequence goes on along the minus strand of JBBMOL010000256.1, from coordinate 498,984 downwards.
AGGCATTGGATCCTGAAGACTTATGTTATTTTGTATCTTGTAATTGTTTTATGAACTATTTTAGTTGTATTTTGGTTTTGGGACACTTTTATTTCCTTGTAATTTTCATTTAGGGTTAGCTACCTTAAAAGTGGCAAACTTGTAATTTTAAGCACTTTCTAACCTTAGGAGTAGCAAGTATAAATACTTGCTTAAGAGAGGGTTTGGGGGGGCTAATTTTTATAGATTTGAGAGTACATTTCATGTGAGGATTAGGGTTTCCTAATTGTCATTAGACTCTTATCAATTTTAATCCCAAGAGTTGAAATTGTGGCGAGTGCAACACCTTGAAATTGTGAGTAATATCAATTTCATTTTGTTGTGATTTCTTTTCTTCTCTAGTGTGTCATATCTAAGGGTGAATTGAGATAGTTCTTGGACAGATTTGCTTCCTATTATTTTCGAATTCTTGTGCTTAATTGAGATACTTTGCATTTGAATTCGGTTCTTCCTTTAAGATTACTTCTTGAAACTTGATTATCACTTATGGAAAGGAGTTCTTAGAATTGAAGAATTATTTGAGATTGTGAATTATTCACGTGGGATTATATGTGATTAGTGTGATGTTAGAAGATATTATTATTGTGGTATCATAATTGCATCATTGAGTATTTGGATTTCATTGCACCTTCACTAGGGATCACGTAATTTTACTCTTTTGGAACCGGTTTTGTGATTGCTTTGAGTTTGTTTTCTTGAGTCTTTTATTGTGCTTCCAAGTGGGTTTAGGCACATCACAATTCCAATCCTCCCCCTAGTTATCAAAGACCACCTGGTCAGAGTTCTAAACCACAATCATCAGTTGAGGACATCCTGGCAAAGTTGGTAAAACATTCTGAAGACAGAAAAAAATCATTGGACATGATTTTAAAGAATCAAGACACTACTTGATGTGCTCAAAATCAAGTTCAAGCACAATCAAATGACTCAAGAAAACAACTCACAATTCAATCACAAAACCGGTCCAATGTGGATGACCAATCACGTGAAACCCTTTGAGATTTAATGGAAAAATGAAGATCAAATGATGTAATTGCAATCCCTATTTGTAATCTTCACCAAACAACAACAAAGAGAGATTAGATCCACATGAAATCAGATCAAAATTGAAGCATAAAAAACCGTGATTTCCACTCTTCCTTCAATTCCAATTGCACGCCAACACTAAATGATATATATAATTCAAGTACTAAAAGAACAATCAATCTTAACAAGACAATTGTTCATGAATTACACTCACAAATGATTCCAAGAAAGATTCAAATCCATCCTAGATATGACTCACTAGAGAAGAAATGAAAAACAACAAAGATGAAATCGATATGACTCACAATTCCCCTTTGTCGCACTCACCACAATTCCAATTCTTGGGTTGAAATTGATAAGAGATTTTTGAACTAGGATGAACCTTAATTCCACACATGAAGTGTTGATATCTAATATTCAAAAACGGCCTCCTCAAACCCTATTCTAAGCAAGTATTTATACTTGCTACTCCTAGAGTTAGAAAATGGTCAAAATTACAAGTTTGCCACTTTAAGGTGGCTAGTCCTAAATGAAAATTACAAGGAAATGAAAGTGTCCCAAAACCAAATACAACAAAAAAATAGTTCATAAAACAATTACAAGGTGCAAAATATCATAAGTCTTCATGAACCAATGCCTCGGAATGGAAAACAATCATAGCGGGTCTTTGATTGTCACTCTGAAAATGTTCTGTGTCCATCAATTGTTGTAGGACATATTGGCATCCCATGGAGAATTATCATTGTACCTGTAAGATTATTTCTCAAATATTTATTAGAATAAAAGACATAAAGTAAAATATGAGTGATTTGGATCATCATCCAAATCAAGTTCTGAAAATGTCGACTGTGCCAAAAATTTTCCCATCACTACTCTCAGAAACCATGGTGCCTTAATCCACAATCTTGAGACTCAAGTTTGAAAAATTGCTAAATTACTTTCAAAGAGACCTCAAGGTTCATTACCAGGAAATACAGAGACAAATCCTCGCGAGCATGTGAAAGCAATAACCTTGAGAAGCGGTAAAGAACTCCAATCTAAGAATCAAGTAAGAAGAGGTGAGTCATCTGACTCAAAGGAGAAACAACCAATTGAAAATGATGAAGGAGAGCAGCTAGAGAAGTTAGTTGAGAAGAAGTCATCACCATCCAAGTCGATTTCAGAATATAAACCTCCCATTCCATACCCTGCAAGATTGAAGAAAGATAAGGTGGATGACCAATATGGTAGATTTTTGGAAGTTTTTAAACAATTGCATATTAACCTTCCATTGGTTGAGGCATTAACTCAAATGCCTAGATATGTAAAGTTTCTGAAAGAATTATTATCGAACAAGAGAAAATTGGAAGAGTTTTCTTTAGTAACTTTAGGAGGAGAATGTTCGGCAGTTATTCAGAACAAACTTCCAAAGAAGCTTAGGGACCTTGGGAGCTTCACCATCCCATGTTTGATCAGTAACCTAACTGAGGAGAAGGCCTTAGCTGATCTTAGAGCTAGTATTAATCTCATGCTATATCAACTCTTCAAGAAGGTAGGACTTGGGGAACCAAAGCCAACCCGAATGAGCTTGTAATTGGAGGATAGATCAGTTAAGTTTCCAAGAGGAGTGGTTGAGGATGTGCTAGTAAAAGTTCAAGACTTCATTTTCCCAGCAGATTTCGTCATCCTAGATATGGAAGCGGATGTGGAGATCCCATTGATTTTTGGGAGACCATTTCTGGCTACTGCAAGAGCTATCATAGATGTAGGAGACCAGAAATTGGTGCTATGATTGGGAAATGAGGAAGTCATAGTGAAGATGCCAGATGTTCTTAAGCATAGTTTGCAACATGATGATACTTGTTTTGTAGTGGATTATCTTAATCTACCTATTTCAGAGTCAATGCAAGAACTTTTATGCAATGACGCTTTAGCAATTTGTTTGATGAATGGGGATCAAGGAGAATCTATGGGTGCATCAGTTAAAGAGATGACTGTCAGTCTTGATGGAAGACCTGAGTTGAAGAAGGAAGGAAGTTTTGAAGAGTTAAATCGCTCTACTATTCAGAAAGCCAAGGCCTCCACTGAAGAACCCGCTGTCTTAGAGTTAAAGCAGTTGCCTGACTATCTCCAATATGCCTTCCTTGAGCATGACTCTAAATTGCCCGTGATTATAGCCTCAAACTTGAGTTTGACCCAAAAGGATAAATTGCTTAATGTTCTTAGTCAACATAAGAAGGCTATTGCATGGAAGATGGCTGACATAAAGGGGATTAGTCCATCATTTTGTACTCACAAAATTCTCTTGGAAGATGGTGCTAAATCAGTGATTCAACCTCAATGCAGACTCAATCCAAATATGAGAGATGTGGTGAAGAAGGAAGTGATTAAACTACTTGATGCTGGAATGATTTATCCTATTTCTGATAGCACATGAGTAAGTCCAGTTCAAGTAGTTCCAAAGAAAGGAGGCATGACTGTCATACCCAATGAGAAAAATGAGCTCATTCCCATGAGAACGGTCACAGGTTGGAGAGTTTGTATTGATTACCATAAACTCAATGATGCGACCAGAAAGGATCACTTCCCTCTTCCATTCATAGATCAAATGCTGAAACGATTAGCAGGACATTCTTATTATTGCTTCCTGGATGGAACGTTGGGTTATTTCTAGATTCCCATTACATCTAAGGATTAGGAGAAAACAACATTCACATGTCCATTTGGCACGTTTGCATATAGGAGAATGCCTTTCGGCTTGTGTAATGCCCCTGCTACCTTCCAGAGGTGTATGCTTGCAATGTTTGAAGATATGGAGGGAGAAAATATGGAAGTTTATATGGATGATTTCTCGGTGTATGGTGACTCCTTTGATGATTGTCTCCGTCACTTGGAATTGGTTTTGAAAAGATGTGAAGATACTAATCTGGTGCTTAATTGCGAGAAATGTCATTTTATGACACAAGAGGGTATTGTCTTGGGTAATAAAATCTCCAAAAGAGGTATTGAGGTGGAAGAGGCTAAAATTGAAGTAATTTCTAAACTACCTCCACCTTCATCAGTGAAAGCAATCCGAAGCTTTCTTGGTCATGCGGGATTTTATCGTCGGTTTATAAAAGATTTTTCAAAAATTGCACGACTAATGACTAAGCTTTTGGAGAAGGATACGCCTTTCAATTTTTTCGAAGAGGGCCTCGATGCATTCAATACTCTCAAGGAGAAGCTCACCAATGCTCCAATTATGGTTGCACCAGATTGGAATCTTCCTTTTGAAATTATGTGCGATGCAAGTGATATGGTTGTAGGTGCTGTCTTAGGGCAATGTAAAGATAAATATTTCCAACCCAATTACTATGCAAGTAAGACTCTTACCCCTGCGCAAGAGAATTATACTACAACTAAGAAAGAGTTGCTTGCAGTTGTCTTTGCTTTCGACAAATTCCGGCCCTATCTCATACTATCAAAGGTTATAGTCTATACTGATCATTCCACTTTAAAGTTTTTGCTGATTAAGCAGGTTGCAAAGCCACGTCTAATTAGATGGATTTTACTCCTTTAGGAGTTTGACCTGGAGATAAGAGATAAAAAAATTGCCGAAAACCTAGCGGCCGATCACTTGTCACGTTTGGAGAATCTATTCCTAGAGAAGTTGAATGAAGGAGAAATCAATGATGAATTCCCTGAGGAATGATTGTTCTTTATAAGTGCAATTGAAGATGGGAATGATATGCCTTGGTTTGCTGACATTGCAAATTATATAGTGGCCAAGGTTGTTCCTAAGGATATGGGATATCATCAAAGGAAGAAGCTTATTAGAGATTCAAGGCATTATATTTGGGAGGATCCTTATTTGTTTAAGATTTGTGCCAATCGGATGATTAGAAGGTGTGTATCACATAAGGAAGGATGGGAAATACTTTTTCATTGTCACATCGGACCAATTAGTAGTCACCATAGTTTGAACCGAACGGCTCATAAGGTCTTGGAACCTGGTTTTTACTGGCCCTCATTGTTTAAGGATGCCCAAGACTATGTAGCCCAGTGTGATAGATGCAAAGAACTGGAAACCTCTCAAGAAGAAATGAGATACCTCAGCAGTATATCTTAGAGTGTGAAGTTTTTTATGTCTGGGGTATCGATTTCATGGGACCATTTCCATCTTCTTTTGGGAATAAATATGTGCTTATAGCGGTCAACTATGTGAGTAAATGGGTAGAAGCACAAGCTCTACCGACAAATGATGTAAGGGTTGTAAAGAAATTCCTCAAAAAGCTCTTTTTTAGGTTTGGTGCCCCTAGAGCACTTATTAGTGATAGAGGCACACATTTCTATAATGCGCAAATTGAGAAAGCGCTTAAAAGATATGGGGTAACACATAAACTTGCAACTCCTTATCACCCCTAATCAAGTTGGCAAGCCGAGGTATCAAACCGAGAATTGAAGAGAATTTTGGAAAAATTGGTTTCTCATCATCGTCGGGACTGGTCCAATAAGCTTGATGAAGCATTGTGGGCCTATAGAACCGCCTACAAAACTCCCTTAGGAACTACTCTGATGCGAGATCGGTTTGATCGGATTCCTAACTGATACGAACCACGCCAACATGTGACAAAACCCAATACCAATACGTTCGGAATTCGTTACCTAAGATGCCAAACACCCTCAAGTGGAAACCGCGACCCGTTGTCTATAAGCAAGACAAGAACCTTGGTATAATATGAAGACGCCACAATCGGGATGAAAGACCGATTGATAAGTCAGGATGAACGCTACGGAAATAAAATCCGATAAGTTCTAGATTAGTTCTTTAAAGAACCCAGAGAGGAATTCTCTCAAAAGTGTTTTCAAACTTTCAATATTGTATATGTTCTATATTCTAAACCCTAGGAGCTTTATACTAGGGTTTGCAATTCGTAACAATAAAGCCCAAAACGACATCACTTCAATAAGTTGCGTAAAAATAACAAAAACAGAACATGAAGGCCGGCAGTGTTGGAATGAAGGCCGGCGGCCTTGAGCCGTCGTTGGAGACATACACGGCCGTGTACTTCTAGACGTGTATCTTTCTGTGGATTTTCTTGACTCCATACGCGGCCGTGTATATGACCGTGTATAATTCTGTGTAATCTTGATATTCCTACACGGCCGTGCCTTGTAAAGACACGCCCTCTTCACCCCGTATCCGGTATGACTTGTACAAGAGCAAGGGCCTTCCCATGGTTGTTCCAATCCTTTCCAACTTCATGATTGCTCCAATCCTTTCCGGCTTCATGGACATCCTTTATCAACCCGTTAAGTGCTTCCTAGAATCGTTTCGCTCGATTTCTTGTGATCGGTCCCGGTGGCACTTCAAGAGGATCCACATTCCTTCTTTCGGCTTAGCTCTCATCATTCCCGTCCTTTTGATAAGGATTTATCCTCAAATCATCACCTACATCAAAAGGACTAAGATCAGTAACATTAAATGTGGCACTTACTTGATACTCATCTGGTAAATCGATCTTGTATGCATTATCATTGATGCGCTCAAGAATTTGAAATGGTCCATCGCCTCTAGGAAGTAGTTTAGATCAATGTTACACGGGAAACCGCTCTTTGCACATGTGAACCTAAACCCAGTCTCCAAGTTCAAAGACAGCTTGTCGACGACCCTTGTTGGCTTGTTTCACATACTGCTCTATTCTTTGCTCAATGTTTAGCCTTACCTTCTCATGGATCTGTTTAACAAATTCTGCTTTCTTCTTGCCATCTAGATTAACATACTCAGAAATAGGTAAAGGTGATAAATCCAAAGGAGTTAGTGGATTAAAACCATATACAATTTCAAAAGGAGTAAATTTAGTAGCAGAATGCACTGTACGGTTATAGGCAAATTCAACATGCGGCAAACAATCCTCTCAACTTTTAATATTCTTTTTAATTACAGCCCTCAACAAAGTAGATAAAGTTCGATTTACTACCTTAGTTTGACCATCAGTCTGTGGATGACAAGTAGTAGAGAACAATAACTTAGTTCCTAACCTAACCCACAAGGTCTTCCAAGAACTTAGCATCTTTATCCGATACGATTGTTCTAAGCATACCATGTAATCTCACAACTTCCCTAAAGAACAAATTGGCAATATTGCAAGCATCATCCGTTTTGTGATAAGGAATGAAATGTGCTATCTTAGAGAATCTACCCACAACTATAAAAATAGAATCCCGACTATGTCTAGACCTGGGTAATCCTAACACAAAATCTATGGAAATATCTACCCAAGGCTCATGAGGAATGGGAAGTGAGGTATAAAGCCCTTGAGGTTGGACTCTAAATTTTGCTTGCTTACATGTGACACATCACTTGATAAAGGCATATTTTACTCATAATTCATTAAGCGATTTGCGAGTATTCATTATTGATTTTAGAGAAATCACAAGGAAATGGTACTTAATCATGTTTATTTTTACATTTCAGATGTTGGAGGACTTTGAGTTCAAAGCTTAATCAATTTGGAGAGATTGCATACAAATTGAAGCATGAAAAGATTGAAGGATGGCAAAGGAAAAAAAAAAAAAAGCAAAGTTGCCGGCCTTCCATGAAACGCCGCAAGCCTTTATGACCGGCTTAAATGAAGGCCGTCGGCCTTTATGGCCGGCTTAAATAAAGGCTGTCGGCCTTGAGCCGGCCTTGGGCCGGTCATATTTTAATTGCATCTTCTCGCCTCCCCTTGCATATATATAGGTCCTAGGTCGATTTGTGGAAAAACTTTTGTCAAATTTTAGTGTTCTTAGAGTAGTTTTAACCTAGTTTTAAGGGGTGTGGAGATCAAATCTTGGAGAAAACTTTGTGATCTTCGTAGAGATTATCATCCTTTGTGAGGGATTTGTGGAGTTCCTTTCAATTAAGGTATTATTTGTATTGTTGTATTGGTGATTTCTGAACTTTATTTCTGATATGCAATTCAAGCATTTGATCCAACCATTGAATATGATTTCTTTTACACGAATCTCCTTGAATCATAATCATGTCTTTATCTCCATGAATTGCTAAGTCTTTTCCTTGGGAAATTGGATTAAACCCTAGAATGTTAAAAGGATAATTGTAGCCATGTTATATGATTAGGAATTATTAGGATTATTCACGATTGCAATTCCTTTGATTTCAATTATAATTGGTCTTTGATTATAATTGTTAGAAATCCTTTTGATACGGGAGTTGATTAGGATTTGTTAGGAATTCTTAATTAGATTGATTATCAATATGGGAGTTGACATAATTGGTTTAATTAGAGTTTATGGTAGGCGCAATGCAATGTTTCTTGTTAATTAATCACTAAGGGATTAGGGTTAATTGATTTAGGGCATTAGTTGTTTGTAACATCGGGAGGTGTATGAACATAATTTTGATTCCTTGGTTAATTGGAGACGCGGAAGCCGACTAATTGATTTAAGGTTAACATCCTTAAAAAAGATTTTCTAAACTCACTTGAATAACCTTATAACCACTAGTTGATATAACATGGTAGCAGTTTGATTAATGGATCTAGGGTGAATTCTAATTTCCCGCGTTCATAATTGATAGATTCTTCATAAAATTCTCCTTGTTTGCTTTAAGTTAAATTTTTAGCTTAGACATTTCAAAACCCCTTTTTAATGTCTTAGATATTGATAAGAATTGCCATAGATCTAGTACTCTATTGGTTCCTCAAGGAATCGACAACCTTACTTTTCACCACTCTATTACTTGATACGACCAGTGCACTTGCTGCAATTTACGCTCCCATTTTATATATATGTTCTAAGCGTATCAAGTTTTTGGCGCCGTTGCCGGGGAACTAATAGATATTAGATTTCGTAATTCTATTGGTAGTCTAGGTGCAATTTTACGTTTTTCTTGGCTTTTGGTCTCTTTGCAAGTGTTACATGCGTAAGAGTAGGATTGCTGATCTCCTACCTTTCGATATTGAGATTGAGCGTACTCTACGCCAGATTAGAAGAGACAACAAGTATAGAGAACAAGTAGAAGAGATGGCGAATGAGGATAATCGCCAGATTCAGGGTGTTCAGCGAGCACTTAGAGATTTCTCTATTCCTAGGATTCAGGAACCACCCATTGTTAGACCAACTATACAAGCTAACAATTTTGAGCTTAAACCGGCACTCATTCAAATGGTGCAATCGAGTCAGTTTGGAGGGTATTCAAATGAGAGCCCTGATGATCATCTTGCTAGGTTTCTTCAATACACCAACACTGTCAAGCAGAATGGTGTCACTGATGATGCCATAATACTACAACTTTTCCCTTTTTCATTGAGGGATAAAGCTAGAGCTTGGTTTTATTCATTGCCCCAGGGATCTGTCACTACCTGGGAAGACCTTTCAATCAAGTTCTTGAGGAGATTCTTCCCACCAACTAGGACCACCAAACTAAGAAGTGACATCACTAACTTTACAAAGTTTAGTGGTGAATCACTTTATAAGGCATGGGAGAGATTCAAGGAAGCAACTAGAAAATGCCCACATCATGGTTTACCAGACAATCTCCTCATTGAGATCTTTTACTTGAGTCTGGATGAGACATTGAGGTCTCTTGTAGATGCTGCAGCTGGGGGTGCACTAATGGGAAAAACTTACTTAGAGGCTAGTGCATTGATAGAAGAGATGGCCTCTAGTGCACAGAATTGGCAAACTGAGAGAAGTGTTACAAGAGTAGCTTCAGTGAATGACAATGTCAGTATGGCTCAATTGACTGCTCAGATAGCTGCCCTCACCACTCAAGTAAGTAGACTCGCCTATTCAAATTCTTTTAATGCTAATCCATCTTCTAGTTGTGAAATTTGCTCAGGACCTCACTCAGCTAGTGAGTGCATGGCTGGAAAGTTGTCAGCTCCATCTAGTAGAGAGCAGGTAAACTTTGTAGGCAACCTCCAGAGAGGCACTCAATGACCATATTCGAATACATACAATCCTGGGTGGCGCAATCATCCAAACTTCTCATGGAGGAATGAGAATCAAGCACTTAACCTGCCCCCTGGATTTCCTAAACAAGCCTCTGCTCAGAATGCCTATTCTCAACAGCAACCTACTCAGATGGAAGAGCTCATGAGGAGCTACATGCAAAAGACTGAAACCCTCCTGCAAAACCAACAAGCTTCTATCAGAAACTTGGAGGGTCAGCTCGGTCAAATTGCACAGCAGCTAAGTACTAGACCCTCAGGGTCTTTGCCTAGCAAAATTGAGGAGAACACCCATCATGTCAATGCCATCATGCTAAGGAGTGGTAAGGAGGTGAAGAAAGCTGAAAGGCAGGTAAAAATTCAAGAGAAAGATCCAAAGAAAGGTAAGCAGAAGGAGGAGGAACTCACATCCAAAGCACCAGTGTTGTAGCCTTATGTTCCACCTATCCCTTTCCCAAGAAGACTCAAGCAAAGGGAGTTAGAAGCCCTGTTTGCCAGGTTTTGTGACATATTTAAAGGGCTTCAAATCAATATACCTCACTTAGAGGCCTTGAAGCAAATTCCTTCTTATGCCAAATTCATGAAAGAGCTGCTCTCTAACAAAAGATCCATAGAGAGTGTTGAGAAAGTAATGCTTCTTGGCGAGAGTTCAGCTATCATAGAGAAGAAATCTACTCAGCTACCTAGAAAGCTGAAAGATCAGGGAAGTTTCAATATCCCTTGCACCAATGGTAATATTGATTTTGAGAATGTTTTGATTGATTCTGGTGCAAGTATTAATTTAATGCCACTTTCCGTTTTTAGGAAGCTTGGAATAGAGCCGCAAAAGTGCAAGAGGAGACCAATCACTGTGCAGTTAGCTGATAAGAGCTTAAGGTTTTCCAAGGGTACAGTGGAGGATGTCTTAGTCAAGGTCGATAAATTCATATTTCCAGTGGACTTTATCATACTGGATGTGGAAGAAGATGAGGACATTCCACTCATTTTGGGTAGACCATTCCTAGCCACAGGTCAAGCTCTAATTGATGTAGGACAAGGTAAGCTCACCCTTAGAGCACTAGATGACCAGGTAACATTTGATATGTATGATCCTGTGTTTTTGTCTAATGAGAAAGCAATGTATTATGACATATCTACTGAGGGTGAAATTACTAACAATGATGTGGAGGAAGAAGTAGGGCAAACCACTCTTGAAGCTGTCTTGAATAAGATAGATGGTTGGGGGAATGAGGATGAGCAAGAAAACAAAGGCTGTGAGCAAGTACCCCAGACTGAAAATATTGTTGCTTTTGAGAAGACAGACCACTATGAGAAGCCACCAATGCCGACACTAATGCCCATGCAGACACTTGAACCTAATGTCTTTTCTAATCAATTGTTTGATTATGAGTGTCTGAATTCAGGAAATCCATGGCCTCACATTAATCCAACGCCTATGACAAGAGAATTGCAGCAGCAAATTCAAGGCCAGTTGGATGAACATAGGGAAATCCTAGGGTGGTCAAGGGCAGACATCCAGCAGGTAAGTTTGTTGATATCCACCTACAAAACATTGGTGGAAGCTGAAAAGAAGGGCACCATACCATGCAAGGAAGCTTGGAATCCGAATCTGAAGACGATGGTGTTGGAGGAGTTGTTTAAACTCCTTGATTTAAGCTGAGATGACAAACCCTGATAGTCAGGCTGATGACTATAAAACAAGCGCTCTATGGGAGGCAGCCTATATTTATGTTTACTTTATTGTGTTTCGTTGGTTTTCTTTTAATTGTTTTTAGGAAAATGCAAGGTAAATGTTCAGAAGGACCAATCTCTCCAAGTTCAGCTTTGATGGGATTTAAATATGGCTTCTACATGTTATACCAGGGGAGTACCAGTTCCTTTTTTTCTTATTTCCTTCCTATTTTGTTATTTGCATTGATGTGAGACAATGTGGACACTGTCTATTCTTAAGTTTGGGGAAGGGAATGTAGGTATTAAAGTTGAGATGAGTATTGCCTGTTCTGTGCTTTGATGATCATACTCTTCCATTATCTTGAACTGTATTTGTCCCTGAGTTATTTGACAATTTTTAGGCCAATTTTTTTCAAAAAATTAGATGGAAAAAAAAAAAAAAAACAATAGCCTTTTGCATCTGTTTATGATTTATTAAAAATAATAACTCATTATTATGCCCTACTCACCACAGTTGTGATTCTTGTACTTAGTTAAAATTAATGAATAAAATCTTTAGAAATCAAATTTACCATGTTTTTAGCCTTATCATTTGAAGTTTAAGAGTCTATTGAGTCCTCTTGTGAAAGATAAACAGGTCTACTTCGGGTCTCTTCTCTAGCTAGTATACCTTCTTGGAAGTTTCTTTGAAAGCTTTTCAACAGCTAATGAAAGAGGTAAGGGAAACTCCTCACTTAGTGATCCCTTATAAAAAAGTCTTAATTCTGTATGGCATTCAAATGAAATAAGTTGCATTACTCCAATGACTCAGGTAATTGAGTTAAGAGTATCCAAACTTGAATGCTAGAGTGAGGGAGAGTTCGATGGGTCCCTTTAAAACCTGGTCACTTGGGTGATGACCCGGATATGCGTAATCAGTGATCTCACTATAGGAGAAGGGCGGAGAATCAAAAGTTCAATACATGAACTTATTTTATAAAAAAAAAAAGAAAAAAAAAGTAAAAAGAAAAGAAAAAAGTAGAGTTTTAGGGAATACTCATCAATAAGTTACAAGACTTAAAAAGGGAGAAATCTAAGAAAGGAATTGATACCATATGCTTTCATTTTATGTTGACTGTTTAAAGAAGTGATGTAAAGGATCATATGCTTGCTAATTGCCAGTGAATCTTTAAATGGTGTTTTTCCTTTAGACTGAATATTACTTTGGAATACAATTCTTAGGTTAAACGTTGGATTAAATTTGTTTTCTAGATTAATTGGTTAATTTTGAGTATAGTACTCTAATCAAATATTCCCAGTTTGGTTTGAATGGGGGCATCACAAAGTAGTGATTCAAGTAGAGATGACAGATGTTCAAATTCATATGATAATAAATTTTTTTTTGTACTTTATAGGATGGATTTCTTTTAGTTTAATTTTGCTTGAGGACAAGCAAAAGTTTAAGTGTGGGGGAGTTCATAAAGGCATATTTTACTCATAATTCATTAAGCGATTTGCGAGTATTCATTATTGATTTTAAAGAAAATCACAAGGAATTGGTTACTTAATCATGTTTATTTTATACATTTCAGATTTTTTGGAGGACTTTGAGTTCAAAGCTTAATCAATTTGGAGAGATTGCATACAAATTGAAGCATGAAAAGATTGAAGGATGGCAAAGGAAAAAAAAAAAAGCAAAGCCGCCGGCCTTTATGGCCGGCTTAAATGAAGGCTGCCGGGCTTGAGCCGGCCTTGGGCCGGTCTTATTTTAATTGCATCTTCTCGCCTCCCCTTGCATATATATAGGTCCTAGGTCGATTTATGGAAAACCTTTTGTCAAATTTTAGTGTTCTTAGAGTAGTTTTAACCTAGTTTTAAGGGAGAATTGTGGAGATCAAATCTTGGAGAAAACTTTGTGATCTTCATGGAGATTATCATCCTTTGTGAAGGATTTGTGGAGTTCCTTTCAATTAAGGTATTATTTGTATTGTTGTATTGGTGATTTCTAAACTTTATTTCTGATATGCAATTCAAGCATTTAATCCAACCATTGAATATGATTTCTTTTACACGAATCTCCTTGAATCATAATCATGTCTTTATCTCCATGAATTGCTAAGTCTTTTCCTTGGGAAATTGGATGAAACCCTAGAATGTTAAAAGGATAATTGTAGCCACGTTATATGATTAGGAATTATTAGGATTATTCATGATTGCAATTCCTTTGATTTCAATTATAATTGGTCTTTGATTATAATTGTTAGAAATCCTTTTGATACGGGAGTTGATTAGGATTTGTTAGGAATTCTTAATTAGATTGATTATCAATACGAGAGTTGAGATAATTGGTTTAATTAGAGTTTATGGTAGGCGCAATGCAATGTTTCTTGTTAATTAATCACTAAGGGATTAGGGTTAATTGATTTAGGGCATTAGTTGTTTGTAACATCGGGAGGTGTATGAACATAATTTTGATTCCTTGGTTAATTGGAGACGCGGAAGCCGACTAATTGATTTAAGGTTAACATCCTTAAAAAAGATTTTCTAAACTCACTTGAATAACCTTATAACCACTAGTTGATATAATATGGTAGCAGTTTGATTAATGGATTTAGGGTGAATTCTAATTTCCCGCGTTCATAATTGATAGATTCTTCATAAAATTCTCCTTGTTTGCTTTAAGTTAAATTTTTAGCTTAGACATTTCAAAACCCCTTTTTAATGTCCTAGATATTGATAAGAATTGCCATAGATCTAGTACTCTATTGGTTCCTCGAGGAATCGACAACCTTACTTTTCACCACTCTATTACTTGATACAACCAGTGCACTTGCTACAATTTACGCTCCCATTATATATATATGTTCTGAGCGTATTATCGCTCACAAATCCTCTCAACATCTCGTTTCATGTGAAGCCAATAAATGTGTTCCTACAATACCCCTAAGGTTTTAGCTACTCCAAAATGTCCCATGAAACCTCCTCCATGTGACTCCCTCACTAGTAATTCTCTTAAAGAACAAATTGGAATGCATAGTTTACTCTCCCTAAACAAGAATCCTTCATGTTTATAAAATTTACCATGCCCACTCTTCTCACAATGCACATACTCCTCACAAAAACCTCGATCAGCAGCATATAATTCCTTAATCTGCTCAAAACCAAGCAATCTAGAACTAAGAGTAGAGATAAGAGCATACCTTCTAGAAAGTGCATCAGCAACGACATTCTCTTTACCTTGCTTGTAGTGGATGACATATGGAAATGTTTCGATGAACTCCACCCAACGAGCATGCCTTTTATTTAGCTTATGTTGCCCCTTTAAGTACTTCAAGGATTCATGATCAGTGTGGATCACAAACTCTTTTAGCCAAAGGTAGTGTTGCCATGTCTCCAAGGCTCGAACCAATGCATATAACTCCTTATCATAAGTAGGGTAGTTCAAGGTTGCCCCACTTAGCTTCTCACTAAAGAATGCGATTGGTCTTCTCTCCTGCATAAGCACTGCTCCAATACCTAATCTTGAAGCATCACACTCAATTTCAAACGTTTTAGCAAAGTTAGGTAACGCAAGTAATGGCGCCTGAGTCAGCTTATTTTTAAGCGTCTGAAAGGCCTTCTCTTGTTGCTCTCCCCATCTGAACCCCACGTTCTTCTTAATTACCTCGTTAAGTGGTGCTGCAATGGCGCTGAAATCCTTCACAAATCTCCTGTAAAAGCTCACTAGTCCATGGAAACTCCGCACATTACTTACATTAGTTGGACTAGGCCATTCTTGGATCGCACGAACCTTTTCTTCATCAACCTGTATTCCCTGTGCACTAACAACAAAACCAAGAAACACAAGTTTGTCTGTGCAAAAAGTGCACTTCTTGAGGTTAGCATATAATTGTTCCTTTCGAAGCACTTCTAAAACATCCCTTAAGTGAGATATATGATCTTTCAAACTCTTGCTGTAAATAAGAATATCATCAAAATAGACAACCACAAATTTGCCAATAAAAGTCCTCAAAACATGGTTCATACGTCTCATAAAAGTACTAGGTGCGTTAGTTAAACTGAAAGGCATTACTAACCACTCATACAATCCATATTTCGTTTTGAATGTGGTTTTCCATTCATCACCTTCTTTCATTCTAATTTAGTGATATCCACTTTTCAGATCCATTTTAGAAAAGACACTAGACCCATGTAACTCATCTAACATGTCATCTAAGCGAGGAGTGGGATGACGATACTTTACCGTGATGTTGTTGATGGCGCGGCAGTCAACACACATTCTCCACGACCCATCCTTCTTAGGCACCAAAATCACAGGCACTGTGCATAGGCTCATGCTTTCCCTCACGTACCCCTTTTCCATTGATTCATTGACCTGCCTTTGGAGTTCCTTTGTCTCCTCCAGATTGCTCCTATAAGCTGGCTTGTTTGGAATCGATGCTCTGGGTACAAGGTCAATTTGGTGCTCAATACCACGAATAGGTGGTAATCCCTTTGGAATCTCCTCAGGGAAGACATCTTCAAAGTCCTGCACAATAGACACAACCACACTAGGCAAAGAGTTAGATAGTTCATTAGTATTAAGACATGTTTCCTTGAAAACCAGCAACAACATAGGTTGCCTCATCACTAACGCTCTCCTTACTACACTCGCTCTTGCCACACAACTCTCCTTTTGCAAGGCTGCACTCTCCTTTTCACTCACCACCAAAGTTGTTCCCCCTTCAACTTAGTCTCTCACACTCTTTCCAGCCTTCCTCTTTTTTTCCTTTTGAGTTCGACTTTTGTATTCCTTTTCTTTCTCATTGTCTTTTGCTTTCTCACTCTCCCTCTGTTTTTCACTCACCTTATGTTTTGCAGAAAACTGTTGTAGCTGCAACTGATCCTCATATACCTGTTTAGGTGTTAAAGGTTTAAGATTAAAGCTTTTCCCTTGGTGAACAAGCGTATACTTGTTAGAAAAGCCATCATGAACAACCTTCCTATCAAATTGCCATGGCCTCCCCAACAACACATGACACGCCTGCATTGGCACTACATCGCATAACACCTCATCCTCATACCGACCAATGCGAAAAGCAATCAAGGCTTGCTTACTCACCTTAGTCTCGCCACTATCATTCAACCACTGCAACTTATATGGACTAGGGTGTTTAGTAGTCTTGAGTCCTAGCCTCTCGACAATAAAATTACTCACCACGTTGGTGCAACTTCCTCCATCAATGATCAAACTGCATATATGATCTCCTAGATAACATCTAGTATGAAATATATTCTCTCTTTGCACCTCCTCTTCTTCCTTCACCTGCACATTCAAAGCTCGCTTCACTACTGCCACTAACCTCCCTACTGCAGGCTCCTCATCATCACTAGCATCCTCTAATGGAGGCATATCATCTTCTTCACTATCCCCCTCAGTCTTATACTCACCATCATCACGCAAAATCATAACACACCTATTTGGACATTGACTAGCAATATGACCTCTACCTTGGCATTTAAAACATCTAATATCACGATTTCTAGAAGTAGAAGAATCAGGGTTACCTTGATTACTAGGAGTAGAACCCGCTTGCCTCTGCTCTCCTTTTGGTTTCGTGGGTAATGGCTTTTCTTCCTTCTTCCATTGGTTAGTCTTCCAGGTGGATGAACCAGTACCCTATTGAAACCGTGCATTACTACTACCTTTCCTCCTATGCTAGTTCTCAACCTTTATAGCCATATGGATCATATCCTCCAATTCTACATAATGCTGCAATTCAACAACATTTTGAATTTCTCTATTCAATCCCGCAAGAAACCTAGCCATGGTAGCCTCTCTATCCTCCTCTACATTCGCCCTAATCATAGTAACTTCCATCTCCTTGAAATACTCATCCACACTTTGGCTTCCTTGCCTAAGAGTTTGCAATTTGTTGTGCAATTCACGATAATAATACGCAGGCACAAACTGCTTCTTCATCACCCTTTTCATCTCTTCCCACGACTCAATAGGTGGTTTGCCATTCCTTCTTCTATTCAACATTAGTTGATCCCACCACACTATGGCATAATCCGAAAATTCAATGGCAGCAAGTTTTACTTTCTTTCTCCCACTATAGTTATGACAATCAAATACTATCTCTACCTTCTTCTCCCACTCTAAGTATGCCTCGAGATCATTCTTCCCTTGGAAAGGAGGAATCTTCATCTTTATGCTACTCAATTGATTATCCTCTCTATTCCTATCTCCTCTATCTTCCCAATCCCTAGTTCCTCTATTCCGACCACTATATCCTCTATAACTCCCGACAGAAGGCTCATCAAAGTCATCACCCGACATTTCATCTCCACCCCTTTGTACTCTCTTAGAACGACTCTCCCTCTTACGCCCTTGGAAGACGTTTGTAGATTGCTCTAGTCTTTGCTCTGCCGTCTCATGAATTTGTTCCATTCCCTCCTGAAACATTCTCTTCATCTCACCCCTCAACGCCTCAATCACTAACCTAGCATCAAACCTTCCCCTCTCACCTTCAGGAGAATGTTGCCTCGACATAGTTCCTGTAGAAAAGATTAGTACTAACACAAATATATATATGATTAAACCTTACGATACACTCCCTTATGTGTTTCGCTCGAATGATGATATCACACAGTCACTCATGTATTCTCACAAACAATGATGATATCAACTCGCCAATTCCTCTTCTCAATTCTCTTGGAACTAACCCAAACTACACCAATTCCCTTCCGTAGAATTCAAAACAACTCTAGGGTTCGTAAATTTTCCTCTTTTTCTTTCCGATTTTTTTTTGTTGCCTTTGTTTGTTGCTCTTGATCACGTTTCTCTTTTCTTTTTTTTTGTGTCGTGATTCTTCCTTTTTTTTTTTTGGTAACAAAATTGAATAATAGATACTACACTTTGAATAGACAATTAATACTATGACATTGAATACTAACAATTGATATGAACAATTGGAGTTAGGGTTTTGATGTTACCTTCCTCAAACCGAACTGATGTTTTGACAAACCTAAGCTCTGATACCAAACTGATGCGAGATCGATTTGATCGGATTCCTAACTGATACTGTAAACACGCCATTTTTGCCCTAAGAATGAATAATAATCAATAATAATCAATTTCCAATTTTTCTTTAATTTAGCAAAAATAATAAAATATTCAAAAAAATATAAATAAATAGGAAAACACATCAATTTTGAAAAATGATTTCAGAAATGGCAATATTAAATAATAAACAATTTTTACAAATTTTTGAAATTTCAAAAAATCCAAAAAAATAAAAAAATTGCATCGCATATGTACAATTTGCGATATAAAGAAAATCAGGAAATTGGGCCAGCTCAGCTGGCTCGTGTGTGCGCATGGGGAGCGTGTGGAGGCTAGAGGTCGCGAGTTCGAATCCTCCCCCGAGCACTCTGTGCAATTTTTTTGTCTTTTGCCTGGAGCTGCCACGTGGCAGCGTGTGATTGGCCGAGGGAAGTCACGCGTGTCGCACGTGATCGTCTTCTTCGCAAGCCCAGCCGGAGAAAAATCCGGCAAAAGACCGATAAGGTTGAAATTGCTGGATTTCTTCGAATCTTTTTGGATTTCAATAAATATAAAACCGAATTATCCAGATAAATCACAAGATTACAACAAATCGGCATCAAATAGGTTGGATAAAATCAAATCTAAAAAACGGAAAAATATGGGTTTATTTAAATCGCCGGATTTGAGCTTATCCAGAGTCGATTTGAAGTGCCTATAAATAGAGGAGGAGTGGAGGAAGCCAAAAACACGAATTAGAATTGAGAGAAAGTGAGAAAAGAGTGCAAATCGGAGGAGACCCAAAATCGCGATTGCCGACCGGAGTTGAACCACCACTAGGAGACGATCTGGGAGCAAACCACCGCCACCGTTGGATTCAACACCCTCAAGAAGCTAGGATTTGACACCTCACCCGTTGCAAAAGACCGTCGGAATGCCGTGAACGAGCCCTCTCCGCCGCCGTGTCCGACAGATCCGACTCGACCCGCTTCGACCCGATTCGACCTGACCAACCCGACCCACGCACCGACCCGGATCCAGGTAAGTCGGATTTTCCGGATTTTATTTTATTAATTTATTTATTTTGTTTATTTATGTATTCCGAATTGATTTATTATTTGTTATTTATTTAGCTACTTATTTATTTGTTTTTGTTTTATTTTAAATAAATAGGAAAATAGTAGAAATTAGATTTTTCTAGAATTTAATAATGTAGAGAAATAATAAAAATAAAAAAAATAATAAGAAAAAACAATAATAAAAATGTAGAAAAACAATATAAATATTAGAAATAATAATAATAAAACTTTAGGTTTTAAAATAGGATAGATAATAGTTTAGGGTAAAATTTTTAACAAAAATTATAAAAATCATAAATAATAAAAAATTAGAAAAATAATGAAAACTCATAAAAAATCATGAAAACTCATAAAAATCATAAAAGATCATAGAAATTACAAAAATAATAAAAAATTAATAAAAATTCAAAAATTATAAAAATTCAAAAAAATGAGTTTTGGCACTTTTAAAAACCATTTTCTCAAAATAAATCCAAAAATTGATGTTTTCCCTAAAAATCATTTTCAAAAATCAAATTAAAACTTAGGCTTAGATTTTTTAAGAAAAAAATCCCAAAAATGGTAAGAACATAAATCAAAAGAGATTTCAAAAATTAAAATTTATAAACACACTTAAAGTTTCCATAAAAGTGAACTACGGCTTGTTTGATCTTGAGTATCAAGTATGTAGGCACCCATTCGGGTCAACCCATAAAATGAATGGAAAATCATTTTCTTGAAATAATTCAAAAACATAATAAAAAGTAACAGAAACACAATAAAACACATTTCTAAATAAGAACAATTGTAGGAGATTAGGTGGTAACCGTAAGGTTTTAATAGGTTAGCCTCCGGACTTAGAAACTCTGGTTTTCCCTTTTCCTCTTTTCAAAAACGAGAAGAGGAAATAACGACGACTAGTGGTCCAAATTAAGACTAATCCACTCCTTTAGTCTTAATTCAATATTTCCCAACAACAGTTGGGTGGCAACTCCAAAAATCAAACGAAATTCCTAACTCAAGTCGAGGATCTACATTAGATGAGCATAGGGTCTAGTCTAGATCGGATTAGGAATGGGGATGCAAAAATTAGACTCGACAGAAACGAACCACGCCAACGTGTGACGAAACTTAATACTAATACGTTCGGAATTCGTTACCTAAGATGCCAAACACCCTCAAGTGGAAACCGCGACCCGTTGTCTATAAGCAAGACAAGAACCTTGGTATAATATGAAGACGCCACAATCGGGATGAAAGACCAATTGATAAGTCAGGATGAACGCCACGGAAATAAAATCCGATAAGTTCTAGATTAGTTCTTTAAAGAACCAAGAGAGGAATTCTCTCAAAAGTGTTTTCAAACTTTCAATGTTGTATATGTTCTATATTCTAAACCCTAGGAGCTTTATACTAGGGTTTACAATTTGTAACAATAAAGCCCAAAATGACATCACTTCAATAAGTTGCGTAAAAATAACAAAAACAGAACATGAAGGCTGGCAGTGTAGACATGAAGGCCGGCGGTGTTGGAATGAAGGCCGGTGGCCATGAGCCGGCATTGGAGACATACACGGTCGTGTACTTCTAGACGTGTATCTTTCTGTGGATTTTCTTGACTCCATACATGGCCGTGCCTTTTGGCCGTGTATATGACCGTGTATGATTCTGTGTAGTCTTGAGATTCCTACACGGTCGTGCCTTGTAAAGATACGCCCTCTTTACCCCGTATCCGATATAACTTGTACAAGAGGAAGGGCCTTCCCATGGTTGTTCCAATCCTTTCCAACTTCATGATTGCTCCAATCCTTTCCGGCTTCATGGACATCCTTTATTAACCCGTTAAGTGCTTCCTTGAATCGTTTCGCTCGATTTCTTGTGATCGGTCCCGGTGGTACTTCAAGACGATCCACATTCCTTCTTCTAGCTTGGCTCTCATCATGGATCTCATCATACTCCTTATCGACTAGTCTATGGTAAAGCTTGTGATCTTCCCGTTGAGATAGAGAATAAGGCATACTGGGCCATCAAAACAGTAAATTTAGATCTTGAAAGGGCTGGAAAACATAGATTGTTGCAACTCAATGAATTGGATGAGATGAGACTTGCAGCATATGAGAACTTAGCAATCTATAAGGAAAGAGCCAAGAAGTATCATGATTCCCGCATTCAACAGCCCAAACAATTCAAGGATGGTGATCCTGTCTTGCTCTTCAACTCTAGACTCATGTTATTCCCAGGCAAACTAAGATCAAAATGGTTCGGGCCGTTTCGAGTAAGAAAAGTATTTTCCTATGGCACAATTGAGATAGAACATCCCGAGAAGGGAATTTTTAAGGTCAATGGGCAAAGATTGAAACTATATCTTGGAGACAGCAAGTGCTTCGAAGAGCGGGAGGAGATTAATCTCCTCATGGCATCCACTTAATCCTATCATACATCTTTTTGGTCTAGCTAGAGACGTTAAACAAAGCGACTTTTGAGAGGCATTTTGTGCCTGATTTTCTTATTTGTTTTTGTTGTTCTTCAATTTTATTACGTTAGTTTTATGAATGAGCATGAGTTCCTACCTTTTGTGGTTGTTTGTAGGTTATGGGAGTTGAAAAGGAGGTCATTGGAAAGCTTCGTAGAGTAAGAACGTCAAGGAAACATGGCGAGGATTAAATCACTCATCATAAACCAAGAAAAAAGAAGTGTGGAGAAACACCACGCCCCTACCATGGGGCGTATGAAGGCAAAAGAGGCAACAAAGTGGAAAAATTCTAACTAATATGCTACCACGCCCCTGCCATGGGGGCGTAGTAGCCTAGAACTGTCTATAAAGCTTACCACGCCCCTTGCCACGAGGCGTGGTGGAGGGCGTATCAAATAAAATTTTCTAGGTAAGCTACCATGCCCTTGCCATGGGGTCGTGTCACCTTAGAATTTTCCACAGGATCTGCCACGCCCCTTACCACGAGGCGTGGTGAAAGGCGTGGCAACACAAATGCCTACACTATTTAAACCACGTAGCTCCTATTCCCTTCGTTTTTTTCAAAAATTTCTCTCTCCACTATCACTCTCTCTCATTTTCACACACACTCACAACCCTCTACACAACATTCATCACTCTAATTCGTCACAAAGATTAAATCGGTAAGTTTTTCCACTCCTTCTCTTTTCTTTCTTCATTCGAATACTGATTTCTTGTTGTTTCTATTCTGCCATCGTTTGTAGAAAATGCTAGGGTTAGTCAAAATTTGGTCAAAATGGCTTTTATTTGTGCATTGTTACTTTTATTGATTCCTATTCATGATTTATACTTCAATAGTTAATTTTTCACCGAATTTCTTCTCCAATTTTTGTCATGAGTGTTTATCACAACAAAACCTAAGGTTCTTGCGAAATGCATGAATGTGCAATCTGACGAAGGGGTTTTTGTTTTGTAATGATTCCTTTGATGATCTTGAATGGATTGATTCACCTAGGCATTACTTACTCTGTCAATTCCTATCTTTACTTCGATTAACCTAGGGTTTAACTATGAATGTGTAATCCATTACAACTACTAGCCATAGTTAATCTTCTTTAAGGGTACATTACATGTGGTATAGTAATTGAACCAAGAGCTTTAATGCACATTCTATGAATGTTGAATCTAATGCCCGATTGCACTTTCATGTTCAAGTTCAAGATCAACCATGCTTTTAAGGTCATTACATCATGGCAGGTATATGGGGATAATATCATCTTGGGTAGGATTTTCATCTAGTAGCAATATCTTTTCACTAATTTTTTTACGTCCTATCCTAGTCATTCATGCTTATCTAATGTTTGATTGTAGATGGCACCAAAGAGACAACAACAGAAGCAGAAGAAAAGGGCCAGAATTGAAGGTCCAGGTAGTAGCAGTGGTGGCAGAATTCCCCAAGGACTTAGCGGGGATGAAGTGAAGAGATACAAAGCTTTAGAGGCCATGAAGCGCATTACACCAAATGCCTTCTTGAATTAGGGAGTGATCTAGGATTATGGATTAACTCGACAATTTGAGAGGCTATTAGTTGATCCTGCCTGGGCCAATCTTCTCTCCATTGATGAGAAGGTATATAGGGGAGTTACTTTGGAATTCTTGGCCACCTTCCGGATCAGTAAGCCGGATCGCCCATTTGGTCTGGACAATGATGTTTCCTTTTCAGCATTCGGGAAACATCACTCGATGAGTATGACCAAATTTTGTGAATACACTGGTTTGTACTCTCCGGAATACATTCAGACTAATGAATTCAAGGCCCGCTCGACTAGATGGCCAATGTTCACACAGTCATACACTCAGTTTTGGTCATCAATCGCTAGGAAAAGTCCTTATGATCCTTCACTATCAAGGGGATCACATCTCAAGCGGATAAGCCATAGGATTTTACATTCTCTGTTGGTCCACTCATTAAACAGGAAGATAAATAGTGTTGGAGCGGTCAGCCAATTGGATTTATATCCAATGTGGAGCATGATAAGGAGTGAGAGGGTGAATGTAGTAGTGGAGTTAGCCTTTACAATACACCAGCAAGCTCAACTATCCAAGAAAGGCTGCTTCTATGGCGCATATATTACCCAAAATTTGAAGAACATGAATGAATTCCCTAAAGAAGCTCTGAGAGATGAAATAGGAGAATCCTATCCCATGACCAATGTAGCCCTCTAACAATGGGATATTCTAAAGATAGAAGAAGGAGGTGACTCTTCTGGAGATGACGTGAAAGATGAAACTACCAAGCGATTGGAAGAGCTCACTAAGGAAGTCAAGAAGCTGAAATAGAAGAACAAAAGTCTCAAATGCTATATCAGCTCTATAGCCGAAGCGTTTGCAAAGAAACTAAAGGTGAAGCTTCCGGATTTCATCACTTCTTCTTCTTCATCTAGCGATAATGGAGAGGCCCCAAGGGAGGCAGCCTGGGAGGCAGTCCAGGAGGAAGTCCAAAGGGGAGAGACATCCAAGGTAATCTAGGAAGAAGAGGATGATGATGAGATAGAAAGAGAGATTGATAAAGGCATATTTTACTCATAATTCATTAAGCAATTTGCAAGTATTCATTATTGATTTTAGAGAAATCACAAGGAAATGGTACTTGGTCATGTTTATTTTTACATTTCAGATGTTGGAGGACTTTGAGTTCAAAGCTTAATCAATTTAGAGAGATTGCATACAAATTAAAGCATGAAACGATTGAAGGATGGCAAAGGAAAAATCAAAGCCGCCGGCCTTTATGGCCGACTTAAATGAAGGCTGCCGGCCTTGAGCCGGCCTTGGGCCGGTCTTGTTTTAATTGCATCTCCTTGCCTCCCCTTGCATATATATAGGTCCTAGGTCGATTTGTAGAGGATATTTGGTCAATTTTTCTTGTTCTTAAAGTAGTTTTAATCTAGTTTTAAGGGAGAATTGTGGAGATCAAATCTTGGAGAAATCTTTGTGATCTTGGTGGAGATTATCATCCTTTGTGAAGGATTTGTGGAGTTCCTTGCAATTAAGGTTTTATTTATATTGTTGAATTGGTGATTTCTGAACTTTATCTCTTATATGCAATTCAAGTATTTTATCCAACTATTGAATATGATTTCTTTTGCACGAATCTCCTTGAATCATAATCATGTCTTTATCTCCATGAATTGCTAAGTCTTTTCCTTAGGAAATTGGATGAAACCTTAGAATGTTAAAAGGATAATTGTAGCCATGTTATATGATTAGGAATTAATAGGATTATTCATGATTGCAATTCCTTTGATTTCAATTATAATTGGTCTTTGATTATAATTGTTAGAAATCCTTTTGATACGGGATTTGATTAGGATTTGTTAGGAATTCTTAATTAGACTGATTGTCAACACGGGAGTTGCGATAATTGTTTTAATTAGAGTTTATGGAGGGCGCAATGCAATGTTTCTTGTTAATTAATCACTAAGGGATTAGGGTTAATTTATTTAGGGCATTAGTTGTTTGTAGCATTGGGAGGTGTATGAACATAATTTTGATTCCTTGGTTAATTGGAGACGTAGAAGCCAACTAATTGATTTAAGGTTAACTTCCCTAAAAAGGATTTTCTAAACTCACTTGAATAACCTTATAACCACTAGTTGGTATAATATGGTAGCAGTTTGATTAACAAATCTAGGGTGAATTCTAATTTCCCTCATTCATAATTGATAGATTCTTCATAAAATTCTCCTTGTTTGCTTTAAGTTAAATTTTTAGCTTAGACATTTCAAAACCCCTTCTAAATCACCTAGATATTGATAAGAATTGACATAGGTCTAGTACTCTATTGGTTCCTTGAGGGATCGACAACTTTACTTTTCACCACTCAATTACTTGATACGACCAGTGCACTTGCTGCTATTGCGCTTTTATTTTATATACATTCTGAGCGTATTAGAGATTGATGCTTATGTTTCAGAAGGGGCTATGGGGTCAGAAGCGAAAGAAGAATTTGGTGACGTCGAAGAGGATGACTGATCCTCTCCCTTCTAGATCTTCTGTTTTTGAACTTTGTTGCCCTTGGATTATTTTATGATAACAGGAGAGAGAAATCAGCTTGCATTAATTTAATTTAAAGACTCATGCTTTACTTTTCCTTATTTTTCCTTCTTTTTAATTTCTATTGTAGGCTAACTTCTTTTTAGTTTTCTTCTTTGTATAGTTATCCAGATTTTGATATTGTAGCAACTGTCGGATTCACACAATTCTTGAATACTAGAGCTACTACACAACATATGGTTTTGATCGAGCACTTGATGAATAGCAACATCGAATTCAGGGGAGCACTAGTTCTTTTTATTACCTTTTCTGTCTTAATTTTTCTCTATTTAATGCTCTTTCCTTGTCTGATTTTTATTGTAAGTATAGACATTGAGGACAATGTCTAACTTAAGTGTGGGGGAGGGGTATTAAATATTATGTATAAAGGGAAAAAGAGAGAACTAGGTGTGTATGTGTGATTATCGATATAGAAAGTGAAAAATTTTCAATTACTACCTAAATTTGAGTAGAAAAAATTTCAAGATTCTTCCAATTTTCTATCAAAAGTCCTCCTGCATTTTCTATTTTGCTAGAATTTTGGCTGCAATGGAGGAGTATTTTAGCATTTAATGATTGAACCCCTCAAAAAGAATGTCGTGCAATTCACTCCTATTTTTGCACTAAATTTTTTCATACTTAATCAAACTTATAGAATAAAAATCTTTGTGAAGCAGGTTTACTTATCATTTAAAGGCAGAATTCAAAGTTAGGAATTGAACCAAGGTCCTTAGCAAAATGTTAATTGGCTTAATTTCTTAGTTACTAGGAAGTATATGGTTTCATCAAAAGTCTGGAGAGCTAATCAATCCATTATAAATGGGAAATTCTCTTGGTGATCTTTCTTAAGAGACCTTCTAAGAAAAGTTCAATTCAAAATAAGATATCTTAGTTAGTATGGGTGGGCTTTGGTCCCTCAAAAGAGCGAAGTCTAACCCCGCTAGTAGCTAAACAAATCAGTTAGAGTAATGAAGGTTCGGTGGGGTCCCTTTAAAACCTTGTCACCTAAGGTCGTCCGGCCTGGGATCGGCCGATCGAGGAAATTACACCAAAAAAAAAAAGGGAATTCTTGAAACTCGAGTGATTAAGTCCACAGGGACGCCTTCAATTGAAGAGATAGCGTCTGATAACTTAGGTGATGAGCCCTGGATTATCGGCTAAAAGCTTGCTACATGGGTTTCGGGATCCAAAATAAATAAATGAAACTTTTGGGAAGGTCTATTAAAGGAAGAGGAATCTAGGAGAATTTCGGATGCAAAATACTTTTATGATGAAGTAGTTCGCTTAAAGAGATGGATTAGGAGGCTATGTACTCTGATAAGATCACATTATACTTATATTTTCTACTGGATTTATATTAAATTTATTTCAATATCATAAGAAAATATAAAGAAATGGTATTTAATGGTGTTTATTGTGAAAATTCAAGTTTTGAGGACCTAAAAGTAAATTACAAGTTAATTGGAGGAGTTTTTCACAAAATTGAAGAAGCAAGTGAAGAATTGCATTGAAGGCCGCCGACCTACTACTGAAGGCTGCCGGCCTAAGGAAGAAACAATCACAACACATCAAAGCCGCTGGCCTTGAGCCGGCCTTGACCGTTTCTTGGTTATCCATGTGAAAATCTCTCCAAAATCTTATCTTGATTAATTTGCTGACTCAATTCCTCATCAGATCAGCCTTATCCTCCTCCTCTTTGGATCTATAAATAGACCCCTTGTGTGAACCTTTGAGGGCATCCTTGTTTTTGATCTTTTGAATCATTAGAATTCCCTTGGGGAATTTAGGATTTTATCTTCTTTTTAAATTCTTTTACATTTCATGTTATTCTAAATTTTAGTTTGAAGAAAGAATGTTATTGAAGTTTGCTTTCAATTGAAGAAGTTTAGGAATCATTTCGGAAGATTGAAGTTTTACAAACTCTTGAAGATTATAGCAATTGTTTCATTTATTTAATTTTCTTTTATAACATTTATCAGTTTATTTTTATTATTTAATATGAATTCCATTGCAGTTATTTACTTCAATTATTTTTATGCAATCCATACCATAATGTTCTAAATCATGCTTGTGGGAAACATGATGAAGCCATAATTCAAACTAAAATGATCATTGTATTCATGTTATAGGACATATAGATATACGGAATTTTAATAGAAGAAGTCCTGCTATGAATTGTATTTTGTAATTGAAATCAATGCATAGGATTTTAAATGACTCGAAAGAGAAATTTAGGTTTTATCAGGAATTCCTAAGTAAGATTTAATAATTCATGCGGAAGTAGTGTTGTTGAATTTTATTGGAAATTGACCTAAGTGCTTCATGCAATATTTTTATTAAATTTTTCACTAAGGGACTAGGAGAAATTATTTTAAAGATATTAGGCAATCATATAATTGGGAAATTTATGATTGTGAATTAGAATCCTCCATTGATTTTAATTAGCGGGAGCTATTAAATTAAATTGGGGTAATGTTACTTTAAAACTTGAAAAAGGATTAAGGTTTTGTCAATTTCTTGTGAAAATCCATATAGCTATGAGTTATTATAACATGAAGGCAATATGATTAGTAGAATTAGGGTGGATTCTAATTTCCCACCATCAATTCATCCTTTTTCAAACACAATTCCCTTTTTGCACATTTAGTATAATTCATTCACATTCGATCCTCATCAAATATCATTGCCAAAATAATAATAGAAATTGATATAGGTCTATTATTTAATCAATCTTCGTGGTTTGACACTCTTCTCTCACTATATTACTTGATCCGATCCAGTACACTAGCCGGTATTTATTCACGCTCATTTTATATCTCTTTTTGCGTGGATCAAGTTTTTGGCGCCGTCGCCGGGGATTGATTAATATTAGACCATCTTCAGATTCTATTGTTAATTTAGGCACAATTATTTTGTTAATTAATTTTTTCTTAATGATTGGTGTCGAATCCAACAAAAATAAAAACCTACTCCTAGACAATTATATGATTTGTGTATAGCAGTGAGTAGGGTCGTATCCACAGGGATTAGTTAAATATATTTCTATTAAAAGAGATTAGAAAGGAAAAGAAGAATGGGGAGTTTTTGTTTGCAAATCAAAATAATATTGAAACCAGATAATAAAAATGAAAAATGATAAGAACCTAGCCAAAGGAATCAAGATAGTTTAATTCTAGGAATTGATCATCGATGCAAATATTTTCTATCCTTTATCCAAGATAAACTGGTTATGGTTATTAACAAGCTCTTATAACCTATCCCTCCTTACTTTATTGATAATCAAAACAAGCTCTTTGATTATTTCTCTTATCGATTAGACAACCCTCAACAAGCTCTTAGGATTTAATCAGCAATAGCATTAAAAACAAGAGAGACTACCAATTCATGCCAATAGATTATAAGATAACCTATTTAAACAAGACCATATATCTCCATAACATGAATTCAACTATCTATTTTATAATCAAACATGTTATTGTGTCACCGAGACTAGAACAATCAAACAATTACGGATTTGACGTACTAGTTGACAATATATTAACTTGCTAATTGAGTATAAGAGCTCTAATTCATACCAATCAACAAAGATAATATTGACAAAACTTCCAGAAGATATATAAATATCCAAAAACAAAGATTAGAATAAAAGTAACTCAATTAGATCTCACAATCCGTGAAGAATTAAACTTCAATGATCCTTCGGCTAGAAAATTTACTTAGCTACACATGTTCATCCTCAAAACGAAAGTTAAAAGTGAAAACATGAAAAAGTCTTTGTTGCCGGTTTCCCTTGCTCTGCCTCCTTCCTTCCTTCTTGTCCAAAAGCTCCAAAAGAATCCCTTGTCCTCTAGGGTTGGTTCTATTTATATTGTTAAGGGAATGGCAGAAGATCTTTAGCTAGCAAGATACGAATATATCTTTCCTTTTTCAATTAAATCACGAGAAGGGAATAATCGTCCGCCTGTCACGCCCACCAACACGGCCAGATTTAGAACCGTGCCTTCCTCTGTTGATAATTCACATATCATCATCCATGTTCAGTGTGTGCCACGGCTTCCACCATGGCCAGATCTCAAGCCGTGCCTTCCTCTGGTCGATGTTCCGTAATTTCTCATTCTTGTTTAGTGTATGGCACGGCTTCCACCACGGCTAGATCACAAGCCGTGCCTCTCTCTGTTGATAGTCCATATTTCCTCCTTCTTGTCAATGTATGGCACGGTTTCTACCGCGGCCAGATCACAAACCGTGCCTCCCTCTGTTGATTCTTCAAGACAGATACACGGCCGTGTACTCCAACCGTGTATCTTTCTGTTGGTTCTTCAAGACAGATACACGGCTGTGTACTTCAACCGTGTATCTTTCTGTTGATTCCAAACCAAGTGCACGGCCGTGTACTTCAGATACACGCCCATGTACTTCCCTCCGGCGGTGTAAATCCTTGTCTTTGATCCAAATTGTAGATGACTTCTCTAATTTACTTGAATTAACACTCTTGACTCCATTTAACCCAATTTATCACCATAATAAAATTAAGTACCATTTCCTTATGATTTTTATAAAATCAATAATAAATTAACACAATTCATACTATAAAGATTGAGTATAAAATGGCTCTATCAAATTCCCCCACACTTAAACCCTTGCCTGTCCTTAAGCAATTGAATCAAATCAATTGAGAAATCCGTCATAGATTATACGAAATTTCTTTTCATCATTTCAAGCATCTATTCATTTATAATTCATGACTTGTAATTTTAATGTCTACTGCTCCAACCAAACTGGTTTCCTGTGATTAAATTACCATAGAAAAAATTTAATAGCTAATCTAAACAAAACAACTTTAATCCTCATGTTTAGCAAAAGAACTTTTATTCCAAAAGTAAATACTTAATTCAATAAGGAAAAACACCCAATTAAACCTCATTGAATATTAGCAAGCATATAATCCTTGCAACACAAAGTAAAAGCATATGGTATCTACTTTTTCCCTAGATTTTCTCCCTTTTATTATAAGTCTTATTTCATTTAATGAATTTTTTACATTCATGTTCTTTTGATTTAATCAAGCATCTATTTTGACGGGTTTTTGCCCGCTTCTTTTCATGAACTTTCGCCTTTTCTGCCCTTATCATTATAGTGAGTTCATTGAGTCGGCAACATCCTGAGCTCGTCACTCAAGTGACCGGGTTTTAAGATACCCCTACAGACTCTTCCTCACTCTAACATTCAAGTTCGAATACTCTTAACTCAATTATTTGAATCATTGGAGTAATGGCTATGCTTCATTCCCTTTTTTTTTTTCAAATATTGCTAGAGTAATAATAGTTATCCGGTTTAAAGGGTTACTAAGGAAAGAGTTTCTTCAACATCTTTCACTAAGTGTTATCATTGTTTCAAAAACAACTTCAAAGAGTATACAGTAACTAATATAACCTAGAAGTAAACTTGTTTATTTTTCACTTAAGAATTAGACTTACTCTTAAACTTCCAATTCTAAAGCTAAATACAAGGTAAATTTATTTCTTAAAGATTTCACTACTTAATTTTAACTAAGTATTCTAATCACAACAGTAGGTGAGTAAAACACTTGAACAAGTCAATTTCACATTTTGTAGATGCTTATTACAACATTTAGTACAATCTCTAGATTTCATGATAATTTTGAAAAATTTGGCTTGAAATTGCTTAAGGACAAACATTCAAAGTGTGAGTCAATTCTCTATCCTCTATATTTATTATCCTCTCCCCCACACTTAGTTTGAACAGTGTCCGCACTGTTCCTAATTCAGCACAATTAAAGAGGAATTAACAACATAAGGAACATTTAGAGAATAAGAGAAAAGGAATACTAGTACTTCCCTGGTATAAAGTGTAGAGTAATTGGAGTTCTCCCCTTAAGCACTAGAGAGTGTCATCTGATGATATATACCCTTGCTGCAGCTAATAAAAAAAATCAAAACAAAACTAAAATAAAATAAATTGATATGGGTTGCCTCCCATGAAGCGCCTTTCTTTAACGTCTTCGACTAGACGTTCCTGTAATTAATCACAATACTTAGGGTAAGTTAAACTGGTTTCTTCAATATTACATACTTGAAATCCTTCATAAAAAGGTTTCAAGTGATGATCATTGACTTTGAAGTTCTTACCAATTTCAAGACTTGCGATCTCAACTGCACCATGTGAAAATATGTTCGTGATAACAAAGGGACCAATCCACCGTGATCGTAGTTTTCCAGAAAACAACTTCAATCGAGAATGATAAAGTAATACTTTTTGACCTACAGAAAAATTCTTTCGGGAAATCATTTGATCATGAAAATCCTTTGTTTTTTCCTTGTAGATTTTAGTACTCTCATAAGCTTCTCTTCGAATTTCCTCAAGTTCTTGTAATTGAAGTTTTCTGTGCTCACCAACTTCATCCATTTGCATGTTACATTGTTTTACAGCCCAGTACGCCCTATGTTCTAACTCCATAGGGAGATGACACGGTTTTCCAAATATCAAACGGTAAGGAGACATACCTATAGGGGTCTTGTAAGCTGTCCGGTAGGCCCATAATGCATCTTCAAGTCTTGTGCTCCAATCCTTCCTGCTTAGATTGACGGTTTTTTCCAGAATAAACTTGATTTCTCGATTTGAAAATTCTGCCAATCCATTGGTTTGAGGGTGGTATGCGGTGGAAGTGCGATGAGTGACCTTGTACTTTTTAAGTAGAGTTTCCACTACTCTGTTACAAAAGTGTGTGCCGCGATCACTGATAAGAGCCTTTGGTGTCCCAAACCTAGCAAAAATATGAGATTTAACAAAATCCACAACAACTTTGGCATCATTAGTTTGGGTCGCTTTAGCTTCCACCCATTTTGAAACATAATCCATAGCAAGAAGGATGTAAACATTACCGAAAGGAGGAAAAGGACCCATAAAATCAATACCCCATATATCAAATATTTCACAAACAAAAATAGGGGTAAGTGGCATTTGGTCTCTACGTCCTAAGTTGCCAATTTTTTGTCATCGTTCACAAGACTTACAAAACATAAAAGAATCACGAAACAATGTAGGCCAAAACAAACCATACCCTAATACCTTTTAAGCTATCCTCTTAGGGCCAAAATGTCCACCACATGCATATGAGTGACAAAATTGCAAGACAGAAGGAATATCGTCTTGAGAAATACACCTTCTAATGATTTGATCAGCACAATGTTTCCACAAATACGGATCATCCCATACATAGTACTTAGCATCACTTTTAATTTTATCTTTTTGAGCCCTAGACAAATCACTTGGTAGTGTCTTAGTAACCAAATAGTTGACAATATCAGCATACCACGGAATTGTCTTTTGAATAGAAAAGAGATGCTCATCTGGAAAATCATCTTGTATCGGTATTGACCCTTCACTGATAAGTATTCTACTGAGGTGGTCGGCAACTAAGTTTTCAGAGCCTTTCCTATCGCTTATTTCCAGATCAAACTCTTGTAATAAGAGTATCCATCGAATAAGTCTTGGTTTCGCCTCCTTCTTCGTGAGCAGGTATTTGAGAGCTGCATGATCAGAGTAAACAATTACCTTAGTACCAAGTAAATATGATCTGAATTTTTCTAATGCAAAAACAACAGCCAAGAGTTCTTTTTCCGTTGTGGAATAGTTGCATTGAGCACTATCCAATGTTCTGGAAGCGTAATAAATGACATGGGAAGCTCTTCCAACTCTTTGGCCAAGAACGACTCCAACTGCATAATTGCTCGCATCACACATAATTTCAAAGGGAAGGTTCCAGTCAGGTGGTTGGATGATTGGAGCAAAAGTTAACTTATCCCTCAATGTGTCAAAAGCATGCTTGCAGGCCTCATCGAACTCAAATGTCACTTCTTTTTGCAACAATCTGCATAGGGGTTGAGTAATCTTGGAAAAATCCTTGATGAAGCGTCGATAGAATCTTGCACTCCCAAGAAAAGAGCGAATTTCCCGTACACTTACAGGGTAAGGTAGAGATTTAATCAATTCTACTTTAGCTTTATCGACTTCAAGCCCCTTAGAAGATACAATATGACCTAAAATGATACTCTGTTCAACCATAAAGCAACATTTTTCATAATTCAACACAAGATTCTTATCTATACATCTTTGAAGCACTTTTGTAAGGTTAGTCAAACATGAATCAAAAGAGTTACCATAGA
Source organism: Laguncularia racemosa (assembly GCA_037954665.1). NCBI lineage: Eukaryota > Viridiplantae > Streptophyta > Magnoliopsida > Myrtales > Combretaceae > Laguncularia > Laguncularia racemosa. The sequence continues at coordinate 464,536 of JBBMOL010000256.1, read as the reverse complement.
CAGTGAAGTCATCCATGAAAACCTCTATGATATTCTCCACATAATCTGAAAATATACTAACCATACACCTTTGGAATGTGGCTGGGGCATTGCAGAGCCCAAAAGGCATCCTTCGATACGCAAAAGTACTGAATGGACATGTGAAGGTAGTCTTCTCTTGATCTTCCGACGCCACTGGAATTTGATGAAAACCTGAATAACCATCAAGACAACAATAGTGAGAATGGCTAGCTAAACGTTCAAGCATCTGATCAAGAAAAGGAAGAGGGAAGTGATCTTTTCTAGTTGACGCATTTAACTTCCTGTAATCAACACAAACCCTCCATCCATTCTGAACCCGAGTAGGAATTAACTCACCATCAGAGTTTTCAATCATAGTTAAGCCCGTTTTCTTTGGAACAACTTGAATTGGACTTACCCATTTGCTATCGGAAATTGGATAGATCATACCTGCATCAAGCAGTTTCAAGATTTCTTTCTTAACTACATCCATCATAGGTGGGTTCAAACGACGCTGAACTTCCCTTGAAGGTTTGCAATTATCTTCCATTAATATCTTGTGCATGCATGTAGAGGGGCTTAGTCCTTTGATATTAGCTATGGACCATCTAATGGCTTCTTTATGCTCTCTTAACACCCGAATCAACTTTTCTTCTTCTAAAGTACTTAGTTTGTTGGAGACTATTATAGCAAGAGTCTCATTTTCTCCTAAGAAAATGTACTTTAGATGTTCGAGTAAGGGTTATAATTCCAGCTTTGGTGCCTGCACGATGGAGGGAAGAAGTCTTGTGTTAGAAGGGGGTAAATTAATGCAGGACACATCGTACCTGATAGGTTTTAACGATTCCAACTCCCAAATCATGTCTTGCAAATCAGAGGATATTACAAGCTTCTCCTTAAGAGTTTTCAATGCATTAATAGTAAGACTCCTATTAAGTACAATTTTCAACTCATCATCGTCTATCAAGTCAAATGTAGCCTATGTTAATGGGTCAATAACATCCACAACAAAAATAGGGGAGATATCACTAGGATATTTCATGGCATCATAAATGTTAAATTTAATCACTTCACCATCAAATTCCATAGTGAGGTTACCGTCATGTACATCAATTTTCGTTCTGGATGTCTTAAGAAATGGTCTCCCTAATAATATCATTGATGAATTACGAGAATCATCATTCTCCATGTCAAGCACATAAAAATTTGCCGAGAAAACCAACCCATTAACTTGTACTAAAACATCTTCTAGAACTCCCTCAGGATAAACATTGGACTTATCAGCAAGTTGAACAATAACACCTGTTTCCTTCAAGGGATCAACATTCAAACATTGATAAACAGACAAAGGCATAACATTGATTGAAGCTCCTAAATCACACATAGCTTTAGCGATTCCAAGATTACCTATTTTGCAAGGAATAGTACACATACCTGGATCCTTACATTTAGGAGGAAAGTTCTTTTGAAGAACAGCTGAAACATTCTCACCCACACTAATCTTTTCATTACCTTTCAGCTTTCTTTTGTTAGTGCACAATTCTTTGAGAAATTTAGCATAACGAGGTACTTGCTTAATTGCATCCAGCAAAGGAATATTTACCTCAACTTTGCGAAAAGTTTCAAGAATCTCTTTTTCTTCAGCTTCATTCTTGGTTTTTGCTAATCTAGAAGGGAAAGGAGGTGCTGTTATCATGACCTTTGGTAGTTCAGCGAGGGATCCTCTGGTCTGGTTGTTCTGCTGGCTCGGAGTTGCAGTCTCTTTCTCAGTCTCTTCCTCAAGATTAGATCGGTGTCCTTTCTCATTTGATCCCTGCAATTTCGTCCACTTCTTAAGGTAATTGCATTAGCGCTTTGCTTTGGATTTGTGATAGTCTGAGAGGGTAACTTACCTTGAGTTTCTAACCTATTTATAGAAGAAGCAAGTTGGCTTACCTGATTTTCCAAGTTGTGAATGCTCTGCTTTGTCTCATCCTGAAATTGTTTTGTATTAACAGCAAGAGATTTAACAATTTCCTCGAGAGACATACCTGAAGTGGAAGGAGCCTGTGGGACTTGGTTTGATGGCTTGGGTTGGAATTGTTGGAAATTTTGTGGTTTATTGCCATATCTGAAGTTAGGATGATCCCTCCATCCAGGATTATAAGTATTCGAGTATGGATCATATTTCCTTTGTGGCTGTCCTGGGAATCCTCCTACAGCATTGGCATGCTCATGATTGTCATCTTGCAATGTGGGACACATGTCGGTTGGATGATTAGGAGAAGCACAAATTCCACAAGTCTTCACCTGCTGTGTATTTCCAAGAGCTATCTGTTGTACAAGGGAGGTTAGGTTAGAAATTTGATGTTCAAGGTTAGAAACACTTACCTCATTTACCTTCCTTGAAGATGTATCATGCCTATACCCAAATTGTTGCGAATTAGCAACCATAATGGAGATCAATTCCCTAGCTTGACCAGGGGTTTTATTCACTATGGCGCCTCTACTAGCAGCATCCATCATCTTCCTCTCCATCGGAAGTAGGCCTTCATAGGAGTATTGAATGAGAAGTTGTTCAGATATCCCATGTTGTGGACAACTTGCACAAAGTTGCTTGAACCTCTCCCAATACTCATGAAGAGTCTCGGTATCCCTTTGTTTGATGCCACAAATCTCTCTTCTTATACCAGCAGCTCTAGACGCAAGGAAAAATTTGTCCAAGAAGAGCCTCACCATATTTGTCCAAGTGGTTATAGAACCTGGAGGCAAATAAAACAACAAATCTTTAACTCTAGTACTTAAAGAAAATGGAAAAGCACGTAACTTGATTTAATCGTCGGATATTCCTTACGGCCTCATGCTAGAACACACTATATGAAAAACTTTCAAATGTTTGTGAGGATATTCATTCTCAAGACCATGAAAGGTGGGTCGCAGATGTATCAAACCGGATTTCAACTCAAACTCAACAGCCAATTCAGGATATTGAATACAAAGTGGTTGCTGATTCACATCAGGTGCAGCCAATTCTCTTAATGTTCTTTCAGGATTTGCCATATCGTCTTCTTTTTCAGAATCAATGGATGAATCAGACAAATCCGATGCCAAGTTCGGTCCAGGGGATGAAGATGATACGGTTTCTTTTTTATGTAGCCTAGCTTCTCTTCGCTGTTTCTTAAAAATCTTCTCAATCTCTGGATTATAAGTGAGTTTGCCTGTATGAGAAGAACGAGTCATACAAGAATAGAAATAAATTTGATACCAATCCCCGACAACGGTGCCAAAATTTGATGGGTGTAGAATCAAACAAAAATAAAAACCTACTCCTAGATAATTATATGATTTGTGTATAGTAGTGAGTAGGGTTGTATCCACAGGGATTGGTTAAATATATTTCTATTAAAAGAGATTAGAAAGGAAAAGAAGAATGGGTGGTTTTGTTTGCAAATCAAAATAATATTGAAACCAAATAATAAAAATGAATAATGATAAGAACCTAGCCAAAGGAATCAAGATAGTTTAATTCTAGGAAGTGATCATCGATGCAAATATTTTCTATCCTTTATCCAAGATAAACTGGTTATGGTTATTAACAAGCTCTAATAACCTATCCCTCCTTACTTTATTGATAATCAAAACAAGCTCTTTGATTATTTCTCTTATCGATTAGACAACCCTAAACAAGCTCTTAGGATTTAATCTATCAATAGCATTAAAAACAAGAGAGACTACCAATTCATGCCAATAGATTATAAGATAACCTATTTAAACAAGATCATATATCTCCATAACATGAATTCGACTATCTATTTTATAATCAAACATGTTATTGTGTCATCGAGACTAGAACTATCAAACAATTACGGATTTGACATACTAGTTGACAATATATTAACTTGCTAATTGAGTAGAAGAGCTCTAATTCATACCAATCAACAAAGATAATATTTACAAAACTTCCAAAAGATATATAAATATCTGAAAACAAAGAGTAGAATAAAAGTAACTCAATTAGATCTCACAATCCGTGAAGAATTAAACTTCAATGATCCTTTGGCTAGAAAATTTACTTAGCTACACATGTTCATCCTCAAAACGAAAGTTAAAAGTGAAAACATGAAAAAGTCTTTGTTGTCAGTTTCCCTTGCTCTGCCTCCTTCCTTCCTTCTTGTCCAAAAGCTCCAAAAGAATCCCTTGTCCTCTAGGGTTGGTTCTATTTATATTGTTAAGGGAATGGTAGAGGATCTTTAGCTAGCAAGATACGAATATATCTTTCCTTTTTCAAGTAAATCTCGAGAAGGGAATAATCGTTTGTCTAGCACGCCCACCAACACGGCCAGATTTAGAACCGTGCCTTCCTCTGTTGATAATTCAGATATCATCATCCATGTTCAATGTGTGCCACGGCTTCCACCACGGCCATATCTCAAGCCGTGCCTTCCTCTGGTCGATGTTCCGCAATTTCTCATTCTTGTTTAGTGTATGGCACAGCTTCCACCACGGCTAGATCACAAGTCATGCCTCTCTCTGTTGATAGTCCACATTTCATCCTTCTTGTCAGTGTATGGCACGGTTTCTACCACGGCCAGATCACAAACTGTGCCTCCCTCTTTTGATTCTTCAAGACAGATACACGGCCGTATACTTCAACCGTGTATCTTTCTGTTGGTTCTTCAAGACAGATACACGGCTGTATACTTCAACCGTGTATCTTTCTGTTGATTCCAAACCATGTACACGGCCGTGTACTTCAAATACACGCCCATGTACTTCCCTCTAGCGGTGTAAATCCTTGTCTTTGATCCAAATTGTAGATGACTTCTCTAATTTACTTGAATTAACACTCTTGACTCCATTTAACCTGATTTATCACCATAATAAGATTAAGTACCATTTCCTTATGATTTCTATAAAACCAATAATAAATTAACACAATTCATACTATAAAGATTGAGTATAAAATGGCTCTATCACTTAACATTGTGTGATCATTTCCCATTCTCTTTAAAGTTCTTTTTGATGCTCAAGAGTAGAAGTGCTAAACTTGTACCAATTAATCTTAAGATAGAACGCACCTTGCGACAACTTAGAAGAGAGCAAAGAAGAAGGAATGAAGAGAACATGGTAGATGAGAACAACAATGGGATTCAGGGTGTTGGTAGAGCACTTCGGGAATACACGGTACCTGTTGTTTCAGGACCTACAATTAGAAGACCTACAATCTAGGCTAACAATTTTGAGTTTAAATCAGCACTCATTTAAATGGTTCAATCAAATCAATTTGGAGGATATCCAAATGAGAGTCCTGATGAGCATATTGCAGTATTTATTCAATATTGTAATATACTGAAAATGAATACTGTATTTGATTATGTAATTAGGCTACAACTTTTTCCGTTTTCACTTAGAGAAAAGGCTAGGGCTTGGTATAATTCACTGCCACAGGACTCTGTAACCACTTGGGCTGATCTCTCATCTAAATTTTTAAGGAGATTTTTTCCACTAACTAGAACTGCTATGTTAAGAAATGACATCACAAACTTCACTAAGTTTAGAGGTGAATCACTTTATAAAGCATGGGAAAGATTCAAGGAGGCAATTAGAAAATGCCCCCATCATGGATTACCAGATAATCTCCTTATTGAGATTTTCTATCTCAGTTTAGATGAGACATTGAGATCTCTGGTAGATGCTGCTTCTGGCGGTGCACTAATGAGTAAGACACATGATGAGGCTAGTGCTTTGATTGATGAAATGGCCTCTAGTGCACATAATTGGCAACATGAAAGAGGTAAGTCTAGAGTGGCATCTGTCAATGACATAGACACCTTAACAGCTCAGATTTCTGCTCTTACCGCCCAGGTAAGTAAACTCACCTTTGCACCTTCTTTTAATGTTAATCAAATTTCTTGTTGTGAGTTATGCTCAAGACCACACTCAACTCTTGGGTGCCCATCTGGAAACTTTTCCTCATCATCCCATGGAGAGCAAGTAAATTTTGTCAACAATTTCCAAAGAGGTAATGAAGGACCTTATTCAAACACCTACAATCCAAGGTGGCGTAACCATCCAAATTTCTTGTGGAGAAATGATAACAACGCACTTAAACCTCTTGGATTTCAAAAGCAAGGTCCTAATCATAATATTCCCCATCAACAATATCCTAATCATAATACCTCTTCTCAGTAAGCTCAATTTAAAATGGAATAACTCATGATAAGTTATATGCAAAAGACTGACACAATGTTGCAAAATCAACAAGCCACCATTAGGAATCTTGAAAATCAGCTTAGTCAAATGTCTCAACAGTTGAGTAATAGACCATATGGGTCTTTACCTTGCAATACTGAGCAGAATCCTAGGGGTGTAAATGCTATTATGCTAAGAAGTGGTAAGGAATTAGTTGATAAGAAACTTGAGGAAGAGGAGGTTAACCTAAAGAAAGATAAAGGGAAACAAAAGGAAGAGGAACCAAAGAAAAATTCACCAAAAGTGAAAGTAGATGTTCCTCCTATTCCTTTCCCAGGAAGGCTGAAGCAACAACAATTGGATTCACAATTTGCTAAATTTTTAGAAGTCTTTAAAATATTGCAAATTAACATTCCTTTTGTAGAGGCACTTCAGCAAATGCCTTCATATGCTAGATTCATGAAGGATTTGCTCACCAAGAAGAGAAAGATAGATGGGAATGAACCTATAATGCTTACAGGGGAGTGTTTTATGATCCTATAGAAGAATTTATCCAATTTGCCAAGAAAACAAAGAGATCAGGGAAGTTTTATTGTTCCTTGCACTATTGGTAATTTTCATTTTGATAAAGTACTTTATAGATTCTGGTGCAAGTATAAATTTAATGCTTCTGTCCATTTTCAAAAAACTAGGACTTGGAGAATGTAAGGAGACGTATGTCACCCTACAACTTGCTGATAGAAGTGTTAAGTACCCAAAGGGTATAGTAGAGAATGTCCTAGTAAAAGTAGACAAATTCATCTTTCCAGTTGAATTTATAGTCCTGGAAATGGAAGAAGATAGAGAGGTACCCATGATCTTAGGAAGACCATTCCTGGCAACAGGTAAGGCATTGACAGATGTGGAACAAGGTAAGCTGACCTTGAGAGTTATGGATGAAGAAGTTACTTTCAATGTTTATGAGGCCATTAGGAAATTGGATGATTGTAAGTCCTATTACACAATTGATGTTATTGATGAAGTTTCCTATGAGAATATTGAAGAGAATGTAGGAATGGAGACAATAGAATCAATTCTCATGGATATAGATGAATGGAGTGATGATGAAGAACCAATTGAAGAATGTGTGGAAGATGCATTCGAAATTCGAGCTCACTACTATGAGGAGCTATGAATAAGTGAGAAGAAGCCAATTCCATCGTTGACACAACCTCCGGTGCTTGAGCTTAAACCATTACCTAGTCATTTGAAATATGCATATCTTAGAACAGATGATACTTTGCCAATAATCATTTCTTCTTCTTTAACAGGTGATCGAGAGTAACAACTTTTAGATGTTCGAAGAGAGCATAAGGAAGCTATCGGGTAGACCATTGCTGATATTAAGGGAATTAGCCCTTCAATTTGTACTCATAGGATATTTCTTGAGGCTGAGTGCAAACCTACTATACAACCACAAAGAAGACTTAACCCAACTCTTAAGGAAGTTGTAAAAAAAGAAGTTCATAAATTGTTAGATGCAGGCATTATTTTTCCAATTTATAATAGTAAATGGGTTAATCCTATCCAAGTTATACCAAAAAAGGGTGGTATGACTGTAGTAAAAAATGAGGCTAATGAATTAATTCCCACTCGCACTGTAACTGGCTGGAGAGTCTGTATAGACTATAGAAAACTGAATGATGCTACCCACAAAGATCATTTCCCCCTCCCTTTTATAGATCAGATGTTAGAAAAACTTGCAGGGCATGATTAGCACCCGAGGACCAGAAGAAAACCACCTTTACTTGTCCCTATGGCACATTTGCTTTTAGGAGAATGCCCTTTGGTCTTTGTAATGCACCCGCTACATTTCAAAGATGCATGATGTCCATATTTTTTTATATGACAGAAAATTTTATTGAAATATTCATGGATGATTTTTCTATTTTTGGGAAGTCATTCGAAACATGTCTGAAAAATTTAGGATGTGTGCTTAAGAGATGCAAGGAAACTAATCTGCTTCTTAAATGGGAAAAATGCCATTTCATGGTAAGAGAAGGAATAGTATTAGGGCACAAAGTATCTAAGTAGGGAATTGAGGTTGACAGGGCAAAAGTATAGGTGATAGAGAAGCTACCACCACCTACTACAGTGAAAGGAATCAGAAGCTTCTTGGGACATGCTGGCTTCTACAGGAGATTTATCAGGGACTTCTCTAAAATCTCAAGACCTCTTTGTAATTTATTAGAAAAAGATTCTGCCTTTTTTTTTTTATGAAAATTGTTTGCAGGCATTTAATCTATTGAAGGAGAAGCTCACTACTGCACCAGTGATTGTTGCACCTGATTGGGAGCTTCCATTCGAGTTGATGTGCGATGCCAATGACTATACTGTAGGAGCGGTACTTAGGCAGAGGAAAGATAAGTCATTTCATGTAATATACTATGCAAGTAGAACCTTAAATGAGGCCCAAAGGAATTATGCCACAACTGAGAAAGAACTTTTAGCAGTCATATTTGCATGCGATAAATTCTGGCCTTATCTAATAGGTTCTAAAATCATAATATATACTGACCATGCTGCCCTTAAGTATTTATTTGCTAAAGCTGATGCTAAACCTAGGTTAATTCAATGGATTCTGATGAGAGCCATGATGGGAGCTAAGCCAGAAGAGGGAATGTAGATCCTCTTGATGTGCCACCTGGACCAATCATAAGAACGTGAGTGAAATGATTCAAGGAAGCACTTAACGAGTTGATAAAGGATGTCTAAGAAGCCGGAAAGGATTGGAGCAACCATGAGAATGAACTTGCATTTGTACAACTCATTAAAGGAGATCAAAGCATAAGAGGTCACAACTGCCAACCTTGACAACGCTAGCTTAAACACTGCCGGCCTTAAACCGATGTTGCCATTCGCGCGTGACAGAGGGACTATGCCGGCCTTTATACCCGCCGTACATCCTACGCCGGCTCCTATGCCGCCGGCTTTCATTTCCTGTTTATTATTTTTTCGCGACTTTATGTTGTTATGTCGTTTTGGGCTTTTGTTATTACGAGTTGTAAACCCTAATATAAGCTGCTAGGGTTGAAAACAGAACATAGAACACACATACAACATTGAATAACATATTTTGAGAGAATTCCTCTCTTGGCTCTCTAAAGAACTTCTCTTGGACTTATCGAATTTCTTCTGTGGCTTTCATCCCGACTTATCAATCGGTCTTTCATCCCGATTGTGGCGTCAACAGAATATACCAAGGTTCTTGCCTCACCTATAGGCAACGGGTCACGGTTCAACTTGATTGTTTTGGCATCTTGGGTTGCAATTCCAAACTTATTGGCATTGGGTTTCGTCACACGTGGGCGTGGTTCGTATCAATTTGGTATCAAAGCCTGGTTTACTCAAACTCCCAGTTGTCGGTCATGGACGGTCGATTCCATGGGCCGATGTGAGGGGGGGTGTTGGGTCGTTCCACATCGGTTGTGGAGGGGTATGGGTGCCACTTTATAGGTGTGAGGAAAAGCCTCACTTCATGAGCTAGCTTTTAGGGTAGAGAAGGCCCAATAGCATTCTACATGGTATCAGAGTTGATGCTAAACCTAGGTTAATTCGATGGATTCTACTACTACAAGAATTTAACCTGGAAATTAAAGATAAGAAGGGAACTGAAAATGTGGTGGCTGATCATTTATCTCGTTTGGAATCTCATTGTTTTGATTCACCTATTAATGAAAAGTTCCCTAATGAATAATTGCATGTAGTAGAATCCAAGGATTACCTTGGTATGCTGATATCGTTAATTATTTGGTTAGCAAAATCACTCCATATGGTTTATCCTACCAACAGAAAAAGAAATTTTTACATGATGTGAAGTTTTATTTTTTGGATTAACCATATCTCTTTAAAAATTGTGCTAACCAAATAATTAGACGATGCGTACCTGAAAGTGAACAGCTTAGCATTATGTAGCATTGTCATTCTAAAGAGGCAGGAGGTCACTTTGGTGTAGAAAAAACGGCAGCTAAAATTTTATCATGTGGATTTTATTGGCCCAGGTTGTTCAGTGATTGCAGGAACTACATCATGCCTTGTGCTCAATGTCAAAGGACTGGCAACATTTCTAGAAGACACGAATTACCACAAAATAATATACTTGTAATTGAGCTTTTTGACGTTTGGGGAATCGACTTTATGGGTCCTTTTCCCTCATCTTTTTCAAACAAATACATTCTTTTAGCTGTTGATTATGTTTCGAAATGGGTAGAGGTAGTTGCTCTACAAACTAATGACAACAGGGTTGTCATTAAATTTTTTTAAAAGAATATATTTTCAAGATTTGGGGTACCTAGAGCTATAATAAGTGATGGGGGAACACAATTTTGTAACAGGCAATTTGAGAAATTATTATTAAAATATGGAGTTACTCACAAAATTGCCACCCCTTATCATCCACAAATGTGTGGACAGGTTGAGGTATCCAATAGGGAAATTAAGCGAATTCTAGAAAAGACTGTCAATGCATCCAGGAAAGATTGGTCTTTAAAAATCGACGATGCATTATGGGCTTATAGAATAGCGTTTAAAACCCCTATAGGAATGTCCCCATATAAGATTGTTTTTGGTAAATCGTGTCACTTACCAGTAGAGCTCAAGCACAAGGCATACTGGGCTATTAAATACCTTAACTTTGATGAGAAAGCTGCAGGTGAAAAAAGATTGCTTCAACTGAATCAGATGGTTGAAATGAGAGAAGAAGCATATGAAAATGCCAAAATTTACAAAGAACGAACAAAGCGATGGCATGATAAGAACATTTTGAGGCGAGAATGTTTCCCTGGTCAAAAGGTCTTACTATACAACTCCCGCTTGAAGCTATTCCCAGGTAAGTTGAAATCACGATGGTCTGGACCCTTTGAAATTGTTATTCCTTATGGTGCAGTTGAGTTGAAGGCAGAAGACAACCATACTTTCAAGGTAAACAGTTATCTTCTCAAACATTACTATGAAGGGGAAAATGTTGATAGAAATGCCACAGCTGTGGATTTAGGAAATTTGAGGACTTGAATTGGAAAAGTCGGGCTAGTGACTATAAACTAAGCGCTTCATCAAAGGCAGCCTATGCTCAATAAGTATATACACTAGTATTTTAGTTTTGTTGATATAAAAAAATAAATTAAAATTAATTAATAAGAAATAAAAAAAGAGAGAAAAAAAATTATTAAAAACAAAAAAAAAATTCAAGGCCGACTTACAAAGGCCAGCGGCGTACAGGTATAGAGAGCCGGCCTTTGTCTAGTTTTTAGACATTGGTCGGCCGGTCTCCCTCTCTCAATTGCTCATTTTTTTCTCTCTTAACTTACTTCTTCTCTCACGATGGCTCTCTCTCTCTCTCGCACTTCTCCTCTCTCTTTAACCTATTTCTTCTTCACTCTCTCATTCCCTCTCCTCATGCATTCAAGACATTCCAAGTAAGTTTTCTTTCTTCTTCTCTTTAAGTTCTTTCTTCTTTGCTTATTGGAGTTTGCTGAAAATGTCATCCCTGTGGGTTGTAAATTTTGGATCACATGTGGAATTGATGGGATTGTTGGATTGAAGTTGTTGGTTTGATGATTTTTCATGTAGAAGTTGATTATTATACTTGCATGTTGATGGGTTATAGTGATTTGTGTTTAATTCATCCGAAACCCATTTAGCAAATTAGAAATTAGGATTTAACCAATTGTGTAAAATTGTTAGAATTTGGGGTTTTTGTGCTTTAGAGAAATGTAACTACTATTACTTAAAGTAGTTATGGTTAATTTTGAGTTCTTGTGTCATGATTAGGAGATGCTGCAAATTAAGTTCATGAATGGGTATATTTTGCAAAAAAAATTCAGATTGCATGAGTTTAGAAGAACCTTACTGCTATTAATTACACGATTATTCTTTCACTACTTGTTAGAGTATTTGCACAACTTGAAACTCATGTGTTCTCCTTTTCCCGCGCATTTTTGAAAAATCCCACTTTGGTTAAAATCTAGGCTGCATAACTTAGGCTGCCAGGCTTTAATTTCTAATTGCAAGTGTAATTGACATAAAGAAACTTCTATGCTTAGGCAATTGCTGGTGCTTCTTTAAAAATAAACCATGAGTGAAACATGAATATATTGGCATGAGAAGTTTAATTGAGTTAGTTAATTGATGAACTAACATCATTTTTTGTAGCAATGCTACCCAAAAACTTCCAGCCTAAGAGGAAGAAGCAAAAGACCTCTAAACCATCAACTTCAGGAACCCAACCAAAGTTCCCACTTTCCAATCAAGAATATGCAAAGGAAAGGAAGAAAAGGTTTGACAAGATGACAATCTTAAATCATCAGTATTTGGATTGGACGGTTCTGTAGGAATATAGCATGGATGAAAGATTGCAATAGATGGTGGCAAATAAGACTTGGTTTCAGCTCTTCGAGATAAAGGAGCCAACTTATAAAGATGTTATAATTGAGTTTTTGTCCACTTTGTAGATAGAGAAGGATGACAACATCGCCATGACTTTTCAAGCCTATGAAGAGAGTCACAGATTACAGTTGAATCAAATCGGGTTCTTAAAACTTCATGATGACCCAGAACCTAAAGAAAATTCAACTAACGCCTGGCCTAAAGGAATGAGTGTTGAAATGATGTGGTTGCAGATGATTCATCCTAAACAAGATGATTTTGTGCCTTCAAAGTCTTTAACTTCTAGTTTCGCTGCTGTAGAGCACAAGTTACTCCACCATATCCTTGCTCACACAATCTGTTGTAAGAAAACTAGTCATAGTAAGGTGACTAGTTTTGATATGTTTTACCTCTTATGCATGATTAATGATTACAAACTTGACATTGGTATAGAGGTAGCTACTTTTATGAGCAGACAGATTGAGGATACAAGGACACAATTCATTTTGTGTGGAGGGTATATAACTGCATTATTGAAAGGTATGGGGATTTTCAGAGATCCTATTGATGATAAGGGAATAGAGTGCAAGAGGATTTCCTTTGCACCATTCAGAGGTTGGGGCCTCATCAAGGTAATCCACAGGCCTAATCCTCCCATTGATGAGGACGGAATTCATGAGGTCCCTTCCACTGATAGACCTTTAGGTTCTTATTCTACCTTTCATACTAGCAGTTATGAACAGTTGAGAAAAGACATAAAAGAATTCAAGAAAAAAGTTCATAAAGAGCAGAAAAAGAACAAGAAATTTAGGACCACCTTGGTCAATATGTTAAAATCCGCAATATCATGTTTTCATCCAGCAACCGTAGAACATTTAGATTATGAGACCTCAAGTGAGGTCTCTAGCTTTGAGTCCGATAGTTTTTGAATTTACTCTCTATTTTTTGAACTTTGATGATTAGTTTGTATGGATTTTGTTAAGCACCCACTTGTTAGGAAGACTTGTGATCCATTACATTTTGCTTTTAGTGTTTTATTTCATGGTTATGAAATAGGGATGACAGACATTTTGGAGGAATTTTCTTACTGATGAACAACTTTACACCAGGGAAGTACTAGTGTTTCAATTTTTGCATTGACATTCTTTTCCTTAATTTTGTGCTATTATAGGAACAATGAGGACATTGTACAATTTAAGTGTGGGGAAGGGATTATAAATGTAGAAGTATAATGATTGATTGCACACATCATGAGCTTACGATTCCCATGCTTTATTTATGTCCTTAAGTGTTTATCATCAATGGAATCTTGAAATTGACTTAGATTGGTGCCCCACTCACCAACTGTTGTGACTAGTTTACATAGTTAAAATTTAATAGTAAAATCTCTAGAGAATGGATCTACCCTATGTTTAGCCTTTGAATTTGAGATTGAGTCCTTAAGTTGAAAAAACAAGCAAGTTCACTTCATGGAAAAATTGGTTGGGATAAAATTCTCTTGAAATTTCTTTGAGAATACCTTAACACCTAGTGAAAGAGGTAAAGGAAATATTTTACTTAGTTATCCCTTATAAAAATAGTCTTAACTAATATTCATTTATGCAAAAAAATAAAAATAAAAAATAGAGCCTTTACTCCAATGACTCAAGAAAGTGAGTTAAGAGTATCCAATCTTAAATGTTAGTGTGAGGAATAGTTCGTAGGGGTCCCTTTAAAACCTGGTCACTTAGGCAATGAGCCTAGGATGTGCCGACTCAATGAACTCACAATAACGAGAAGGGCGGAAAGGCAAAAATTTAGTACCTTAATGAAAGCTAGGTTGACATAGGCGAGCTTTGGTCCCTCAGAAGAGTGAAGTCTGACTCCGCTGTCAATTAAGGCAAATAAAAAAAAAAGTGAATATAGGACAATAAGTGAAATAAAGACTAAATTAAAAAGGGAGAAATTCTAGGGAAAAAATGGATACCATATGCTTTCACTTTTTGTTATCTTGTTTAGAAAAGTAAAATTGAGAAAGATTATACTTGCTAATAACCAATGAAGTTTAAATGAATGTTTTTCCTTATGGAATAAGTATTTTTCTTTTGATTGTTAAACACTGGGATTAAAAATCTATTTTATTTAGATTAACTACTAAATTTCAACTAGATATCCTAGTTACAAGTTTCAGTATGGTCAGAACAATGGGCACCAAAAGTTCAATGAAAGATTTCTCTCGTTTAATTCAATAATTTTGCTTAAGGACAAGCAAAAGTTCAAGTGTGGGGATGTTGATAAGATCACATTATACTTATATTTTCTTCTGGATTTATATTAAATTTATTTCAATATTATAAGAAAATATAAAGAAATGGTATTTAATGGTGTTTATTGTGAAAATTCGGGTTTTGAGGACCTAAAAGTAAATTACAAGTTAATTGGAGGAGTTTTTCACAAAATTGAAGAAGCAAGTGAAGAATTACATTGAAGGCCGCCGACCTTTAGCTGGCTTACTACTGAAGGCTGCCGGCCTTAAGGCTGGCCTAAGGAAGAAACAATCATAACGCATCAAAGCCGTCGGCCTTAAACCGGCCTTGACCGTTTCTTGGATATCCATGCAAAAATCTCTCCAAAATCTTAGCTTGATTGATTTGCTGACTCAATTCCTCATCAGATTAGCCTTATCCTCCTCCTCTTTGGATCTATAAATAGACCCCTTGTGTGAACCTTTGAGGGCATCCTTGTTTTTGATATTTTAAATCATTAGAATTCCCTTGGGGACTTTAGGATTTTATCTTCTTTTTAAATTCTTTTACATTTCATGTTATTCTAAATTTTAGTTCGAAGAAAGAATGTTATTGAAGTTTGCTTTCAATTGAAGAAGTTTAGGAATCATTTTGGAAGATTGAAGTTTTACAAACTCTTGAAGTTTTACAAACTCTTGAAGATTATAGTAATTGTTTCATTTATTTAATTTTCTTCTATACCATTTATCAGTTTATTTTTATTATTTAATATGAATTCCATTGCACTTATTTACTTCAATTGTTTTTATGCAATCCATACCATAATGTTCTAAATCATCCTTGTGGGAAACATGATGAAGCCATAATTCAAACTAAAATGATCATTGTATTCATGTTATAGGACATATAGATATACAAAATTTTAATATAAGAAGTCCTGCTATGAATTGTATTTTGTAATTGAAATCAATGCATAGGAATTTAAATGACTCGAAAGAGAAATTTAGGTTTTATTAGGAATTCCTAAGTAAGATTTAATAATTCATGTGGAAGCAGTGTTGTTGAATTTTATTAGAAATTGACTTAAGTGCTTCATGCAATATTTTTATTAAATTTTTCACTAAGGGATTAGGAGAAATTATTTTAATGATATTAGGCAATCATATAATTGGGAAATTTATGATTTTTAATTAGAATCCTCCATTGATTTTAATTAGCGGGAGCTATTAAATTAAATTGGGGTAATGTTACTTTAAAACTTGAAAATGGATTAAGGTTTTGTCAATTTCTTGTGAAAATCCATATAGCTATGAGTTATTATAACATGAAGGCACTATGAATAGTAGAATTTGGGTGGATTCTAATTTCCCACCATCAATTCATCCTTCTTCAAACACAATTCCCTTTTTTCACATTTAGTATAATTCATTCACATTCGATTCTCATCAAATACCATTGCCTAAATAATAGTAGAAATTGATATAGGTCTATTACTTAATCAATCTTCATGGTTCGACACTCTTCTCTCACTATATTACTTGATCCGATCCGATACACTTGTCAGTATTTATTCACGCTCATTTTATATCTCTTTTTGCGTAGATCATACTTTGAAGTAGCTAATTGAAGTGAGCCAAGTCTCTTTTTGTTTCTGTTTGACTTTGAGTTTGATTTTTGATTTGAAAGCTGTTATTAAAAGATAGAGATAGAAGCTTATTTTACTTTGATTAAAGTATCTCTAGTTCAATATTGCAGGACAAGGTGAGGAGTACATTCATTCAATTGAGTAGTTCTATTGGATGTTAAACATGATCATTGATGAATGCTGATATTCTAGCTTACTGTGTTTTGAAATATGAAGTCCCCATTTTGAATTTTGGGTCTTTTAAAATTTCTTTGCTTGGGGAAAAGCAAAGATTCAAGTGTAGGGGAATTTGATAATCACCATAAAACTCCAAATTCTAGGAAGATTTTAAGCTCTTTTAAGTTGATAATTAATAAAAAATCATCTGAAATTGATGCTTAATCAAGTAATATGTTGCTTTCAGGTGTAATGAAGATCATTGAAAGAAATTGAGAAGAAAACAACAAAGAGAAAGGAAAAAGAGCATCTCCCCTGCTTGCCACGCCCCCATATTAGGGGCGTCTGAATCAGACCACCACCACACCCCATATTAGGGGCGTATGGAAGAGAAATCAGGAGTAGAAGCTACCACACCCCATGCCATGGGGCATGGCAGGGCGCGTATGGGACTAGAAGTGAAAGACAAAGCCACCACACCCCTGATATGGGGGCGTGCCAGCTTTAAATAATGACTCGAGACCACTACGCCCCTTGCCACGAGGCGTGGTGAGGGGCGTATGGAGTCACGACCTACTTTCTCTGACTTTTTCTTTTCTCTCTCCTCCAACCCTAACACCTATATATATATATGTATACATATGAGAAAGGGGGGGACGGCAGAGCTAAGCTTTTAGACTTCATTTTCTCTTCATTTTCATATCTTTTTCCTTAGATTTCTACCCAACAGTCTAAGGAGATTCAAGTAAGGCATTCAAGATTCACTCTATCCGAGTTGTAATCATGAACTCTAGTTTCTCTTTATGTATCTGTTCTTTCATTGTTAGATCTATGGAAGAGTAAACCGTAGACCTAGATCTCATTTGAACTATTTTGTCATATGATGAAGATATGATTTAAATGAAGTTTTATTGATGTTCTTTTGTTCCATTACATGTGCTTCATATTTATCTTAGATTCATATATTCGATGATGTGCTCAAAACCAAGTTCAAGCACAATCAAATGACTCAAGGAAAACAATTCTCAAGTCTTATACAAACCAGTTCAATCAACTAGGAAATTACGTGACCTTAATGGAACTTTGATGAAATCCAACGGTTTAAAGGTTCAATTAACTTCCACTAATGATCAATTTCACTAATCAACAATAAGAACAAGTGAATTACACGTGAAATGGATGAAAAAGAAAAGCCCAAAACCGTGATATACCCTCTTCCTACACAAGCTCAAATTCACGCCATTCACTAAAGTGTATTCAATCTCAAATGAAAAATCAATCTTACAAGATTGTTGTTCACGAAATACAATAAAAAATATGTCCAAGAAAGATTCTAATCTGCCTTAGATATGACTCACTAGAGAAGAAATGAACATACAACAAAGATGAAATCGATATGACTCACAATTCCACTTTATCGCACTCGCCACAATTCCAATTCTTGGGTTGAAGTTGATAAGAGGTTTGAACAAAGGATGAACCATAATTCCACACGTGAAAGTGCTAAGTTAGTTCTGCAAAAAATGGCCTCCTCAAACCCTCTCTTAAGCAAGTATTTATACTTACTACTCTTAGGGTTAGAAAGTAGTCAAAATTACAAGTTTGCTACTTTTAAGGTGGCTAGTCCTAAATGAAAATTACAATCAAAATAAAAGTGTTCCAAAATGATTACAACATAAATAGTCCATGCAAATGAAAAATAGATAAAAGAAATTGGTCTTCAAGATGCCGGTCTTCTATAGGATTCATCAGCCTAACTCATCGTCGGCCTAGGTTGGTCCATGGATAACCCACAAGCTAAGTTTGAGGGAGTTTGTCTATTGCCCTATAAAATATTGATGAGATCCATGATGGGAGTCAAGCTAGAAGATGGCATGTGGATCCTCTTGAAGTGCCACCTGGACCGATCACAAGAACTCGAGCGAAACGATTAAAGGAAGCACTTAACGGGTTGATAAAGGATGTCCATGACGTCGGAAAGGATTGGAGCAATCATGAAGCTGGAATAGATTGGAACAACCATGGGAATGCCCATGCTCTTGTACAAGTCATACCGGATACAGGATGAAGATGGCGTATCTTTACAAGGCACAGCCGTGTAGGAGTCTGGAGGTTACACAGAATCATACACGATCATATACACGGTTCAAAGGCACGGCTGTGTATATATCCAACGCCGGCTCCAAGGCCGCCGGCTCCAAGGCCGCCGGCCTTCATTCCAACGCCGCCGGCCTTTAAGTCATTATTTTGTTATTTTTACACAACTTAATGATGTTATGTCATTTTGGGCCTTTATTGTTACGAATTGTAAACCCTAATATAAAGCTCCTAGGGTTTAGAACATAGAAGATACAAGTTTGAAAACACTTTTGAGAGAATTCCTCTCTTAGTTCTTTAAAGAACTACTCTAGAACTTATCGGATTTTCTTCCGTAGCATTCATCCCGACTTATCAATCGGTCTTTCATCCCGATTGTGGCATCTACATAATATACCAAGGTTCTTGCCTCACTTATAGGCAACTGGTCGCGATTTCCACTCGATTGTTTGGCATCTTGGGTAGCAATTCTGAACGTATTGGTATTGGGTTTCGTCACACGTTGGCGTGGTTTGTATCAGTTTAGTATCAGAGCCTAGGTTTGTTAAAACATCAGTTCGGTTTGAGGAAGGTAACATCAAAACCCTAACTCCAATCGTTCATATCAATTGTTCGTACTCAATTTCATAGTGTTAATTGTCTATTGAAAGTGTAGTACCTACTATTGACGTTTGTTACAAAAAAAAAAAGGGGGGGAACGTGATCAAGAGCAACAAACAAAGGCAACAAAAAAAAAAAAAATCGGAAAGAAAAAGAGGAAAATTTCGAGCCCTAGAGTTGTTTTGAATTCTACGGAAGGGAATTGGTGTAGTTTGGGTTATTTCCGAGAGAATTGAGAAGAGGAATTGGTGAGTTGATATCATTATTGCTTGTGAGAATACACGAGTGACTGTGCGATATCATCCTTGGAGCGAAACACGTAAGGGAGTGTATCATGAGGCTTAATTATTTATATTTGTGTTAGTACTAATCTTTTTCTGCAGGAATGATGTCGAGGCAACATTCGCCTGAAGGTGAGAGGGGAAGGTTTGATGCTAGGTTAGTGATTGAGGCATTGAGGGATGAGATGAAGAGGATGTTTCAGGACGGGATGGAACAAATTCATGAGACGGTGGAACAAAAACTAGAGCAATCTAAAAACGTCTTCCAAGGGCGTAAGAGGGAGAGTTGTTCTAAGAGAGTACAAAGGGGTGGAGATGGAATGTCTGATGATGAATTTGATGAACCTTCTGTCGGGAGTTATAGAGGTTATAGTGGTAGGAATAGAGGAACTAGGGATTGGGAAGATAGAAGAGATAAGAATAGAGAGGATAATCAACTGAGTAGTATAAAGATGAAAATTCCTCCTTTCCAAGGGAAGAATGATCCCGAGGCGTACTTAGAGTGGGAGAAGAAGGTAGAGATGGTGTTTGATTGTCACAACTATAGTGGGAGAAAGAAAGTGAAACTTGCTACCATTGAATTTTCGGATTATGCTATAGTGTAGTGGGATCAACTAATGTTAAATCGAAGAAGGAATGGCGAACCACCTATTGAGTCATGGGAAGAGATGAAGAGGGTGATGAAGAAGCGGTTTGTGCTTGCATATTACTATTGTGAATTACACAACAAATTGCAAACTCTTATGTAGGGAAGCTGATGAGATCTATGATGAGAGCCAAGCCAGAAGAAGAAATGTGGATCCTCTTGAAGTGCTGCCTGGACCGATCACAAGAAATCAAGCGAAATGATTCAAGGAAGCACTTAACGGGTTGATAAAGGTTGTCCATGAAGCCGGAAAGGATTGGAGCAATCATGAAGTTGGAACGGATTGGAACAACCATGGGAAGACCCTTGCTTTTATACAAGTCACACCGGACACGGGTTGAAGAGGGCATGTATGTTCAAGGCACGGCCGTGTAGGAATTCCAAGATTGCACAGAATCATACACGGCTAGATACACGGCTAAAAGGCACGGCCGTGTATGGAGTCAAGCAAATCCACAGGAAGGTACACGACCAGAAGTACACGGTCGTGTATGTGACCGGAATGTGCACAGAAAAGTACACGGTCGTGTACACGGCCGTGTATCCCCTGCCGGCCAGCTTGTTCTGTTTTCGTGTTTTTACGCAACTTATCTAAGCTACGCCATTTTGGACTTGTTTTTCACAAATTGTAACCCTAGTATAAAAGCTCCTACGGTTTAGAACAACTTAGAATTTACATCTTTGAACATTAAAAACTTTTGAGAGGCACTTCTCTTGGTTCTTTAAGAACTAAATCGAACTTATCAGATTAATTTCCGTGGCGTTCATCCCGACTTATCAATCGGTCTTTCTTCCTGATTGTGGCGTCTTCATTTTATACCAAGGTTCTTGTCTCGCTTATAGACAACAGGTCGCGGTTTCCACTTTATGTGTTTGGGCGTCTTAGGCAACGAATTCCAAATGTATTGGTATTGGGTTTCGTCACGGGTTGGCGTGGTTCGTATCAGTTTGGTATCAGAGCTTAGGTTTGTCAAAACATCAAGTTCGGTTGAGGAAGGTAATATCAAAAACCCTAACTCTAATCGTTCATATCAATTATCGTATTCAATTTTGTAGTATTGATTGTCTTTTGATAGTGTAATATCGACTAGGCGATTTTTTTTTTAAAAAAAAAAGAGTAAAAATCACGATAAAAAAAAAGAAGAGAAAAGAAAAACGTGATCAAGAGCAACAACCAAGACAAAAAAAAAAATTGGATAGAAAAATAGAGGAAAATTTATGAACCCTAGAGTTGTTTTGAATTCTACGGAAGGAAATTGGTGTAGTTCGGGTTAGTTCCAAGAGAATTGAGAAGAGGAAATTGGCGAGTTGATATTATCATTATTTGTGAGAATACACGAGTGACTATGTGATACCATCATTTAAGCGAAACACGTAAGGTAGTGTATCGTGAGGTTTAATCATGTATATATTTGTGTTAGTACTAATCTTTTCTACAGGAACTATGTCGAGACAACATTCTCCTGAAGGTGAGAGGGGAAGGTTTGATGCTAGGTTGGTAATTGAGGCGTTGAGGGGAGAAATGAAGAGGATGTTCCAAGAGGGAATGGAACAAATTCATGAGACGGTAGAGCAAAGACTAGAGCAATCCACAAACGTATTCCAAGGGCGTAAGAGGGAGAGTCGTTCTAAGAGAGTACCGAGGGGTGGAGATGAAATGTCAGATGATGACTTTGATGAGCCTTCTGGCGGGAGTTATAGAGGATATAGTGGTCGGAATAAAGGAACTAGGGATTAGGAAGATAGAGGAGATAGGAAAAGAGAGAATATATTTCATACTAGATGTTATCTAGGAGATCACATTTGTAGTTTGATTATTGATGGGGGAAGTTGCTCCAATGTAGTGAGCAATTTTATTGTTGAGAGGGTGGGGCTCAAAACTGTTAGACACCCTAGTCCATATAAATTGCAGTGGTTGAATAATAGTGGTGAGACTAAGGTGAGTAAGCAAGCCTTGATTGGTTTTCGCATTGGTAGATATGAGGATGAGGTGTTATGCGATGTAGTGCCAATGCAAGCATGTCATGTATTGTTGGGGAGGCCATGGCAATTTGATAGAAAGGCTGTTCATGATGGCTTTTCTAACAAGTATACGCTTGTTCACTAAGGGAAAAGCTTTAATCTTAAACCTTTAACACCTAAGCAAGTGTATGAGGACCAGTTGCAGCTACAACGGTCTTTTGCAAAACATAAGGTGAGTGAAAAACAAAGGGAGAGTGAGAGAGCAAAAGACAATGAGAAAGAAAAGGAATATAAAAGTCAAGATAAAAAGGAAAAAGAGAGGAAGGCTGGAAAGAGTGTGAGAGGCCAAGTTGAAGGGGGATCAACTTTGGTGGTGAGTGAAAAGGAGAGGGCAGCCTTGCAAAAGGAGAGTTGTGAGGCAAGAGCGAGTGTAGTAAGGAGAGCATTAGTGATGAGGTAACCTATGTTGTTTCTAGTTTTTAAAGAAACATTTTTTACTACTAACGAACTATCTAACTCTTTGCCTAGTGTGGTTGTGTCTCTTGTGCAGGATTTTGAAAATGTCTTTCCGAAGGAACTCCAAAAGCAGGTAGATGAGTTAATGGAGAAGGGATATGTGAGAGAAGGCATGAGTCCATGTGCAGTGCCTGTGATTTTGGTGTCTAAGAAGGATGGGACATGGAGAATGTGTGTTGACTGCCGCGCCATCAACAACCTTACGGTAAAGTATCGTCATCCCATTCCTTATTTAGATGACTTCTTAGATTGGTTATATGAGTATAGTGTCATTACTCGTGAGCCATGGATAAACATTTCCATAGATTTTGTGTTAGGATTATCTAGGCCTAGGCATGGTCGAGATTCTAATTTTGTGGTTGTGGATAGGATTTTAAAACGGTTCATTTCATTCCTTGTCATAAAACTGATGATGCTATACACATTGTTGATTTGTTCTTTAGAAAGGTAGTGCATTCGTATGGTACACCTAGAAGCATTGTTAGTGATCGAGATGAGAAATTTTTGAGTCATTTTTGGAGTGTATTGTGGGAAAAGTTGGGAACTAAACAGATGTTTTCAACTATCTGTCACCCACAAATTGATGTGGTTAACGGGACTTTAATTCAATTGTTAGGGGCAATCATAGAGAAGAACATTAGGACTTGGAAGAATTGTCTACCATTTGTGGAGTTTGCATATAACAGGGTTTTTATAGCACTACTCATTGTTCACCATTTGAGATTGTGTATGGTTTTAACCCATTGGTTCCTATTTATTTATTGCCATTGCCACTTAACAAGTCTGTGAGTTTTGATGCTGTTTCTAAGGCAGATTTCATGAGAAAGCTACATGCACAGGTAAAGATTAGGATTTTAAAACAAAATGCCAGGGTTGCTTCAAGGGTGAACAAGGACAGGAGACTCAAGATTTTTCAGCCTGGAGATTGGGTTTAGGTGCATTTTCACAAGGAGAGTTTTCCATTGCAGAGGAGATCCAAGTTGAACCCTAGGGGAGACGGTCCATTTCCGATGCTTGAGAAAATCAATGATAATGCCTACAAGAAAAATTTACCAGGTGAGTATCCAGTAAGTGTCACATTTTATGTTACTGATCTGAGTCCATTTGATGCAGGCAATGATTTGAGGACAAATCCTTTTCAAGAGGAGGGGAATGATGAGATCTATGATGAGAGCCAAGCCGGAAGAAGAAATGTGGATCTTATTGAAGTGCCGCCTGGACCAATCACAATAAATCAAGCGAAATGATTTAAGGAAGCACTTAACAGGTTGATAAAGATTGTCCATGAAGCCGGAAAGGATTGGAGCAATCATGAAGTTGGAACGGATTGGAACAACCATGGGAAGACCCTTGCTTTTATACAAGTCACATCGGACACGGGTTGAAGAGGGCGTGTATGTTCAAGGCACGGCCGTGTAGGAATTCCAAGATTGCACAGAATCATACATGGCTAGATACACGGCTAAAAGGCACGGCCGTGTATGGAGTTAAGCAAATCCACAGGAAGGTACACGACCAGAAGTACACAGTCGTGTATGTGACCAGAATGTGCACAGAAAAGTATACGGCCGTGTATCCCCTGCCAGCCAGCTTGTTCTGTTTTCGTGTTTTTACACAACTTATCTAAGCTACGTCGTTTTGGACTTGTTTTTCACGAATTGTAACCCTAGTATAAAAGCTCCTAGGGTTTAGAACAACTTAGAATTTACATCTTTGAACATTAAACACTTTTGAGAGGCACCTCTCTTGGTTCTTTAAGAACTAAATCGAACTTATCGAATTAATTTCTGTGGCGTTCATCCCGATTGTGGCGTCTTCATTTTATACCAAGGTTCTTGTCTCGCTTATAGACAACGGTTCACGGTTTCCACTTTAGGTGTTTGGGCATCTTAGGAAATGAATTCCAAACGTATTGGTATTGGGTTTTGTCCATTGTCACGGGTTGGCGTGGTTCATATCAGAAGCCGAAGTGTGGATGAGTATTTCAAGGAGATGGAAGTTACTATGATTAGGGCGAATGTAGAGGAGGATAGAGAGGCTACCATGGCTAGGTTTCTTGCTGGATTGAATAGAGAAATTCAAAATGCCGTGGAATTGCAGCATTATGTAGAATTGGAAGATATGGTTCATATGGCTATAAAGGTTGAGAACCAACACAGGAGGAAAGGTAGTAGTACTGCATGGTTTCAACAGGGTGCTGGTTCATCCGCCTGGAAGACTAACTAATGGAAGAAGGAAGAAAAGCCTTACCCACCAAACCAAAAGGAGAGCAGAGGCAGGCAGGTTCTACTCCTGGTAACCAAGGTAAACCTGATTCTTCTACTCCTAGAAATCGTGACATTAGATGTTTTAAATGCCAAGGTAGAGGCCATATTGCTAGTCAATGTACGAATAGGCGTGTTATGATTCTGCGTGATGATGGTGAGTATGAGACTGAGGGGGATAGTGAAGAGGATGATATGCGTCCATTAGAGGATGCTAGTGATGATGAGGAGCTTGCAGTAGAGAGGTTAATGGCAGTAGTGAAGAGAGCTTTGAATGTGTAGGTGAAGGAAGAAGAGGAGGTGCAATAAGAGAATATCTTTCATACTAGATGTTATCTAGGTGATCATATTTGCAGTTTGATCATTGATGGAGGAAGTTGCACTAATGTGGTGAGTAATTTTATTGTCGAGAGGCTGGGACTTAAGACTGCTAAACACCCTAGTCCATATAAATTGCAGTGGCTGAATGATAGTAGCGAGACTAAGGTGAGTGAGCAAGTCTTAATTGCTTTTCGCATCGGTAAGTATGAGGATGAGGTGTTATGTGATTTAGTGCCGATGCAAACGTGTTATGTGTTGTTGGGGAGGCCATGGCAATTTGATAGGAAGGTTGTTCATGATGGCTTTTCTAACAAGTATACGCTTGTTCACCAAGGGAAAAGCTTTAATCTTAAACCCTTAACACCTAAACAGGTGTATGAGGATCAGTTGCAGCTACAATAGTCTTTTGTAAAATATAAGGTGAGTGAAAAACAGAGGGAGAGTGAGAGAGCAAAAGACAGCGAGAAAGAAAAGGAACACAAAAGTCGGTATCAAAAGGAAAAAGAGAGGAAGGCTGGAAAGAGTGTGAGAGACCAAGTTGAAGGGGGATCAACTTTGGCGGTGAGTGAAAAGGAGAGTGCAGCCTTGCAAAAGAAGAGTTGTGTGGCAAGAGCGAGTGTGGTGAGGAGAGCATTAGTGATGAAGCAACCTATGTTGTTGTTGGTTTTTAAGGAAACTTGTTTGAATACTAACGAACTATTTAACTCTTTGCCTAGTGTGGTTGTGTCTATTGTGCAGGACTTTGAAGATGTCTTCCCTGAGGAGATTCCAAAGGGATTACCACCTATTCGTAGTATTGAGCACCAGATTGACCTAGTACCCGGAGCATCAATTCCAAACAAACTGACTTATAGGAGCAATCCAGAGGAGACAAAGGAACTCTAAAGGCAGGTCGATGAATTAATGGAGAAGGGGTACGTGAGAGAAAGCATGAGTCCATGTGCAGTTCCTGTGATTTTGGTGCCTAAGAAGGATGGGTCATGGAGAATGTGTGTTGACTGCCGCGCCATCAACAACATCACGGTAAAGTATCGTCATCCCATTCCTCGCTTATATGACATGTTAGATGAGTTACATGGGTCTATTGTCTTTTCCAAAATTGATTTGAAAAGCGGATATCGCCAAATTAGAATGATAGAAGGTGATGAATGGAAAACCGCATTTAAGACAAAATATGGATTGTATGAGTGGTTAGTAATGCCTTTCGGTTTAACTAACGCAGCTAATACTTTTATGAGACTCATGAACCATGTTTTGAGGACTTTTATTGGCAAATTTGTGGTTGTCTATTTTGATGATATCCTCATTTACAGCAAGAGTTTGGAGGACCATATATCTCACTTGAGGGATGTTTTAGAAGTGCTTCGAAAGGAGCAATTATATGCTAACCTCAAGAAGTGCACTTTTTACATAGACAAACTTGTGTTTCTTGGTTTTGTTGTTAGTGCACAGGGAATACAGGTTAATGAAGAAAAGATTCGTGCGATCCAAGAATGGCTTAGTCCAACTAATGTAAGTAATGTGCAGAGTTTCCATGGACTAGCGAGTTTATATAGGAGATTTGTGAAGGATTTCAACACCATTGCAGCACCACTTACTGAGGTAATTAAGAAGAACGTGGGGTTCAGATGGGGAGAGCAACAAGAGAAGGCCTTTCAGACGCTTAAAAATAAGTTGACTCAGGCGCCATTACTTGCTTTACCTAATTTCTCTAAAACGTTTGAAATTGAGTGTGATGCTTCAGGATTAGGTATTGGAGCAGTGCTCATGCAAGAGAGAAGACCAATTTCATTCTTTAGTGAGAAGCTAAGTGGGGCAACCTTGAACTACCCTACTTTTGACGAGTTATATGCCTTGATTCGAGCACTGGAGACTTGGTAACACTATCTTTGGCCAAAAGAGTTCGTGATCCACACTGACCATGAATCCTTGAAGTACTTGAAGGGACAACATAAGCTAAACAAAAGGCATGCTCGTTGGGTGGAGTTCATCGAAACATTTCCCTATGTCATCCACTAGAAGCAAGGTAAAGAGAATGTCGTTGCTGATGCACTTTCTAGAAGGTATGTTCTTATCTCTACTCTTAGTTCTAGACTGCTTGGTTTTGAGCACATTAAGGAATTGTATGCTACTAATCGAGATTTTTGTGAGGAGTATGTGCAGTGTGAGAAGAGTGGTCATGGTAAATTTTATAAACATGAAGGATTCTTGTTTAGGGAGAGTAAACTATGCATTCCAATTTGTTCTTTAAGAGAATTACTAGTGAGGGAGTCTCATGGAGGAGGTTTAATGGGACATTTTAGAGTAGCTAAAACCTTAGGGGTATTGCAGGAACACTTCTATTGGCCTCACATGAAACAAGATGTTGAGAGGATTTGTGAGCGATGTGTTACGTGTAAGCAAGAAAAATCTAGAGTCCAACCTCATGGGCTTTATACCCCACTCCCCATTCCTCATGAGCCTTGGATAGGCATTTCCATGGATTTTGTGTTAGGATTACCTCGGTCAAGACATGGTCGAGATTCTATTTTTGTAGTCGTGGATAGATTCTCTAAAATGGCACATTTCATTCCTTGTCACAAAACAAATGATGCTTGCAATATTGCTAATTTGTTCTTTAGGGAAGTTGTGAGATTACATGGTATGCCTAGAATAATCGTATCGAATAGAGATGCTATGTTCTTGAGCTACTTCTGGAAGACCTTGTGGGCTAAGTTAGGAACTAAGTTATTGTTTTCTACTACTTGTCATCTACAGACTGATGGTCAAACTGAGGTAGTAAATCGAACTTTATCTACTTTGATGAGGGCTGTCATTAAAAAGAACATTAAAAGTTGAGAGGATTGTTTGCCGCATGTTGAATTTGCCTATAATCGCACAATGCATTCTGCTACTAAGTTTACTCCTCTTGAAATTGTGTATGGTTTTAATCCACTAACTCCTTTGGATTTATCACCTCTACCTATTTCTAAGTATGTTAATCTAGATGGCAAGAAGAAAGCAGAATTTGTTAAACAGATCCATGAGAAGGCAAGGCTAAACATTGAGTGAAGAACAGAGCAGTATGTGAAACAAGCCAACAAGGGTCGTCGACAAGCTGTCTTTGAACCTGGAAACTGGGTTTGGGTTCACATGAGCAAAGAGCGGTTTCCTGTACAGCATCGATCTAAACTACTTCCTAGAGGCGATGGACCATTTCAAATTCTTGAGCGCATCAATGATAATGCACACAAGATAGATTTACCAGGTGAGTATCAAGTAAGTGCTACATTTAATGTTACTAATTTGAGTCCTTTTGATGTAGGCAACAATTTGAGGACAAATCTTTCTCAAGAGGAGGGGAATGATGAGATCCATGATGGGAGTCAAGCCAGAAGATGGCATGTGGATCCTCTTGAAGTGCCACCTGGATCGTTCACAAGAACTCGAGCGAAATGATTAATGGAAGCACTTAACGGGTTGATAAAGGATGTCCATGAAGTCGGAAAGGATTGGAGCAATCATGAAGCTGGAATGGATTGGAACAACCATGGGAATGCCCTTGCTCTTGTACAAGTCATATCGGATACGGGGTGAAGAGGGCGTGTCTTTATAAGGCACGATCGTGTAGGAGTCTGGAGGTTACACAGAATCATACACGGTCATATACACGGTTCAAAGGCACGGCCGTGTGTGGTGTCAAGAATATTCACAGAATCATATACGGCCTGTATACATGGCCGTGTATATATCCAACGCCGGCTCCAAGGCCGCCAGCCTTCATTCCAACGCCGGCTCCAATGCCGCTGGCCTTCATTCCAACGCCGCCAGCCTTTAAGTCATTGTTTTGTTATTTTTATGCAACTTAATGATGTTATGTCATTTTGGGCCTTTATTGTTACGAATTGTAAACACTAATATAAAGCTCCTAGGGTTTAGAACATAGAAGATACAAGTTTGAAAACACTTTTGAGAGAATTCCTCTCTTGGTTCTTTAAAGAACTACTCTAGAACTTATCGGATTTTCTTCCGTAGTGTTCATCCCGACTTGTCAATCGATCTTTCATCTCGATTGTGGTGTCTACATAATATACCAAGGTTCTTGCCTCACTTATAGGTAACGGGTTGCTGTTTCCACTCGATTGTTTGGCATCTTGGGTAGCAATTCCGAATGTATTGGTATTGGGTTTCGTCACACGTTGGCGTGGTTCGTATCAAATATGATAAGTGTGCCTATTGGAAAACATAATACAAGAATAATAGAAAAGAGGTTAATTCATAAATAATTCCGGGGTCGATCTGCTCAGAATGGGCCCTCATTGCTAAAATTCGAATTCCTTTAGTTCTTGCCCTAATGATAGGTCTTATCAGATTTTGATTCCTATCATCTGGAATATGCGTTTATGCTTAATATCATTTGAGTTGATTGAGAAATCGCTTTTATGATCAGACCTATGTTTTGGATGAGATTTGCTCGTGTTTCTAGAGATAGAATATCGAAAATCTTCTATTGAACATTCATTCAATTAGAGTTCATAGGCTTCATGTGGTTCTAGATTGCTATTGATTGAGGAGAGATCCTAATTGATAAATCTAGGATTAGATAAGTTAATATACTTGAGAAAGTAATTATCTTGCTTCTTGGAACTTAACAGCTTAAGAACTCAGAAACGTTAATCCTTGGCTTCTAATGATTTATGTGACAATATAGGTATATAATGAGATCTAGGTTGCTTTGTTATTGAATTAAACCTTGTGTTGTTGAAGTAGTTTTAGTTAAAATTTTAGATTGTTAACTATTTTTAGTCTTTAATACACTTCATGTCAATTTGACGGTCAGATAATAGGGAAAGAGCTAGTACTAGTAATTAGTAATCTTCTCTCTGTGATACGACCCTACACTTAACACTATATTACGTCCACGGTAGGTACACTTGCCTATTGCAACGTAGTTAGAATTAGGAACAAGTATTATAAATATTAAAACTACGGTTGGCAACGATCAATATATTTGATATCTAAACAAGTAGCTTTATGAGTCTATTAACATCAAATTACTTTCAACCATAGGTGTAGGAGAACAGTGTTAGTGAATGCCTCGAAACACTTATTAAAACATTAAATAAAAAATATTCTCATATTTCTTTGTTTTAGTTTTCCCATAAAATGTACATCGAATGTTGGAAAACATTAATAATTTCTTTTTTTTGCTCATAATAAGTGTCTAAAGAGACTAACTAATGAAATCTAGAAGGAAAATATCATTACAAGAAAACTAAGCTTTAGAGATAGAAATTTTACAACAAAAAAATCTATCTCTAAAAAATTAAATCCGTGATGGATTTGCAACAAATTTTTTTACAACATGAAAAAACATATTTTTATAATTTTATTAGTTATTGCAACAAAATCAGAGACAAATTAATAACGGATTTGTAAGGGATTTAATTATGTTGCAATTCTAGCTTTGATTCTATTGTGGAAAATAAAATTAAAAAATAGTGCAATATTTATTTTTAGATTCCATTGCAAATCCACCTCTAAATATCAAAAATATAAGCTTACCTTATAAAGACAGAAAATTTCTGTCTCTAATACTATAACGATAAATGTTAAAATTTTAACACTATACCTATATTTTTAAAAACTATCGCAAATCTATCCCCAAATTTATTTTTAAAATAATCCTGATTTTTAGAGACAGATTAATTCTTTCTCTTAAAGTAATTAATATATTGTGTACATAAATAAATGATTTAATATTATAAATATGTATTATAATTTTTTATCTTATGTATAAAATATTATATATTATTTGATATATTTATAACATACAATATATTTATAAAAGTATTAAACAATTGGGCTTATATATTAACGTTTTATTATATATAAATTTATATAACAATATATATTATAAATAATATAATAAATAATAATTTTAAATACTAAGATGACTGTTGCATCTTTAACATATATAATTTATTATAAGTTAAATATTTTATTATATGTTATTAGTTATATATAAGAAAATGCAACTTTAATGACAAAGATGTAGATTAGTGTTGGGTTTATGGGTTACACAAAACTTAAAAGTTAAGCATGCTCATGAAAGAACACTATTAAAATGGGTGACCCCCTAGGAAGTTTAAATGAAAAAAGACTTAATCATGCTATTAATGGATAATTGGTAAATGATTTAAAGTGAAATTATCGTTGTGTAAGGTGCACTAGTCAGATTATCATATTTTTAATTAAAATAATTTAATTGTAATTTAGTGGAATTTCACTAATTTGCAATGGAATTTTTTGTCTCTAATTCTATTTCATTGCAAATTTTGTTAACTTTTTACAATAGAATTGAGACAATTTTTTTGTCGCAAATTTGTGATAGATATGCAATTCGTTGCTAAGTAGAATTAGTGATGATAATTTTTGCAATAGAAATTTAAAATGGAAATTTTGTCACTAAAAGTTTATTGCGACAGAATTAGTACTTTCAAAGACAAAAATTTCTATCTCTAAAAGACAATTTTTTTGTGGCATATTAATAAAAAATATAAAATCTTTATATGTGATGGTGTGTACGGTGCTTTATGATGAACAAAGACAGTAGAGTTAAGGTACTTTTAATTTTTACCAATTTGGTATATAAACTTCATTTCTTTGCATTAGAATGTACATAGTTTTGGTTGCTTTTTTGGCATCTCCATTTCACATGATCATAGACTCAAATCACCAACTCGAAGACCTCAAGATTAAACTCAATCTAAGATATGAACAATGAGGCAACCAAAGCATGCAATAAACATGAAACTTGCACTTTAAGGATACCCATTTGATCACTTATGAAGGAGCACTCAAATGGCCATTAGTCTAAAGTAGCCTCCAATTGCCAAAGAGTCCTACATCTGGAAGGAGGAAAAACCTTATTAAGCCATCAAATAATTAAGGAATGAATCTTTGATAATTTAAGGAGGATTAGATAATGATTAAGATTATAGAACAAGTATGTACAAATAAATGAAATTTATGATATGAATACAAATTTACTATTATTCATGGTTAAGGATTTAAAATCCATAAGAGCGTAAATCATAAATAAATGAACAAAAGCCAATGTAAAAGTTGGAACACAAAGTTTTTTAAGGCATTAAAATCAAATTAGGTGAAGGTAAGATTGATGTCATCGAAACTTAGCTTGACTCATCTTGAAAATAGGAAAGGGGTAGAAGACCATTAATAGGGTAGTTGACCACTCCTATACCCTAGTCTAGTAGCCTTTATAATGTGGTTAACCGTCCCCTACTTTTAGCTTAACATGATTACCCTTCATTGTTAGGTTAACCAAGTGACCTTCTTACTGACCCTTGGAAAATCTAATAGGTTCATTATCATCTAACTAATTAAGAGAGATGAGTTTATGCGTAAAATTTATGATTCACAAGTATATGTAAATTTTAATATCGCTAGTTAAGAAGGAAAATAATAAGAGAAATTTATGTACTTAAGTTAAGGAGGGAAGTTTAAGTATTTGATAAATCCAAATTCTAATGCTTAAGTATGAGGAGGTAATTATCAATTGACTACTTTAACCTTAATAATTACACTTGTTAGTAAGGATTCATTAGTCAATAGACATTTCCCTAGTTTATACGAGTTAAAAATGTAATTAGCCTAATAAATTAAACTCTCAAGATAATGTTGCATATGGTACCTCTACTTTTAGCTAATTTTCAATTAAATACCTGAACTTTTGATATACCAATTATAGTACCTAATTGAAACTTTGCATGTCAAAGTTACTATTTGTCTAAGTCCATTAGTTGTTGTTACCTTAATCAAAATTTTCAACCAAACACACGAACACATGAATATTTTGCCACAAAGTATCATTTGTCAATGGAAAATAGTATTAGAAATTCTCTTGTGGATAAATCCAAAATTACATCAAAACATAATTAGTTGATGCAAGATTGAAATAAATTAATCAATTTAATTCCACCAACATAAATCATCATGACAAATTGTGATGGGCAAAATTCTGGCACTGTCAACCTCTTCAGAACCCAATTTGGATGATTGACCAAATTGCTCATATTTTATCTTATGTCTTTATTTCTAATAAACTTTGAGAATAATCTTAAAGGTACAATTATATATCTCCATGGGATGCCAAAATGTCCTACAACTTCAGTTGGACACAGAACATTTTTCTGGGAAACAATCAAAGGCCCGCTATGATTGTTCTCTATTCTGAGGCATTAGATCATGAAGATTTATGTTATTTTGTATCTTGCAAATTTTTATTGAACTATTTTGGTTGTATTTTGGTTTTAGGACACTTTTATTTCTTTGTAACTTTCATTTAGGGTTACCCACCTTAAAAGTGGCAAACTTGTAATTTTGAGGACTTTTTAACCCTAGGAGTAGCAAGTATAAATACTTGCTTAAGAGAGGGTTTGAGGAGCTTATTTTTGCAGAACATACACCTCTTTTCACGTGTGAGTTAGGGTTCATACCTTGGTTCCAACTCTTATCAATTTCAATTCCAAGACTTGAAATTGTGGCGAGTGCAACATCTTGAAATTGTGAGTTATATCAATTTCATTTTGTTGTGATTTCTTTTCTTCTCTAGTGTGTTGTATCTAGGGTTGATTAGAGATATTTCTTGGTCAGATTTACATCTTATTGTACACGAATTCTTGTGATTATTTGAAGTACTTATCATTTGATTTGGATCATCATTTAAAAGTTTCCTTGAAAACGTGAATTTCACCATTTGGAAAAGGAATCTTACTTTACGGTTTTCTTTGTCAAATTAAGGCTTCATTTGCGTGGATTATATGATATTAGAGTGTTATTAGAAACCATTTCCATTGTGGTATTCAGATTATATCATTAGTAGAATTGAATTTCATCATTTCAACATCTAGGTTCATTTGAAAAGTGCCATTTTAGGATCCGATTTTGCCTAGACTTGAGATATCTTTTCTTAAGTCTTTTGGATGTGTTTTAAAGTGTGATTAGGCACATCATCTTTTTTGGTATCAGAGCTCTTGTTGAGAGAAGGGAATTGGTTGTATTCAATTTCGTGGAAGTGATCAACAATTAGGGTTGATCAAGTGGAAAAAACGCAATTGTGTAGTTGTTGTTGTTGTTGTTGTTTGAGTTTGCGAAATTGTTTTGGATTGGGATTTGATTTGCTGATTTTTGGAGTTGATTTGGGAAGGTTATTATATCACTTTGTGGACACTAATTCACGTGGAAGAGTAGAAGTACAAAGTGAAGTTACTTTAGCAAATTGTTTTGAAATTGTGAAACTTACCAATTGTTGCCGTGAAGTAGCTTGTGGCGTGTGGAGTTGTGAAGTTTGTTGTTTGAATTCCATTGTGTAATTCTGAATTTGTGAAGTTAAATTTGCAGATTACATTAAGTTTGGTTAGTAAGGAATTATTTGAATTCAAGTCATATGCAATTAAGTTATGGGAGTTAATGATTGCAATTTGAATTTGAAATCATTGTTACCAATTGAGGAAGGCTTGCAATAAGTGAAGTTATTTGAAATTCAAATTGAAAGTTGCTGCCTATAGTGGGATTCGGAATTCATTTTGGGAAAGCTACTTATCAATCTCTTGTCTTCATTATTTGCCGTGGAAGTTGAAGATTACTTGTATTCATTATTCACTTTGTTGTTGCCGTGGAAGTATTACATATTAATTGTAGTTGTTGCTTGTGTGTTACCGTGGAGTAAACTTGTGGAAATTAATTTTGCTGCACCGTGTACTTGTGGCTTGTTGTGGAGGAGAGTATTACACGTGAGTTGCAATTATAAATTGTAACATTAAGTGGGTTTGTTGTTTGTCTTTTGTAGTTACTATTGTGTGGAGTTTAAGGAAGTATTGTAGTGGAAGTGTATATCCTTGAATCATATCATTTTGAGAACAATATACAAGGATCTACAAATATGTCTAATGATAGTGTGAGTGGGGAATTGGGTGAAGAAGCCAATAGCCAGGTTAGTGGAGGACATGGTCGTAATGTGGCAGGCAGAAGAACTTTGGAGGAACAACTTCAGGAGCTTACTACTATAGTTGCTACACTAGCAACTAAAGTTGACAGGATGACTTTACCATAACCACCAGTGG
Organism: Laguncularia racemosa; assembly: GCA_037954665.1. Classification (NCBI taxonomy): domain Eukaryota; kingdom Viridiplantae; phylum Streptophyta; class Magnoliopsida; order Myrtales; family Combretaceae; genus Laguncularia; species Laguncularia racemosa. The sequence continues at coordinate 429,123 of JBBMOL010000256.1, read as the reverse complement.
TAAACCAACCAGCACCACCTCGAGTAGCTCCACAAAACCCTCATCGAAACAAAGTAGTGGAAGAAAGAGATGACAATTTTGGAGTCAACCTAAATCAGAATAGGGATTTCAGGCCACCTCGGGGTTTGGAATATGTCAAACTACAGATGCCATCCTATGATGGTAAGGGATCAGCAGATGAGTACCTAGACTGGGAGGATAAGGTCGAAGGTCTTTTCGAATGTTATGAGATTGACAATAGTACTAGGGTTAGATTGGCTGCAGTTGAATTTGTAGGGTATGCTGCACTTTGGTGGAAGAATCTGATCATCAATAGGCGTCGGGATGGAGAGGCTGAGGTTCAGACCTGGAGGGATATGAAGAGGATGTTAAGGAAAAGGTTCATTCCTGAGCACTACAAACAGGAGCTGTTTATGTGACTGCAAACCTTGAGGCAGGGGGGCAAAACAGTGGATGATTATGTGCAGGAATTTGAGACCCTTATGATTAGGTGTGGGTTTGTTGAGCCTCCGGAACAAACTATAGCACAATTTGTCTCAGGTCTAAAATATGAGATAGCGTGTATTGTTGAGCTACAACGCTACACCACACTTGATGAGGCTATTCAGTTGGCCTTAAAAATAGAGAGACATAGGAGGTCCAATTTCTTTAGGGCTCCTAGCAGTAGGCTCAATACTACTAATAGACCCATCTCAGCCGACAGTCGATCAGGGGGAGTAAAGGCGGTTGGTGAGGGAGTCAAGACAGTGGACATTACTACCCCAACCATTATCAGAGAAAACTTACCCACTAGGAAGGGTAAAGAGGTCATGGCACCAGAAACGAGGCAGACTGTTCCCGGATCTACTAGTGGGAAAGCACACCAGATTAAATGTTTTAAATGCATGGGATTTGGGCATATGGCTGCACAGTGTCCAAATAAGAGGGTGATGACTATTATGGAAGACATTGGAGAGGATACTGAGGACGACCATGAACAGATTGAGCCTACAGATCTACCAACAGCATTGCAGGAATATTATGATGATCAGAATGCAAATGCACCTGAGGAGCATACTAGAGGAAAATATCTATCCCTCAATGTATTACGCAGGATTTTGTCCACATCTCCTGATATCAGTGATATTCAGAGGGAGAACATATTTCATACCTCTTGCAGAATCAGAGGTAACCTTTGTGTACTCATCATCGATAGTGGTAGTTACACGAATGTTATATCTGCTACACTAGTAGACAAATTACAACTGTCTACTATACCTCAGCCCAGTCCTTATCATTTGCATTGGCTGGATAATAGAGGTAGTATGCATGTTACCCTTAGGGCAAAGGTTTCAGTGAGTGTCGGGCAGAACTATCATGATGAGATCCTTTGTGATATAGTTCCTATGCATGCATTCCATTTGTTGTTGGGTCGGCCCTGGTTGTATGATCGACGGGTGACACATGATGGGTTTGAAAATACCTACATGTTCAGCATGGGCGAGACACGCATAATCCTATTACCAATGACTCCATCTGAGGTCCAGAGTTTTTAGAAAGAGGTCAGGCAGCCGTCCACTACCATGGTTAGTCGGGGAAGCAGAACAACAGAGATCCTAGGGTTCAATTGCACAACCGATCCTCTAGATTTGAGGGCAAATCTTTCAGAAGCCGGAGGAGATGATGGGAAAAATTCTAGCACTGTCAACCTCTTCAGAACCTAATTTGGATGATTGACCAAATTGCTCATATTTTATCTTACGTCTTTATTTCTAATAAACTTTGAGAATAATCTTACAGGTACAATTATATATCTCCATGGGATGCCAAAATGTCCTACAACTTCAGTTGGACACAAAACATTTTTTTGGGAAACAATCAAAGGCCCGCTACGATTGTTCTCTATTCTGAGGCATTGGATCATGAAGATTTATGTGATTTTGTATCTTGTAAATGTTTATTGAACTATTTTGGTTGTATTTTGGTTTTAGGACACTTTTATTTCTTTGTAACTTTCATTTAGGGTTAGCCACCTTAAAAGTGGAAAACTTGTAATTTTGAGGACTTTTTAACCCTAGGAGTAGCAAGTATATGAGAGTTAGAGCAAGTACAAAATTCGTAACCTCTGTTCTAGGGAAACTAACGGTCTATTTATACATGTACCTGGGTTGGATACATATACGAGCGGATACACGAGTAGTGTATCTCGTTCGTGTATCTCATGCTTGCTTCCAAGTGTCCTTATGTGAAAATACACGAGCAAGTACATGGGAGTGTACATTGGTCGTGTATTTGAAACATCGTTGAACAGCAGCAAAACTTAGATACACAAACAAAGTACATGGGCGTGTACTTTCCAGACATCCACTTCAGTATACACAAGCAAAGTACATGGGCATGTATCTCGCTTGTGTACTTTCCAGAATTCTTTTCTTCACATGTATTGTATCCAATTCCTTCCAAACTTGATTCGACTCTTCAAAACTCCTTCCCTTAGCTCCAAAATACTTTGGAAGGTCCTGAAATTAACATTCATTCCATTAAGCATCCTTTTCTTCAACAAATCATCTAAAAATTCAACAATAAAGCACAATTTCATTACTCTAGATAAGGGTATTTTGCAACTTACCAAACGCACCTTACGACAACTTAGAAGAGAGCAAAGAAGAAAGAAAGAAGAGAACATGGCATATGAGAACAGCAATCGGATTCAGGGTGTTGGTAGAGTACTTCGAGAATATACGGTACCTATTGTTTCAGGTCCTGCAATTAGAAGACCTACGATTCAGGCTAACAATTTTGAGTTGAAACCAGCACTCGTTCAAATGGTTCAATCAAATCAATTTAGAGGATATCCAAATGAGAATCCTGATGAGCATATTGCAGTATTTCTTCAATATTGTAATACAGTGAAAATGAATAATGTATCTGATGATGTAATTAGGTTACAACTTTTTCCGTTTTCACTTAGAGACAAAGCTAGGGCTTGGTATAATTCACTGCCACAGGACTCTGTAACCACTTGGGCTGATCTCTCATCTAAATTTTTAAGGAGATTTTTTCCACCAACTAGAACTGCTAGGTTAAGAAATGACATCACAAACTTCACTAAGTTTAGTGGTGAATCACTTTACAAAGCATGGGAAAGATTTAAGGAGGCAATTAGAAAATGCTCCCATCATGGATTACCAGATAATCTCCTTATTGAGATTTTCTATCTTAGTTTAGATGAGACATTGAGATCTCTGGTAGATGCTACTTCTGATGGTGCACTAATGAGTAAGATGTATGATGAGGCTAGTGCTTTGATTGATGAAATGGCCTCTAGTGCACATAATTAGCAACATGAAAGAGGTAAGTCTAGAGTGGCATCTGTCAATGACATGGATACCTTAACAGCTCAGATTTCAGCTCTTATCGCCCAGGTAAGTAAACTCACCTCTGTACCTTCTTTTAATGTTAATCAAATTTCTTGTTGTGAGTTATGCTTAGGACCACACTCAAATCTTGAGTGCCCATCTGGAAACTTTTCCTCCTCATCCCATGGAGAGCAAGTAAATTTTGTCAACAATTTCCAAAGAGGTAATCAAGGACCTTATTCAAACACCTACAATCTAGGGTGGTGTAACCTCGCAAATTTCTCATGGAGAAATGATAACAACGCACTTAAACCACCTGGATTTCAAAAGCAAGGTCCTAATCATAATATCCCCCATCAACAATATCCTAATCATAATACCTCTTCTCAGCAAAGTCAGTCTAAAATGGAAGAACTCATGATAAGCTATATGCAAAAGACTGACACAATGTTGCAAAATCAACAAGCCACCATTAGGAATCTTGAAAATCAGCTTAGTCAAATGTCTCAACAGTTGAGTAATAGACCATCTGGGTCTTTACCTAGCAATACTGAGCAGAATCCTAAGGGTGTAAATGCCATTATGCTAAGAAGTGGTAAGGAATTAGTTAATAAGAAACTTGAGGAAGAGGAGGTTAACCTAAAGAAAGATAAAGGGAAACAAAAGGAAGAGGAACCAAAGCAAAATTCACCAAAAGTGGAAGCATATGTTCCTCCTATTCCTTTTCCAGGAAGGCTGAAGCAACAACAATTGGATTCACAATTTGCTAAATTTTTAGAAGTCTTTATAAAATTGCAAATTAACATTCCTTTTGCAGAGGAACTTTAGCAAATGCCTTCATATGCTAGATTCATGATGGATTTGCTCACCAAGAAGAGAAAGATAGATGGGAATGAACCTGTAATGCTTATAGGGGAGTGTTCTATGATCCTATAGAAGAATTTATCCAATTTTCCAAGAAAACAAAGAGATCAGGGAAGTTTTACTATTCCTTGTACTATTGGTAATTTTCATTTTGATAAAGTACTCATAGATTTTGGTGCAAGTATAAATTTAATGCCTCTATCCATTTTCAGAAAAGTAGGACTTGGAGAATGTAAGGAGACGCATGTCACCCTACAACTTGCTGATAGAAGTGTCAAGTACCCAAAGGGTATAGTGGAGAATGTCCTAGTAAAAGTGGACAAATTCATCTTTCCAATTGACTTTATAGTCCTGGAAATGGAAGAAGATAGAGAGGTACCCATGATCTTAGGAAGACCATTCCTGGCAACAGGTAAGGCATTGATAGATGTGGAACAAGGTAAGCTGACCTTAAGAGTTATGGATGAAGAAGTTGCTTTCAATGTTTATGAGGCCATTAGGAAATTTGATGATTGTAAGTCCTGTTACACAATTGATGTTATTGATGAAGTTTCCTGTGAGAATATTGAAGAGAATGCAGGAATGGAGACAATAGAATCCGTTCTCAAGGATATAGATGATGAAGAACCAATTGAAGAATGTGTGGAAGATGCATTAGAAATTCGAGCTCACTACTATGAGGAGCTAGGAACAAGTGAGAAGAAGCCAATTCCATCGTTGACACAACCCCCGGTGCTTGTGCTTAAACCATTACGTAGTCATTTAAAATATGCATATCTTGGAACAAATGATACTTTGCCAATAATCATTTCTTCTTCTTTGATAGGTGATCAATAGCAACAACTTTTGGATGTTCTAAGAGAGCATAAGGAAGCTATCGGGTAGACCATTGCTGATATTAAGGGAATTAGCCCTTCAATTTGTACTCATAGGATATTTCTTGACGCTGAGTGCAAACTTACAGTACAACCACAAAGAAGACTTAACCCAACTCTTAAGGAAGTTGTAAAAAAAGAAGTGCTTAAATTGTTAGATGCAGGCATTATTTTTCCGATTTCTGATAGTAAATGGGTTAGTCTTGTCCAAATTGTACCAAAAAAAGGTGGTATGACTGTAGTAAAAAATGAGGCTAATGAATTAATTCCCACTCGCACTGTAACTAGTTGGAGAGTCTGTATAGACTATAGAAAACTGAATGATGCTACCCACAAAGATCATTTTCCCCTCCCTTTTATAGATCAGATGTTAGATAAACTTGCAGGGCATGATCATTACTGCTTTTTAGATGTTTACTCTAGTTACAATCAAATCCATATAGCACCCGAGGACTAGGAGAAAATCACCTTTACTTGTCCCTATGGCACATTTGCTTTTAGGAGAATGCCCTTTGGTCTTTGTAATGCACCCGCTACATTTCAAAGATGCATGATGTCTATATTTTCTGACATGATAGAAAATTTTATTGAAATATTCATGGATGATTTTTCTATTTTTGGGAAGTCATTCAAAAAATGTCTGACAAATTTAGGATGTGTGCTTAAGAGATGCAAGGAAACTAATCTGCTTCTTAACTAGGAAAAATGCCATTTCATGGTAAGAGAAGGAATAGTATTAGGGCACAAAGTATCTAAGCAGCGAATTGAGGTTGACAGGGAAAAAGTAGAGGTGATAGAGAAGCTACCACCACCTACTACAGTGAAAGGAATCAGAAGCTTCTTGGGACATGCTGGCTTCTACAGGAGATTTATCAAGGACTTCTCTAAAATCTCAAGACCTCTTTGTAATTTATTAGAAAAAGATTCTGCCTTTGTTTTTTATGACAATTGTTTGCAAGCATTTAATCTATTGAAGGAGAAGCTCACTACTGCACCAATGATTGTTGCACCTGATTGGGAGCTTCCACTCGAGTTGATGTGTGATGCCAGCGACTATGCTGTAGGAGCGGTACTTGGGCAAAGGAAAGATAAGTCATTTCATGTAATATACTATGTAAGTAGAACCATAAATGAGGCCCAAAGGAATTATGCCACAACTAAAAAAGAACTTTTAGCAGTCATATTTGCATGCGATAAATTCCAGCCTTATCTAATAGGTTCTAAAATCATAGTATATATTGACCATGCTGCCCTTAAGTATTTATTTGCTAAAGCTAATGCCAAAACCTAGGTTAATTCGATGGATTCTACTACTGCAAGAATTTAACCTGGAAATTAAAGATAAGAAGGGAACTGAAAATGTGGTGGTTGATCATTTATCCCGTCTGGAATCTAATTGTTTTGATTCACCTATTAATGAAACGTTTCTTGATGAACCATTGCATGTAGTAGAAGTCCAAGGATTACCTTGGTATGCTGATATTGTTAATTATTTGGTTAGCAAAATCACTCCATATGGTTTATCTTACCAACAAAAAAAGAAATTTTTACATGATGTGAAGTTTTATTTTTAAGATGAACCATATCTCTTTAAAAATTGTGCTGACCAAATAATTAGATGATGCGTACTTGAAAGTGAACAGCTTAGTATTATACAACATTGTCATTCTAGAGAGGCAGGAGGTCACTTTGGTGTAGAAAAAATGGTAGCTAAAATTTTATCATGTGGATTTTATTGGCCCAGGTTGTTCAGTGATTACAGGAACTACATCATGTCTTGTGCTCAATGTCAAAGGACTGGCAACATTTCTAGAAGACACGAATTAACAAAAAATAATATACTTGTGATTGAGCTTTTTGACATTTGGGGAATCGACTTTATGGGTCCTTTTCCCTCATCTTTTTCAAACAAATACATTCTTTTAGCTGTTGATTATGTTTCAAAATGGGTAGAGACAGTTGCTCTACAAACTAATGACAATAGGGTTGTCATTAAATTTTTGAAAAAGAATATATTTTCAAGATTTGGGGTACCGAGAGCTATAATAAGTGATGGGGGAACACATTTTTGTAACAGGCAATTTGAGAATTTATTATTAAAATATGGAGTTACTCACAAAATTGCCACCCCTTATCATCCACAAACGTGTGGATAGGTTGAGGTATCTAATATGGAAATTAAGCGAATTCTAGAAAAGACTGTTAATGCATCTAGGAAATATTGGTCTTTAAAAATCGATGATGCATTATGGGCTTATAGAACCACGTTTAAAACCCCTATAGGAATGTCCCCATACAAGATTGTTTTTGGTAAATCGTGTCACTTACCAGTAAAGCTCGAGCAGAAGGCATACTGGGCTATTAAATACCTTAACTTTGATGAGAAAGCTGCAGGTGAAAAAAGATTGCTTCAACTAAATCAGATGGCTGAAATGAGAGAAGAAGCATATGAAAATGCCAAAATTTACAAAGAACGAACAAAGCGATGACATGATAAGAACATTTTGAGGCGAGAATTTTTCCCTGGTCAAAAGGTCTTACTATACAACTCCTGCTTGAAGCTGTTCCCAAGTAAGTTGAAATCATGATGGTCTGGACCCTTTGAAATTGTTAATGTGTTTCCTTATGGTGCAGTTGAGTTGAAGGCAGAAGACAACCGTACTTTCAAGGTAAACGGTTATCTTCTCAAACATTACTATGAAGGGGAAAATGTTGGTAGAAATGCCACGGCTATGGATTTAGGAGATTTGAGGACATGAACTGGAAAAGTCGGGCTAGCGACTATAAACTAAGCGCTTCATGGGAGGCAGCCTATGCTCAATAAGTATATACACTAGTGTTTTAGTTTTGTTGATATAAAAAAAATTAGAAAAAAAAAATTAATTCAAGGCTGGATAAGAGCTGCCGATTGCTCAATACAAATAAAGGCCTGCTCAAAAGGACGGCAGAGTACAGACACTCCAAGGATGATAGACATTTTGGAGGAATTTTCTTGCTGATGAACAACTTTACAACAAGGAAGTACCAGTGTTTCAATTTTTGCATTGACATTCTTTTCCTTAATTTTGTGCTATTATAGGAACAATGAGGACATTTTTCAATTTAAGTGTGGGGAAGGGAATATAAATGTAGAAGTATAATGATTGATTGCACACATCATGAGCTTACAATTCTCATGCATTATTTATGTCCTTAAGTGTTTATCATCAATGAAATCTTGAAATTGACTTAGATTGGTGCCCCACTCGCCAACTGTTGTGACCGGTTTACATAGTTGAAATATGATAGTAAAATCTCTAAAGAACGGATTTACCCTATGTTTAGCCTTTGAATTTGAGATTGAATCCTTAAGTTGAAAAAACAAGCAAGTTTACTTCATGGAAAAATTGGTTGGGATAAATTTATCTTGAAATTTCTTTGAGAATACCTTAACACCTAGTGAAAGAGGTAAAGGAAATATTTTACTTAGTGATCCCTTATAAAAATAGTCTTAACTAATATTCATTTATACAAAATAAAAATAAAAATTAGAGCCTTTACTCCAATGACTCAGGAAAGTGAGTTAAGAGTATCCAATCTTAAATGTTAGTGTGAGGAAGAGTTCATAGGGGTCCCTTTAAAACCAGGTCACTTAGGCGATGAGCCCAAGATGTGCCGACTCAATGAACTCACAAACACGAGAAGGGCGGAATGGCAAAAATTTAGTACCATAATGAAAGCCAGGTTGGCATAGGCGAGCTTTGGTCCCTCAAAAGAGTGAAGTCTGACTCCGCTGTCAATTAAGGAAAATAAAAAAAAATTGTGAATATAGGACAATAAGTGAAATAAAGACTAAATTAAAAAGGGAGAAATTCTAGGGAAAAAATGGATACCATATGCTTTCACTTTTTGTTATCTTGTTTAGAGAAGTAAAATTGAGGGAGATTATACTTGCTAATAACCAATGAAGTTTAAATGAATGTTTTTCCTTATGGACTAACTATTTTTCTTTTGATTGTTAAACAATGGGATTAAAAATCTGTTTTATTTAGATTAACTACTAAATTTCGACTAGATATCCTAGTTACAAGTTTCAGTATGGTCAGAACAATGGGCACCAAAAGTTCAACGACAGATTTCTCTTGTTCAATTCAATTATTTTGCTTAAGGACAAGCAAAAGTTCAAGTGTGGGGATGTTGATAAGATCACATTATACTTATATTTTCTTCAGGATTTATATTGAATTTATTTCAATATTATAAGAAAATATAAAGAAATGGTATTTAATGGTGTTTACTGTGAAAATTCAGGTTTTTAGGACTTAAAAGTAAATTACAAGTTAATTAGAGGAGTTTTTCACAAAATTGAAGAAGTAAGTGAAGAATTGCATTAAAGGCCGCCGGCCTTAGGCTGGCCTACTACTGAAGGCTGCCAGCCTTAAGGCTGGCCTAAGAAAGACACCATCATAACGCATCAAAGCCGCCGACCTTGATTGTTTCTCGGATATCCATGCGAAAATCTCTCCAAAATCTTATTTTGATTGATTTGCTGACTCAATTCCTCATCAGATCAGCCTTATCCTCCTCCTCTTTGGATCTATAAATAGACCCCTTGTGTGAACCTTTGAGGGCATCCTTGTTTTTGGATCTTTTGAATCATTAGAATCCCCTTGGGAGCTTTAGGATTTTATCTTCTCTTTAAATTCTTTTACATTTCATGTTATTCTAAATTTTAGTTTGAAGGAAGAATGTTATTGATGTTTTCTTTCAATTGAAGAATTTTAGGAATTGTTTCAGAAGATTGAAGTTTTACAAACTCTTGAAGATTATAGCAATTGTTTCATTTATTTAATTTTCTTCTATGCCATTTACTAGTTTATTTTTATTATTTAATATGAATTCCATTGCACTTATTTACTTCGATTGTTCTTATGCAATCCATACCATAATGTTCTAAATCATCCTTGTGGGAAACATGATGAAGCCATAATGCAAACTAAAATGATCATTGTATTCATGTTATAGGACATATAGATATACGGAATTTTCATAGAAGAAGTCCTGCTATGAATTGTATTTTGTAATTGAAATCAATACATAGGAATTTAAATGACTCGAAAGAGAAATTTAGGATTTATCAGGAATTCCTAAGTAAGATTTAATAATTCATGCGGAAGCAGCGTTATTGAATTTTATTAGAAATTGACCTAAGTGTTTCATGTAATATTTTTATTAAATTTTTCACTAAGGAATTAGGAGAAATTATTTTAAGGATATTAGGCAATCATATAATTGGGAAATTTATGATTGCGAATTAGAATCCTCCATTGATTTTAATTAGCGGGGGCTATTAAATTAAATTGGGGTAGTATTACTTTAAAACTTGAAAAAGGATTAAGGTTTTGTCAATTTCTTGTGAAAATCCATATAGCTATGAGTTAATATAACATGAAGGCAATATGATTAGTAAAATTAGGGTGGATTCTAATTTCCCACCATCATTTCATCCTTTTTCAAACACAATTCCCTTTTTACGCATTTAGTATAATTAATTCACATTCGATTCTCATCAAATATCATTGCCTAAATGATAGTAGAAATTGATATAGGTCTATTACTTAATCAATCTTCGTGGTTTGACACTTTTCTCTCACTATATTACTTGATCTGATCTGGTACACTTGCCAGTATTTATTCACGCTCATTTTATATCTCTTTTTACATGGATAAAGTTTTTGGCACTGTTGCCGGGGATTGATTAATATTAGACCATCTTCAGATTCTATTGTTAATTTAGGTGCAATTATTTTGTCATTTAATTTTTTCTTATCATTGGGTCATCATTTCCCTTTCTCTTTGAAGTTCTTTTTATGCGCAAGAGTAGAAGTGCTGAACTTCTACCAATTAATCTTGAGATTGAACGCACCTTGTGACAACTTAGAAGAGAGTAAAGAAGAAAGTGATACGAACCATGCCGACGTGTGACGAAACCCAATACCAATATATTTAGAATTGCTACCCTAGATGCCAAACAATCGAGTGGAAACTGCGACCCGTTGCCTATAAGTGAGGCAAGAACCTTGGTATATTATGTAGACACCACAATCGGGATGAAAGACCGATTGATAAGACAGGATGAACGCCATGGAAGAAAATCCGATAAGTTCTAGAGTAGTTCTTTAAAGAACCAAAAGAGGAATTATCTCAAAAGTGTTTTCAAACTTGTATCTTCTATGTTCTAAACCCTAGGAGCTTTATATTAGGGTTTACAATTCGTAACAATAAAGGCCCAAAACGACATAACATCATTAAGTTGCGTAAAAATAAAAAAACAATGACTTAAAGGCCGGCGGCTTTGGAGCCGGCATTGGCTATATACACGGCCGTGTATACAGGCCGTGTATGATTCTGTGGATATTCTTAATACCATACACAGCCGTGCCTTTGAACCGTGTATGATTCTGTGTAACCTCCAGACTCCTACACGACCGTGCCTTATAAAGATACGCCCTCTTCACGTCGTATTCGGTATGACTTGTACAAGAGCAAGGGCATTCCCATGGTTGTTCCAATCCATTCCAGCTTCATGATTGCTCCAATCCTTTCTGACTTCATAGACATCCTTTATCAACCCGTTAAGTGCTTCCTTTAATCGTTTCGCTCGAGTTCTTGTGATCGGTCCAGGTGGCACTTCAAGAGGATCCACATGCCATCTTCTAGCTTGACTCCCATCATGGATCTCATCATTCCCCTCCTCTTGAAAAGGATTTGTCCTCAAATCATCCCCAACATCAAAAGGACTCAAATCAGTAACATTAAATGTAGCACTTACTTGATACTCACGTGGTAAATCTATCTTGTATGCATTATCATTGATGTGCTCAAGAATTTAAAATGGTCCATCGCCTTTAGGAAGTAGTTTAGATCGACGCTGCATAGGAAACCACTCTTTGCGCATGTGAACCCAAACCCAGTCTCCAGGTTCAAAGACAGCTTGTCGACGACCTTTGTTGGCTTGTTTCACATACTACTCTGTTCTTCGCTCAATGTTTAGCCTTGCCTTCTCATGGATCTGTTTAACGAATTCTGCTTTCTTCTTGCCATCTAGATTAACATACTTAAAAATAGGCAGAGGTGATAAATCCAAAGGAGTTAGTGGATTAAAACCATACACAATTTCAAAAGGAGTAAACTTAGTAGCAGAATGCATTGTGCGATTATAGGCAAATTCAACATGCGGCAAACAATCCTCCCAACTTTTAATGTTCTTCTTAATGACAGCCCTCAACAAAGTAGATAAAGTTCGATTTACTACCTCAGTTTGACCATCAGTCTGTAGATGACAAGTAGTAGAAAACAATAACTTAGTTCCTAACTTAGCCCACAAGGTCTTCCAGAAGTAGCTCAAGAACTTAGCATCTCTATCCGATACGATTGTTCTAGGCATACCATGTAATCTCACAACTTCCCTAAAGAACAAATTAGCAATATTGCAAGCATCATCTGTTTTGTGACAAGGAATGAAATGTGCCATTTTAGAGAATCTATCAATGACTACAAAAATAGAATCTCGACCATGTCTAGACCGGGGTAATCTTAACACAAAATCCATGGAAATGTCTATCTAAGGCTCATGAGGAATGGGAAGTGGGGTATAAAGCCCATGAGGTTGGACTCTAGATTTTGCTTGCTTACACGTGACACATCGCTCACAAATCCTCTCAACATCTCGTTTCATATGAGGCTAATAGAAGTGTTCCTGCAATACCCCTAAGGTTTTAGCTACTCCAAAATGTCTCATTAAACCTCCTCTATGAGACTCCCTCACTAGTAATTCTCTTAAAGAACAAATTGGAATGCATAGTTTACTCTCCCTAAACAAGAATCCTTCATGTTTATAAAATTTACCATGACCACTCTTCTTACACTACACATACTCCTCACAAAAATCTTGATCAGTAGCATACAATTCCTTAATGTGCTTAAAACTAAGCAGTCTAGAACTAAGAGTAGAGATAAGAGCATACCTTCTAGAAAGTGCATCAGCAACGACATTCTCTTTACCTTGCTTGTAGTGGATGACATAGGGAAATGTTTCGATGAACTTCACCCAACGAGCATGCCTTTTGTTTAGCTTATGTTGTCCCTTCAAGTACTTTAAGGATTCATTGTTAGTGTGGATCACGAACTCTTTTGGCCAAAGATAATGTTGCCAAGTCTCCAGTGCTCGAACCAAGGCATATAACTCTTTGTCATAAGTAGGGTAGTTCAAGGTTGCCCCAGTTAGCTTCTCGCTAAAGAATGCAATTGGTCTTCTCTCTTGCATGAGCATTGCTCCAATACCTAATCCTGAAGCATCACACTCAATTTCAAACGTTTTAGAGAAATTAGGTAAAGCAAGTAATGGCGCCTGAGTCAACTTATTTTAAAGCATCTGAAAGGCCTTCTCTTGTTGCTCTCCCCATCTGAACCCCACGTTCTTCTTAATTACCTCAATAAGTGGTGTTGTAATGGTGCTGAAATCCTTCACAAATCTCCTGTAAAAACTCGTTAGTCCATGGAAACTCCACACATTACTTACATTATTTGGACTAGGCCATTCTTGGATCGCACGAATCTTTTCTTCATCAACTTGTATTCCCTGTGCACTAACAACAAAACCAAGAAACACAAGTTTGTCTGTGTAAAAAGTGCACTTCTTGAGGTTTGCATATAATTGCTCCTTCGAAGCACTTCTAAAACATCCCTCAAGTGAGATATATGGTCCTCCAAACTCTTGCTGTATATGGGGATATCATCAAAATAGATAACCACAAATTTGCCAATAAAAGTCCTCAAAACATGGTTCATAAGTCTCATAAAAGTACTAGGTGCATTAGTTAAACCAAAAGGCATTACTAACCACTCATACAATCCATATTTTGTCTTAAATGCGTTTTTCCATTCATCACCTTCTTTCATTCTAATTTGGTGATATCCGCTTTTCAGATCAATTTTGGAAAAGACACTAGACCCATGTAACCCATCTAACATGTCATCTAAGCGAGGAATGGGATGACGATAATTTACCGTGATGTTGTTGATGGCGCGGCAGTCAACACACATTCTCCATGACCCATCCTTCTTAGGCACCAAAATCACAGGCACTGCACATGGACTTACGCTTTCTCTCACGTACCCCTTCTCCATTAATTCATCGACCTGCCTTTGGAGTTCCTTTGTCTCCTCTAGATTGCTCCTATAAGCCAGTTTGTTTGGAATCGATGCTTCGGGTACTAGGTCAATCTGGTGCTCAATACCACGAATAGGTGGTAATCCCTTTGGAATCTCCTCAGGGAAGACATCTTCAAAGTCCTGCACAATAGACACAACCACACTAGGCAAAGAGTTAAATAGTTCATTAGTATTCAAACAAGTTTCTTTAAAAACTAGCAACAACATAGGATGCTTCATCACTAACGCTCTCCTCACTACACTCGCTCTTGCCACACAACTCTCCTTTTGCAAGACTGCACTCTCCTTTTCACTCACCACCAAAGTTGATCCCCCTTCAACTTGGTCTCTCACACTCTTTCCAGCCTTCCTCTCTTTTTCCTTTTGATATCAACTTTTGTGTTCCTTTTCTTTCTCATTGTCTTTTGCTCTCTCACTCTCCCTCCGTTTTTCACTCACCTTATATTTTGCAAAAGATTATTGTAGCTGTAACTGATCCTCATACACCTGTTTAGGTGTTAAGGGTTTAAGATTAAAGCTTTTCCCTTGGTGAACAAGCGTATACTTGTTAGAAAAGCCATCATGAACAACCTTCCTATCAAATTGCCATGGCCTCCCCAACAACACATGACACACTTGCATCGGCACTACATCGCATAACACCTCATCCTCATACCTACCAATGCGAAACGCAATCAAGGCTTGCTTACTCACCTTAGTCTCGCCACTATCATTCAGCCACTGCAATTTATATGAACTAGGGTATTTAGTAGACTTGAGTCCCAGCCTCTCGACAATAAAATTACTCACCACATTAGTGCAAATTCCTCCATCAATGATCAAACTACAAATATGATCACCTAGATAACATCTAGTATGAAAGATATTCTCTCGTTACACCTCCTCTTCTTCCTTCACTTGCACATTTAAAGCTCTCTTCACTACTGCCACTAACCTCCCTACTGCAGGTTTCTCATCATCACTAGCGTCCTCTAATGGAGGCATATCATCCTCTTCACTGTCCCCCTCAGTCTCATACTCACCATCATCACGCAGAATCATAACATGCCTATTCGGACATTGACTAGCAATATGGCCTCTACCTTAGCATTTAAAACATCTAATGTCACGATTTCTAGGAGTAGAAGAATCAGGTTTACCTTGGTTACCAGGAGTAGAACCCGCCTGCCTCTGCTCTCCTTTTGGTTTGGTGGGTAAAGGCTTTTCTTCCTACTTCCATTGGTTAGTCTTCCTGGCGGATGAACTAGCACCCTGTTGAAACCGTGCAGTACTACTACCTTTCCTTCTGTGTTGGTTCTCAACCTTTATAGCCATATGAACCATATCTTCCAATTCTACATAATGCTGCAATTCCATGACATTTTGAATTTCTCTATCCAATCCAGCAAGAAACCTAGCCATGGTAGCCTCTCTATCCTCCTCTACATTCGCCCTAATCATAGTAACTTCCATCTCCTTGAAATACTCATCCACACTTCGGCTTCCCTGCCTAAGCGTTTGCAATTTGTCGTGTAATTCACGATAGTAATATGTAGGCACAAACCGCTTCTTCATCACCCTCTTCATCTCTTCCCACGACTCAATAGGTGGTTCGCCATTCCTTCTTCGATTTAACATTAGTTGATCCCACCACACTATGGCATAATCCGAAAATTCAATGGCAGCAAGTTTCACTTTCTTTCTCCCACTATAGTTGTGACAATCAAACACCATCTCTACCTTCTTCTCCCACTCTAAGTACGCCTCGGGATCATTCTTCCCTTGGAAAGGAGGAATCTTCATCTTTATACTACTCAGTTGATTATCCTCTCTATTCCTATCTCCTCTATCTTCCCAATCCCTAGTTCCTCTATTCCTACCACTATAACCTCTATAACTCCCGATAGAAGGTTCATCAAATTCATCATCAGACATTCCATCTCCACCCCTTTGTACTCTCCTAGAACAACTCTCCCTCTTACGCCCTTGGAAGACGTTTTTAGATTGCTCTAGTTTTTGTTCCACCGTCTTATGAATTTGTTCCATCCCCTCCTGAAACATCCTCTTCATCTCACCCCTCAATGCCTCAATCATTAACCTAGCATCAAACCTTCCCCTCACCTTCAGGAGATGTTGCCTCGACATCGTTCCTGCAGAAAAAGATTTGTACTAACACAAATATATATAAGCCTTACGATACACTCCCTTACGTGTTTCGCTCTAAGGATGATACCGCACAGTCACTTGTGTATTCTCACAAGCAATAATGATATCAATTCACCAATTCCTCTTCTCAATTCTCTCAGAACTAACCCAAACTACACCAATTCCCTTCCGTAGAATTCAAAACAACTCTAGGGCTCGAAATTTTCCTCTTTTTCTTTCCGATTTTTTTTTTTTTTTTTGTAACAAACGTGAATAGTAGTTACTACACTTTCAATAGACAATTAACACTATGAAATTGAGTACGAACAATTGATATAAATGATTGGAGTTAGGGTTTTGATGTTACCTTCCTCAAACCGAACTGATGTTTTAACAAACCTAGGCTTTGATACCAAACTGATACGAACCACGCCAACGTGTGATGAAACCCAATACCAATACATTCGGAATTGCTACCCAAGATGCCAAACAATCGAGTGGAAACCTCGACCCGTTGCCTATAAGTGAGGCAAAAACCTTGGTATATTATGTAGATGCCACAATCGGGATGAAAGACTGATTGATAAGTCGGGATGAACGCCACAGAAGAAAATCCGATAAGTTCTAGAGTAGTTCTTTAAAGAACCAAGAGAGGAATTCTCTCAAAAGTGTTTTCAAACTTGTATTTTCTATGTTCTAAACCTTAGGAGCTTTATATTAGGGTTTACAATTCGTAACAATAAAGGCCCAAAACGACATAACATCATTAAGTTGCGTAAAAATAACAAAATAATGACTTAAAGGTCGGCGGCGTCGGAATGAAGGCCGGTGGCCTTGGAGCCAGCGTTGGATATATACACAGCCGTGTATACAGGCCGTGTATGATTCTGTGGATATTCTTGACACCATACACAGTTGTGCCTTTGAACCGTGTATATGACCGTGTATGATTCTGTGTAACCTCCAGACTCCTATACGGCCATGCCTTGTAAAGACACGCCCTCTTCACCCCGTATCCGGTATGGCTTGTACAAGAGCAAGGGCATTCCCATGGTTGTTTCAATCCATTCTAGCTTCATGATTGCTCCAATCCTTTCCGACTTCATAGACATCCTTTATCAACCAGTTAAGTGCTTCCTTTAATCGTTTCGCTCGAGTTCTTGTGATCGGTCCAAGTGGCACTTCAAGAGGATCCACATGCCATCTTCTGGCGTGACTCCCATCATGGATCTCATCAGAAAGAAAGAAGAGAACATGGCAGATGAGAAAAACAATTGGATTCAGGGTGTTGGTAGAGCACTTCGAGAATATACGGTACCTGTTGTTTCAGGTCCTGCAATCAGAAGACCTACGATTCAAGCTAACAATTTTGAGTTGAAACCAGTACTCGTTCAAATGGTTCAATCAAATCAATTTGGAGGATATCCAAATGAGAGTCCCGATGAGCATATTGCAGTATTTCTTCAACATTGTAATACAGTGAAAATGAATAATGTATCCGATGATGTAATTAGGTTACAACTTTTTCCGTTTTCACTTAGAGACAAAGCTAGGGCTTGGTATAATTCACTGCTATAGGACTTTGTAACCACTTGGGCTGATCTCTCATCTAAATTTTTAAGGTGATTTTTTCCACTAGCTATAACTGCTAGGTTAAGAAATGACATCACAAACTTCACTAAGTTTAATGGTGAATCACTTTACGAAGCATGGGAAAGAGTTAAGGAGGCAATTAGAAAATGCCCCCATCATGGATTACCAGATAATCTCCTTATTGAGAATTTCTATCTCAGTTTAGATGAGACATTGAGATCTCTGGTAGATGCTACTTCTGGTGGTGCACTAATGAGTAAGACGTATGATGAGGTTAGTGCTTTGATTGATGACATGACCTCTACTGCACATAATTGGCAACACGTGATAAGCACATACACAATTCACATACATTTGAATGAAAATAGAAAAGTAACCATCACTTTATTATCTTTGTTTTAAGCCAGTCAATCAATATAAAAGTACTCATGACTCTACACACTTTATTTATTAAAAGTTTTATTAATATATATAATTTGATATATTCAAGATACTGCCACCATCGGTCTTGATACTATGGTGTTAGGTATTGCCACTTCTAGCCCCAATACTCATGAGTTATCCTAAAATCTAACTAGATCATTTCATTGTGTAACTTCACTAGAGACAATGTTACATAGAGATTGTTGGGATGTGTCATAGAGATCTACTACCGGTAGCCTTTAGGCCAAGCTAAGCACAAGTAGCAAACAATTATTAACTACATCATGTTTAATCTCATTTAATTACTATACTATTAAGTCCAACATCAAGTAGGGTAATCACATACTTAGAGGAACCAATTTGATTAATCCACAACTATTAACATTACTAGGACCTATTATATAACAAAAGTAAACTAATCATAATACTATCCTAAAGTATTACCTAACACTATTTAGTTTTCTTTCTAAGGGCCTATTTGGCTATTTTCCTACTTATGTTGCATTATTCTAAATTAAAGTGGTTTTAGAATTGAAGAAAGTCATAAAAAGGAAAAGGGTAACATAATACGAAAGTTCTAAGGAAATGTGGCCGTGTAGAAGAACATGGAGAGAAACATGTCCATAGTTGTATATCTTTTTGTGCCAAAAGGCCTCTTGATATGCTCAAGTACGAAGTCGTGTACTTGACCATGTACCTCAACACAAGTAGGTATATAGGTGTATACCTAGCCATATATCCCTGTTTTGTTCATTATTCTACTATTGATGGGAATCAAACATTTCAATGACAGGACCAATTACTTAAGCTAGAACTAAAGTGATGGGAATGAAATCACGGTTCTTACAAAGTTATTCAATGCGGGATGCAAAGCACAAGAATTGGAGGTGGACAAAGGCCGGTGGCTTGCCTCTTAGATAGGCTTCAAGGCTAATGGTTTAGGAGATAGGCCAGCCATCTAGGCCGATAGCGTAGCCACTTAAGCCGGTCCTCAAGGCCAGCAACTTTTCTTCTTAAGCCAGCCTTCAAGGCCTACGACCTATCTACTTAAGTCAGCCACATAAGCCGGCGGCCTAAATGGCAAAGCCAACGGCCTTCTTTTCCTAAGTTGGCGGTGTAGTTTTCCAAAGCCAGCGACCTATGTCGTTAAACAGGTTAAATTGTAGCTTTTCGAATGTTATTTCGTATGAATTTGAGGACTTTTGGACATTTGAGAAAATCTATTGTGAAGTTCATTCTTCAATTTTACTCTTATCAATCTGTGGGATTGTGGTGAGTGACGGTATTAGATTACTGTACGTCATATCAACAAATCCATACTAGGACTACTCTCTTGTTGGTGTATCATATCCTGTAAGGATTTAGGGATTTTATTATGTTCTTGTTCATTATCATTCATTAATTGGATTGTTAGATTCGATTATCGTTGATTGTTGCCTAGGAATTGGAATCATTTGATCCGATCATAGTTTTAGGCACATCATCTTTTGGTATCAAAGCTCAGATTGAGATTAGGGAATTATGTCTATTGGAATTCCTTCGACAAATTAGGGTTCTTGAGATTGTGAAATTGTGGTAATCGATTGTCATTGAATTGGGTTAAAATGTTGATTGTCAATTGGGTTGTATTGTTATTACTGTACGATTCAAATTGGGATTGTTTGTGGAATTCATATCCAATTAAAAGTTAGGGTTTTCATACTTTGGTTGTTGTTGTGGGTTGTGTGTTTGAATTTGGACTGGTTATTGTTGTTTATATGTATTGAAGTTAGGGATTGTATTGTCCGCTGCGTTTGTTTTTTATTAGAACTGAATTGGAAAGTGATCAAAGATTAAAATTGGGAATTATGCCGATTGGAGACTGTTGTAGTTTGTAATTGAATTAGTGTCATTGGAGGATTATTGCAGTGTTTGTAACTTGTGAATTCTATACTGAGTTTGAGTTGAGGATTAAATGAAGGTGGTAATTGGGATTGTGCCCATTAGGGATTGTTGGAGTGTGTGATTGTAACTGTGAAATTCTTGTGTTGAGTGGCAATTCAGTGAAGATGTCAAACAATAATGTTAATAAGGGATTTGGGAATGAGGCCAACAGAGGAGTATAAGGTTATCATGCTACAAGTGGAAGAAGAACAATAGAAGAGCAGTTGTAGGACCTGATTACCATTGTTGCTAATCTAGCAACATGGATTGATCAGATGACCTTACCCCAACAGCTAGTGGCAAATCCACAAGCATTCCCACCTAGGGTAACCCTTAATGCTATGGGTAAAGAAGGAGCAGTAGGAGGAAACAGGTGTAGATAGGTTAGAAGATAGTACCATGCTTACAGAGAGGAGAGGGATGACAATTTTGGGGATGAACTTTATCCTAACCATGAGTTCAGACCGCCTAAGGGTGTAGAGTATGTAAAATTGCAGATGCCTTCATTTACTGGAAAAGGGACCTATAGAGGAGTACCTTCACTAGGAGGATAAGGTAGAAGGACTCTTCGAGTGCTATGAGATTAATGACCATACAAAAGTTCGTTTAGCAGCAGTTGAATTTACAGGGTATGCCGCCTTATGGTGGAAGAACCTTGTGGCCAACAGGAGGAAAGATGATGATGCTGAGATTCATACTTAGCAAGAAATGAAAAGGGTGCTGAGGAAGAGGTTTATACTAGAAAACTACAGGTAAGAGTTATTCGTGTGTCTCCAGACATTAAGATAGGGAGGTAAAATAGTAGATGAGTATGTTCAGGAGTTTAAAACAATAAGGATCTAATGTAGGACAGTTGAACTTCCTGAATAGACCAAATGCGATTTATGTCTAGGTTAAAATATGAGAGAGCATGTATTGTCGAGTTGCAAAGGTATGACACTCTTGATGAGGCCATCCAATTGGCCTTAAAAATTAAGAGGCAGAGGCACTCCAATCAATATAGAGCATCGAGTAACAGGTATAGATCCACTACTCAGTTATATAGATTGGATAATCAGCAGGTTAGAAAGGGGGAATTGATAGGACTATGGAATCAAATGCAACTGTTACTGATAGAGAGAGGGATAGTTCTGGAAAAGGCAAAGCAGTTACAGGGGCTGATATCCGACAAATAGTACTGGGGTCATCAAGTGGAAAGATTCGTTAAACCCAATGCTTCAAATGCATGGGATTTGGACACATGGTTGCTTAGTTTCCCAACAAAAGGGTGATGACTACTATGGAGGTAGAAAATGAGGGTGACAAGAAAGATGTACTTGAGCTTACAGATTTATCAACAATGCTAAAGGAATACTATGAGGATCTAGATGCTGAGGTACATGAGGACAAGGGCAATGATCAATATTTGGCTATTAATGAGCTGTGTAGGGTAATGACTACATCTCCAAATATTGAGGACGTGCAAAGGGGAAACCTATTCCATATTTGCTATAGGGTCCAAGGTAATCTTTGTACCCTTCTTATTGATGGTGGTAGTTGCACTAATGTTGTAGTTGCTGTATTAGTGAATAAACCGCAACTAGTCACTACACCTCATCTTAAGCCCTATGAATTACATTAGTTGAGTGAGCGAGACAGACTACAAGTCACTTAGATGGTTAAGGTTCCAATCAACATAAGAAAAAAGTACTAGGATGTAATTGATTGCGATGTTCTCCTTATATACGCATTACATATATTATTGGGTAGACCTTGGTTATTTGATAGGAAGGTGTTGCATGATGGGTTTAGAAACACCTATGTGTTTCAAAAGGATGGTAAACGGGTTATTTTTAAATCCTATGTCACTAACTAAGGTACATTAAGCCCAAAGGCAAATCAATAAAACCACCAACAAGAAGTCCTTGATAGTAAAGAGGAAGGGACTAAGGGACGACCTAAATAGGGTGAATCAGGTACAAGTGATTTAGAAGCCTTCAGGATAACCGTGACTTTAGGACAACAGACACTTGCAGACTAAGATTTTCAGTCCAAGGGATTCTCATAAATGTGTAACAAAAACAAAGGAACTGTCATATTTGAGGACAAATCTTTCATAGGTCCGAGGAGATGATGGGAATCAAATCACAATTCTTACAAAGTTATTCAACATAGGACGTGAAGCGCAAGAACCAGAGGTGGACACGCTTAGCTACTTGCCTCTTAGACTAGCCTTAAGACCAGCAATGTGGGAGATAAGCCAGCCATCTAGGCTGATAGCATAGCCACTTAAGCCGGTCCTTAAGGCCAGTAGCTTTTCTTCTTAAGCTGGCCTTTAAGGCCGGCGACCTATCTACTTAAGCCAACCACATAGGTTGGTGGCCCTCTTTTCCTAAGCTAATGGTGTAACTTTCTAAAGTCGGCGGCCTATGTCATTAAATGGGTTAAATTGTAGCTTTTCGAATGTTGTTTTTCCTTAGCTATATATATGTTGTTTTGTAAAAATTTAGGGACTTTTAGACATTTGAGAAAATCTATTGTGAAGTTTATTCTTCATTTTTACTCTTATCAATCCATGGGATTGTGGCGAGTGACGTATTAGATTGTTGTGCGTTATATCAACAAATTCGTACTAGGACTACTCTCTTACTGGTGCGTCATATCCAATAAGGGTTTAGGGATTTTATTGTGTTCTTGTTCGTTATCGTTCATTAATTGGATTGTTAGATTCGATTATCAATGATTGTTGCATAGGAATTGGAATCATTTGATCTGATCATAGTTTTAGGTACATCATAAAGGAGTATAGAGTCATATATTGAGAGTCCTACTTGACCAGATGGAACTCGAAGAAAATCACATAGTATCTTCATTCTTCTTACATGATTGTTTTACTTTTAATCAAATACATTTGTCAATACTTAGGGACAATAATAAGGCGGTGCACATACTTAGGTCGATGGCTTGTTCCTAGACAACTTACACATTATTAGGCCAATTTGCTTTGTGTTTCTTTTTTTTTTAGTCTACACTTGTTTCTTCTAAAGGGCTACTATAAAGACTTCGTAAAAGAAGAAAAAAAAGATAGATTTTGGGACATTTTTCTATAAGATACATGAGCGAGTCTTCTCCTCATTTTCACAACTCTTATCGATCTTTGATTATGGTGAGTTGAAGTTAGGAATTATTGTGTGTTATATAAAAAAAAAACAGAGCTTGGTCCATCCTCTGCTAGTGTGTTACATCTGGTAAGAAATTGGATGTTGTTGCACGATATCTACATTATTCAATTTGGTGGGTATTGCAAATTATCTTTGGAATATCAATACTTGTCTTGATTCCTTCTTATATTTCGATATATCATAATTTTAAAATCAGAGCAAGGTTAAGAGAAGGGCTTGTAACATAAGTTGCTTGATTGGGAATTGAAAAAAAATTAGGGTTTATGTCGTGAGTGTACCATGTATTGCTTGAATTTGAATTGAAAATAGGTTATTGCATGATTTATGTCGTTGGTTAATTGATTGTTGAGAATTGGAATTAAACAAAGGTTAAAATTAGGGTTTATTCCATAGATTGTACCATAGTTGTGCCATAGTTGCGTGATTGTGGAGTACAATTAGGTTTGTATCGTGGGTTGCTTGTTGTGAATTGAAATTGATTAAGATTGAATTTAGAGTGTACGTATTATGGTTGTGTGATTGTGATTTGGGAATTGAATAAGGGTTGAGATTTAGGTGTGTGTTATGATTCACATGATTGTGGATTGGTAATTGAGTAAAGGTTGAGATTTAGGTTTATGTAGTGATTTGGGAATTGAATTAAGGTTAATATTAGGTTGTGTTATAGTATGTGTGATTGTTATTTAGGATATTTAGGTTAAGATTATAATTCAACAATTACGTCAAATGATAGTGTGAATGGAGGAATTGGGGATGAAGCTAATAGTCAAGTTGGAGGAGGAGGTCAAGGACGTCGTACTGTAGTTGGTAGGAGAAACTTAGAAGAGTGATTACAAGATCTAACCACCATTGTTGCTAATCTAGCCACACGGGTTGATCAGATAACATTTTCACAATAGCTAGTAGCAAATCCACCTACACCCCCACCTCATGTAGCCATTAATGATGCTTGTAGGGAAGGAGCATTAGGAGGTAATAGAGGAAGGCGATTTGGAGGAAATTACCATGCCCACCTAGAAGGAAGAGATGATAACTTTAAAGATGAATTCTATCATAACCATAAGTTCAGGCCACTTAGGGGTTTAAAGTATGTGAAATTACAAATGCCTTCATTTACTGGAAGAGGATCTGTAAAAGATTATCTTGATTGAGAGGAAAAGGTAGAAGGGCTTTTTGAATGCTATGAGATTAATGACAATACCTGAGTACATCTAGCAGTAGTAAAGTTTACAAAGTAGGCCACCTTATGGTAGAAAAACACTATGGCTAGTAGGAGGAGAGATGGTGATGTTTAGAATCGTACTTAGTAGGAGATGAAGCGGGTTATGAGGAAGAGATTTATCCTAAAGCATTATAGGCATAAGTTATTCATGTATCTCCAAACATTGAGGCAAGGAGGCAAAACCATGGACAAGTATGTCTAAGAATTTGAAACATTGATGATTCAATGTGGAGCTATTAAGCCTCCTGAGCAAACGATGGCACGATTTATGTCAGGCCTAAAATATGAGATTACTTGTATTGTAGAGCTGTAGCAATATGACACCCTTGATGAAGCCATCTAGCTGGCCTTGAAGTTTAAGAAGTAAATGCATTCTAATCCTTATAGAATGACGAGTAACAAGTATGGATCCTTTAATAAATTGTATGGTTTAGACCATAAGAATGTTGATAAAGGGGGATGTGGTAAGAATGTGGAAAAGAATGCAGTTATTACAAATGTTAAAGGGGGGAAAAATTTTTCTAAAAAAGGGAAGGTTGTTGCTAGAGCTAAAAATAAGCAGATAATAGCTGGGTCATTAGGAGGAAAAACTTGTGAAATCAAATGCTTCAAATGCTTGGGTTTTGGGCATATAGTTGCTCAATGTCCAAACCAAAGGGTGATGACTGCTATAGATAATCTTGAATAACAATAAAAGAAATCCAAATAATTATAGAAAGAAAAATATGTGAAAGTCAAGCCTAAAATATATATATATATATATATATATATATATATATTGATAAAGAAAAACATTACGTAAAAAAAAGAAAAGAAAGAAAAGTAACGATTAAAATATAGGAGTAAATAATAAACATAATGACCGAAACTAAATACAAAAAGATAACAAGGAGAGAAGTCAAAATTGTAAACACTTGGAAATATATGATTATCTAATATTATTAAAATATAAAGCCAAGGTCAAACAAGTAATTATCATTAAAACAAGGGGATTAAATACCTACAAGGATCAATCCAATTTGATTAGGTAAGCGATTCTAATGATTGAGTTATTAATTTTGACAATAGAATTGAGGGTTAAACAAATTTTTATTATATGATTTATAGAATTCAAATCAAGGAAAGGGGTGGAACAAGCATAGAATCAAGCAATTGAGGGTTTAAATCAAGGATTGAGACAATTAATTACAACAATCCACTTAATGTATTAGGATTAACAAAATTTAAGATCCACTTAGAATTTGGATCATAGAAACCTAACTGAGGAATGAATTGGAGAAGATGAAAATTAGTTCATGAGGAACAGTGTAGTACACAGTTAGGTATACACCCGTATACCTGCCCATGTAGAAATACACATTGTGTAAAGAAAGGTACATAGACAAGAGACACCCTTGTGTACTTAGGCGTGTCAAATCATAAAAATACATAGAAAGGTATACGTTTAACTACACGACTGTGTACATATGCGTGCTAAAATACCATAGAAAGATACACAGCTACAATATATAGCCGTGCATCTAACCATGCTAAAGTACATGACCTAAGGCATGGTTGTATATCTAGAGAAATTATTATATTCAATTTATTTTCTATCTATTAGAATTCCCATGCAACCTAAACACTTAGTATAATCGTAGAAATTATAGTAGAATAAGAGAAGGAACCTTATAATAGTTAAGTAAATAGAATTGAGTAACTTAAACTATACCTAGATTAGTACTAAAAGTGAATTATTGGTATTTTGATAGGTTATGGTTTAGCTATTAGTCTAGGACATGTGCTTAAGACTACGTTTCCAAGTACATGTCATATTTGTTGTTACCTATGATTATTAGGATAATTATGAAACTAGAATAATTTATATTGGATTGGATTAAGCTATTTATTGTTTGTGCTTAGCTTTGCCTAGGAGCTTATAGTGGCAATTCCCTAGGGAGCATCCGAGCGATCCTTATGTGATCTTATCTCTAGTGAAGTCGTGCTTGGAAATGATCTGGGTAGCTTTAAGGACTCATGAGTGTTAGGACCCATAGTAGTAGTTCCCAATACCATATTATGTATTAAGTAAGTGTATATATGGTTTGGCCAGATCATGAGTACCCCATTGTTGTTTTATGAATTAAATGAAATAATAACTTGTTGCATAATGTTTGATGTCTGCATTGAAGCATGTGATTTAATTTATGCTTGTTCATGCGTGTGTGTTTGTAGGTTATACGTATTAGGCATTAACTCACCCTTCGAGGGTTTTTTTTTTTTTATAGTTGTAAGCGTAGATGAATACACTACCCATGATGGGGACCTAAGGTCAAATGTGCAAGATGGGGGTAACATAGATTTCTTTTATTATTATAGTGACTAATTGAAGATTTATCTTTAAAGCCATTGAAATAGTAATGAGACTTTTTTGGAATATAAAGGATTCGAGCATTTATAATAAGTGATATCTAGAGTATTTTAAGTCAATGTATTAAGAGCTTTTTAAGATATATGTAGATTGTGAATGGGATTTAATTGAGTTATTTATTATATAGTTAAATGTTATCTTGATTGTGATTAACAAGAAATACAGATTTTGTGGTAAAGAGTAGAGTTAAGAGCCTTAATGTGTCCTTACCTAATAAGGACACATAGAGGGCTACAGCACTGATGAAGATCACATTAGGATGATTGGTCCAAGGATGATCAAGGACAAGATAAAGAGTTGGGAATAAAGAGTACGCGCATATTCAAAGTGCGGATCTCAAGGACAGAAGTCAAAGACGAAACTAAGGGCTAATAGCTTCAAGATTGTTAAAGACTGCTGGCTTAAGTGGCCGATGTAGAAATGGAGTGAAGAACGACTTGAAAGCTGTCGGCCGCTCATAAAAGCCAATTCAACATGTAATTTAAGCCTCCAACTTAGGTAGGAATTATAGGCCGGCTTTAGCCAAATTTAAGCCACCAACGTATATTGTTTTCTTTAGTCACAACTAGGCTTTTCTATACATATTTATGTGTTTTTGTTGTGAGACTATAAATAGTCGTCACACATACATTTGTAAGGATCTATTGGCAAAGTCTATTAATAAAATAGAGAGAGATTTCTCTTTAGTTCTTTGAAGAACTAGTTAAACTTATCAGATTTTGAATCCGTGGCATTCATCCCTTAATTTATCAATCGATCGTTCCATAATCGATTGTAGCATTATTGCATATACTAAGGTTCTTATCTTGTTTATAGACAAAGGGTCGTGGTGTCCATCGTTCTTGATAGATCCATAGCTTGTGAGATTAGCAAATCGAGTGTCGGGTTTCATCACGAGTTGGTGAGGTTCGCATCAAGCATCCCAAGTTTTGGGGTGTTACAACTTAAATGGTATCAGAGCAGAGATTTGATGATCCTTAGAAATTAGGTGATGATTAATAGGTATAGGATTCAAACGATAGAAAGTAGGTTATGATCTTTAGAGGGAATAGGTATTAGATCTATAGGATGGTGAGATATAAAGAGAGTAGGAGAAGCTATAGGATGATTGCTTTTGTTTAGTAATTTATTTTATTATTATTATTACTTGTATTTGCAATTCTCTACAGCTTTCATATATAAGTATATAAGTATGTGTAAAGGTATATATGTGTATACCGACATACAGTAACATTAACATTAAATTGATATTGACTATTGGGTCTATCCAATTGTCTCTTCTTAAATAAAATGCCTCTAAAAAGAATTATCTGATCATGCTCAACAAGAAGTGCTAGGCGTGGCTACCCAAATGAAGGAAACATCTATGGTCAACAACCACAAGGGGGATAAGGTTAAATAGTATACCAGATCACCCAACTTTTGCAGATTGTGAACAACCTTGTTGACACAACAACAATAAGCTCAAAATGTCCTGCAAAATGGAGTTGAAAAAGAACTAATAAGCTTTAACAAGTTCATTGGATAGTAAAGGAATTTAACCCTAGAGTAGATGACCTGATTGAAGCAAAGAATTAGATGCAGGAAATTGAGAAGACATTTGTTACCTTCAGGATACCTAAAGATAGAAAGGTAGACTATGTTGCATTTATGCTTAAGGAAACTGCAACAAAATGGTGGGTGTTAGTTCCTAGACTAGCAAGAGAATGTGTGAACTAGATGGGGCTTGGGGACTATTCTATGATGTGCTTAAAACCAAGATTAAGCACATATAAAACCAATTTGAAAGACAATCAAACTAGTCTCAATCTCATGAATAATAGTGTCAATTTCCAATGAATGTAACCAATTCTTCAATTAGGATGTGTTCAATCTTAAATCCAAATATGATATAGCTCTGATACCAAAAGATGATGTGCCTAAAACCAAGGTCTAAGTACATGCAAATGAACCAAACCAACAATTTCAATACACAAGTTCAAACCGGTTCATAGGGCATAAAAATTGCATGAACCCTAGATGAATTAGGTGAACCGATTGCTATAATTCATGAAATGAATATCACAATGATGTTTTCCCCAATGAAGATCATGAAATATACTTGAAAAACACGTGAATAATTCACAGGATCAACAAGAACAACTCCAAAATCAACCTTTCCAACAAGAGCTAATTCACGCCACAAGATGGAGTAAAATTTGATGGTGATAACAAATGCTAAGATCCAATCAATTAAGTAATAATAATTTGATTACAAATGCAATCAAATCTGACCAAGAAACTTCCAATTCAACCCTAGATATTACACACTAGAGAAGAAAAGAAATCACAACAAAATGAAATTGATATTACTCACAATTTCAAGTGTTGCACTCACCACAATTTCAACTCTTGGGATTGAAATTGATAAGAGTCTAATGACAATTAGGAAGAGCCCTAATCCTCACGAAAAAGTGTATGTTCAAATCTGAAAATGGCCTCCTCAAACCCTACTTTAAGCAAGTATTTATACTTTCTCCCTTTAGGGTTAGAAAATGCACAAAATTACAACTATGCCACTTTTAAGGTAGCCGGTCCTAAACGACAATTACAAACAAATGAAAGTGTCCCAAAAGAAAGATTACAACATAAATATTCCAAAGAAATAATTATAAATAAAAATAGTCTTCATCATGCTAGCTCTTTTATAGGATTCGTCGGCTCAGCTTATTGCCGGTTCAAGTCGGTCCATAGATAACCCAAAAGCTAAGTCTGAGTGAGTTTGTCCATCGTCCTATAAAATATGATAAGTGTGCCTGTTGGAATATATAATACATGAATAAGATAAAAGTGGTTAGTAAACAAATAATTCTAGGGTCAATTTGCTCAAAATGGGCCCTCATCGCCAAGATTCGAAATCCTTTAGTTCTTGCCCCAATGATAGGTTTTGTTGGATTTTGATTCCTATCATTCTATTAGAAATATTTCCCTAAAAGTTCTAGAGATATAATGGAGAATGTGTATTACAACTGTGAATAAGGGAGGAGAATAATAGAAAAATATGAGGCAAAATTGAATCACTAAATTCAATTCCTACCTAAGATGGTCTATGCTGATCATAGATCTATGGTAAGAAGATTTTTTAGGAGATTGGAGTTAAGTCTCCAACAAGAGGTTAGAGCCTTCTAGCTAACCACATATGTTGAAGTGGTTGATAAGGGAAAGTATTTGGAATAGAGGAAAAGAAGAATAGAGGAATAGTTTAATTGTAGAGTAGGGTAAGCTTTAGGTAAGAGACCTGCCTCAAGTGTGATTGTACATGATAAGGGCAAGAAGCCCTAAATGTTCTAATGTAGATCTTAGATTACCACAGCCCTTCCTTTACAAATTAGACCGGTGCCTTTAGCACTTCCTACAACAACCCATACAATCAGATGCACTCAGTGTTATGGGTCCCCATGAACTAAGGAAATTGATAGGAATCAAAATTCTATGAGACCTATCACTAGGGCAAGAACCAAAGGGTTACAAAATTTGGCGATGAGGGTCCTCTTTGAACAAACTAACCCTAAAAATATTTATAGACTAACTTCTTTTCTATTACTTATTTGTTGTGCATTCCAACTGATATACTTATCGGTTTTTACAGGGCGATGGATAAACTCGCTAAAGCTCAGCTTATGGGTTATTCATGGACCGACATAAACTAAACAAGAACTGGTCCAACAAATTGTTCACTTGAATTAAAGAACCGCCCCCTTGAAGACCATTTAAATATGTAATTGTTGCTATGAGAACTGACCATTTTGTTTATTTTATACTTATAATTTTGATTTTTGGAATCAGCTACCTAGTGGCAACTTTGTAATTTTTTGGTTTGTTTTACCCTAATAGGAGCAAGTATAAATACTTGCTAACTAGGGTTTTTAGGGAGCTTTTTGATAATTTGATAAAAATACAAACACTTATCATGAGAGTCACCCTCTTGCTAGCATCAACTCTTATCAATTTCTTTAGAAATTGTGGCGAGTTTGGCTTAGAATTCTTGTGAGTAATATCAAGAGTTTCTAAGTTGCATCGTATTATTACTAGTGTGTAATATCTAGTGATAATTGGTTGATCTTGTTATGTGTTCTTTAACACCAAATTAGGGTTCATGTATTACTAGGATTACAAGCTAATTTTAGAGATGTTCCTTCGTAATTAAATGGTAATAGAATTCCCTTGTAGTACTTCTAATTTGGTTCATGCCATTTGAGGAAGTTCATCTTTTAATTCATGCTAATTTTAAGTCTAATTGACTATTTATGTGATTGATTAATCATTTGTATCTTGTGTTTGTGAATTTGGAATTTCAAGCACATCATAATTTAGTATTAGAGCAAATCATATTTGAAGCACTTGGAATCATGCCATATTGTGGGTTTTTGTTTAATTGTTCCTTCAATTGCAATTGTGTGCTTGTGAATTTGGAATTTCAAGCAGATCATAATTTAGTATCAGAGCATAGGATTTGAGGAAAGGAATTGTGTGAACTTCATTTAACAATTGGGGTTCTTGAAGTTGATTTCTTAATCCAAAATTGTTGAAGTGATTTGTAGTAGTGATTGTGGATTTTGTTGCATTCTTCTTGTTGTTGAATTGGACGTAGAATACTTGTGGTAGAATTGTTTTGCTTGAACTTGCCATGAGGAAGTGATGAGAGCCATAATGGGAGCCAAGCTAGAACATGGAATGTGGATCCTCTTGAAGTGCCACCTGGACCGATCACAAGAACTCGAGCAAAACGATTCAAGGAAGCACTTAACGGGTTGATAAAGGATGTCCACGAAGCCGGAAAGGATTAGAGCAACCATGAAGCCGGAAAGGATTGGAACAACCATGAGAATGCTCTTGCTCTTTGTCGAGTCTAATTTTTGCATCCCCATTCCTAATCCGATCTAGACTAGACCCTATGCTCATCTAATGTAGATCCTCGACTTGAGTTAGGAATTTCGTTTGATTTTTGGAGTCGCCACCCAACTGTTGTTGGGAAATATTGAATTAAGACTAAAGGAGCGGATTAGTCTTAATTTGGACCACTAGTCGTCGTTATTTCCTCTTCTCGTTTTTTAAAAGAGGAAAAGGGAAAACCAGAGTTTCTAAGTCCGGAGGCTAACCTATTATAACCTAACGGTTACCACCTAATCTCCTACAATTGTTCTTATTTAGAAATGTGTTTTATTGTGTTTCTATTACTTTTTATTATGTTTTTGAATTATTTCAAGAAAATGATTTTCCATTCATTTTATGGGTTGACCCGAATGGGTGCCTACGTACCTGATACTCAGGATCAAACAAGCCATAGTTTGCTTTTCTGAAAACTTTAAGTTTGTTTGTGAATTTTAGTTTTTGAAATCTCTTTTGATTTATGTTCTAACCATTTTTGGGATTTTTTTTTTTAAATCTAAGCCTTAGCTTTAATTTGATTTTGAAAATGATTTTTGGAGGAAAACATCAATTTTGGATTTATTTGAGGAAAAGGATTTTTCTAAGTGCTAAAACTCATTTTTTATGATTCTTTTATAATTTTTGAATTTTCATGATTTTTTTTATTTTTATGATTTTTTTATAAATTTTTGTGTTAAGAATTTTATCCTAAGTCATTATCTATCCTATTTTAAAATCTAAAATTTTATTATTATTTTCCTAATATTTTTATTACTTTTCAACATTTTTATTTTTTTTTCTTCTTCTTCTTTTTTTATTTTATTCATTATTTATTATTTACATTTTTCTACATTATTAAATCCTAAAAATCTAATTTCTACATTTTCCTACTTATGGAAATAAAGCATGAAACATAAATATATAACTAAATAAATAACCAACCAATAAATAATCAAATAATAAATGAAACAAATACAAATAAAATAAATAAACAAAATTCAAAAAAAATAAATAAATAATCTGGAAAATTCGACTTACTTGGATCCGGGTCGGTGCGCAGGTCGGGTCGGTCGGGTCGAATCGGGTTGGGTCGGATCGGTCGGACACGGCGGCGGAGAGGGCTCGTTCACGACTTTCCGGCAGTCTTTTGCAACCGGTGAGGTGTCGAATCCTAGCTTCTTGAGGGTGCCAAATCCAATGGTGGCGGTGGTTTGCTCCCATATCGTCTCCTAGTGGTGGTTCAACTCCGGTCGGCAATCGCGATTTTGGGTCTCCTCCAATTTGCACTCTTTTCTCACTTTCTCTCAATTCTGATTGGTGTGTTGGCTTCCTCCCTTCGATTCCTATTTATAGGCACTTGAAACCGAGCTGGATAAGCTCGGATTTCCTCCCATCGAAGCTAATCGGATTTTTGGTTAAAAAAACCAATTCCGATTTGTGTAAATCCTTTGATTTGTTGTGGTTTCATTCCAATTAGATAATGTTTATCTTATTTCTGTTGAAGATCTGTTGGATTTGTGCAAAAAATCGAATCAAAACAGCCGAAATTCGAATTTTCTCTTCCGCCGGCAATCTCGGGCCCGAGGTAGAAGATGATCACGCGCCCGGCGCGTGCGCTCCCTCCGGCTAATCGGATGCTGCCACGTGTCCTGGATAAGTGAAAAAATTGAAAAACGCGGAAACTGCTCCTCCCGCGATTTGAACCCACGACCGAGCCCCCCTGCGCATACCTTAGCCCGTGGTCCGGACCAGCTAGGCTAGCCCACTTTCCTGATTTTTCTAATTTCGCAAATTGCATATAAGCAACGCGATTTTTTTATTTTTTTTGTATTTTTTGAAATTTCAAAAATTTTTAAAAATTGTTTATTATTTATTATTGCCATTTCTGAAATCATTTTTCAAAATTGATGTTTTTTCCTATTTATTTTTATTTTTTGAATATTTTTAATTATTTATGCTAAATTAGGGAAAAATTGGAAAAAATTGAAAATTGATTATTATTGATTATTATTCATTCTTAGGGTAAAAATGGGGTGTTTACAGCTGCCCTTCTTTGTAGTAAAGTTTGAAAAACTTAACTACAAAGATTAAAAGGAAGATGCCATTTTTGGCCTCTTGAATAGATAATACAGTCCTAACAATTTAGAGTCATGTTCCCTCCCCAAAAAGTGCTTTATGGGCTGACTAATTGGCGATAGGAAACACCTCAAGCATTGTGTGGAAGAAATGATGATAGAAAGCGTCTTATCAGACTAGCAACCTTGGAAAGAAAATTTACTTAGGAAGCACCCTTATGAGCTAGCTACCTGTCAACAGAAGCGTCTTGTTAGATTAGCAACTGTTTGGAAGAATATTTCCAAAAAGTGCCCCAAGAGCTGACTAATCGGGAGAATCTAGGAAAGTGCCCCTCATAGGCTGACTAACCTTAAGATAGATTTTTAGGAAAGTGCCCATCTTGGGCTGATTAACCTATGGTAGAGTGTCTCAAAAAGTGCCTTTATGAGCTAACCTTAAGAACGGATTTTTAGGAAAGTGCCCATCTTGGGCTGACCAACCTATGATAAAATTAATTGAACTGTCTCAAAAAGTGCCCTTATGAGCTGACCTTGAGAACAGATTTTTAGGAAAGTGCCCATCTTGGGCTGACTAACCGATGATAGAGTCGTCTCAAAAAGTGCCCTTATGAGCTGACCTTGAGAACAACTTTTTAGGAAAGTTCCCATATTTGGCTGACTAACCTATGATAAAATTGATTGAACTGTCTCAAAAAGTGCCCTTATGAGCTGACCTTGAGAACAAACTTTTAGGAAAGTGCCCATCTTGGGCTGACTAACCTATGATAGAGTTGTCTCAAAAAGTACCCTTATGAGCTGACCTTGAGAACAACTTTTTAGGAAAGTGCCCATATTGGGCTGACTAACCTATGATAAAATTGATTGAACTGGCTCAAAAAGTGCCCTTACGAGCTGACCTTGAGAACAGATTTTTAGGAAAGTGCCCATCTTGGGCTGACTAACGTAGGATAAAATTGATTGAACTGTCTCAAAAAGTGCCCTTATGAGCTAACCTTGAGAACAGATTTTTAGGAAATTGCCCACATTGGGCTGACTAACCTATGATAGAGTTGTCTCAAAAAGTGCTCTTATGAGCTAACCTTGAGAACAACTTTTTAGGAAAGTGCCCATATTGGGCTGACTAACCTATGATAAAATTGATTGAACTGTCTCAAAAAGTGCCCTTATGAGCTGACCTTGAGAACAGATTTTTAGGAAAGTGCCCATCTTGGGCTGACTAACCTATTAAAAGGAATGTTTAGACAAGTGCCGAACTATGGGCTAACTCATCTTATGCTTTTGAATATGCTTTATGCTGACTGAGCTAAATGATGTGATACCTTTCATGATATGATGATAGTTATTTATTTTTTCATTGTGCTTACCAGTTTTATCGTGGATAGTAACCAAACAACCGAACCCTCGGGCTGGTTTACTTCTGCTTCATTTCTTCTTATCTTGGCACGGGGTTGAAAATTTTGTTGTGCTCCCTTTCTTTATGTACATGGCTTTTTTTATGGTAATGTTATCCTACTAATGCATTCAGTTCTAATGCTCAAAAGTAAATAGAATTATATCACAAACTATATTAAGATTCATTATCATTTTAGTGTTTATCTTTCATTGGTGAAGTGGTGAGTAATGTGTTTAGGAGTATCTGTGGTGATGGGAATTGATTTGGATTATCGACCATTCAGGAATATTAACTTTGTTTGTAAAAAGTAAAAACTCGACTTAACGAAATTTATATCGAATGTTGGCTTTCATAAACATTGGCAAAATTTTGATTCCCTTGCCTAAGGATAGTACATCTTTACAGCATCTGTGTTAATGGGGTCTCTCAACTCTGGACCATCCATTTGAGTCAGTATCAAAGCACCTCCTGACAGAACCTTTTTCACCACATAGGTGCCTTCATAGTTTAGGGTAAATTTCCCTCTGGAGTCTTGGGCATTCGGGAGAACCTTCTTTAGTACTAGATCCCCCTCCTTGAAGTATCGAGGTCTCATCTTCTTGTTAAACACTCGGGCTATTCTTTGTTGGTAACACTGGCTATGACATAGTGCGGTAAGCCTTCTTTCATCAATCAGATTCAGTTGATCAAGCCTCTTCTTTACCCAATCTGATTCAGTTAACTGAGTTTCTGACAGGATTCTGAATGATGGTATTTCAACTTCAACTGGTAGCACCGCTTCTGTACCATATACCAATGAATAAGGGGTGGCTCCCTTAGATGTTCTTATTGAAGTCCTATAAGCCATGAGAGCAAACGGTAACATTTCATGCCAATCTTTGTAAGTTGTTGTCATTTTCTCGATGATCTTTTTGATATTTTTGTTAGCTACTTCTACTGCCCCGTTTATTTGAGGTCGGTAGGGAGTTGAATTTCTGTGGTTTATATGGAATTGTTGACATAAACCTGTCATTGATTTGTTGTTGAGATTGGTACCGTTGTCGGTGATGATGGACTCAGGAACTCCATATCGGGCTATTATGTCCCTTTTCAAGAAGCGGACTATTACCCCTTTTGTGACATTGGTATATGACGAAGCTTCTACTCATTTGGTGAAATAATCGATCGTTACTAGTATGAATTTGTGGCTGTTAGATGTTGTCGGAGTGATCGGGCCTATTATGTCGATTCCCCACATGGAGAAAGGCCATGGTGCTGATAACAAGTGTAGCTCGTTGGGTGGAGCATTTATCCGGTTTGCGTAGACTTGACACAGATGATAGTGCTTGACATATTTTATGCAATCTGATTCCATGGTCAACCAATAATATCCTAACCTCATGATTTTTCGGGCTAACATGTAGCCATTCATATGAGGTCCACATACTCCCTCATGTACTTCCTTCATCAGTTCGCATGCTTCATTTTTGTCCACACATCTCAACAAGGTGGTATCAAATGATCTCTTGTAAAGTATGGACCCACTTAATAGGAAATGGCTTGCTAACCTTCTGAGTGTTCTTTGGTCATTCTTGCTAGCCATTTCGGGGTATTTACCTTCTTGGAGAAAAGTCTTGATGTCGTGATACCAGGGCTTATCATCTTGTACTTTCTCAACGGTTAAACAGTAGGCGGGCCGACTTTCGATGTCTATTTTCATCGGTTGAACTTCGGCTCCCCCTGTTATCTGGATCATAGATGCTAGTGTGGCTAGTGCATCTGCGAATTGATTCTGAGTTCTCGGGATGTATGTGAAAGTGATTGCCTTGAATTCTTCGATTAGCTCTGTCAAGTGTTGATGGTACGGTACCAGTTTGGGGTCTTTAGTCTTGTATTCCCCTCTTGTCTATAGTATGATGAGCGACGAATCTCCATATACTTCTAACTCGCGAATTCCCATTTGGCAAGCCATTTTGAGGCCAAGAATACATGCTTCATATTCTGCGATGTTATTAGTATAGGGAAATTTAAGTCTCGTCGCTGCAGGGAATTAAGTGCCGTCCGGGGATATCAATACTGCCCTAACCCCACAACCGAATACATTGGCAGCTCCATCTAAAAAAAGTTTCCATTTTGGGTTCTACTCTATCCCAAAGTCTTCTACCGGCCTATCTTCCACTGTCAATATATTCTCATCCGGAAATTGGGCTTGTAGTTCTTGGGAATCTGTCTCGACAGGGTGTTCCGCCAATTGATTGGCTAAGGCTTGCCCTTTCATCAAGTTCTGATTTATGTATGTGATGTCGAACTCGGATAGGAGCATTTGCCACTTAGAGATTCTCCCTATCAAGGCTGGTTTCTCTGCCAAGTATTTCAAGGGATCATGTCTTGTCAGCAATTCAATATGGTAGTAAAGGGTGTATTGCCTTAGTCGATGCATGACCCAGATTAAAGCACAACACGTCTTCTCCACCTCTGAGTACCTCTATTCCCCATCTGTGAACTTCTTGCTCAGATAATATATGGAACGCTCTCTTCCCTCATCATCTTTCTGCCCTAGCACACATCCCATAGATTCAGGGAGTATAGTGAGGTATAAGAATAAGGGCTTTCCTTATTTCGGGACTATCAAGACCGGAGGTTTTGCAAGATAGTCTTTGATTGTTTTGAATGCCTCTTCGCGTTTGTCGTCCCATTCTATTGTGGCATTCTTCTTCAACAGACAGAATAATGGCCGGCATTTGTCGGTGAGCTATGAGATAAAACGAGCTATATAATTTAATCTTCCCAATAAGCTTCTTACTTCTTTAACAGATCGTGGGGAAGGTAATTCTAATATGGACTTTACCTTGTCAGGGTCGATTTTAACGCCCTCCTGGCTTATGACAAACCCTAATAATTTCCCCGTTGTGACCCCGAAAGTACATTTTTCTGGGTTTAACTTGAGTTGGAATTTTCTCAGTCGTTTAAACAATTTCCTCAGGATATCTATATGGCTTTCTCCTTCTTTGGATTTGGCTATCATGTCGTCGACATATACTTCAACCTCTCGATGCATCATATTGCGAAGTATAGCGACCATGGCTCTCTGATACGTTGCCCCGGCGTTTTTCAAACCAAAGGGCATGACTTTGTAACAGAAAGTTCCCCATGTTGTGATGAAAGTCGTTTTGGTTTTGTCTTCCTCAGCCATTTTTATTTGGTTATATCCTGAGAAACCGTCCATGAATGAGAAGAGATGGTTTCCCGCAGTGTTGTCTGCTAGAACATTAATGTGGGGTAGGGGGAAGTTATCCTTTGGAGTAGCTTGATTTAAGTCCCGAAAGTCTATGCATACGCGTACTTTTCCGTTCTTTTTCATGACGGGGACTATATTTGCTACCCATTCTGGGTAGTCGGATACTTCAATGAACCCTACTTCTAGTAGTTTCTTGACTTCTTCTTTGATTTTGAGTAAGATGTCCAGCCTAAATCTTCTCAGTTTTTGTTTTTTAGGTTTGACATCTTCCCTTGTGGGAAGCCTGTGAACTACTATTGACTGGTCTACCTCTGGCATGTCACCATATGACCAGGCAAACACATCTGCATATTCCGTTAATAGCTCAGTTATCTCACGTTTTTGCTCGGTACTCAAACTAGTCCCGATTTTGAGGTTCTTAGGGTTTTCCATGCTTCCTAGATTTACTGTCTCCACAGGCTCGTCAATCCAGATTCCGCTTTGTTCATGTTTTTGCCAAATTTCTTGTATTATTTCGTGGTCTAGGATATCGCCTTCAACAACTGACCCAGCAGCATTGGAAACGATATCAACATTTTTACTTTCTACTTGCGCGAAATATCCCTGATGTTCGATGGTAGGTGATCTGAATAACATAAAAGTGAAAGCATATATGTAAGACGAAAACAAACTGTAATTGAATTTGATAAAGAGTCTCAATAAAATTTGCTTAATAATTTTTCTCTACTTTCGAGCTAACCTAGCGCTACTGATAGGATAACAAAACCAATTATTCAGAGCCGGATGCTGGTTGGACGTGTGAGGGATTGATTTCCCTTTGCTGGCGTCACCCTCACTTATCGGAGGCTCTTGAATAATATTCGCTCTTTGGAAAGATTGTTGGAGAGGTGGAATGCACATCTGGGCATCGATTGGCTTCTCCTTTACTCTGCCTTTGACACCTTTTGCTTGCGCTTCTTCCCTGGCTGTAGGAACGTAGTCAGTGCTAGTCTTATTGCAGTTGTCGCTGTTTGCCATTTTGGTCTTTGAGCGGGTAATGAATTGGGCTTCTAGGAGGGTTCGGTTGCTTGGAAGCTATTTTGATACATGGACGCGCATTTTGTTTTTTTTTTTTTTTTAGTGTAATGTATGCAAAATGATATGCATGTGTCACGCGGATGCTAAAAATTAAAGGGTTGGCAATTGATTGACAATGTAATATTGAAACTTTACTTTTATTAATATTAAAAATTTTGGAGTTCGATAATCAAAATAAAAGATTACAAATAATGATCTATTTCCTACCTCTTTTAGTCTTCTGTTGTGGAGGCTCAGACTTCTCATTGATGACAGCTTCTAATTCTTTGACTTTGGCTTGGGTCTTCTCCAATTGTGCTTCCAAGGCCTTGTTCCTTTGGTCGGATTCTTTGAAACGTCCCTTCCAGATGTCTTTCTTATGATCTGCAGCTTCAAAGTATACTTCCATTCGGGCCTTGACCTGTTCTAGGTATGCTTCTATCTCTGGATTGATCTTATCTAGTCTTGGTTGGGTGACGTCTGGAACCCGGTATGCTCTTTCCCCTGTCTGGTAGAGCTGGCAGATTACAAACTCTCTGGTGGCTCGGTGTTTTCCCACTTCGCCATCTAATTCCCCGAGGTCCACATTCGGGCTTTCAATTCTGGCTTCCCAAAGTGCTTTGACCTCTTCCAGCTTAGCAAACTTCTCGGCTACCAATAGGCTCGGATCTTGGTATTCAAAGGTGACTGCTTCCAGCGGCGGCCGATAAACTATATCTTGGATGGTACCAAACTGGCGGACCACTGAGTTGGGGTGATATCCAACACATCCGCTGATTCCGATTAAAGGTACTGCTTGGAAGTTTCTACAGGTCAAGATGATTTTGTTACAGCAACTCCACCTGGCTGTCCACAGAATATCTGAAGCTCCTAAGCAGCTCTACCCAATTGTGGCTGGTAAGGTCGTCGGGCAGCTTCACCTTTTCTATACATGAGTTTACGAGATCCACCTACTGGGCTAAGGTTTTTCGGACCATGTTCAGCCCGAAAGACTTAAGGTGGCTTACAAACCAGATCAGCAGAATGTTGAGGCTCGAGTGGAGAATCCCATGGCCTTTCTTCTTGAGGAAATTTAAGTTCCGGATCTATTCAGCCAGTAGAGCTGGGATGTAAGATCTTCCCTCCAGAAATTGGGTCACCAGCTTTGCTACCCGGTAGTGAATATAGAAGGTCCTGGTGGGGAACAGTATGGTGGCGAAGGCTGTCAAGATAAAAGCGTTCACCCTTCTCTATCTGTAAGTTTTGAGGTCCCCACATAGTATGTTCTTCCTATCCCTATTGTCCTCTCGGGCGATGAACCAGGCTTCCAAATCATCCATTCGTATGCAATATCCATTACAGTCTGCTAGGGCTTTGTTGATTGCTGTTTTACGGATGCCTAATAATCTGCTGAAGGTACCGGCTGGCCTGGCCTCGAGGTCTAGCATATAGATTTGAACGGTTAGTGCTGGAGCCTATAGCAACTGGGTGTACTCTTCCAGGGTAGGGGTGATCTCATGTGGCTCGATAAAGAAAGCAGCGGGCTCGATTTCCCATAATTGGAGCATGGCCCGAACTAAAGGCAAATTCACCTCTATCCTTGTCAGTAAGAGGACGAGGCCGATCTTTTGCTGGATGAAGACCTGCTCCTCTAGGTTGTACAAGGTAATCCAATGGTCTAGTACCAACTTTGGGTCCAAAGGTTTGTACACCCGAATTTCTTTGCAGAGGAGACGGTCGACTGCAGTGCTAGCCATCTATTTACAATAAGAAATCGCCTAATTACAAGACTATGAAAGCATTACAGGGAAAGAAATTCGAACT
This sequence comes from Laguncularia racemosa, assembly GCA_037954665.1. NCBI lineage: Eukaryota > Viridiplantae > Streptophyta > Magnoliopsida > Myrtales > Combretaceae > Laguncularia > Laguncularia racemosa. The sequence goes on along the minus strand of JBBMOL010000256.1, from coordinate 387,525 downwards.
CCATGAACAAAACAACAAACCATTACATCGTCATTCAATCGTCAACCCCTTATGATGTCATGTATGTAAGTAGGTTGGTTCTGACTGGTTCCCGAGCTTTATGGCCTCCCGCATTCTCGAAGAAATGGATCTCAGGCCATATCGAAGCATAGGGTGGGGTAGCCTAATCGGTCCCGAACGGTGATTCAACTCACTTCGCCCGAAACCTACGCAATGGCTCCCCGTCTTAAGTTTCTAGGACGGTCCGGGTTCGACCGCATCTACTCACACAAACATATGTATGCTTGCAAAACCCCAATAGCAAAGAAACTAGAATCTAACTAATTCCTGAAAAGTTAGTAACAGAATAATAATTGAAGCACATTTAAAGAGAACAATTCGAGGATTTAGGTGGCTTAGCCTACTAGCATGGGTCCCCAGCGGAGTCGCCATCCTGTCGAGTCTAATTTTTGCATCCCCATTCCTAATCCAATCTAGACTAGACCCTATGCTCATCTAATGTAGATCCTCGACTTGAGTTAGGAATTTCATTTGATTTTTGGAGTCACCACCCAACTGTTGTTGGGAAATATTGAATTAAGACTAAAGGAGCGGATTAGTCTTAATTTGGACCACTAGTCGTTGTTATTTCCTCTTCTCGTTTTTGAAAAGAGGAAAAGGGAAAACCAGAGTTTCTAAGTCCGGAGGCTAACCTATTAAAACCTTACGGTTACCACCTAATCTCCTACAATTGTTCTTATTTAGAAATGTGTTTTATTGTGTTTCTGTTACTTTTTATTATGTTTTTGAATTATTTCAAGAAAATGATTTTCCATTCATTTTATGGGTTGACCCGAATAGGTGCCTACGTACCTGATACTCAGGATCAAACAAGCCGTAGTTCGCTTTTCTGAAAACTTTAAGTTTGTTTGTGAATTTTAGTTTTTGAAATCTCTTTTGATTTATGTTCTTACCATTTTTGGGATTTTTTCTAAAAAAATCTAAGCCTAAGCTTTAATTTGATTTTGAAAATGATTTTTAGAGGAAAACATCAATTTTGGATTTATTTGAAGAAAAGGATTTTTCTAAGTGCTAAAACTCATTTTTTATGATTCTTTTATAATTTTTGAATTTTTTTTTCTTTTTATTTTTTATAATTTTTGAATTTTCATGATTTTTTTATTTTTAAGATTTTTTATGATTTTTATGATTTGTTACGATTTTTATGATTTTTTTTATAAATATTTGTGATTTTTGTGTTAAGAATTTTATCATAATTCATTATCTATCCTATTTCAAAATCTAAAATTTTATTATTATTTTCCTAATATTTTTATTACTTTTCTACATTTTTATTATTTATTTTTTTTCTTCTTCTTATTTTATTTTATTTTATTTATTATTTATTATTTACATTTTTCTACATTATTAAATCCTAAAAATCTAATTTCTATATTTTCCTACTTATGGAAATAAAACATGAAACATAAATATATAACTAAATAAATAACCAACCAATAAATAATCAAATAAAATAAATAAAAAAAATTCGAAAAAAAAATTAAATAATCCAAAAAATTCGACTTGCCTAGATCCGCGTTGGTGCGCGGGTCGAGTCGGTCGGGTCGAATCGGGTCGGGTCGGATCGATCGGACACGACGGCGGAGAGGGCTCGCTCACGGCATTCCGGCGATCTTTTGCAACCGGTGAGGTGTCAAATCCTAGCTTCTTGATGGTGCTGAATCCAATGGTGGCAGTGGTTTGCTCCCAGATCGTCTCCTGGTGGTGGTTCAACTCCGATCGGCAATCGCGATTTTAGGTCTCCTCCAATTTGCACTCTTTTCTCACTTTCTCTCAATTCTGATTCGTGTGTTGGCTTCCTCCCTTCAATTCCTATTTATAAGCACTTGAAACCGAGCTGGATAAGCTCAGATTTCCTCCGATCGAAGCTAATCGGATTTTCGGTTAAAAAAACCAACTCCGATTTGTGTAAATCCTTTGATTTATTGCGATTTGATTCCAATTAGATAATGTTTATCATATTTTTGTTGAAGATCTGTTGGATTTGTGCAAAAAATCGAATCAAAACGGCCGAAATTCGAATTTTTTCTTACGCTGGCGATCTCGGGCCCGAGGTAGAAGATGATCACGCGCCCGGCGTGTGTGCTCCCTCCGGCCAATCGGATGCTGCCACGTGTCTTGGATAAGTGAAAAAATTACAAAACGCGGAAACTGCTCCTCCCGCGATTTGAACCCGCGACCGAGCCCCCCTGCGCGCGCATTAGCCTGTAGTCCGGACCAACTAGGCTAGCCCACTTTCTTGATTTTTCTAATTTCGCAAATTGCATATATGCAATGCGACTTTTTTATTTTTTTTGTATTTTTTGAAATTTCAAAAAAAAATTAAAATTTTTTATTATTTATTATTGCCATTTCTGAAATCATTTTTCAAAATTGATGTTTTTTCCTATTTATTTTTATTTTTTGAATATTTTTAATTATTTATGCTAAATTAGGGAAAAATTGGAAAAAATTGAAAATTGATTATTATTGATTATTATTCATTCTTAGGGCAAAAATGGGGTGTTTACACTCTTGTACAAGTCATAATGGATACGGGTTGAAGGGGGCGTGTCTTTATAAGGCACGGCCGTGTAGTGAGTCTAGAGGCTCCACAAAAACATACACGGTCGTATACACGGTTCAAAGGCACGACCGTGTATGGTGTCAAGAATATCTACAGAAACATACACGTCTAGAAAGGCACGGCCGTGTATACACTTTACGCCAACTACTACGTCGGCTCCAATGCCGCCGCCCTTTAATCTAACGTTTCCAACCTTTAATTCCCTGTTTTGTAATTTTTCCACAACTTAATGATGTTATGTCGTTTTGGGCTTTTATTATTACGAATTGTAAACCCTACTATAAAGCTTCTAGGGTTGAGAACAGAAATATACAACATACAAGTTTGAATAACACTTTTGAGAGAATTCCTCTCTTGGTTCTTTAAAGAACTTCCCTTGAACTTATCGGATTTTCTTCCGTGGCATTCATCTTGACTTATTAATCGGCCTTTCATCCCGATTGTGGCGTCCACATAATATACCAAGGTTCTTGCCTCACTTATAGGCAATGGGTCGCGGTTTCCACTCGATTGTTTGGCATCTTGGGTAGCAATTCTGAACGTATTGGTATTGGGTTTCGTCACACGTGGGCATGGTTCGTATCAGTTTGGTATCAGAGCCTAGGTTTGTTAAACATCAGTTCGGTTTAAGGAAAGTAACATCAAAACCCTAACTCCAATTGTTCATATCAAGTTCATAGTGTTAATTGTCTATTAAAAGTGTAATGCCTTCTATTCAATTTTGTTACAAACAAAAAAAAATAAAGAGGAACGTGATCAAAAGGAAAAAAAAAAGGAAAGAAAAAGAGGAAAATTTTGAGCCCCTAGAGTTGTTTTCAATTCTACGGAAGGGATTGGTGTAGTTTGGGTTAGTTCCAAGAGAATTGAGAAGAGGAATTGGTGAGTTGATATCATCATTGCTTGTGAGAATACACGAGTGATTGTGTGATATCATCCTTTGAGTGAAACACGTAAGGGAGTGTATCGTGAGGCTTAATCATATATATTTGTGTTAGTACTAATCTTTTTCTATAGGAACTATGTCGAGGCAACATTCTCCTAAAGGTGAGAGGGGAAGGTTTGATGCTAGGTTAGTGATTGAGGCATTGAGGGGTGAGATGAAGAGGATGTTTCAGGAGGGCATGGAACAAATTCATGAGACGGTGGAACAAAGACTAGAGCAATCTAAAAATGTCTTCCAAGGGCGTAAGAGGGAGAGTTGTTCTAGGACAGTGCAACGGGGTGGAGATGAAATGTCTGATGATGAATTTTATGAACCTTCTATCAGGAGTTATAGAGGTTATAGTTGTAGGAATAGAGGAACTAGGGATTGGGAAGATAGAGGAGATAGGAATAGAGAGGATAATCAATTGAGTAGTATAAAGATGAAGATTCCTCCTTTCCAAGGGAAGAATGATCCCGAGGCGTACTTAGAGTAGGAGAAGAAGGTATAGATGGTGTTTGATTGTCACAATTATAGTGGGAGAAGGAAAGTGAAGCTTGCTGCCATTGAATTTTTGGATTATGCCATAGTGTGGTGGGATCAACTGATGTTGAATAGAAGAAGGAATGGCGAACCACCTATTGAGTCTTGGGAAGAGATCAAGAGGGTGATGAAGAAGTGGTTTGTGCCTGCGGATTACTATTGTGAATTACACAACAAATTGCAAACTCTTAAGTAGGGAAGCCGAAGTGTGGATGAATATTTCAAGGAGATGGAGGTCACTATGATTAGGGTGAATGTAGAGGAGGATAGAGAAGCTACCATGGCTAGGTTTCTTGCTTGATTGAATAGAGAAATTCAAAATGTCGTAGAATTACTGCATTATGTAGAATTGGAATATATGGTTCATATGGCTATAAAGGTTGAGAACCAACACAGGAGAAAAGTTAGTAGTATTACACGGTTCCAACAGGGTGCTGGTTCATCCACCTGGAAGACTAACCAATGGAAGAAGGAAGAAAAGCCTTTACTCACCAAACCAAAAGGAGAGCAGAGGCAAGCGGGTTCTACTCCTAGTAACCAAGGTAAACCTGATTCTTCTACTCCTAGAAATTGTGACATTCGATGTTTTAAATGCCAAAGCAGAGGCCATATTGCTAGTCAATGTCCGAATAGGCGTGTTATGATTCTGCGTGATGATGGTGAGTATGAGACTAAGGGGGATAGTGAAGAGGATGATATGCCTCCATTAGATGATGCTAGTGATGACGAGGAGCCTGCAGTAGGGAAGTTAGTGGCAGTAGTGAAGCGAGATTTGAATGTGCAGGTGAAGGAAGAAGAGGAGGTGCAACGAGAGAATATCTTTCATACTAGATGTTATCTAGGTGATCATATTTGCAGTTTGATCATTGATGGAGGGAGTTGCACTAATGTGGTGAGTACTTTTATTGTCGAGAGGCTGGGACTCAAGACTACTAAACACCCTAGTCCATATAAATTGCAGTGGCTGAATGATAGTGGCGAGACTAAGGTGAGTAAGCAAGCCTTGATTACTTTTCGCATCGGTAGGTATGAAGATGAGGTGTTATGCGATGTAGTGCTGATTTAGGCGTGTCATGTGTTGTTGGGGAGGCCATGGCAGTTTGATAGGAAGGTTGTTCATGATGGCTTTTCTAACAAGTATACGTTTGTTCACCAGGGGAAAAGCTTTAATCTTAAACCCTTAACACCTAAACAGGTGTATGAGGATCAGTTACAGCTACAACAGTCTTTTGCAAAATATAAGGTGAGTGAAAAACAAAGGGAGAGTGAGAGAGCAAAAGACAACGAGAAAGAAAAGGAACACAAAAGTTGATATCAAAAGGAAAAAGAGAGGAAGGCTAGAAAGAGCATGAGAGACCAAGTTGAAGGGGGATCAACTTTGGTGGTGAGTGAAAAGGAGAGTGCAGCCTTGCAAAAGGAGAGTTGTGTGGCAAGAGCGAGTGTAGTGAGGAGAGAGTTAGTGATGAAGCAACCTATGTTGTTGCTGGTTTTTAAGGAAACTTGTTTGAATACTAACGAACTTTTTAACTCTTTGCCTAGTGTAGTTGTGTCTATTGTGCAGGACTTTGAAGATGTCTTCCTTGAGGGGATTCCAAAGGGTTTACCACCTATTCGTGGTATTGAGCACCAGATTGATCTTGTACCCGGAGCATCTATTCCAAACAAACCAACTTATAGGAGCAATCCAGAGGAGACAAAGGAACTCCAAAGGTAGGTTAATGAATTAATGGAGAAGGGGTACGTAAGAGAATGCATGAGCCCATGTGTAGTGCCTGTGATGTTGGTGCCTAAGAAGGATGGGTCATGGAGAATGTGTGTTGACTGTCGCGCCATCAATAGCATCACGGTAAAGTATCGTCATCCCATTCTTCGCTTAGATGACATGTTAGATGAGTTACATGGGTCTAATGTCTTTTCGAAAATTGATCTGAAAAGCGGATATCACCAAATTAGAATGAAAGAAGGTGATGAATGGAAAACTGCATTTAAGACAAAATATGGATTGTATGAGTGGTTAGTAATGCCTTTCAGTTTAACTAGCACACCTAGTACTTTTATGAGACTTATGAACCATGTTTTGAGGGCTTTTATTGCAAATTTGTGGTTATCTATTTTGATGATATCCTCATTTACAGCAAGAGTTTGGAAGATCATATATGTCACTTGAGGGATGTTTTAGAAGTGCTTCGAAAGGAGCAATTATATGCTAACCTCAAAAAGTGCTCTTTTTGCACAGACAAACTTGTGTTTCTTGGTTTTGTTGTTAGTGCATAGGGAATATAGGTTGATGAAGAAAAGATTCGTGTGATCCAAGAATGGCCTAGTCCAACCAATGTAAGTAATGTGTGGAGTTTTCATGGACTAGCGAGCTTTTACAGGAGGTTTGTGAAGGATTTCAGCACCATTGCAGCACCACTTCCTGAGGTAATCAAGAAGAACGTGGGGTTCAGATGGGGAGAGCAACAAGAGAAGGCCTTTCAGACGCTTAAAAATAAGCTGACTCAGCCGTCATTACTTGCTTTACCTAATTTCTCTAAAACGTTTGAAATTGAGTGTGATGCTTTAGGATTAAGTATTGGAGCAGTGCTCAAGCCAGAGAGAAGACCAATTGCATTCTTTAGCGAGAAGCTAAGTGAGGCAACCTTGAACTACCCTACTTATGATAAGGAATTATATGCCTTGGTTCGAGCACTAGAGACTTGGCAACACTATCTTTGGCCAAAAGAGTTTGTGATCCACACTGATCATGAATCCTTGAAGTACTTGAAGGGACAACATAAGCTAAACAAAAGGCATGCTCGTTGGGTGGAGTTCATCGAAACATTTCCCTATGTCATCCACTACAAGCAAGGTAAAGAGAATGTCATTGCTGATGCACTTTCTAGGAGGTATGCTCTTATCTCTACTCTTAGTTCTAGACTACTTGGTTTTGAGCACATTAAGGAATTGTATGCTACCGATCGAGATTTTTGTGAAGAGTATGTGCATTGTGAGAAGAGTGGTCATGGTCAATTTTATAAACATGAAGGATTCTTGTTTAGGGAGAGTGAACTATGCATTCCAAATTGTTCTTTAAGAGAATTATTAGTGAGGGAGTCTCATGGAGGAGGTTTAATGGGGCATTTTGGAGTAGCTAAAACCTTAAGGGTATTGCATGAACACTTCTATTGGCCTCACATGAAACGAGATGTTGAGAGGATTTGTGAGTGATGTGTCACGTGTAAGCAAGCAAAATCTAGAGTCCAACCTCATGGGCTTTATACCCCACTTCCCATTCCTCATGAGCCTTGGGTAGATATTTCCATGGATTTTGTGTTAGGATTACCCAGGTCTAGACATGGTCGAGATTCTATTTTTGTAGTTGTGGATAGATTTTCTAAGATGGCACATTTCATTCCTTGCCACAAAATAGATGATGCTTGCAATATTGCTAATTTGTTCTTTAGGGAAGTTGTGAGATTGCATGGTATGCCTAGAACAATCGTATTGGATAGAGATGCTAAGTTCTTGAGCTACTTCTAGAAGACCCTGTGGGCTAAGTTAGGAACTAAGCTATTTTTTTCTACTACTTGTCATCCACATACTGATGGTCAAACTAAGGTAGTAAATCGAACTTTATCTACTTTGTTAAGGGCAGTCATTAAAAAGAACATTAAAAGTTGGGAGGATTGCTTGCTACATGTTAGATTTGCCTATAATCGCACAATGCATTCTACTACTAAGTTTACTCCTTTTGAAATTGTGTATGGTTTTAATCCACTAACTCCTTTGGATTTATCACCTCTGCCTATTTCTGAGTATGTTAATCTAGATGGCAAGAAGAAAGAAGAATTTGTTAAACAGATCCATGAGAAGGCAAGACTAAACATTGAGCGAAGAACGGAGCAGTATGTGAAACAAGCCAATAAGAGTTGTTGACAAGCTGTCTTTGAACCTGGAGACTGGGTTTGGGTTCACATGCGCAAAGAGCGGTTTCCCATATAGCGTCGATCTAAATTACTTCCTAAAGGTGATGGACCATTTCAAATTCTTGAGCGCATCAATGATAATGCATACAAGATAGAATTGCTAGGTGAGTATCAAGTAAGTGCTACGTTTAATGTTACTGATCTGAGTCCTTTTGATGTAGGCGATGGTTTGAGGACAAATCCTTTTCAAGAGGAGGGGAATGATGAGAGCCATGATGGGAGCCAAGCCAGAAGATGGAATGTGGATCCTCTTGAAGTGCCTCTTTGACCGATCAAGGAAGCACTTAACGAGTTGATAAAGGATGTCCACGAAGCCAGAAAGGATTGGAGCAACCATGAAGTTGGAAAGGATTGGAACAACCATGAGAATGCCCCTGCTCTTGTACAAGTCATAACGAATACGGGTTGAAGGGGGCGTGTCTTTACAAGGCACAGCCGTATAGTGAGTCTGGAGGCTCCACAGAAACATACACGGTTCAAAGGCACGGCCGTGTATACACTCTACGCCGGCTACTATGCCGGCTCCAACGCCGCCGGCCTTTAATTCCCTGTTTTGTTATTTTTCCACAACTTAATGATGTTATGTCGTTTTGGGCTTTTATTATTACGAATTGTAAACCCTACTATAAAGCTTCTAGGGTTGAGAACAGAAATATACAACATATAAGTTTGAATAACACTTTTGAGAGAATTCCTCTCTTGGTTCTTTAAAGAACTTCCCTTGAACTTATCGGATTTTCTTCCGTGACGTTCATCTCGACTTATCAATCGGTCTTTCATCCCAATTGTGGTGTCCACATAATATACCAAGGTTCTTGCCTCACTTATAGGCAACGGGTTGCGGTTTCCACTCGATTGTTTGGCATCTTGGGTAGCAATTCCAAACGTATTAGTATTGGGTTTCGTCACACGTGGGCGTGGTTCGTATCAGGAAGGATGAGTGTTCCTTTGTGATCATTTGGGAAAAGTGGAAATTGAAACAAAGAAAAGTGAATTATGTGTTGGTGATTTCAGAAATTGAGGTTGTCATTTGCAAATTTTCAGATTTGTCTTGTCTGAGATGAAGGAAAATATTTGAAATTCAAACACCTTCTTTAAGTTGAAGAAGTTATTGTGTGTTAGTTGATTGAATGATTATTTGAATTTGCTTCTTACCATTTGTGGAGAAGGTTGCATTAAGAGTGGTATTTGAATTTATTGTAGTGAAGTGTTGTGTGTGTTGAGGTGAGGAAGTGCTACATGTAAAGTGGTGTTATGGTTTGAAGGGAGTTGCACCGCGATTGTGTTATGTATGTGTGGCGATGTGAGTGTGTAGTGAAGGGAATTGCAAATTGTTGTGAGTTTGTGTTGTGAAGAAGGTGCTGTACGTAGAAGTAGAGGTGTGTTTATGCCGTGATTAGAAAGGAAATCATAGTGGTTAAAATTTGAATTTCAAAACAAGCATTAAAGTGTGGAAGTTATTATGTATTGATGCTTAAACACTTGCTTAGTTGAATTCATTAACCTACTATTTGGAAGAGTGTTTAATTAATGCTTCAATTTGTTGTTGCCATAATTAAAGTGTAGAAGTGTGTGAAGTTAAGTGGAGTTTTGGTTTTTCTTTTATAGTGGTTATTGTGTAGCATTAGAGTGTTGTTGTTTTCCAAAAGTGTGTGTGTTGTTGTGTAAAATAAAGTGAACCGTGGGTGTGGGAGTGTGTGTGTGAAGCCATTTAAGGTGTGTGTTGCACTAGTTGTTGTTGTACCATGGAAGTGCCTTGTGTGTATTATATCGTGAGTGTAGGTATGGTGTAAGGTTGAGGTGTGTTGATTGTGACGTGGTGTGTAAGTGTGTATGTAGTGTAGTGTGTTGTTGGCTTGTTGAAGTTAGTAAGCAACCATGTCAAATGGTTTATATTTGTCTACTAATGTACTATGCCGAACCTTGACTTCTTTTCCAACCATTGATGATAGGCAAAGAGAAAATTTGTTTCACACTCCTTTTAGAGTGCAAGGTAATTTATGTGCTCTTATTATTGATGGTGGTAGTTATACTAATGTTGTGACTGCTTCATTAGTATCGAAATTACAACTTGTAACTATCCCACATCTAGAACCCTATAAATTACATTGGCTGAGTGAGCAAGGGAGTCTCCATGTGACCTAGAGGGTTAGGGTACCTTTCAGTATAGGGGATAAATATCTTGATGGAATAGAATGTGACATTTTTCCCATGTGTGCATCCTATATATTGCTTGGCAGGCCGTGGTTGTATGACAGGAGGGTGATGAGAGCCATGATGGGAGCCAAGCCAGAAGATGGAATGTGGATTCTCTTGAAGTGCCACCTGGACCGATCACAAGAACTCGAGCAAAACGATTCAAGGAAGCACTTAACGGGTTGATAAAGGATGTCTACGAAGCCGGAAAGGATTGGAGCAATCATAAAGTTGGAAAGGATTGGAACAACCATAGGAATGCCCTTGCTCTTGTACAAGTCATAACGGATACGGGTTGAAGAGGGCGTGTCTTTACAAGGCACGGCCGTATAGGAATCTGGAGGTTACACAGAATCATACACGGTCGTATACACAGTTCAAAGGCACGGCTGTGTATGGTGTCAAGAATTTCCACAGAAAGATACACGACTAGGAGTACACGGTTGTGTATGTTGTCAAGAATTTCCACAGAAAGATACACGACTAAAGTACACGGTTGTGTACATCTCCTACGCTGGCTCAAAGCCACCCGCCTTCATTTCAACGCCGCCGGCCTTCACTCATACGCCACCGGCCTTTACGTCTTTGTTTTGTTATTTTTCCGCAACTTAATGAAGTTATGTCGTTTTAGGCCATTATTGTTACGAACTGTAAACCCTAATATAAAACTCCTAGGATTTAGAATAGATAGAATATAGAATATACAACATACAAGTTTGAAAACACTTTAGAGAGAATTCCTCTCTTGGTTCTTTAAAGAACTACTCTAGAACTTATTGGATTTTCTTCCATGGCATTCATCTCGACTTATCAATCGGTCTTTCATCTCGATTGTGGCATCTAGATAATATACCAAGGTTCTTGCCTTGCTTATAGGCAACGGGTCGCGGTTTCGACTCGATTGTTTGGCATCTTAGGTAGCAATTCCGAACGTATTGGTATTGGGTTTCGTCACATGTTGGCGTGGTTCGTATTAGTTTGGTATCAAAGCCTAGGTTTGTTAAACCATTAGTTCGGTTTGAGGAAGGTAACATTAAAACCCTAACTCCAATCGTTTATATCAATTGTTCGTATTGAATTTCATAGTGTTAATTGTCTATTGAAAGTGTAGTGCCTTCTATTCAATTTTGTTACAAAAAAAAAGGAAGAATCACGACAAAAAAAAAAGGAACGTGATCAAGAGCAACAAAAAAAAAATTGGAAAGAAAAAAGAGGAAAATTTCGAGCCCTAGAGTTGTTTTGAATTCTACGGAAGAGAATTGGTGTAGTTTGGGTTAGTTCGAAGAGAATTGAGAAGAGGAATTGGTGAGTAGATATCATCATTGCTTGTGAGAATACACGAGTGACTGTGTGATATCATCCTTTGAGTGAAACACGTAAGGGAGTGTATCGTGAGGCTTAATTATATATATTTGTGTTAGTACTAATCTTTTCTACAGGAACTATGTCGAGGCAACATTCTCCTGAAGGTGAGAAGGGAAGGTTTGATGCTAGGTTAGTGATTGAGGCGTTGAGGGTTGAGATGAAGAGAATGTTTCAGGAGGGCATGGAACAAATTCATGAGACAGTGGAACAAAGACTAGAGTAATCTAAAAACGTCTTCCAAGGGCGTAAGAGGGAGAGATGTTCTAGGAGAGTACAAAGGGGTGGAGATGGAATGTCTGATAATGAATTTGATGAACCTTTTGTCGGGAGTTATAGAGGTTATAGTTGTAGGAATAGAGGAACTAGGGATTGGGAAGATAGAGGAGATAGGAATAGAGAGGATAATCAACTGAGTAGTATAAAGATGAAGATTCCTCCTTTCCAAGGGAAAAATGATCCCGAGGCGCACTTAGAGTGGGAGAAGAAGGTAGAGATGGTGTTTGATTGTCACAACTATAGTGGGAGAAAGAAAGTGAAACTTGCTACCATTGAATTTTCCGATTATGCCATAGTGTGGTGGGTTCAACTAATGTTGAATCGAAGAAGGAATGGTGAACCACATATTGAGTCGTGGGAAGAGATGAAGAGGGTGATGAAGAAGCGGTTTGTGCCTACGTATTACTATCCTGAATTACACAACAAATTGCAAACTCTTAGGCAGGGAAGCCAAAGTGTGGATGAGTATTTCAAGGAGATGAAAGTTACTATGATTAGGGCGAATGTAGAGGAGGATAGAGAGGCTACCATGGCTAGGTTTCTTACTGGATTGAATAGAGAAATTCAAAATGTCGTGGAATTGCAGCATTATGTTGAATTGGAAGATATGGTTCATATGGCTATAATGGTTGAGAACCAACACAGGAAGAAAGGTAGTAGTACTGCACGGTTTCAATAGGGTACTGGTTCATTCGCCTGGAAGACTAACCAATGGAAGAAGGAAGAAAAGCCTTTACCCACCAAACTAAAAGGAGAGCAGAGGTAAGCGGGTTCTACTCCTGGTAACTAAGGTAAACCTGATTCTTCTACTCCTAGAAATCGTGACATTAGATGTTTTAAATGCCAAGGTAGAGGCCATATTGCTAGTCAATGTCCGAATAGGCGTGTTATGATTCTGCGTGATGATGGTGAGTATGAGACTGAGGGGGATAGTGAAGAGGATGATATGCCTCCATTAGAGGATGTTAGTGATGATGAGGAGCCTGCAGTAGGGAGGTTAGTAGCTGTAGTGAAGAGAGCTTTGAATGTGCAGGTGAAGGAAGAAGAGGAGGTGCAATGAGAGAATATCTCTCATACTAGATGTTATCTAAGTGATCATATTTGCAGTTTGATCATTGATGGAGGAAGTTACACTGATGTGGTGAGTAATTTTATTGTCGAGAGGCTGGGACTCAAGACTACTAAACACCCTAGTCCGTATAAATTGCAATGGTTGAATGACAGTGGCGAGACTAAGGTGAGTAAGCAAGCCTTGATTGCTTTTCGCATCGATAGGCATGAGGATGAGGTGTTATGCGATGTAGTGCTGATGCAAGCGTGTCATGTGTTGTTGGGGAGGCCTTGGCAATTTGATAGGAAGGTTGTTCATGATGGCTTTTCTAACAAGTATACGCTTGTTCACCAAGGGAAAAGCTTTAATCTTAAACCTTTAACACCTAAACAGGTGTATGAGGATCAGTTGCAGCTACAACAGTCTTTTGCAAAATATGTGGTGAGTGAAAAACAGAGGGAGAGTGAGAGAGCAAAAGACAATGAGAAAGAAAAGGAACACAAAAGTCGATATCAAAAGGAAAAAGAGAGGAAGGCTGGAAAGAGCGTGAGAGACCAAGCTGAAGGGGGATCAACTTTGGTGGTGAGTGAAAAGGATAGTGTAGCCTTGCAAAAGGAGAGTTGTGTAGCAAGAGCGAGTGTAGTGAGGAGAGCGTTAGTGATGAAGCAACCTATGTTGTTGCTGGTTTTTAAGGAAACTTGTTTGAATACTAACGAACTATTTAACTCTTTGCGTAGTGTGGTTGTGTCTATTGTGTAGGACTTTAAAGATGTCTTCCCTGAGGAGATTCCAAAGGGATTACCACCTATTTGTGGTAATGAGCACTAGATTGACCTAGTACCCGGAGCATCGATTGCAAACAAACCGGCTTATAGGAGCAATCCAGAGGAGACAAAGGAACTCCAAAGGCAGGTCGATGAATTAATGGAGAAGGGGTACGTGAGAGAAAGCATGAGCCCATGTGCAGTGCTTGTGATTTTGGTGCCTAAGAAGGATGGGTCATGGAGAATGTGTGTTGACAACCGCGCCATCAACAACATCACAGTAAAGTATCGTCATCCCATTCCTCACTTAGATGACATGTTAGATGAGTTACATAGGTCTAGTGTCTTTTCCAAAATTGATCTGAAAAGCGGATTTCACCAAATTAGAATGAAAGAAGGTGATAAATGGAAAACCGCATTTAAGACAAAATATGGATTGTGTGAGTGGTTAGTAATGCCTTTCGGTTTAACTAACGCACCTAGTACTTTTATGAAACTTATGAACCATGTTTTGAGGACTTTTATTAGCAAAGTTGTGGTTGTCTATTTTGATGATATCCTCATTTACAACAAGAGTTTGGAGGACCTTATATCTCACTTGAGGGATGTTTTAGAAGTACTTCGAAAGGAGAAATTATATGCTAACCTCAAGAAGTGCACTTTTTACACAGATAAACTTGTGTTTCTTGGTTTTGTTGTTAGTGCATAAGGAATGTAGGTTGATGAAGAAAAGATTCGTGCGATCTAAGAATGGCCTAGTCCAACTAATGTAAGTAATGTGCGGAGTTTTCATGGACTAGCAAGTTTTTATAGGAGATTTGTGAAGGATTTCAGCACCATTGCAGCACTACTTATTGAGGTAATGAAGAAGAACATGGGGTTCAAATGGGGAGAGCAACAAGAGAAGGCCTTTCAGACGCTTAAAAATAAGCTAACTCAGGCATCATTACTTGCTTTACCTAATTTCTCTAAAATGTTTGAAATTGAGTGTGATGCTTCAGGATTAGGTATTGGAGCAGTGCTCATGCAAGAGAGAAGACCAATTGCATTCTTTAGCGAGAAGCTAAGTGTGGCAACCTTGAACTACCCTACTTATGACAAGGAGTTATATGCCTTGGTTCAAGCACTGGAGACTTGGCAACACTATCTTTAGCCAAAAGAGTTTGTGATCCACACTGACCATGAATCCTTGAAGTACTTGAAGGGACAACACAAGCTGAACAAAAGGCATGCTCGTTGGATGGAGTTAATCGAAACATTTCCCTATGTCATCCACTACAAGCAAGGTAAAGAGAATGTCGTTGCTGATGCACTTTTTAGAAGGTATGCTCTTATCTCTACTCTTAGTTCTAGACTGCTTGGTTTTGAGCACATTAAGGAATTGTATGCTATTGATCGAGATTTTTGTGAGGAGGTTTGTTTGCCGCATGTTGAATTTGCCTATAATCACACAATGCATTATGCTACTAAGTTTACTCCTTTTGAAATTGTGTATGGTTTTAATCCACTAACTCCTTTGGATTTATCACCTCTGCCTATTTTTGAGTATGTTAATCTAGATGGCAAGAAGAAAGCAGAATTTGTTAAACAAATCCATGAGAAGGCAAGGCTAAACATTGAGTGAAGAACAGAGCAATATGTGAAACAAGCCAACATGGTTCATCGACAAGCTGTCTTTAAACCTGGAGACTGGGTTTGGGTTCACATGCGCAAAGAGCGGTTTCCTGTGCAGCGTCAATCTGAACTACTTCCTAGAGGCGATGGATCATTTCAAATTCTTGAGCGCATCAATGATAATGCATACAAGATAGATTTACCAGGTGAGTATCAAGTAAGTGCTACATTTAATGTTACTGATTTGAGTCCTTTTGATGCAGGCGATGATTTGAGGACAAATCCTTTTCAAGAGGAGGGGAATGATGAGAGCTATGATGGGAGCCAAGCCAGAAGATGGCATGCGAATCCTCTTGAAGTGCCACTTGGACCGATCACAAGAACTCGAGCAAAACGATTCAAGGAAGCACTAAACGGGTTAATAAAAGATGTCCACGAAGCCGAAAAGTATTGGAGCAATCATGAAGTTGGAAAAGATTGGAACAACCATGGGAATGCCCTTGCTCTTGTACAAGTCATAACGGATACTGGTTGAAGAGGGCATGTCTTTACAAGGCACGGCCGTGTAGGAGTCTGGTGGTTACACAGAATCGTACACGGTCGTATACACGGTTTAAAGGCACGGTCGTGTATGGTGTCAAGAATTTCCACAGAAAGATACACGACTAGAAGTACACAGTCGTGTATGTTGTCAAAAATTTCCACAGAAATATACACGACTAAAGTATACGGTCGTGTACATCTCCTACGTCGGCTCAAAGCCGCCGGCCTTCACTCATACGCCGCCGGCCTTTACGTCTTTGTTTTGTTATTTTTCCGCAACTTAATGAAGTTATGTCATTTTGGGCCATTATTGGTACGAATTGTAAACCCTAATGTAAAGCTCCTAGGGTTTAGAACAGATAGAATATAGAATATACAACATACAAGTTTGAAAACACTTTAGAGAGAATTCCTCTCTTGGTTCTTTAAAGAACTACTCTAAAACTTATCGGATTTTCTTCGGTGGCGTTCATCCCGACTTATCAATCGGTCTTTCATCCTGATTGTGGCGTCTACATAATATACCAAGGTTCTTGCCTCGCTTATAGGCAACGGGCCGTGGTTTCCACTCGATTGTTTGGCATCTTGGGTAGCAATTCCGAACGTATTGGTATTAGGTTTCGTCCCACGTTGGCGTGGTTCGTATCAATTTGGTATCAGAGAAAACCGATTTCGTATCAGAGGGTTTTACATGATGGCTGTAGAAATACTTATATGTTCCAATTGGAGGGTAAACATATAGTATTGAAACCTATGTCACCATCAGAGGTCTAAGAGCTGCAAAGATAGATAAGTCAACCATCAAAAGTTCCTAAGGTTCATAGTCAGATGAGTCAACCTTTAGAGGACCAAGCGGTTCAGAAGCAAATGTGTTAACCATCAGAGGTCCAAAAGGTTCAGGGGTAGATGAGTAAATCATCAAAGAGCCAAGAGGTTCAAAGACATATAAGTGAAACAGGGAAGGAGAAGACAATATTGGTGGGACAGTTTGAGTTAGGGGAGGTAATAGTGGATGATAGAACATTATATGTGTTGCAGATGAGATATATCCTTGAGATGGAGGGATAAGAGCAACTAGCTCCTGTGGTATCTCGGGTACTGAGAGACTTAAGTGATATTTTTACAAATAACTTGCTATGAGGATATAGAGTCTCTACTGCATTTGACCTATCAGATTTAAGCACAAGTCTTCTTGAAGCCCGAGGAGATGATAGGAATCAAAATTCTATAGGACCTATCACTCGAGCAAAAACCAAAGGGTTAAAAAATTTGGCGATGAGGGTCCACTTTAGACAAACCGACCCCAAAAAAATTTGTAGACTAACATCTTTTCTATTACTTATTTGTTGTGTATTTTAGTAGGTATACTTTTCGTTTTTACAGGGTGATGGATAAACTTGCTAAAGCTTAGCTTGTGGGTTATTCATGGACTGACATAAACCAAAGAAGAACTGATCCACCAAATTATTCACTTGAATTAAAGAACCAGCCACTTGAAGACCATTTAAATATGTAATTGTTGCTATGAGAACCAACCATTTTGTTTATTTTGTACTTGTAATTTTGATTTTTGGAATCGGCTACCTAGTGGCAAATTTGTAATTTTTTAGTTTATTTTACTCTAATAAGAGAAAGTATAAATACTTGCTAATTAGGGTTTTTAGGAATCTTTTTGATAATTTGATAAAAATACAAACACTTGCCATGAGAGTCACCCTCTTGCTAGTATCTACTTTTATCAATTTCTTTAGAAATTGTGGCGAGTTTAGCTTGGAATTCTTGTGAGTAATATCAAGATTTTCTAAGTTACATCCTATTATCACTAGTGTGTAATATCTAGTGATAGTTGGTTAATCTTGTTATGTGTTCTTTCATGCCAAATTAGGGTTCATGTATTGTTAGGATTACAAGCCAATTTTAGAGATGTTCCTTTGTAATTGAATGGTATTGGAATTCCCTTGTAATACTTCTAATTTTGTTCACACCATTTGAGGTTGTTTATCCTTTAATTCACACCAATTTTGAATCCAATTGATTATTTGTGTGATTGATTAATCATTTGTATCTTGTGCTTGTGAATTTGGAATTTCAAGCACATCAGAAATGTAGATGGCTAGAGGGTACGTGTTTATCTAGTTAAAAGATAGGACATATAAGTTGGCATTGTAATAAAAGGTCCGTGTAAGCAAAGGGGATACTAAGCAATAAACTATCCTCAAGGGCAGGTAGGAAATCAGATAGCTCCAACTCAATAAGCAATAAGACTTCCAACAAAGGTACCGACTAGTAAGCCATAGACATAGGATCTTAAACAATAGGTTCCTACCAAAGTGTTTACTCTTATAGCAACAGCAATAGGACCTCCTTAATATGAACACCATTGCAAGTGTAGAAGAGTAAGGATGGAGATATAAGGCAAGGTGATGCTAGTAGAATTGTTGATCATAGAGTTGGTAGAGCTTGATATTATCTTGGGATTCAATTGGTTGTTGAAGTATCACACCACCATTGACTGCCGTAACATGGTGGTGCACTTTAACACACTTAGGGAAGATTCATTTAATGATAGGAAACAAAATCCGACAACACCTATCATTAGGGAAAAAACCAAAGGATTTCGAATATTGGCGATGAGGGCCCATTTTGAGCAAATCGACTTTGGAATTATTCGTTTACTAACCTCGTTTATCTTATTCATGCATTGTATATTCCAATAGGTACACTTATCATATTTTACAGGGCGATGGACAAACTTACTAAGACTCAACTTGTAGATTATCTATGGACTGACCTAAACCGACGATGAGCTAAGCCAACGAATCCTATGGAAGAGTTAGCATCTTGAAGACTAATTTTTATACATTTGTTATTTACTTGGACTATTTATGTTGTAATCATTTTGGGAAACTTTTATTTGGTTGTAATTGAGTTTTAGGACCGACCACCCTAAAAGTGGCATAATTGTAATTTTGTGTACTTTCTAACCATAAAGGGAGTAAGTATAAATACTTGCTTAAAGTAGGGTTTGAGGAGGCTGTTTTTTATATATGAACATACACTTTACGTGAGGGAATTAGGGTTCTTCCTAGTTCATTGTCTCTTATCAATTTCAATCCTAAGAATTGGAATTGTGGCGAGTGCAACAAGGGGAAATTGTGAGTTATATCAATTTCTTATTGTTGTGTTTCTTTTCATCTCTAGTGAATCATATCTAGGGTTGGATTGAAGTCTTCTTAGAAAGATTTTGATTGCATTTGTAATCAAATTATCATTGCATAATTGATCGGTTTTTAGCACTTGTTAATACCATCAATTTGTCATTATACTTGTGGCGTGGAATTTCTTTGTTGTGAGGAGGATCACGGTTTGAATTTGTGTATTGTTGTTTAGGATTCTCTAAGAATTTAAGTTGGTTAATTGATTCAATTGAGGATTATCATCTTTGTGGATTTCATCTCCTTGATTTTATCATTTTATTCATCATCCATCAATTAGGGTTCATGCAAATTGTCTCTCTTATGAACCGAATTTGATCTTATCTTTTGAGGTTGATATTTAGGTTGTTTTGATTGTGCTTAATCCCCTTTTAGGCACATCATCTTTTGGTAGCAGAGCTATATCATATTTGGATTTAAGATTGAACACATCCTAAGTGAAGAATTGGTTACATTCATTGGAAATTGACACCATTGTTCATGTGATTGAGACTAGTTTGATTAACATTGTTTGATTGTCTTTCAAATTGGTTTTTTATGTGCTTAATCTTGGTTTTAGGCACATCATCTTTTGGTATCAAAGCTTAAGGTTTAAGAGGAGGGATTTGCAATTTGAATTTGGAAATTTAGGGTTCCTATCACCTTGATCCGAAATTGGTATTGAAGAGTTGAGTTATTTCAATTGTGTTGTTAAAGTGCCATCTTGTTGTTTAGTTGTTGTACACTTGGAGGCTTGAACACTCTTGGCTTCCTTCGATTATTGGCCGTGATTGTGTAGTAATTTTGAAGCAAACCGTGAAGGATTGTGATGCGGAAATTCGGAATGCTCTGAAACCAAATGATTTCGAAAATGGATTCTAATTCCTTCACATAAACCAAATCGTCAACAACAATCAAATAACACAAATTTTTAGGTTTTTCTGGATTTTGGTACTAACGTATAAAATCAAAGATATGGATAAAATTATCAATCTATAGATGCCAAGATTGATAAAATTAAACTGTTTCGCAATCAAATCATATAACGATAGAGACCATGTTCTATAAATCAATCACTATGGTTAAAGAATTCTAAGAATTCAATAACGATGCTCACCACAAATTGTATAGGAACCAAGAATTTGATAAGAACAATACGAATATAGTGAAAATCGATTCTCAATATTCCCAAATCTCCAAAAGAAGACTCACACCACTTAAGTGTCTTTGTTTTACAAAACAAAATGATAATCCCCCTTGAAAAACCCTAAGGAAGCCTATTTATATCATCTAAAAAAAAATTGTGCGAAAACATTCAAGGCCGGCGGCCTTCACTTAGGCTAGCACCAAAAGCCGGCGGCCTTCACTTAGGCTGGCACTAAAAGCCGGCGGCCTTCATTTAGGCCGGCTCCAAGGCCAGCGGCCTCAAAGTGAACTCGGCCGGCCTTTATTCAAGGCCGGCTTAAGGCTGGCCGGACTTCACCTTGGGTCCTCCCGACGCCTATGTCCTCCTTTTTTTGGTGGTCATATTTTCGCTCTTGGAATCATATCAGATTGAGAGAATGTTCAATTTGTGAAGTGGATTTGTGTTGCGTACATTTTTCGGAAAAGTGGAGGAGTAACACTTGTATTTTCAGATTTGAATTCAGAATTGAAGTGTGAATTAAGAAGCCAATTTGAAATTTCAAAACACGCATTAAGTCATTGTTTAATTATGTGTCATTTGAATTTGAAATAGCTTCTTACCATTTGTGGAATTGTGCACTTATTGAACTCCTTTTTGAATTTGAAAGAAAGCTACCTTATCTTGTATAGAAGTTGCAGTTTTGGTTGTAGTTTTTGGAAGTGAAATTGTGCCATGACTTGAAGAGTGTATTTAGTGTTATATCCTTGTTAATTTAGTAAAGGTTGTATACATTTGGTGTTGGTTATTGTATGTGTTATCAAGAACATTGTGGTAGTGGTGTGAAGCATTGTGAACCGTAAGCATAAGGGATTTTTATGTGGCGGTGAATGGCGTATTGTGTGAGTATTTTCCTTGCTACCCATTGTGTATTTAAGTGGTGAGAAGTCAAGGCAAGAAAAAGGAAAGTGAGTGGTAGAAATTAAATTTAAACACGTCCATTAATTTGAAGTAGTTATTAAGTAGCATTAAAGATTGTTGTTTGAATTTTAATTGTCTTACCTTTTATGGAGAAGGTTGCAATTAGTGGAATTATTTGAGTTGTTGCTTGCTACCTTTGTTGTGAAGTTTCGGTGTAAGGGGTTGAAACAAGAAGTGTTGTGTGTGTTAAGGTAAGCAAGTGATACATTTAAAGTGCTATTATTGTTGCTAGAAGTGAGTACACCGTATGTGTATGTAGAGTAAGTTGCGGATTGATAACTTATGTGGAAGTGGAGAAGAGAAGGTGTGTGTGTGTGGTGTTGTATTTTTGTAAAGTTAGTGAAGGATGTATGTGTATTTTTAGCGTGGTTTTGTATGTGTTGATTAGAGAATTGTTGTTAGTGGCGTGAGTGGTAGTGGAATCGTGAGCAAGGGAGTTTTGTGATGGTGGAGTTGTGCATTTGTGCTTGTGTTAAGGTGCTGCAATTTGTGATTTATTATAGTGTGAAACCTTAACAAGAAAGGAAGGTTTTGAGTAGTAGAATTTAAAATTCAAACAAGTCATTAAAGTGTAAAAGTAATTGAACTAATTACTTAAACACTTGTAGTTGAATTTAATTCTATTTACTTAAAAGTAGTTGAGTGTACTTCACTTGTAGCTTGGTTGTGTACTTGAGCCATGGAAGTGTGAAGATAATTATTGTGTTGTTGGGTTTAAACACAATCATGTCTAGTGAGATGTTTCATTATACTAATGTATTGCACTGGACATTGACTACATTTACTACTAAGGATGATGAACAAAGGGAAAACTTGTTCTAGACCTCTTATAGGGTACAAGGAAATTTATGTATCCTTATAGTTGATGGTGGTAGTTATACCAATGTGGTAGCATCATCGTTAGCATCGAAACTAAAACTTGCTACTATTCTACATCCTAAACTGTATAAATTGCATTAACTTAGTGATCAGGGGAGTTTGCATATGACCCAAAGAGCTAGGGTACCTTTTAGTGTTGATACGAACCACGCCAACTCGTGACGAAACCCAATACCAATACGTTCGAAATTCGTTGCCTAAGACGCCCAAACACCTAAAGTGGAAACCGCGACCCGTTGTCTATAAGCGAGACAAGAACCTTGGTATAAAATGAAGACGCTACAATCGGGATGAAAGATCGATTGATAAGTCGGGATGAACGCTACGGAAATTAATCTGATAAGTTTGATTTAGTTCTTAAAGAACCAAGAGAGGTGCCTCTCAAAAGTGTTTAATGTTCAAAGATGTAAATTCTATGTTGTTCTAAACCCTAGGAGCTTTTATACTAGGGTTACAATTCGTGAAAACAAGTCCAAAACGATGTAGCTTAGATAAGTTGCGTAAAAACACGAAAACAAAATAAGCTGGCCGGCAGGGGATACACGGCCGTGTACACGACCGTGTACTTTAGCCGTGTACTTTTTTGTGCACATTCTGACTACATACACGACCGTGTACTTCTAGTCGTGTACCTTCCTGTGGATTTGCTTGACTCCATACACGGCCGTGCCTTTTAGCCGTGTATCTAGCCGTTTATGATTTTGTGCAATCTTGGAATTCCTACACGGCCGTGCCTTGAACATACATGCCCTCTTCAACCTATGTCCGGTGTGACTTGTATAAAAGCAAGGGTCTTCCCATGGTTGTTCCAATCCGTTCCAACTTCATGATTGCTCCAATCCTTTCCGGCTTCATGGATAACCTTTATCAACCCGTTAAGTGCTTCCTTTAATCGTTTCGCTTGATTTCTTATGATCGGTCCAGGCGGCACTTCAAGAGGATCCACATTTCTTCTTCCGGCTTGGCTCTCATCATGGATCTCATCATTCCCCTCCTCTTGAAAAGGATTTGTCCCCATATCATTTCCTGCATTAAATGGACTCAAATCAGTAACATAAAATGTGACACTTACTGGATACTCACCTGGTAAATTTTTCTTGTAGGCATTATCATTGATTTTCTCAAGCATCGGAAATGGACCGTCTCCCCTAGGGTTCAACTTGGATCTCTTATGCAATGGAAAACTCTCCTTGCGAAAATGCACCCAAACCTAATCTCTAGGTTGAAAAATCTTGGGTCTCCTGTCCTTGTTCACCCTTGAAGCGACCCTGGCATTTTGTTTTACAATCCTAATCTTTACCTATACATGTAGCTTTCTCACGAAATCTACCTTAGAATTAGCATAAAAACTCACAAACTTGTTAGGTGGCAATGGCAATAAATAAATAGGATTCAGTGGGTTAAAACCATACACAATCTCAAATGGTGAACAATGAGTAATGCTATATAAAGTCCTGTTATATGCAAACTCCACAAATGGTAGACAATCCTTCCAAGTCTTAATGTTCTTCTCTATGATTACCCCTAACAGTTGAATTAAAGTCCTGTTAACCACATCAATTTGCCCATCAATTTGTGGGTGACAGATAGTTGAAAACATCCGTTTAGTTCCCAACTTTTCCCACAATACTCTCCAAAAATGACTCAAAAATTTCTCATCTCGATCACTAACAATGCTTCTAGGTATACCATGCAGACGCACTACCTTTCTAAAGAACAAATCAACAATGTGCATAGCATCATCAGTTTTATGACAAGGAATGAAATGAACCATTTTAAAAATCCTATCCACAACCACAAAATTAGAATCTCGACCATGCCTAGGCCTAGATAATCCTAACACAAAATCTATGGAAATGTTTATCCATGGCTCACGAGGAATGACACTATACTCATATAACCAATCTAAGAAGTCATCTAAACAAGGAATGGGATGACGATACTTTACCGTAAGGTTGTTGATGGCGCGGCAGTCAACACACATTCTCCATGTCCCATCCTTCTTAGGCACCAAAATCACAGGCACTGCACATGGACTTATGCCTTCTCTCATGTATCCCTTCTCCATTAACTCATCTACCTGCCTTTAGAGTTCCTTCGGAAAGACATTTTCAAAATCCTGCACAAGAGACACAACCACACTAGGCAAAGCATTAGAT
Source organism: Laguncularia racemosa (assembly GCA_037954665.1). Classification (NCBI taxonomy): domain Eukaryota; kingdom Viridiplantae; phylum Streptophyta; class Magnoliopsida; order Myrtales; family Combretaceae; genus Laguncularia; species Laguncularia racemosa. Next base: position 363,321 of record JBBMOL010000256.1, on the reverse strand, counting down.
AATTCGTTAGTAGTCAAACATGTTTCTTTAAAAACCAGCAACAACATAGGTTGCTTCCTCACTAACGCTCTCCTCACTACACTCGCTCTTGCCACACAACTCTCCTTTTGCAAGGCTGCCCTCTCCTTTTCACTCACCACCAAAGTTGATTCCCATTCAACTTGGCCTCTCACACTCTTTCCAGCCTTCCTCTCTTTTTCCTTTTGATCTTGACTTTTATATTCCTTTTCTTTCTCATTGTCTTTTGCTGTCTCACTCTCACTCTGCTTTTCACTCACCTTATGTTTTGCAAACGACTGTTGTAGCTGCAATTGGTCCTCATACACTTGTTTGGGTGTTAACGGTTTAAGATTAAAGCTTTTCCCCTGGTGAACAAGCGTATACTTGTTAGAAAAGCCATCATGAACAACCTTCCTATCAAATTGCCACGGCCTTCCCAACAACACATGACATGCTTGCATTGGCACTACATCACATAACACCTCATCGTCATAACTACCAATGCGGAAACCAATCAATGCTTGCTTACTCACCTTAGTCTCTCCACTATCATTCCACCACTGCAATTTATATGGACTAGGTTGTCTAACAGTTTTGAGCCCCAGCCTCTCAACAATAAAATTACTCACTACATTGGTGCAACTCCCTCCATCAATGATCAAACTACAAATGTGATCTCCTAGATAACATCTAGTATGAAATATATTCTCTCTTTGCACCTCCTCTTCTTCCTTCACCTACACATTCAACGCTCGCTTCACTACTGCGACTAGCCTTCCCATTGCAGGCTCCTCATCATCACTAGCATCCTCTAATGGAGGCATATCATTTTCTTCACTATCCCCCTCAATCTCATACTCCCCATCATCACGCAAAATCATCACACGCCTATTTGGACATTGACTAGCAATATGGCCTCTACCTTGACATTTAAAACATCTAATGTCATGATTTCTAGAAGTAGAAGAATCAGGGTTACCTTGGTTACTAGGAGTAGAACCCGCTTGCCTCAGCTCCCCTTTTGGTTTGGTGGGTAAAGGCTTTTCTTCCTTCTTCCATTGATTAGTCTTCCAAGTGGATAAACCGTTACCCTTTTGAAACCGTGCATTACTACTACCTCTCCTCTTATGCTGGATCTCAACCTTTATAGCCATGTGAACCATATCCTCCAATTCTACATAATGCTGCGATTTAACCACATTTTGGATTTCTCTATTCAACCCAGCAAGAAACCTAGCCATTGTAGCCTCTCTATCCTCCTCTACATTCGCCCTAATCATAGTGACTTCCATCTCCTTGAAATACTCATCTACACTTCGACTTCCCTGCCTCAGAGTTTGCAACTTGTTGTGCAATTCACGATAGTAATACGCAGGCACAAATCGCTTCTTCATCACTCTTTTCATCTCTTCCCAAGACTCAATAGGTGGCTCGCCACTCCTTCTCCTATTCAACATTAGTTGATCCCACCACACTATAGCATAATCCGAAAACTCAATGGCAACAAGTTTTACTTTCTTTCTCCCACTATAGTTGTGACAATCAAACACCATCTCCACCTTTTTCTCCCACTCTAAGTACGCCTCGGGATCATTCTTCCCTTGGAAAGGAGGAATCTTCATCTTTATGCTACTTAATTGATCATCCTCTCTATTCCTATCTCCTCTATCTTCCCAATCTCTAGTTCCTCTATTCTGACCACTATAACCTCTATAACGCCCAACAGAAGGCTCATAAAAATCATCATCCGACATTTCATCTCCACCCCTCGGTACTCTCCTAGAACGACTCTCCCTCTTACGCCCTTGGAATACGTTTGTAGATTGCTCTAGTCTTTGCTCTACCATCTCATGAATTTGTTCCATTCCCTCTTGGAACATCCTCTCCATTTCTCCCCTCAACGCCTCAATTACTAACCTAGCATCAAACCTTCCCCTCTCACCTTCAGGAGAATGTTGTCTCGACAAAGTCCCTACAGAAAAGATTAGTACTAACACAAATATATATATAATTAAACCTCACGATACACTCCCTTACATGTTTCGCTCAAATGATGATATCACACAATCACTCGTGTATTCTCACAAATAATGATGATATCAACTCGCTAATTTCCTCTTCTCAATTCTCTTGGAACTAACCCGAACTACACCAATTTCCTTCCGTAGAATTCAAAGCAACTCTAGGGTTCGTAAATTTTCCTCTATTTTTCTATCCGATTTTTTTTTTTTTTTGTCTTGGTTGTTGCTCTTGATCACGTTTTTCTTTTCTCTTCTTTTTTTTTTGTCGTGATTTTTTACACTTTTTTTTTAACAATCGCCTAGTCGATATTACACTATCAAAAGACAATCAATACTACGAAATTGAATACGATAATTGATATGAACGATTGGAGTTAGGGTTTTTGATGTTACCTTCCTCAACCGAACTTGATGTTTTGACAAACCTAAGCTCTGATACCAAACTGATACGAACTACGTCAACCCGTGACGAAACCCAATACCAATACGTTTGGAAATTCGTTGCCTAAGACGCCCAAACACCTAAAGTGGAAACCGCGACCCGTTGTCTATAAGCGAGACAAGAACCTTAGTATAAAAATGAAGACGCCACAATCAGGATGGAAGACCGATTAATAAGTCAGGATGAACGCCACGGAAATCAATCCGATAAGTTCTAGTTAGTTATTGAAGAACCAAGAGAGGTGCCTCTCAAAAGTGTTTAATGTTCAAAGATGTAAAATTCTTTGTTGTTCTAAACCCTAGGAGCTTTTATACTAGGGTTACAATTCGTGAAAAACAAGTCCAAAACGACGTAGCTTAGATAAGTTGAGTAAAAACAAGAAAATAGAATAAGCTGGCCGGCAGGGGATACACGGCCGTGTACACAACCGTGTACTTTGGCCATGTACTTTTCTGTGCACATTCCGGCCACATACACGACCGTGTACTTCTGGTCGTGTACCTTCCTGTAGATTTGCTTGAATCCATACACGGTCGTGCCTTTTAGCCTTGTATCTAGCCGTGTATGATTCTGTGCAATCTTGGAATTCCTACACGGTCGTGCCTTGAACATACACGCCCTCTTCAACCCGTGTCCGGTGTGACTTGTATAAAAGCAAGGGTCTTCCTATGGTTGTTCCAATCCGTTCCAACTTCATGATTGCTCCAATCCTTTCCGGCTTCATGGATAACCTTTATCGACCCATTAAGTGCTTCCTTGAATCGTTTCGCTTGATTTCTTGTGATCGGTCCAGGCGGCACTTCAAGAGGATCCACATTTCTTCTTCCAGCTTGGCTCTCATCATGGACCTCATCAAGTGTAGGGGATAAATACTGTGATGAAATCGAGTGTGATATTCTACCTATGTGTACATCCCATATATTGCTTGGTAGGCCTTAGTTATATGATAGTAGGGTCTTATATAATGGCTTCAAGAATACTTATGTATTCTAGAAGGAGGGGAAACGAATTATTTTGAATCTGATGTCGCCTTCAGAGGTTCAAAGGGTTCAGCAACAAATCGATAAACCATTAATGGGCCATGAGCAGTTGAACCAACCCTTAGAGCACAAAATTTGTCAGTCACAGATGTACCAACCTTCAGAGGATCCTGATGAACAGAGTCAGATGAGCAGATCACTAGAGGATGAAATTGTTCAAGGGCAGTTATGTTCACCTTCAGAGATATTAGAGGCTTATGAGCAGTTGAGTACACCATTAGAGGATTCTGAGGGTCAGAGTCAGATTAGCCCATCATTAGTGAGCCAGACTGTTCAGAGACAGTTGCGTCCACCATCAGAGGTTTCAGAGGGCAATGAGCAGTTGGGCCAACCATTAGAAGACCATGAGGATTAGCGACATACAAATGAGTTAGAATAAAAGAAAACGGTTTCAGTGGAACGGGTTGATATCAGGGCGACTTTAGTGGATACTGGAGCATTATTTGTGTTACATATGAGATACACCTTAGAAATGGAGGAGAGAAAGCAATCATCTCTTGTGGTATTTTAGATATTGGGATTTTATAGAGATACTTCTTCAGATGGATTGCTAGGAGAAAACAAAACCTCTATTGCATTTGATCTGCTAGATTTAAGGAAAAATCTTTTTTAGGCCCGAGGAGATGATAGGAATCAAAATCCGACAAGACCTATCATTAGGGAAAAAACCAAAGGATTTCAAATATTGGCGATGAGGGCCCATTTTGAGCAAACTGACCTTGGAATTATTCATATACTAACCTCGTTTATCTTATTCATGCATTGTATATTCCAATAGATACACTCATCATATTTTACAAGGTGATGGACAAACTCACTAAGACTCAGCTTGTGGGTTATCTATGGACCGACCTAAACCAGCGATGAGCTGAGCCGACGAATCCTATGGAAGAGCTAGCATCTTGAAGACTAATTTTTATATATTTGTTATTTACTTGGACTATTCATGTTGTAATCATTTTGGGACACTTTTATTTAGTTGTAATTGAGTTTTAGGACCGGCCACCCTAAAAGTGGCATAATTGTAATTTTGTGTACTTTCTAACCCTAAAGGGAGCAAGTATAAATACTTGCTTAAAGTAGGGTTTGAGAAGGCCATTTTTCATATTTGAACATACACTTTACATGAGGGAATTAGGGTTCTTCCTAGTTCATTTTCTCTTATCAATTTCAATCCCAAGAATTGGAATTGTGGCAAGTGCAATAAGGGGAAATTATGAGTTATATCATTTCTTATTGTTGTGTTTCTTTTCATCTCTAGTGAGTCATATCTAGGGTTGGATTGAAGTCTTCTTGGATAGATTTTGATTGCATTTGTAATCAAATTATCATTGCATAATTGATCGGTTTTTAGCACTTGTTAATACCATCAATTTGTCATTATACTTGTAGCGTGGTATTTCTTTGTTGTGAGGAGGATCAAGGTTTGAATTTGTGTATTGTTGTTTGGGATTCTCTTAGAATTTAAGTTGGTTAATTGATTCAATTGAGGATTATCATCTTTGTGGATTTCATCTCCTTGATTTTATCATTTTATTCATCATCCATCAATTGGGGTTCATGCAAATTGTCTCTCTTATGAACCAAATTTGATCTTGTCTTTTGAGGTTGATATTTGGGTTGTTTTGGTTGTGTTTAATCCCCTTTTAGGCACATCATCTTTTGGTAGCAGAGCTATATCATATTTGGATTTAAGATTGAACACATCCTAAGTGAAGAATTGGTTACATTCATTTGAAATTGACGCCATTGTTCATGTGATTGAGACTAGTTTGATTAACATTGTTTGATTGTCTTTCAAATTGGTTTTTTATGTGCTTAATCTTGGTTTTAAGCAAATCATTTAAGTTTAAGTTAGATGCATAAAGACTAATAGGATTACTCACTTATGAGTTGTGGGGAAAGAGTATGTTACCTATTGTGACTACTGAAGCTAGTAAAGAAATGAGATTGGAAATGGTGTCGGTGGTGAGAGGATTTCCAAATGTGTTTCTAGAAGACCTTCCTAGTTTACCTTTAGCTAAGGAGATCAAGTTCAACATTGATTTGGTATTAGGTACTATACTAATATAAAAAAGAATATACAGGATGGCATTAGTTCAATTAGAAGAACTAAAGAAACAGTTACAAGATCTTTAAGATAAAGGTTTCATAAGATCTATTACATCTCCCTAAGGTACGCTAGTCCTTTTTGTTAAGAAGAATGATGGAAGCATGAGATTGTACATTGACTATAGAGAATTGAAGTAAGTCACTATTAAGAACAAGTATCCTCTTCTCAAAATTGATGACCTTTTTCACTAGCTATAAACAGCTTAAGTATTCTCTAAGATTAACCTAAGATTAAGATACCACCAGTTGAGGATTAAGAAGAGGATATCCAGATGACAACCTTTAAGACCTAATATGGGCATTTTAAATTTTTGGTGATGCCTTTCGGGTTGACCAATGTACTTGCAACATTTATAAACTTGATGAATAGGGTGATGAGAATTAGGATATACTCTGAAACCAAATGATTCGAAAACGGATTCGAATTCCTTCACACAAACCAAATCGTCAATAACAATCAAATGTCACAAATTTTTAAGGTTTTCTGGATTTTGGTACTAATGAATAAAATCAAAGATATGGATAAAATTATCAATCTATAGATGCCAAGATTGATAAAATTAAACTGATTCGCAATCAAATCATAGAACAATAGAGACCACGTTCTATAAATCAATCACTACGGTTAAAGAATTCCAAGAATCCAATAACAATGTTCACCACAAATTCTATATGAACCAAGAATTTGATAAGAACAACAAGAATAAAGTGAAAATCAATTGTCAATATTCAAGAATCTCCAAAGAGGATTCACTCACACCGCTCAAGTGTTTATTTACAACCAAAAATAACATTCTCCCTCGAAAAACCCTAAGGATGCCTATTTATATCATCCTAAAAAAAAAAATTATGTGAAACCATTCAAGGCCGGTAGCCTAAATACATAGGCTGGCACCCAAAGGCCAGTGGCCTTTATTTAGGCCGGCACAAAGGCCAGCGGCCTTCATTTAGGCCGACTCTAAGGCCGGCGGCCTTGAAGCTAACTCGGTCGGCCTTTATTCAAGGCCGGCTTAAGGTTAGCCAAACTTCGCCTTGGGTCCTCCCGATGCTTATGTCCTCCTTTTTTAGACCCCGCACTGCCACCTAAAGCTCGGATTGACTTTGTTTTCTTTGGTGCTCGTATCTTAGCTCTTGGAATTGTATCATTCCTTCCATGTTGAAAAAGATTCGACCTCGAATTTGAATCATCCATCCTGCTAGGCCACATAAACAGACTCCTCTTTCCCTTGGGCTTCTTAAGGCAAATCAGCCTTGTTTGTTGTACTTCAATTGGACTCATAGGAAGAAGCTTGTATGCCTTGCCCTGTTGCTGAATGGTATACTCATTGGTGTATCCATCATACTTGGCTCTAAGGTCATACAGCCAAGGTCTTCCAAGGATCAAATGTGTAGCTTCCATGGGAGCTACATCACAAACAATTTCGTCAGTATAATCACCAATAAGCAATGGAACACGAACCTGTTTGTGTACATGAACAGCTCCCTGTGGACTCAACCAATGAAGTGCATAAGGTCTTGGATGCTGCTCCACCTGTAAACCCAACTTAGTAACCTAGCTTGCTGAAGCAACATTAGTGCAATTGCCTGTGTCAACCACAATCAAACAAGTCTTACCCTGCACCATGCCTTGGATATGAAATAAATTGGCTCTCTGATTAGGAATAGCTTCATCCTACTTAACCATTAGCAAGTCTCCCTATACTGGATTCGCTATAGTGTCTTCATCTTCCTCTTCTACCTTAGTACTCTTCTGTTCTTCTTCCTCACTCTCCACTTTGTCCCCCTTTATGACCATAACCCTTTTATTAGGACATTGAGAAGCAATATGGACAAGTCCTAAACACTTAAAACATTTGATATCCTTGTTCCTCTTTTGTTGTGTTTGGTCAATAGCCTCACTAGTGACTGCCTTTCCCTTTTCCTTTCTTTCCTTCTCCCTCTCACCATCATTTGACTTATGGTGTTGATATGATTTCTAATCCCGCCTACGCTGATGCTGCTCAACCCGACTGGCTAATTTAATCACATCCTCAAGAGTCTGATAATGCTGGAGTTCCACTACATTGGCAATGTCCATCTTCAACCCATTGATGAAACGAGCTATGGATTCATCTGATGATTCCCTAATATCACACCTTGCCATTAGTGTCTCAAACTCCTTCACATACTCCTCTATGCTTCTCTTACCCTGCCTTAAGGATTGCAACTCCATCAGCATCTCTTGTTTATAGTAATCTGGCACAAATATGTGTCTCATCAACCTTTTCATCAAAGCCCATGAACACACTTTCTCCTCATCTGCCCTACGTCTCTTAGTTTGTAGTTTATCCCACCACAGACTAGCATATTCAGAAAATGCTAAAGACGCCATTTTCACCTTCATGCGCTTATCCCACTTATAGCAGTCAAACACCTTCTCAACCCGTGGCACCCAATCTAGGAATTCCTCTAGTTTACTACTACCAGTGAAAGGTGGAATTTTCAGCTTGATGTTTTCAATCCCCTTACGCTTGTCAACATTGTTTCCTCTCCTACTCCTTCCACTACTAGCATCAGATTCACTACTAGAGTGTCTCCTCTTAATTCTTGCACCACTATGGCTTCTTCTATCCCTAACCTCCAATCTCTCCATAATCAATCTAAGATTTTCTTAGATTTGATTGAACTCAGCCCTAGTCATAACCTCACCCCCATTGTCAGCATCATTCCTATTGTTGTTGTTTTGAACACTTCCTTGCGACGACATCTCTACCCTTCAATAGTTAGCAATAGAAATTCACCAACAACCCAATTCTCAACAACAGACCCAAACACCAATTCACAGCAATTCAACACCCAATAACTTAATTCAGCAAAACCCCAATTCTCAACTACAGCCCAATCACCAATTCACAAAATAAATTTCCAAATTTCCCAACCAACAGTAGTATTGAATTAAAACTACAATTGAGTTGAGATTCAACAACCTTACTGATTTAACCCACGATCTAATCGAATCCTTCGCTCTGAATCCTTACGAATCCAACCTTTGCTCTGATACCAAATGATGAGAATTCGGATATGCTCTAAAACCAATGATTCGAAAACAGATTCGAATTCCTTCACACAAACTAAATCGTTAATAACAATTAAATGTCATAAATTTTTAGGGTTTTCTGGATTTTGGTACTAACGAATAAAATCAAAGATATGGATAAAATTATCAATCTATAGATGCCAAGATTGATAAAATTAAACTGATTCACAATCAAATCATAGAACGATAGAGACCATGTTCTATAAATCAATCACTACGGTTAAAGAATTCCAAGAATTCAATAACAATGTTCGCCACAAATTCTATATGAACCAAGAATTTGATAAGAACAACAAGAATAAAGTGAAAATCAATTCTCAATATTCAAGAATCTCCAAAGAGGATTCACTCACACCGCTCAAGTGTTTGTTTACAACCAAAAATAACATTCTCCCTCGAAAAACCCTAAGGACGCCTATTTATATCATCTTAAAAAAAAAATGTGCAAAACCATTCAAGGTCGGCGGCCTAAATACATAGGCCGGCACCCAAAGGTCAGCACAAAGGCCGACGGCCTGGAAGCTAACTCGGCCAGCCTTTATTCTAGGCCGGCTTAAGGCTGGCCGATCTTCGCCTTGGGACCTCTTGACGCTTATGTCCTCCTTTTTTGGACCCTACAATGCCACCTAAAGCTTGGATTGACTTTGTTTTCTTTGGAGCTCGTATCTTAGCTCTTGGAATCGTATTATAGGGTGTTTAGGGACTTCTTGGATAAGTTTGTAATCGTCTTCATAGATGATATTTTGATATACTCTAGGAGCAATGAGGAACATGAAGAGCATTTAGAGTTAGTGTTGGATAGGTTGCAAATAGCAAAATTGTATGCAAATTCAAGAAATGTGAATTTTTGCTAGAGTAGGTAGTTTTCTTCGGTCATGTGGTTAACAAGAATGGAATCTCTATAGACACAAAAAATGGTGAGAGCTGTAGTGCATTAGCCTAAACCAAAAATAGTAATAGACATAAGAAGTTTCATGGGTTTAGCAGGTTACTATAGAAGATTTATAAAAAGATTTTCAAAGATAGCAACTCCACTCACCAAATTAACACAAAAGAAAGTGAGGTTTGAGTAGGATGATAAATATGAAGCCAGTTTACAGAAACTCAAGTAGAAGCTTGTGTCAACACGAACTCTAGCACTACCTAAGAGTGGAGAAGAATTCACTATTTATAGTGATGCCTCAGCCTAAGGGTTAGGATTTTTTTTATGGAAGGCGAGCAAGTCATAAAATATGCATCTCATCAACTAAAGCCATATGAGAAGAATTACTTGAGTCATGATGAAGAGTTGGTGGTAGTGGTACAAGCAATAAAACTGTAGAAACACTATTTATATGAGGAGAAATGCAAAACTTTTGCTAACCACAGAAGCCTGAAGTATATATTTACATAGAAGGAGTTAAATATGTGCTAAAGGAGATGGTTGGAGTTGATTAAAGATTATCATTTGGAAATCCAGTACTACTTAAGAAAAGCCGATGTGGTGGTAAATGCCTTTAGCAAAAAGAAACAGGGTAATATTGTTACTCTAATCACTTTACAGCAACAATTATTAAATGATATGTGTAAACTAGAATTGAATATTTTGACTCAAGAAGTCGGAGTAAAGATGGTCACTTTATGGATACAACCAAATCTAATGAATGGAATCATGACTGCTCAAGTAAAGGATAGAGACATTTGAGAAATCAAGAGCATGTTGGAACAGGGTAAGGCTCCTAAATTTAATGTTGACTTAGATGGCATTTTAAGATATGGAACAAGATTGTGCGCGATAGGGATGTGGAATTGAAGAAAGAAATCATGAAAGAGGAACACTACACTGCCTATATAATCCATCCCAAAAGCACCAAAATGTATAAAGATGTGAAGAGTCACTATTGGTGGAAGAACAAGAAAAGGAAGATAGCCGAATATGTAATAAGGTGCCTCACCTATCAGCAGATCTAAATTCAAAATCAAAGGCTGACTAGAGAATTATAGCCCCTCCCAATTCTGAAGTGGAAATGGGAACACATGACAATGGATTTCCTTACAGCCCTCCTAAATACTAAAGAAAAACAAGATGCAATATAGGTGATAGTAGATCGACTAAGTCTACTCACTTTTTACCTATTAGAGTGAGATATAAATTAGAGAAATCAACTAAATTATATATACAGGAGATAGTAAGATTATATAGAGTGCCAGTAATAATTACTTCTAATATGAATACATGATTTATAAGCAGATTTTATAATAGCTTACATAAAGCCTTAGGCACAAAACTATAATTCAACACTGTGATCTATCCTCAAACAGATGGACAACCTGAGAGGACTATCCAGATCCTAGAGAATTTACTCAGAGCCTATACACTAAACTTTAGAGGTAATTAGAATGAGCATCTTCCTTTGGTTGACTTTACTTACAACAATAACTATTAGGTAACCATCCAAATGGCTCCTTATTAAGCTTTATATGAAAGAAAATGCAAATCACCATTACATTGGGTTGAAGTGAGGGAAAGATAGATGTTGGGGTTGAAATTGGTCCAAGAGACTGTAGATGAGGCAAAGCTGATAAGACAGAGAATATAGATAGCTTAGAATCGATAGAAAAGCTATGCTGATAAGAGATGATGCCCTTTAGAGTTCCAAGTGGGAGATGAAGTGATATTAAAAGTTATTCCAACTAAAGGGGTAATTAGGTTTAGTCTGAAAGGGAAGTTAAACCTAAGATATATGGGCCCATTTGAAATTCCTAAAAGGATAATCAATGTAGCTTATAGGTTGGCTTTACTATAAAGCTTAGTTAGGGTACAAGATGTATTTTATGTATCGATGTTGAGGAAATTCGTACCAAATCCAAATAAAATAGTGGCTTTTAGGCCATTAAATGTACAACTAAATATATCTTTCATTGAAAGATCAAAAAGAATTGTAGACTGATAAGAGTAAATTAACCCTGGTAAATCATGGGCATTAATGATGAATTTGTATAATCTTTTGAATAAAATCAATGCGGATTTGGTATTTAACAGATAAATATATGTTTCAGGGTATAATACCAAAGAGAAGGAGAAAGATCACAAAAGGAGCATAATTGCAGCTTAAAAGATCAAGTTAAAGTTACTCATGGACAACACAAGGAAAGCCACGGCCGTGTCATGAATCGTGGGCACATCTGAAGATGAAAGCGTCACTTGGAAAGGAAGCACGGCTTGTGATATGGGTGTGTTTGAAGCCGTGGCATACGCTGTGAAGACGTGGAAAACTCCAGAACTTGGCACGGGTTATAGTTTAGCCGTGCTTCTAGCCGTGTTGCTACCAGTGTTCCTAGCCATGTTCCTAGCCGTGCCAAACACTGAGCAAGATTGAGGAGTTACATATTTTCGACCAGAGGGAGACACGGTTTGAAATCTGGCCGTGCCGTTAGGCGTGTCAGGTGACTGTTATTCACTTGACGAGATTCACTTAGAAAAGGAAAGATAGAATCATATCTTTCCAGCTGAAGATGCTCGGCCATGCCTGAAGAAGTATAAATAGAACAACCCTAATGAGAAAAGAGAGGAGGAGGCGGCACAAGAGAAACCCTAGAGAAGAGAAGATGTTGCAAGAAGCTGCTGCCAGAATAGTTTCGGATTGGAAGCCAAGATATTTCGTGTTTGAATTTTCTTTATGGACTCAATTATTTTATGTTTTGCTCTTCTTATTAGATTCATGAGTGGCTAATTGTTTCATACCCGTTTCCTTGAGAAACCCCTGATTATCATGTGATAGAATTGTGGATGTTCAATAATTTAATTCCATTCCTTGAGTTTATTCATGTTGCAATTATAGTGTATTCATCTTGATATGTGTACAATATTGGGATGGAATTATATCTCTGTTATTAAGATTGATAAATCGTTAATAGAGTGGATCTTGCATGGATAAAAAGACCCCTTGTAATCCTAGAGATAGGTTATAGGAGGTTTTCTGTATTGAACAAGACATAGCGGTCTGGTTCAATTGAGAGTCCTAGGATTCTAACGCAATCTTGATTATGTTAATTGAAGAGAGATCTTAATTGGCTTAATTAGGATTAAGGATTATTGATCTTGAGAAAGACTCTAATCTAGTGTAAGAAACTCCGCAGATCAAAGTTTGGATATTAATCATTGGATAGTGTGGAATTGAGTAAAAGCTACATCAGAATTAGGAGTGGATCTTGGGTAAGGTATGTTTAAATCATTGAATTAATTAAGGGAGTGTTTGAATACATTTACTTTGTTCATTTTATTTGTTTCTTTCAGGTTTAAGCAATAATTAGGATAGTTGAGATCATCAATAGTGAGAAGTTAGATAGTAGGAGAATTGTTAGTACTAGTACTTATAAGTCATCGTGGGATCGATACCTGTACTCCTATGCTATACTTTTTGTGGATAGGTACACTTGCCTGAGAACTGATCGTGAGCTAGGATTGAGTAGAGGGTTAAACTTGTTAGAACGGTCAGATCGTCCATCAAGTTTTTGGCGTTGTTGCCGGGGACTTATAATATTAGGAAAACTTGACACCTACTACTTTAACTATAATTTTTTTTTAAGTTATTTACATTAATTTCGTTCGTGCTTTCATTCAAATTTGTTGAGGAAATTAAGTTCGTAGTTTGTCTGTCACGGTTTATGACAAGGAGCTCTTCATCTAAGCTTCTTGACTTTGATCTTGAAATTGACCAAACCTTTAGAAGGCGATTAAGAGAAACTGGGCCAATGGCGAATGAACGAAGAACGATGGTTGAATACGCTCGTCTTACTCTGAGCAGCACTGGGTCGTGTATTGTGCAACTAGCAATAGAGGCCAACAACTTCGAAATCAAGGCCTCTACAATGCATATGATTCACAACCAATGCCAGTTTTACGGTTTGTCTGACGAGGATCCTCATGCGCACATTCAGATGTTCTTGGATATTTGTGCAACTGTCAAGCAAAACGGAGTCTCTGAGGAAGCATTGAAATTGTGACTTTTCCCTTTTACTCTCCGTGGGAAAGCAAGGCAGTGGTTTAGTTCACTAAACCGGGATTCCATAACCACTTGGACCCAGATGGCGGAGACTTTCTTGGACTGTTATTTCCCACCATAAAAAACTGCCAAGTTGAGAAATGATGTCACATCATTCACCCAACTAGATCACGAGCCCCTACATGAAGCATGGATTAGATTTAAGGATCTTCTTAGGAGGTGTCCACATCACCAAATGCCTAATTGGCTGCAAGTTTCCACCTTTTATAACGGACTTGACTATGTAACTCGATAGACAATTGATGCTACGGCTGGGGGCACTTTAAATGTGAAAACGCCGGAGGAGTCGTTGAGTTTGTTTGAGAACATGGCAAAAAATAATCACCAATGGAGCCATGGTAGACAAAAGCACAGGGCAGCGGGCATTTATGAAGTCAATTTGATAACAGCAATTGCAGCAAAGGTAGATGCACTCGCTTCAAAAGTTGAAGGGATGGCTCTATCTCAACCATACCAATACTGCTCAATTGAACCTCATTCCAACAATGTGGTATCTGAAGTGACAAAGCGTGTTGAGTATGTAGGGAATCCCACAATACCACAGAACAATCCTTATAGCAACACATATAATCCAGGGTGGCGTAATCATCCCAACTTCTCCTGGAGTAATCAGCAATCTCAAAGGGGTAATGAACCTGCTCCAGGATTCCAAAGACCAGCTCCACCTCCCTTCGAAGAAAAGAAATCCAGCCTTGAGGATATGATTGCGAAGTTCATTCAAGCGTTGGAGCAACGCCATCAATCCACTGAGGCCGCTCTAAGGAATCATGAAGCCTCAATCCACAACTTGGAAAACCAGATGGGACAGATCTCTAAAGCGCTTGCTGAGCGATCACAAGGGTCTCTGCCTAGAAATACAGAGACCAACCTAAGGGAACACGTGAAGGCAGTAACTCTTAGGAGTGGAAAGGAAGAACGTCATTCATCACTCTGTCGAGATTTCTCAAGCATGGTATAGTCAAAATGCCTAGGACTAAGACCGTGGCATGCAAAAACGCTCAACCCTGTTCAACTGGTGGTTCCTTTAGGTCCACCCGACGCTACCCTCCTAACTTGCGGAGCGAGGACGAAGGTAAGTATGATATAGTGCGAGACAAGAAGATATTTATGCCTAATGTAGTAGTTGATTGGGATGTGCTAGCTAGGTATGGGTTAGTGGAACGATTTGATCATTTCTTGAACGATCCCGCTTGGAAAGCACTTCTGAGCATTGAGGAGGATGTGTACTCTTCGCTAAGCTGTGACTTTGTAGCTACATTCAAGCTTAGTTTTGGCCGGCATACCCAACTTGATAATGTGGTCTCCTTCTACTGCCAAGGGAGTTACCACCGCGTTGAAATAAGAGACTTTATCAAGTGCTTGGGTATTTATGACGAGGAGTTTATCGACTCCGATGAATTCGCGCAGCTTCCTGATGCCTTTCCTAGGGGCTTACTGCAGCATGGAGTGTGGAATAGTATAGGAACCGGTGGATATGACCCTTCCAAATCAAAGGGGTGCCATTTAAGGGATCCTGCCGTGCGTGTACTCCATTACATTTTGGCCCGCTCAACCACTGGTAGAGGTGATTCTCAAGGGGTTGTGAATGCTTCGGACCTGTACCAGCTATGGAGTATGGTTACGGGTACTCGGGTTAATGTCGGATTAGCAGCTGTTTGGTGTCTGAAAAAACAATGCGATCTGGGGCACCATAAGGTTTTTGTCGGCTCTTGGATTACTCGTATTCTGAAAAACTACGGTGTTTTTCCAACCCGGGCTCCCAGGGACAGTTGTGGAAGGAGCACTTCTCTCCCCGAGAGTGTTTTGCGGAGGTGGAGGTTTCAGATACCAGATGTGTCTGCCGACCAACAAAAGCCAGAGATAGAACCCGAGCAAGGTGAGGAGCAAGAGCAAGCTCGAGAGCAGGCTGGACCAAATCAGGAGCTTGCAGATTCAGTAAAAAGATTGACTGCAGATTTGGAAGAAATTAAAAGAGAACAAGCCAGGTAGTCAAAATGGGGTGAAGGGCTTAAAGAGTTATTTAGTCACTTGTTTATCCCGTATTGGTGAGAAATTGGGGGGTAGATCTTCCCCTATGTGGTGGCTCTAGCGATGAGGACATCGCATCACAAGCTACTCGGGTGGTTTCTGGAGGATATCGTCACTCGAGTGGTGCATATGATACCGGTTTTCATGTTGGAGAATCCTCGGGTGCAGCTTTCATGGCCTGACATGGAAGTCCTGTAGTCGCGACTACTGAAGCGAGCAATCAGCAGAATACGGAGGTGATTGGATCTGATTCTCCTCGCCGATCGGGCACTGTACCATTGCCTTCAGATGATGACTTCAGCAGCTGACCTCGCGAGTGGATCGATGGAAGTTGAACCCGGGAGATTTGGATCATTGTATAGAGTAGCCGTCTTACTTTTCTTTTTACTGTCCTGATTTGTATGATTCTGGAAAACTGACCAACCACTAATGTTTGAAATAGAAAATGCTGATGATAGTTAGCTTTATGTTCAGTCCATTATGAGTTTTTTTCGTTTTGTTTTGTTTTGTTGTTATTGTTATGAGATATAGGCTTTCAAAGTACACCGACCCGTTATGTTTAGCAGAGGTTCTCATGACTCTACTTGTTCGTTGCTTGACTTTCTGTTAACGATCTGCGTTGTAAGAGAATTCAGGGAAGTTTTTCGTTTTCCTTTTGTTTTATTTTTGCTTTTATTCTTTGCTTCCCTTTATGCATTTCATGAGGACATTGGGGACAATGTCTATTATAAGTGTGGGGAAGGGGGTTAGGAAAACGAAACTTGTACGAAACTAGGATACAAGGGTTATGCAATAAAAAATGTAATTTCCTCTTAATTAAGGTATAATCAATGATGACTTTTGAAAATCAAGAACTGCTGAGATTTGTTTATACCTCTGTAGAATATCTTTAACAATTTTTATTCTCTTATTATGTATTAGAGATACGTTGCTAAAATTACAAGATGAAATCTAAGTGAAGTAAACTTACTTGTCATTTAACCTTTACTTTCGTGAAGTGAGATTGGATTAAGGTCACTAGTGAGTTTAGTATGTCCTTCTTTTTGCCCAGTAGGTAAGCTATATAACTTGGAGTGAAGGCGTAAATGATACTTGTAACTTGGTGATTTTAAAATATATATATATATATATATATATAGTTCAGAAGTGGGCCTCATAGACTCGAGTAATTAAGCCTGAGGGATGCCTTTTTTAAGGAATAACATCTATTGACTCGGGTGACGAACTTGGGATCAATGGCTGAAAGCTCGCTACAAGGGTCATGAGAAAAGTCTGAGAAAAATGAATTTAAAAGAGCTTATATAAATGATAGTTGATTGATTGAGATGGTAGAGGTTTGAAGGGGTATTTTTAAAACCTAGTAGCCTAAGATCGCTTGGTCTGGGACTTACTGACCAAGGAAACCGTCTTAATTAATTAAGTGATTGAGTTAACTAGATTCGAACAAGTAAATCTGAGGGACGCCTTCTACGTTAAGGGAATAACGTTTGTTAACTTGAGTGATGAACTCGGGATTATCAATCGAAAGTTTGTTACATGGGTCGGTTAACTTAGTTAAGTGCTTTAATGGTAAACTCTTAAGATTAACTTAAGAATTGGATGAAACAGAAAAGGAAGAGCTAGGAAACAAGTGGATACAACATGCCTTTAGTCACTGTTGTGTTGCTTACAACAGTGGTTAAAAGGATGGTATACTTTATTTTACTAGTATCGATCTTGTGACAATTCTAACTCTGGGAATTTTAGTTTAAATGATAAGGGTAAAAGTTTGATTCACTTGGATTAGTTTTGGGAATTTTAGTATTTGTATTTTGTATACAACTAATGGTAAGATTGAGTAAAGATTATCAATGATTAAGGTGTAGCATGAAATCGATGATGCTGAAATATCTTCTTAATTGCGGGAACATATGAGAACTGGTCCTTTGGGTTTTCTTAATCCGTGTTTGCTTGAGGACAAGCAAAACCTTAAGTGTGGGGAAATTTGATAAGAGTAAATTAACCTTGGTAAATCATGGGAATTAATGATAAATTTGTATAATCTTTTGAATAAAATCAATGCGGAATCGGTATTTAACAGATAAATACATGTTTCAAGGTATAATACCAAGGAGAAGGAGAAAGATCACAAAAGGAGCATAATTGAAGCTTAAAAGATCAAGTTAAAGTTACTCATGGACAACACAAGGAAAGCCACGGCCGTGTCATGAACCATGGGCACATCTGAAGATGAAAGTGTCACTTGGAAAGGAAGCACGGCTTGTGATATGGGTGTGTTTGAAGCCGTGGCATATGCTGTGAAGACGTGGAAAACTCCAGAACTTGGTACGGGTTATAGTCTAGCCGTGCTTCTAGCCGTGTTGCTACCAGTGTTCCTAGCCGTGCTAAACACTGAGCAAGATTGAGGAGTTACATATTTTCGACTAGAGGGAGACACGGTTTGAAATCTGGCCGTGCCGTTAGGCGTGCCAGGCGACTGTTATTCACTTGACGAGATTCACTTGGAAAAGGAAAGATAGAATCGTATCTTTCCAGCTGAAGATGCTCGGCCATGCCTCAAGAAGTATAAATAGAACAACCCTAATGAGAAAAGAGAGGAGGAGGCGGCACAAGAGAAACCCTAGAGAAGAGACGTTGTTGCAAGAAGCTGCTGCCAGAATAGTTTCGGATTGGAAGCCAAGATATTTCGTGTTTGAATTTTCTTTATGGACTCAATTATTTTATGTTTTTCTCTTCTTATTAGATTCATGAGTAGCTAATTGTTTCATACCCGTTTCCTTGAGAAACCCCTGATTATCATGTGACAGAATTGTGGATGTTCAATAATTTAATTCCATTCCTTGAGTTTATTCATGTTGCAATTATAGTGTATTCATCTTGATATGTGCGCAATATTGGGATGGAATTATATCTCTGTTAATAAGATTGAGAAATCGTTAATAGAGTGGATCTTGCATGGATAAAAAGACCCTTTGTAATCTTAGAGATAGGTTATAGGAGGTTTTCTGTATTGAACAAGACATAGCGGTCTGGTTCAATTGAGAGTCCTAGGATTCTAACGCAATCTTGATTATGTTAATTGAAGAGAGATCTTAATTGGCTTAATTAGGATTAGGGATTATTGATCTTGAGAAAGACTCTAATCTAGTGTAAGAAACTCCGCAGATCAAAGTTTGGATATTAATCATTGGATAGTGTGGAATTGAGTAAAAGCTACATGAGAATTAGGCGTGGATCTTGGGTAGGGTATGTTTGAATCATTGAATTAATTAAGGGAGTGTTTGAATACATTTACTTTGTTCATTTTATTTGTTTCTTTCAGGTTTAAGCAATAATTAGGATAGTTGAGATCATCAATAGTGAGAAGTTAGATAGTAGGAGAATCGTTAGTACTAGTACTTATAAGTCTTTGTGGGATCGATACCTGTACTCCTATGCTATACTGCTAGTCGATAGGTACACTTGCCGGAGAACTGATCGTGAGCTAGGATTGAGTAGAGGGTTAAACTTGTTAGAACGGTCAGATCGTCCATCATAGACATTATGGAACAAGTGTAAAGAAGGAGAATAATTCCCTATGCCAAGGTATAATGGATAAATTAGATGGAACATGAAGCAATGTAGGAACTAGAAGATGATATGTAGAGGAAATATCCAAAACTTTTCCAAACTCAGGTAACTTTCGAGGATGAAAATCTTTATAAGGAGTGTGGGGGTATGTGAGGGTCAAGGAGGAGAATGTAAACACCTAGAAATATATAATTATCCAATATTATTAAAATATAAAGCCAAGGTCAAACATGTAACTATTGTAAAGACATGAGGGTAAGTCAATCATTTCATGGCCAGGGTATTTAAGTCTTATTTAACTTAATGCATCTCTTTTCACCATTTAAGCATTAATAGACAAAGCGATGCTCTTTAGAACCTTAAAGGCAACTTAGTAAATACCTACAAGGATCAATCTAGTTTCATTAGGTAAGGGATTTTAATGATTGAGTTATTAATTCTGATGATAGAATTGAGAGTTAAACAAGCTTTTATTATATGATTTACAGAATTTAAATCTAAGAAGGGGCAAAATGAGCATGAAATCAAGTAATTGAGGGTTCGAATCACAAATTAAGATAAGTAAGTACATCAATCCGCATAATGTATTAGGATTAACAAAATTTAAGATCCACTTAGGCTTCAGATCATAAAAATTAGGCGAAGGAATGAATTAGAGAAGAGGAAAAGTAGTTCGTGAGGAACAGCATAGTACATGGTCAGGTATACACCCATGTACCTACCTTTGTAGAAATACACATTGTGTATAGAATGATACATGGAAAAGGGACATGCTCATGTACTTGGGAATGTCAAATCATGAAAATACACAGAAAAGTACACAACTAACTACACGATTGTGTACCTAGGCATGCTAAAATACCAAAATACATAGAAAGATAAATGACCACAATATACAGTTGTGTATCTAACGATGCCAAAGTACATGGCTTAAGGTACAACCGTGCACCTAGTGACATCATTATATTCAATTTAGTTTCTATCTATTCTAATTCCCATGCAACCTAAACACTTAATATAACCCTAGAAATTTCAATAAAATAGGAGAAAGAACCTTATAATGGTTAAGTAAATAGAATTAAGTAACTTATTTACACTATACCCAGATTAGTACTAAGAGTGAATTGTTGGTATTTTGACATATTACCGTCTAGCTATTAGTCTAGGACAAATTGTGCTTAAGATAACATTTCCAAGTATGTGTAATCTTTGTTGTTACTTGTGATTATTAGGATAGTCTTGAAACTGGAATAATTTATAATAGATCAGATTAAGTTGTTTGTTGTTTATACATAGCTCAGCTTAAAAGCCTGATCTATTGTAAATAAATAAAAAAATTACAAGCAAATTCTACCAGCAAGTGCACTGGGTTAAATTAAGTAATATAGTGAAAAGTTGAGTGTCGATTCCATGAGGATTAAATAAGTACTAAACCAATATCAAATTCTATTATTATTTAGGTAATCAAATTAAGAGAATCAATAACTCAAATAAAAACTAAACTGCTACACCTAGGTTTTTACTATGAAGATGGAGGAAATTGTTATGAAAATGTATCAATTGAAAAGAGGAAAACCGAATCCACCCTAATTTCACTAATCAGATTATCATTATATTATAATAATTCTTAGCTATATGGATATTCATATGAAATTATGAAAATTTTTGTTTCTTTTCCAAGTAATTAAAACTCAAAACCCCAAAATTAATTTATTAGCTTCCACTAGACAAATTAATAGGGGATTCTATATTCAACTACAAATATCCCAATTATATAGTTGAATAATATTCTATCTTAATTTCTCCTAATTCCTTAGTAAGAAGCTAATCAAGAATATTGCATTCAGCTCTTAAACAATTTCTAATTAGATTAAAATAATCCCATATCAACAGTTCTTGTTTAACTTAACTTAAGAATTCCTATTGAACCCTAATGCCCCTTTTGAGTTATTAAAATTTCTAAAATTCTAATTTAGACATGAAATTAGAATTTATAGTATAGGAATTGCAATATGAATCTTCTACTTAACTAACAATCTTATAATATAACTCTAATCATTATCTTAATTATTCTAGGGTTTCATCGATTTCCCACAATTAAACTTAGAACATCATGGAATTGCAAACATAGACATTAAACAAAGAAATTACTGTAATATAATTCATAATTGAAAGGAGCAATTTAGTTTATGAATTGAATAAAAGAGTATTAGTTTAGAGATCACCAATTCAATAAATAATCACAATACAATAATCCTCTATTTTCTTGATGAAGAAGTCATTCCTTGAATATTCTAATCTCCTCAAGTGATAAAACAAAATAAATTTTAAGTACAACAAAAACAATTTTCCTCCTCTCTCTAAGGTTTTTACTCTCTAGAGAAAGAAAATTCCATCCTCTTTCTTCCCCTTTCGTCCTTTAATCCACACATTAGGAATGACTTTTGGTTTCCTCTCAAAGCTGACAATAAAGCTGATGGCTTTCACTTCAAGGCTAGCGGCTTACACTTCAAGGCCAGCGGCTTTCACTAGCGGCTTAGGCTGGTGGCTTAGGTTGTTGAAATCTAATCTTAAAAACCGATTTACTCATGTTTGCACTCTAAGCTTTAACAACCCTGTAATAGCACAATAAATCTAATTAAGTACCATTTCCTTAAAATTCACATAAAATTGATTAGAATTTAATATGATTCGTACAATAAAATTTGAGTAGAATATGCCCTTATAAAAGCCCATAGTGGCAGATCTTTAAAAAGCACCCCAATGATCTTTGTGTGACATTGTCCTTAGTGAAGTTGTGCTTAGAAATGATTTGGGTAATTTAAGGGACTCATGGGTGTTAGGGCCTATAGTAGCAGTTCCCAACATCATATTATGTATTATTAAATATGTATATATATGGTTTGGCAGAGTCATGAGTATCCCATTGCTGTTTTATGACTTAAATGAAATAATAATCTGTTGTATGATGTTTGATGTTTGCACTAATGCAAGTGATTTAACTTATGCTTATTCATGCATGTGTTCTTGTGGGTTATATGTGATGGGCATTAACTCACCCCCTCGGGGATTTTTTTTCTAGTTACAAGGACAGATGAATACACTACCCATGATGAGGACCTAGGGTCAATTGTGTAAAAAGTGGATAATGTAGATTTTTTTTATTATTAGGGTGACTAAGTGAAGATATACCTTTGAAGCCATTGAAACAGTAATGGGACTTATTCAGATTATAGAGGATTTAAGTATTTAGAATAAATGATAGCTAGAGTATTTTGAGTCGATGTACTAAGAGCTCTTGAAGAAATATGTAGATTATAAATGGAATTTAATTGAGTTATTTATTATATCATTAAATGTTACCTTGATTGTGATTAATTGGAAATATAGATTTTTTAGTAAAGAGTAGAGTTAAGAGCCTTAATGTGCCATTTCTTAGAAAGGACATGTAATAAGCCATAGCATCCCAGGTTTCAAGGCATTACAAAAATAATATAAGAAGAGAATAAAATAGACAAATCTTAAATTATAAAGAGTGGTTAACCATGTCTTACGTAATTTAACCAAAATATTCAGTGAATCTACAAATTCATTAAATCACCTAAAAAAAATTATTATGAACAAAAATTAACAAATAAACAACTATCTTGACTAATTCTTTGAAAGATAGCAATGCTACCCTAACAAAATAATAAGAATAACATTACAAATAAATGTATTAGTAATAATTATAGAATATTTCTTGACATAAAATAACTATCTCACTACAACCTTATAGTGAGATGAATTGTCAATAACTATCATGCCCTAGGGGTTACCATAGTTGTAACAACCCACCGTGTACTATATTAAAGTCTATGATTACCTAGATTTTTAGCACACACAAACTTCAACATGGTATGTAAGGCATCATTACTCTAGAAACCACCATAAAGATAATAGTTCTACTAATATTAAAGTTGATGTCTATTGATGTAAAACATAAAGTTCTATATATATAATAGATAGAGAAATAAGTTTATATGGTTAATATTACATTCATCCAAAAGTTTATTCAAAATAAAAAATATCTATTATGATTGTCTTTTTCCTCACTTACCTAGCTACCATCATCTTTGAAGATTCTCACCACTGTTTGGATTCTACTAAGGTAAAACCAGAATGGTGCTTGCAAAAAGGGTAAACTGTAAGGAGGTAAGTTATAAAGCTTAGTGAGATCCCAACTCAAAACCACCTTTCACGCAACACAAGCAAGTTAACATTTTTAATGCATGAATGCATGAACAATCATGTGCCAAGCATCACATACAGTCAACTGGAAACTACATGAGGTCTAAGGATATTTCTGACCAATATACCCCTCCTTTGACCTTGGGTTGAGGATCATTTTAAAATTCCATCAGAATTCAGGCTACCAATTTCATTACACTTACATGCATCCTTGGCTACACAAATTAGAGCCATGCTCTATATATCGATAGTTATGCTAGAAGAATGATCTTCTAAGTAAGGACCTGGGATAAACCAGAGAAAATAATGTTTTCCCTACCCACACACCTCCAAATGCATGCGCCCAAAAAAAAATAATGAACACGGATTCATACCAATACACGACAATCCTTTAGTCATTTTTCTATTGTTAGAATAGGACACTCCCTCAGGACATCCTTTCATTATCTGTGTAACTATGATGGAATATATGAAAATATGCAAGAAGATGCTATGCATGATCCATTTCAAAATAAGTATTTTGATATGCTTTACATTAGTTCAGAGGTGACCAAACACTTTGTAAACACTCCATCAACTACAAAAATAGCTATGAATACAAGTAACTTTACTTTCTTTTCCTTTTAGGCCTTAACAATCAATCAATTAACCAAATCAAACACACACATAGGTTCTTTAGTATTCTAATTTAGGTGCTACTAAAATTACAATCACAATCAAGTGGCAATCATCGTTGGTACTCACCTTGCCATTCTTTTTCAAGGATCGTAGTAATCTTCAGGTAAAACTTGGTAATCTTCTAAAAAACCTATAAGCATAGAGAAATATTTATATATATAAGAAGTAACTGCCTTTAAGATAAAATAATGTAGTATCCCATAGCTAACCCCATATTTTGTTAGAGCTAAGGTCCGTTGTCAAGGTCTGCGCTTAGGTCCTCATTCGGGTAAAGTCCTATCCTTGCCATAATAAGGCAAATATGTGTCCAAAGCATATGCCAAGAGAAATTCCAAGAATATATGTCCATAAGATGCCCAAAATATGTCGAGAATGTGTCTATGCATGTCCAATAGATTATAGACAGTCATAGGTCCTCCTGATTTAAAGATAAAGCCTTAACATCCTTTCTTTGTACTTTTATGTTCATTAGGAGATTGAAATATGTCTAATTATTAGAGAAATATTCCAAATGAAAAATAAATAAGATATTCTTACGAGGATGAAGTTTGTTTGATGTGGAATTGTGATTAGAATCTATAACTATTACATATAAGTAGTATTAGTGTAAGTATGATGCATATGCTACGGAAAATGATTTGGGTAAATTGAGATTACCTTACTTTGATGAAAATTCCTAAAGTAAAGAACCTAAGACATAGAAAATAAGTTAGGTTAGTAACTTCCTTAAGGGGGTCTAATGATAGCTCAACCTTCTTAGAAGTTACTTACCTTAGATTTTGAAATTGGTAGTCCAAAACTATGATTGTCTTTAGGGATGCAAGGGGTTATTTTTGGGTGAATTTTTTTATCTTGTTGGGAAATATGAGGTGTTTTCAGTGGAAATTTGGTGGAAATTTTTTAGAGAAAATGGGCAGCAAATGGCATGTGAAAGGTGGGGTTGTTTGGTAAGGGTAAATTTGCTTTTTACCTCCCTTTTTATACTAGTTAAATTTTGTTGTTCCATAATTTAATTTGGGTTTTGATTTGGCACACCTAAGGGGACAAGATTAGGCATGTTTTAGCATCATAATTGGCCTAAGGTCTCATAGGATAAGTTAGGGTAGTGATTGCATAAGATAAGATAAGGTTGAGGTGGCAAAATCATGTGGATTTGACAAAATCAGAAGGGGGTGGACGATTTTGGTACCTTTTAGGTGGTTTCTTAGGCTGATTTTTTTTTTTTTTTTTAGTTAACCTTCTTAGCTTGGTTGTGACAAAGTTTGGGCTAATTTTGATTAGATTAGGATTACGTAAGATGGTTTCAAATATAGGATGAAACAATGTTAAGTAACAAGGTGTTTTTAGGAAATGAGATTTATGTGTAATTTTCCTTTTATTTAGAAGAATTTAAAACTCAAAATTTTCCATGATATCTCCAGGTTATTTACCCATTTAATCAAGTTAATTTAGGATATTTTAGATTGAATTAAATTAAGATAACAAAAGGGTGAATTGAATGGTTGCAGCTAGATGGGTTTTCAATGTTCTTGTGAAAAGGGGCTTTTTATTTATTTATTTGAGGGCTCATCTCTTTGAATTTTTCCAAGCCCTTTTATTGGGTAATCAAGGTAAATCTAAGTTATAATAAGCAAGATTTTGGTAATATTTATTAACTATAGGATAAGATAGATTAAAATAAGTAAACATTGGTATAAATTGGAAAAAACATGTGTTAGTGTATTTTATTGGGATCTGATTTTGATATGTCCACTTTTAAATTTTTTTGTGTCTTTTTCTTAGGTTAGAAAAGATAAAATAGGGTAGGATTGAGATAAGATCAGGTGTAATAAATGGGGATCTTGATAAGATAAGGTAAGATAAGGTAAGAGGAGAAGTTTGACTTCTCCTTTGTAGCGTCTTGGGGAAGGGGTGTGGCTGATGAAGTTTTGTCTAGATTTTTTGATATTTTGTGTATTATTGAGTAATTAAAGGTGCACTATTGAATTAGGAAAATTTTGGTTCAATTAGATTAAGATTTGAGGGTATTTTCAAGCTTAACCGCTTAAAAGGCTTTTAGGGCAAGGTTTAAGGGACTTTTGATTTTGATGTGGTTTTATAATTTGGTTTGTCATTAATTTGTATTTGTTTTTGTTGATGTATGTTCTAAGTTATTTGTAAAACCCACAAAACACATAGCGTTTAACATCAAAATAAATAGAAAGAAATTTCTAAAAGACTCGAGTATTGATTGCAAAAACCTAAATTAAAAGGATAAATCTCTAAAAAAAGATGAACAAAAAAATTCATATCTTACACATACGACCTCCAATCGATGATCCTAGACTACCAACATGTTTCACGAGGTGAGTGCAACTTAACTATACCAATTTTTTTTGCAAAACGGAGTTAGTTTTTAAAAGTTAGGTACAAATATCAAATAGGTGTAAAAATTAGTATTTAGCCTAAAATTAATTGTAATAGCTAGAAAAATACTAGACAGGGTGATCTAGACCATAAACAGTATGTAATGATGCATTTTTCCCTAATTTTTTAGGTGAAGAAAATTTCAACGTAGAAATACCCAAAGACTACTTCGACTAAAATCAAGGAAAATGAGACATAGGTGAGTAGGACTCCATAACATGTTGTATTGTGTGTATATTGTTGCCTTACGTGTGCCTTATTATGAATTTGTGTTATCGTATAACTATATATATATATATATACACTTACGAATGCTGGACGTGTTGGTTGCTGTCTCCATAGGTATATATATATATATATATGTTTGTACGTCGAGGCCTAGAACGTGATGGCTGCTGGTTCTTCTTTTATTGTGTATGTGTATGTGACAATTTGTTTGCTGGCTGCTGTCTCCATATATATACATATATATGTTTGTACGCTGAGGCCATTGTGGAGACTAAATTGAGTGACGGTGGCGGGGGTTTTGCCTTCTGTACATCGGGCCGTGAAGGTTCATGTAAGTGTATGCAAATTTCATTTGATGGCGAAGGCATTTTGTTTGCTAGTTGCCGTATAGATACATATATATGTGTACATGTATAATGGTCTATTGGATTGCTGGCCAAAATCTTGAAGTGGCCGTGAAATTATATATAGGTCTCCAAGGGCAAGGATGTATGCTGTAAATATATATAGTTATGTATAAGTGTGGGGGCTTGCGGAAGATTGGCCCCAATTGTATGTGTGCGACGTGATTTCTAGCCATGTGCTGTGTTGGGATGTGGAAGCTACCATGGAAATTGATCCACGCAAAAAGAGATATAAAATGAGCGTGAATAAATACAGGCAAGTGTACCGGATTGGATCAAGTAATATAGTGAGAGAAAAGTGTCGAATCACGAAGATTGATTAAGTAATAGACCTTTATCAATTTCTACTATTATTTAGGCAATGATATTTGATGAGAATCGAATGTGAATGAGTTATACTAAATGCGTAAAAAGGGAATTGTGTTTGAAAAAGGATGAATTGATGGTGGGAAATTAGAATCCACCCTAATTCTACTAATCATATTGCCTTCATGTTATAATAACTCATAGCTATATGGATTTTCACAAGAAATTGACAAAACCTTAATCCTATTTCAAGTTTTAAAGTAATATTACTCCAATTTAATTTAATAGCTCCCGCTAATTAAAATCAATGGAGGATTCTAATTCACAATCATAAATTTCCCAATTATATGATTGCCTAATATCTTTAAAATAATTTCTCCTAATCCCTTAGTGAAAAATTTAATAAAAATATTGCATGAAATACTTAGGTCAATTTCTAATAAAATTCAATAACGCTACTTCCACATGAATTATTAAATCTTACTTAGGAATTCCTGATAAATCCTAAATTTCTCTTTCGAGTCATTTAAATTCCTATGCATTGATTTCAATTACAAAATACAATTCATAGTAGGACTTCTTATATGAAAATTCCGTATATCTATATGTCCGATAACATGAATACAATGATCATTTTAGTTTGAATTATGGCTTCATCAAGTTTCCCACAAGGATGATTTAGAACATTATGGTATGGATTGCATAAGAACAATTGAAGTAAATAAGTGCAATGGAATTCATATTAAATAATAAAAATAAACTGATAAATGGCATAGAAGAAAATTAAATAAATGAAACCATTGTTATAATCTTCAAGAGTTTGTAAAACTTCAATCTTCCGAAATGATTCCTAAAATTCTTCAATTGAAAGCAAACTTCAAAAACATTCTTTCTTCAAACTAAAATGTAGAATAACATAAAATGTAAAAGAATTTAAAGAGAAGATAAAATCCTAAAGCTCCCAAGGGAATTCTAATGATTCAAAAGATCCAAAAATAAGGATGCCTCCAAAGGTTCACACAAGGGGTCTATTTATAGATCCAAAGAGGAGGAGGATAAGGTTGATATGATGAGGAATTGAGTCAGTAAATCAATCAAGATAAGATTTTGGAGAGATTTTCGCATGGATATCCGAGAAACAGTCAAGGCCGGCGGCCTTGAATGTAGGCCAGCGGCTTTGATGCGTTATGATGGTGTCTTTCTTAGGCCGACCTTAAGGCCGGCAGCCTTTAGTAGTAAGCCGGCCTAAGGCCGATGGCCTTCAATGCAATTCTTCACTTGCTTCTTCAATTTTGTGAAAAACTCCTCCAATTAACTTGTAATTTACTTTTAGGTCCTCAAAACCTGAATTTTCACAATAAACACCATTAAATACCATTTCTTTATATTTTCTTATAATATTGAAATAAATTTAATATAAATCCAAAAGAAAATATAAGTATAATGTGATCTTATCCACATCCCCACACTTGAACTTTTGCTTGTCCTTAAGCAAAATAATTGAATTGAATAAGAGAAATCTGTCATTGAACATCTGGTGCCCATTATTCTGACCATACTGAAACTTGTAACTAGGATATCCAGTTGAAATTTAGTAGTTAATCTAAATAAAACAGATTTTTAATCCTAGTGTTTAACAATCAAAAGAAAAATACTTAGTCCATAAGGAAAAACATTCATTTAAACTTCATTGGTTATTAGCAAGTATAATCTCCCTCAATTTTACTTCTCTAAACAAGATAACAAAAAGTGAAAGCATATGGTATCCATTTTTTTTCTAGAATTTCTCCCTTTTTAATTTAGTCTTTATTTCACTTATTGTCCTATATTCACAATTTTTTTTTATTTGCCTTAATTGACAGCGATGTCAGACTTTACTCTTCCGAGGGACCAAAGCTTGCCCATGTCAACTTGGCTTTCATTAAGGTACTAAATTTTTGCCTTTCTGCCCTTCTCGTTATTGTGAGTTCATTAAGTCGGCACATCCTAGGCTCATCGCCTAAGTGACCAGGTTTTAAAGGGACCCCTACGAACTCTTCCTCACACTAACATTTAAGATTGGATACTCTTAACTCACTTTCCTGAGTCATTGGAGTAAAGGCTCTAATTTTTTATTTTTTTTATTTTTGCATAAATGAATATTAGTTAAGACTATTTTTATAAGGGATCACTAAGTAAAATATTTCCTTTACCTCTTTCACTAGGTGTTAAGGTATTCTCAAAGAAATTTCAAGAGAAATTTATCCCAACCAATTTTTACATGAAGTAAACTTGCTTGTTTTTTTCAACTTAAGGACTCAATCTCAAATTCAAAGGCTAAACATAGGGCAAATCCGTTCTCTAGAGATTTTACTATCAGATTTCAACTATGTAAACCAGTCACAACAGTTGGCGAGTGGGGCACCAATCTAAGTCAATTTCAAGATTTCATTGATGATAAACACTTAAGGACATAAATAAAGCATGGGAATTGTAAGCTCATGGTGTGTGCAATCAATCATTATACTTCTACATTTATAATCCCTTCCTTACACTTAAATTGGACAATGTCCTCATTGTTCCTATAATAGCACAAAATTAAGGAAAAGAATGTCAATGCAAAAATTGAAACACTGGTACTTCCCTGGTGTAAAGTTGTTCATCAGTAAGAAAATTCCTCCAAAATGTCTGTCATCCTTGGAGTGTCTGTACTCTGCAGTCCTTTTGAGCCAGCCTTTATTTGTATTGAGAGTTTAGGCCGGTTGAAAGCCGGCAGCTCTTATCCGGCCTTGAATTAATTTTTTTTTTCTCTCTCTTTTTTTTTTCTCTTTTTATGGGCTGCCTCCCATGAAGTGCTTAGTTTAGAGTCACTAGCCCGACTTTTCCAGTTCAAGTCCTCAAATCTCCTAAATCCACAACTGTGGCATTTCTATCAACATTTTCCCCTTCATAGTAATGTTTGAGAAGATAACCGTTTACCTTGAAAGTGCGATTGTCTTCTGCCTTCAACTCAACTGCACCATAAGGAAACACATTAACAATTTCAAAGGGTCCAGACCATCGTAATTTCAACTTACTTGGGAATAGCTTCAAGCGGGAGTTGTATAGTAAGCCCTTTTGACCAGGGAAAAACTCTCGCCTCAAAATGTTCTTATCATGCCATCGCTTTGTTCGTTCTTTGTAAATTTTGGCATTTTCATATGCTTCTTCTCTCATTTCAGCCATTTGATTTAGTTGAAGCAATCTTTTTTTCACCTGCAGCTTTCTCATCAAAGTTAAGATATTTAATAGCCTAGTATGCCTTGTGCTCGAGCTCTACTCGTAAGTGACATGATTTACCAAAAACAATCTTGTATGGGGACATTCCTATAGGGGTTTTAAACGCTGTTCTATAAGCCCATAATGCATCGTCGATTTTTAAAGACCAATCTTTCTTGGATGCATTGACAGTCTTTTCTAGAATTCGCTTAATTTCCTTATTGGATACCTCAACCTATCCACACGTTTGTGGATGATAAGGGGTGGCAATTTTATGAGTAACTCCATATTTTAATAATAATTTCTCAAATTGCCTGTTACAAAAATGTGTTCCCCCATCACTTATTATAACTCTAGGTACCCCAAATCTTGAAAATATATTCCTTTTAAAAAATTTAATGACAACCCTACTGTCATTAGTTTGTAGAGCAACTGCCTCTACCCATTTTGAAACATAATCAACAGCTAAAAGAATGTATTTGTTTGAAAAAGATGAAGGAAAAGAACCCATAAAGTCAATTCCCCAAACGTCAAAAAGCTCAATTACAAGAATATTATTTTGTGGTAATTCATGTCTTCTAGAAATATTACCAGACCTTTGACATTAAGCACAAGACATGACGTAGTTCCTGCAATCACTGAACAACCTGGGCCAATAAAATCCACATGATAAAATTTTAGCTGCCATTTTTTCTACACCAAAGTGACCTCCTGCCTCTCTAGAATGACAATGTTATATAATGCTAAGCTGTTCACTTTCAGGTACGCATCATCTAATTATTTGGTTAGCACAATTTTTAAAGAGATAGGTTCATCCCAAAAATAAAACTTCACATCATGTAAAAATTTCTTTTTCTATTGGTAAGATAAACCATATGGAGTGATTTTGCTAACCAAATAATTAACGATATCAGCATACTAAGGTAATCCCTGGACTTCTACTACATGCAATTGTTCATTAGGGAACTTTTCATTAATAGGTGAATCAAAACAATTAGATTCCAGATGGGATAAATGATCAGCTACCACATTTTCAGTTCCCTTCTTATCTTTAATTTCCAGGTTAAATTCTTGTAGTAGTAGAATCCATCAAATTAACCTAAGTTTAGCATTAGCTTTAGCAAATAAATACATAAGGGCAGCATGGTCAGTATATACTATGATTTTAGAACCTATTAGATAAGGCTGGAATTTATCGCATGCAAATATGACTGCTAAAAGTTCTTTTTCAGTTGTGGCATAATTCCTTTGGGCCTCATTTAAGGTTTTACTTGCATAGTATATTACATGAAATGACTTATCTTTCCTTTGCCCAAGTACCGCTCCTACAGCATAGTCGCTGGCATCACACATCAACTCGAATGGAAGCTCCCAATCAGGTGCAACAATCATTGGTGGAGTAGTGAGCTTCTCCTTTAATAGATTAAATGCTTGCAAACAATTGTCATAAAAAACAAAGGCAGAATCTTTTTCTAATAAATTACAAAGAGGTCTTGAGATTTTAGAGAAGTTCTTGATAAATCTCCTATAGAAGCCAGCATGTCCCAAGAAGCTTCTGATTCCTTTCACTGTAGTAGGTGGTGGTAGCTTCTCTATCACCTTTACTTTTGCCCTATCAACCTCAATTCCCTGCTTAGATACTTTGTGCCCTAAGACTATTCCCTCTCTTACCATGAAATGGCATTTTTCCCAGTTAAGAAGCAGATTAGTTTCCTTGCATCTCTTAAGCACACATCCTAAATTTTTCAGACATTTTTCGAATGACTTCCCAAAAATAGAAAAATCATCCATGAATATTTCAATAAAATTTTCTATCATGTCAGAAAATATGGACATCATGCATCTTTGAAATGTAGCGGGTGCATTACAAAGACCAAAGGGCATTCTCCTAAAAGCAAATGTGCCATAGGGACAAGTAAATGATAGGAATCAAAATCCAACAAGACCTATCATTAGGGTAAGAACTAAGGGAATTCAAATTTTGGCGATGAGGGCCCATTTTGAGCAAATTGACCCCGAAATTATTTATAAATTAACCTCTTTTCTATTATTCTTGTATTGTGTTTTCCAACAGGGACACTTATCATATTTTATAGGGCAATGGACAAACTCCCTCAAAATCAGCTTGTGGGTTATCCATGAACCGACTTGAACCGGCAATGAGCTGGGCCGATGAATCATATAGAAGACCGACATCTTGAAGACCAATTTCTTTTACATATTTTTCATTTGCATGGACTATTTATGTTGTAATCATTTTGGGACACTTTTATTTCCTTGTAATTTTTATTTAGGACTAGCTACCTTAAAAGTGGCAAACTTGTAATTTTGACCACTTTCTAACCCTAGGAGTAGCAAGTATAAATACTTACTTAGAAGAGGGTTTGAGGAGGCCATATTTTGCATAATTGAGAGAAACTTTCACGTGTGGAATTAGGGTTCTTTCCTTAGTTCAAAACTCTTATCAATTTCAACCCAAGAATTGGAATTGTGGCGAGTGCGACGAATGGGAATTATGAGTCATATCGATTCCATCTTTGTTGTATGTTCATTTCTTCTCTAGTGAGTCATATCTAGGGTAGAATTGAATCTTTCTTGGACATATTTGAGGTTATATTTTGTGGAAAACAATCTTGTAAGATTGATTGTTCCTTGAGCACTTGAATTACATATATCATTTTTAGTGCATTGGCGTGAATTTGGTATTGAAAGGGAAAGTGGATTTCATGGTTTTATTGTTTTCTTTGATCTGATTTCCACGTGGTTTTCAATACTTATTGTGGTTACTTGGTGAATAATACAAAAAGGGATTGCAATTATATCATTTGATCATCATTTTTCCATCAAATCTCAAAAGGTTTCACATGAATTATTCATCTACATTGAACCGGTTTGTGATTGACTTGAGACTTGTTTTCTTGAGTCATTTGATTGTGCTTCAAAGTGGTTTTGAGCACATCAGTAAATGTGGTTTTCTCCTAGTCCTCGGGTGCTATATGGATTTGATTGTAACTAGAGTAACCATCTAAAAAGCAGTAATGATCATGCCCTACAAGTTTTTCTAACATCCGATCTATAAAAGGGAGGGGAAAATGATCTTTGCAGGTAGCATCATTCGGTTTTCTATAGTCTATACAGACTCTCCAACCAGTTACAGTGCAAGTGGGAATTAATTCATTAGCCTCATTTTTTACTACAATCATACTACCTATTTTTGGTACAACTCGGACAGGACTAACCCATTTACTATCAGAAATTGGAAAAATAATGCCTGCATCTAACAATTTAAGCACTTCTTTTTGTACAACTTCCTTAAGAGTTGGGTTAAGTCTTCTTTGTGGTTATACTCTAGGTTTTCACTTAGCCTCAAGAAATATTCTATCAATACAAATTGAAGGGCTAATTCCCTTAATATCAGCAATGGTCCACCCGATAGCTTCCTTATGCTCTCTTAGAACATCCAAAAGTTGTTGCTCTTGATCACCTGTCAAAGAAGAAGAAATGATTATTGGCAAAGTATCATCTGTTCCAAGATATGCATATTTTAAATGACTAGGTAATGGTTTAAGCTTAAGCACCAGGGGTTGTGTCAACGATGGAATTGGCTTCTTCTCACTTGTTCCTAGCTCCTCATAGTAGTGAGCTCGAATTTCTAATGCATCTTCCACACATTCTTGAATTGGTTCTTCATCATCACTCCATTCATCTATATCCTTGAGAATTGATTCTATTGTCTCCATTCCTGCATTCTCTTCAATATTCTCATAGGAAACTTCATCAATAACATCAATTGTGTAACAGGACTTACAATCATCAAATTTCCTATTGGCCTCATAAACATTGAAAGTAACTTCTTCATCCATAACTCTCAAGGTCAGCTTACCTTGTTCCACATCTATCATTGCCTTACCTGTTGCCAAGAATGGTCTTCCTAAGATCATGGGTACCTCTCTATCTTCTTCCATTTCCAGGACTATAAAGTCAATTGGAAAGATGAATTTGTCCACTTTTACTAGGACATCCTCCACTGTACCCTTTGGGTACTTGACACTTCTATCAGCAAGTTGTAGGGTGACATGCGTCTCCTTACATTCTCCATGTCCTAGTTTTCTGAAAATGGACAGAGGCATTAAATTTATACTTGCACCAGAATCTATAAGTACTTTTTCAAAATGAAAATTACTAATAGTGCAAGGAACAGTAAAACTTCCCTAATCTCTTTGTTTTCTTGGCAAATTGGATAAATTCTTCTATAGGATCATAGAACACTCCCCTGTAAGCATTACAGGTTCATTCCCATCTATCTTTCTCTTCTTGGTGAGAAAATCCTTCATGAATCTAGCATATGAAGGCATTTGCCGAAGTGCCTCTACAAAAGGAATGTTAATTTGCAATTTTTTAAAGACTTCTAAAAATTTAGCAAATTGTGAATCCAATTGTTGTTGCTTAGCCTTCCTGGGAAAGGAATAGGAGGAACATATGCTTTCACTTTTGGTGAATTTTTCTTTGGTTCCTCTTCCTTTTGTTTCCCTTTATCTTTCTTTAGGTTAACCTCCTCTTCCTCAAGTTTCTTATCAACTAATTCCTTACCACTTCTTAGCATAATAACATTTACACCCTTAGGATTCTGCTCAGTATTGCTAGGTAAAGACCCAGAAGGTCTATTACTCAACTGTTGAGACATTTGACTAAGCTGATTCTCAAGATTCCTAATGGTGGCTTGGTGATTTTGCAACATTGTGTCAGTCTTTTGCATATAACTTATCATGAGTTCTTCCATTTTAGACTGACCTTGCTGAGAAGAGGTATTATGATTAGGATATTTTTGATGGGGGATATTATGATTAGGACCTTGCTTTTGAAATCCAGGTGGTTTAAGTGCGTTGTTATCATTTCTCCATGAGAAATTTGGATGGTTACGCCACCCTGGATTGTAGGTGTTTGAATAAGGTCCTTAATTACCTCTTTGGAAATTGTTGACAAAATTTACTTTCTCTCCATGGGATGAGGAGGAAAAGTTTCCAGATGGGCACTCAAGAGTTGAGTGTGGTCCTAAGCATAACTCACAACAAGAAATTTGATTAACATTAAAAGAAGGTGTAGAGGTGAGTTTACTTACCTAGGCGATAAGAGCTGAAATCTAAGTTGTTAAGGTGTCCATGTCATTGACATATGCCACTCTAGACTTACCTCTTTCATGTTGCCAATTATGTGCACTAGAGGCCATTTCATCAATCAAAGCACTAGCCTCATCATACGTCGTACTCATTAGTGCACCACCAGAAGCAGGATCTACTAGAGATCTCAATGTCTCATCTAAACTGAGATAGAAAATCTCAATAAGGAGATTATCTGGTAATCCATGATGGGGGCATTTTCTAATTGCCTCCTTGAATCTTTCCCATGCTTCATAAAGTGATTCACCACTAAACTTAGTGAAGTTTGTGATGTCATTTCTTAACCTAGTAGTTCTAGCTGGTGGAAAAAATCTCCTTAAAAATTTAGATGAGAGATCAGCCCAAGTGGTTATAGAAT
Source organism: Laguncularia racemosa (assembly GCA_037954665.1). NCBI lineage: Eukaryota > Viridiplantae > Streptophyta > Magnoliopsida > Myrtales > Combretaceae > Laguncularia > Laguncularia racemosa. The sequence goes on along the minus strand of JBBMOL010000256.1, from coordinate 326,963 downwards.
CCTGTGGTAGTGAATTATACCAAGCCCTAGCTTTTTCTCTAAGTGAAAATGGAAAAAGTTGTAACCTAATTACATCATCAGATACATTATTTATTTTCACTGTATTATAATATTGAAGAAATACTTCAATATGGTCATCAAGACTCTCAATTGGATATCCTCCAAATTGATTTGATTGAATCATTTGAACGAGTGCTAGTTTCAACTCAAAATTGTTAGCCTAAATTGTAGGTCTTCTGATTGCAAGACCTGAAACAACAGGTACCGTGTATTCCTGAAGTGCTATACCAACACTCTAAATCTGATTGTTGTTCTCATCTGCCATGTTCTCTTCTTTCTTTCTTCTTTGCTCTCTTCTAAGTTGTCACAAGGTGCGTTCTATCTCAAGATTAATTGGTAGAAGTTCAGCACTTCTACTCTTGTACATAAAAAGAACTTCAAAGAGAACGGGAAACGATCACACAATGATAAGAAAAAATTAAATAACAAAATAATTGCGCCTAAATTAACAATAGAATCTGAAGATGGTCTAATATTAATTAATCCCCGGCAACGGCACCAAAAACTTGATCTATGCAAAAAGAAATATATAATGAGCATGAATAAATACCGACAAGTGTACCGGATCGAATCAAGTAATATAGTGAGAGAAGAGTGTCGAACCACGAAGATTCATTAAGTAATAGACCTATATCAATTTCTACTATTATTTAGGCAATGATATTTGATGAGAATCGAATGTGAATGAATTATACTAAATGCGCAAAAAGGGAATTGTGTTTGAAATAGGATGAATTGATGGTGGGAAATTAGAATCCACCCTAATTCTGCTATTCATATTGCCTTCATGTTATAATAACTCATAGCTATATGGATTTTCACAAGAAATTGACAAAACCTTATCCTTTTTCAAGTTTTAAAGTAATACTACCCCAATTTAATTTAATAGCTCCTACTAATTAAAATCAATGGAGGATTCTAATTCACAATCATAAATTTCCCAATCATATGATTGCCTAATATCCTTAAAATAATTTCTCCTAATCCCTTAGTGAAAAATTTAATAAAAATATTGCATGAAACACTTAGGTCAATTTCTAATAAAATTCAATAACGCTACTTCCACATGAATTATTAAATCTTACTTAGGAATTCCTGATAAATCCTAAATTTCTCTTTCGAGTCATTTAAATTCCTATGCATTGATTTCAATTACAAAATACAATTCATAGCAGGACTTCTTATATGAAAATTCCGTATATCTATATGTCCTATAACATGAATACAATGATCATTTTAGTTTGAATTATGGCTTCATCAAGTTTCCCACAAGGATGATTTAGAACATTATGGTATGGATTGCATAAGAACAATTGAAGTAAATAAGTGCAATGGAATTCATATTAAATAATAAAAATAAACTGATAAATGGAATAGAAGAAAATTAAATAAATGAAACAATTGTTATAATCTTCAAGAGTTTGCAAAACTTCAATCTTCCGAAATGATTCTTAAAATTTGTCAATTGAAAGCAAACTTCAATAACATTCTTTCTTCAAACTAAAATTTAGAATAACATGAAATGTAAAAGAATTTAAGGAGAAGATAAAATCCTAAAGCTCCTAAGGGAATTCTAATGATTCAAAAGATCCAAAAAACAAGGATGCCTCCAAAGGTTCACACAAGGGGTTTATTTATAGTTCCAAAGAAGAGGAGGATAAGGCTGATCTGATGAGGAATTGAGTCAGCAAATCAATCAAGATAAGATTTTGGAGAGATTTTCACATGGATATTCGAGAAACAGTCAAGGCTGGCTCAAGGCCGGCGGCTTTAATGCGTTATGATGGTGTCTTTCTTAGGTCGGCCTTAAGGTCGGCAGCCTTCAGTAGTAGGTCGGCCTAAGGCCGGCGGCCTTCAATGCAATTCTTCACTTGCTTCTTCAATTTTGTGAAAAACTCCTCTAATTAACTTGTAATTTACTTTTAGGTCCTCAAAACTTGAATTTTCACAATAAACACCATTAAGTACCATTTCTTTATATTTTCTTATAATATTGAAATAAATTTAATATAAATCTAGAAGAAAATATAAGTATATTGTGGTCTTATCAGAAATATTATGTGTATATGTTTGTATGTGCACCTTGTTGGATTAGGAAGCTAGTTTAGGAACATTGTATATATATATGTTTAGATGTGGGATGAAGAAGACGAAAATGGAAATTTAACTTGAGTATGTAAGCTATAAGATGAAATGGAGGTGGGAGTTGGGATTATATTGATGTTGGTTTTCTTGTGATCTTGTATGTTAGGGAACTTGGAAGAAGGGTAGAAGTCCATGATTGAGGATGTGAGATAACATGTATATAGACGTGTATTGGCACATAGGTGTTGGGTCTCTTTTCTTTAGTGAGTGGGCGTGGTTGCGCTAGTAGGAATAATGGGAGACGACATGGTATGTGCATTGTTGAAGAAAGTAGAGATTTATGAGGAGATTATAGACACGTGTTGAAATGGAGGATGTTGGAAATGAAGGCTAGAAAGAAGGGAGTCTAAGGAGTCGATCTAACCCTTGAGTATATGTATGGATCACAAGTTAAGAAGGAGGAGTTAAGTTGCCAATAATTTATGTCCTTACCATCATAGATACATATGCTAGGTTTAAGTGAGATAGAAATATAGAATATCGAAATGGGCATAAGCTGTAGACATATAGGGTATATAAGATTAAGGGAAAAAGGTACTTGTAGTCAAGCATAAACAATAAACACATATCTTGATGTCACAATATGTATAGATAAAGGAGAGATGGGAATCTAACTTAAACTTCATGTGCCATAGGTATATATGTATATATCTAGGGACAAGACATAATTATAATCATGAATAAGAAGTCCATTGCTTGATGATCTCTTGCTAGATTTTATGGATGTTGTGGATATACCTTGCTTCATGAAATGATTGAGTGCATTATAAATGGAATGTATATTGACATAGTTGTTGCTTGTATATGTGCTTAACCTTAAATGATCATCCTAAAACCTTAACTAATTATTAGATGGAATTAAGAACCTAGCATGCATTGCATGAAAATTGCATTATTCAAGGCCATCACAACTACAGGGTATACTAGAAGTAATTAGAGGGTTACTGTTCCACCAAGTGCGAACTAAGTGACTAGGGGATTGTTGTGCGTAGGTGGTTTTGAGTCCGACTTGTCTCTTGAGGGTGTTTAAATGCTCGATATATAAGAGACACCTGAGCTTTGATCACTAAAGCTAAGACAAAGTTATAATAAAGTGATAAGAGTAATTAAATTGTGTGTAAGACTCGGGCTCTGATGGTGGTTCTGGAATCCCTAACCTATGGTCAAGGGGGGTGTAAACCCTAAACTTCACGCTTGGCTACCGGAAGACCATGTGAAATGTTACATTCATATGATTGTTTATGCATAGCATTTTTTTTTATAACTTGCTTGAAATTGTTTGTGTTTGTTACAACACTAAGAGATTGCACCCTATCTCATTAAGCTATTAGCTTATCCTCCAATAGATTTTATCTTGCAGGCCATGACTACCTAAATTTCCCTATGAAGTGGCGAACCAAGTACTTGTTGCATAACTAAAGGCAAGGTTCGTGGGAAGGAATGCGAGGACTAGATTGTTGTAGATATTGCCAGACTTGATTCTATCATTGTTGTAAATTTCTGTAAGTGATCCAATAGGATCTTAGGTGTACCTGTGGTTATGTAATGGGACCCATTAGAAGCCCTATGTTAATACAGTAGTTGAATGCTTCCATTGAGTAGGAAATGTTATTATTGTGATTAACAGGCTCGATGTTTGAGATGAGATGCTTCGCGATTACTTAATGGGGGTTAGGCAATCATGGCTGGTTGTCACGTGGAGTACCTAGAGAGGGGCGTGACAGCTTTTTTTGGTATCAAAGCTTGAGTTTAAGTTAGGAATAGGATATAAACTAGAGACACGTTGGGTTGAGAGCCAATATCTTAAGAGATTGATTCAGTAACCCATTAGATAGAGGAAAACCTACCATAGTAAGAGAGAGTGGATTGAACCTAAGAGTTGAGTTAATTAATTTAAAATCTTACGATTTCCTTATATTCGATGAACTGTAAGGTATGCTTTAACATCTAGATAGAAAGTAGAATACTTACTACATGAAGGTCGATGATGACTTAATTAACTATCGGTTGAGGATAGAAATATTGTAGCGCTACTATGAGTATTTTTCTCATTACAAGACAGTCGATGAGTTGATTGGGGATTGGAGAATTGGATCAACTAAGTATTGGCAAAAATAGTTGGACAGATTGAGTGAGGACCTCAAAGATAGGTATAGTAGGTATATAGCTATACCTACTTTTGAGGCTCGATTCGTATGGATGAAATGTATGCCAGAGGTACCCCATGAAATAATATTTGTATCTTGGTTTGATTTGAGAATGGGGTATCCCCAAGAAGTATTAGCACCCTCAGTTAAGTCCAAATGAAACAACCGAAGGAATTTAGAGAGGAATATACAATTGGAAGCCAAAAATTGATCTATGATTTCTATACGTTGAAGACTCCTAGGATACCATAGACTACATCGAGCACCGAGAGTTCAACATCGTAGACTAAAGGGATATGTTTGTAGTAGAACCATAATTATGGGAAGATTGGGAAGAGGATCCAACAGAAGATTCATCTCTTGAAGAAAACTCCGATTTAGACGGCACCCTAAAGGATGATAGTGTATCCTTAAACTCCTTCGAAGAAGAAAAAGAAGAAGAAGAAGAGGGGCAAGAAGGTGACTCAGACGGAAGTGACGAAAACATGAGCGAGTGATCGCAAAGCATCGCCTTAGGATGTAGGAAGTAAATATAAATACCATCTTTTGGAAGATAATGTATATAGAGAGTAGCAATTTATATGTATGTTAGTAAGGCCTACGCGGGAAATTTTGTAGTATAATGTATGTATATCCCTCTATGTTATTTTGAAAAGTATATATGAAATACTTAGATCTCTATGTGTTTACAATCATTGATGCAAATATACAAATATGTGATGGGTGTCGAATCCAACAAAAATAAAACCTACTCCTAGACAATTATATGACTTGCATATAGTGGTGAGTAGGGTTGAATCCACATGGATTGGTTAAAGATATTTCTATTCAAAGGGCATAAAGAGGAAAAGAAAACGAGGGGGGGGTTTTGTTTGTGAATCAAAATAAAGTCGAAACAAAATAATAAAAACGTATATTGATAAAAGCCTAACCAAAGGAATCAAGATAGTTTAATTCTAGGAATTGATCATCGATACAAATGTTTTCTATTCTTATTTCTAGATAAACTGGTTATGGTTATTAACAAGCTCTAACAACCTATCTCTCCATACTTCCTCGATAATCAAGAGAAGCTCTTTGATTATTTCTCTTATCGATTAGACAACCCTAGACAAGCGCTTAGGATTTAATCTACCAATAGCATTAAAAACTAGAGAGACCACCAATTCATGCCAGTAGATTATAAGATAACCTATTTAAACATGATCATACACCTCCATAACATGAATTCGATCATCTCTTTTATAACCAAACATGTTATTGTGTCATTAAGACTAGAACAATCAAGCAATTATGGATTTGACGTGCTAGTTGACAATATATTAACTTGCTAATTGAGTAGAAGAGCTCTAATTCATACCAATCAACAAAGATAATAATGACAAAACGATCAGAAGATATATGAATATCCAAAAACAAAGAATAGAATAAATACAAGTCAATTAGACCTCACAATTCGTGGAGAATTAAACATCTATGACCCTTTGGCTAGAAAAGTAGCTTAGCTACTCATGTTCAACAACAAAACAAAAATAAAAAGTAGAAACATGATGAACCCGGTTGCCTGCTCTGCCTCCAAGATGATCCAAGGTTCTTCAAGATCCAAAGATTCCAGATTACAAAGATTGTCCTCACCTTCTAGGGTTAGTTCTATTTATATTGTTAGAGGGATGGCATGTGATCTTTTGCTAGCAAGATACGAAAATATCTTTCCTTTTCCAACTAGATTTCGAGAAGTGAATCTTCGACTACCTGGCACGCCCTACCACACGGCCGTGGGTCAAGCCGTGCCTTCCTCTGTGCATAATTCACGTATCATCTTCCGTGTCCAGTGTGTACCTCGGCTCCACCCACGGCTAGATTTTCAACCGTGCCTTTCTCTGTACATGATCTACAAGTCTTCATCTGTGTCTAGTGTGTACCACGGCCTACACCACGGCTAGATTTCCAACCGTGCCTTCCTCTGTCAATGTTCCACAAGTTCTTCTCCTTGGCACGTCTAGCTTTCACCATGGGTTCCTCTAGGGCTTCAAGCACGGTTTCTCCCACGGCCAGATCATGAGCCGTGTCTCTCTCTGTTGAAAGTCCACATTTCCGCCTTCTTGTCCAGTATTTAACACGGTTTTCACCATGGTCGTGCCTCAAACTGTGCTTCCCCCTAGGCAGATACATGGTCGTGTACTTCAATCGTGTATCTTCCTATTGATTCAAAACCAAGTACACGGCTATGTACTTCAATTACATGCCCATGTACTTCCCTCCGGCGGTGTAAATCCTTGTCTTTGAACCAAGTTGTAGATGACTTCTCTAATTTACTTGAATTGGCACCCTTGACTCCATTTAACCTGATTTATCACCATAATAGAATTAAGTACCATTTCCTTATGATTTTTGTAAAATCAATAATGAATTAACACAATTTATACTATAAAGATTGAGTATAAAATGGCTCTATCAAATTCCCCCACACTTAAACTCTTGCTTGTCCTCAAGCAATTGCATCAAATCAATTGAGAAATCTGTCATAGATTATACAAACTTTCTTTTCATCATTCCAAGCATCTATTCATTTGTAATTCATGACTTGTTGTTTTAATGTCTACTACTTCAACCAAACTGGTTTCCTGTGATCAAATTACCATGGACAAAATTTAATAGGTAATATAAACAAAACAAACTTTAATCCTCATGTTTAGCAAAAGATTTTTTTTTTCCAAAAGTAAATTCTTAATCCACTAAGGAAAAACACCCAATTAAACTTCATTGGATATTAGCAAGTATATAATCCTTACAACATAAAGTAAAAGCATATGGTATCAGCTCTTTGCTAGATATTCTCCCTTTTATATGTCTTGTTTTATTCAATGAATGTTTACATTCATGTTTTCTTTTTTTTTTATTCAAGCATCTATTTTGACGGGTTTTTGCCCGCTTCTTTTCATGAACTTTCGCCTTTTCGCCCTTATCGTTATAGTGAGTTCATTGAGTCGGCAACATCCCGAGCTCATCACTCAAGTGACTGGGTTTTGTGATACCCCTACGGACTCTTCCTCACTCTAACATTCAAGTTTGAATACTCTTAACTCAATTAGTTGAATCATTGGAGTAATGGCTATGCTTAATTCTTTTTCTCTTTCTCTCTTTTTTTTTTTTTAAGTGTTATGATTGCTTTACAAAAAACTTCAAAGAGTATATAGTAACTAATATAACCTAGAAGTAAACTTGTTTATTTTTCACTTAAGGACTCGACTTACTCTTAGAATTCCAATTCTAAAGCTAAATACAAGGTAAATTTGTTTCTTAAAGATTTCACTCCTTAATTTTAACCAAGTATTCTAATCACAACAGTGGGTGAGTAAAGCATTTGAATAAGTCAATTTCACATGTTGTAGATGCTTATTACAACATTTAGTACAATATCTAGATTTCATGATAATTTTGAAAAAAAAATTGGCTTAAAATTGTTTAAGGACAAACATTCAAAGTATGGATCAATTCTCAATTCTCTATATTTTATTATCCTCTCCCCCACAGTTAGCTTGAACAGTGTCCTCACTGTTTCTAATTCAGTACAATTGAAGAGGAATTAACAACTCAAGGAACATTAGAGATTAAGAGAAAGGAAATACTGGTACTTCCCTGGTATTTGAGTTCTCCCCTTAAGCTCTAGAAAGTGTCATCTGATTATGTGTATCCTTGCTGCAACTAATCCAAAGAGATCAAGACAACACTAAAATCAAACAAAACTAAAACAAAACTAAACTAAAGCAAAACAAAACTAAAATTGAATTTTTTTTTTTTTTTGACATGGGTTGCCTCCCATGAAGCACCTTTCTTTAACGTCTTTGGCTAGACGTTCCTGGCTAGATGTTTGGATAAGGATTTTGATTCCAGCTTTGGTGTCTGTGGTGATGGGTTAATAACATCCGCAACAAAAACAGTGGAGATATCGCTAGGATGTTTCATGGCATCATAAATGTTAAATTTAATCACTTCACCATCAAATTCCATAGTGAGGGTGCCATCATTTACATCAATTTTTGTTTTAGAAGTCTTAAGGAATGGTCGCCCTAATAATATCAGTGATGAAGTATGAGAATCACTATTGTCCATGTCAAGCACATAAAAATCAGCAGGAAAAACCAACCCATTGACTTGAACTAAAACATCCTCTAGATCTCCTTCAAGATAAACATTGGACCTATCAGCAAGTTGAACAATAACACCCATTTCCTTCAAAGGACCAACATTTAAACGTTGATAAACGGACAAAGGCATGACATTGATAGAAGCTCCTAGATCACACATGGCTTTAGTGATTCCAAGATTACCTATTTTGCAAGGAATGGTAAACATACCTGGATCCTTACATTTAGGAGGAAGCTTCTTCTGAATAATAGCTGAAACATTTTCACTCACACTAATCTTTTCATTGCCTTTCAGTTTCCTTTTGTTAGTGCAAAAGTCTTTGAGAAATCTAGCATAGCGCGACATTTGCTTAATTGCATCAAGCAAAGGAATATTTACCTCGACTTTGCGAAAAGTTTCCAGAATCTCTTTTTCTTCCGCTTCATTCTTGGATTTCGCCAATCTAGAGGGGAAAGGAGGTGGTATCAATGTGACCTTTGATGGCTCAACTAGAGACTTGCTAATCTGGTTGCCCTGCTGGCTCGGAGTCAAAATCTCTTTCTTTGTCTCTTCCTCAAGATTAGACGGATGTCCTTTCTTATTTGATCCCTGCAATTTTGTTCCACTTCTCAAGGTAATTGCATTAACGCTTTTCTTTGGATTTGTGATAGTTTGAGAAGGTAACTTACCTTGAGTTTCTAACCTATTTACAGCATAAGCAAGTTGGCTTACCTAATGCTCCAAGTTTTGAATGCTTTGCTTTGTTTCCTCTTGAAATTGTTTGGTATTAACAGCGAGAGACTTAACAATGTCCTCAAGAGACATACCTGAGGTGGAAGGAGTTTGAGGTACTTGGTGTGATGGCTTAGGCTGGAATTGTTGGAAATGTTGAGGGTTATTGCCATATCGGAAGTTAGGATGATCCCTCCATCCGGGATTGTATGTATTCGAATAGGGGTCATACTTCCTTTCTGGTTGTCCTGGGAATCCTCCTACAGCATTGGCGTGTTCATGATTGTCATCTTGCAATGTGGGGCACATGTCGGTAGGGTAATTAGGAGCAGCACAAATTCCACACGCCTTCACCTGCTGGGTGTTTCCAAGAGCTAGCTGCTGCACAAAGGAGGTTAGATTAGAAATTTGATGTTCAAGGTTAGACACACTTACCTCATTTACCTTCCTTGAAGACGTATCATGCCTATACCCAAATTGTTGCGAATTAGCAGCCATAAATGGAGATCAATTCCCTAGCTTGACCAGGGGTTTTGTTTACTATGGCGCCTCCACTTGCAGCATCCATCATCTTTCTTTCCATCGGAAGCAGGCCTTCATAGAAGTATTGCATGAGGAGTTGTTCAGATATCCCATGTTGTGGACAGCTTGTACACAATTGCTTGAATCTCTCCCAATACTCATGAAGAGTCTCGGTGTCCCTCTGTTTTATACCACAAATTTCTCTTCTTATACCAGCGGCTCTGGATGCGGGGAAGAATTTGTCCAAGAAGAGTCTCACCATATCTGTCTAAGTGGTGATAGAACCTGGAGGCAAATAAAATAACCAATCTTTAGCTTTAGTACATAAAGAAAATGGAAAAGCACGTAACTTGATTTGATCGTCGGTTATTCCTTGCGGCCTCATACTAGAACACACTATATGAAACTCTTTCAAATGTTTATGAGGATCTTCATTCTCAAGACCATGAAAGGTGGGTAGCAGATGTATCAACCCAGATTTTAACTCGAATTCCACGGCTAGTTCGGGGTAGTGAATACAAAGTGGTTGTTGATTCACATCCGGTGCAGCCAATTCCCTTAATGTTCTCTCGGGATTTGCCATATCGTCTTCTTTTTCAGAATCAAGGGATGAATCAGACAAATCCGATGCTAAGTTTAGTCTAGTGGATGATCTAGCCTCTTGTCGCAGCCTCTTTAGAGTCTTCTCAATCTCCGGATTATAAGTGAGTTCACCTATCTGAGAAGAATGAGTCATACAAGAATAGAAATAAATTTGACACCAATCCCCGGCAACGGCGCCAAAATTTGATGGGTGTCGAATCCAACAAAAATAAAACCTACTCCTACACAATTATATGATTTGCATATAGTGGTGAGTAGGGTCGAATCCACAGGGATTAGTTAAAGATATTTCTATTCAAAGGGCATAAAGAGGAAAAGAAAACGAGGGGGGGGGGGGTTTTGTTTGTGAATCAAAATAAAGTCGAAACAAAATAATAGAATCGTATATTGATAAAAGCCTAGCCAAAGGAATCAAGATAGTTTAATTCTAGGAATTGATCATCGATGCAAATGTTTTCTATTCTTATTTCTACATAAACTGGTTATGGTTATTAACAAGCTCTAACAACCTATCTCTCCATACTTCCTCGATAATCAAGAGAAGCTCTTTGATTATTTCTCTTATCGATTAGACAACCCTAGACAAGCGCTTAGGATTTAATCTACCAATAGCATTAAAAACTAGAGAGACCACCAATTCATGCCAGTAGATTATAAGATAACCTATTTAAACATGATCATACACCTCCATAACATGAATTCGATCATTTCTTTTATAACCAAACATGTTATTGTGTCATTAAGACTAGAACAATCAAGCAATTACGGATTTGACGTGCTAGTTGACAATATATTAACTTGCTAATTGAGTAGAAGAGCTCTAATTCATACCAATCAACAAAGATAATAATGACAAAACAATCAGAAGATATATGAATATCCAAAAACAAAGAATAGAATAAATACAAGTCAATTAGACCTCACAATTCGTGGATAATTAAACATCTATGACCCTTTGGCTAGAAAAGTAGCTTAGCTACTCATGTTCATCAACAAAACAAAAATAAAAAGTAGAAACATGATGAACCCAGTTGCCTGCTCTGCCTCCAAGATGATCCAAGGTTCTTCAAGATCCAAAGATTCCAGATTACAAAGATTGTCCTCACCCTCTAGGGTTAGTTCTATTTATATTGTTAAAGGGATGGCATGTGATCTTTTGCTAGCAAGATACGAAAATATCTTTCCTTTTCCAAGTAGATTTCGAGAAGTGAATCTTCGTCTACCTGGCATGCCCTACCATACGGCCGTGGGTCAAGCCGTGCCTTCCTCTGTGCATAATTCACGTATCATCTTCCGTGTCCAGTGTGTACCTCGGCTCCACCCACGGCTAGATTTTCAACCGTGCCTTCCTCTGTACATGATCTACAAGTCTTCATCTGTGTCCAGTGTGTACCACGGCCTACACCACGGCTAGATTTCCAACTGTGCCTTCCTCTGTCAATGTTCCACAAGTTCTTCTCCTTGGCACGTCTAGCTTTCACCACAGGTTCCTCCACGACTTCAAGCACGGTTTCTCCCACGGCCAGATCATGAGCCGTGTCTCTCTCTGTTGAAAGTCCACATTTCCGCCTTCTTGTCCAGTATTTAACACGGTTTTCACCATGGCCATGCCTCAAACCGTGCTTCCCCCTAGGCAGATACACGACCGTGTACTTCAACCGTGTATCTTCCTGTTGATTCAAAACCAAGTACGCGGCCATGTACTTCAATTACATGCCCATGTACTTCCCTCCGGCGGTGTAAATCCTTGTCTTTGAACCAAGTTGTAGAGGACTTCTCTAATTTACTTGAATTGGCACCCTTGACTCCATTTAACCTGATTTATCACCATAATAGAATTAAGTACCATTTCCTTATGATTTCTATAAAATCAATAATGAATTAACACAATTTATACTATAAAGATTGAGTATAAAATGGCTCTATCAATATGTTATAGAATTTTATTAATATCCATATCACTCACAATATATGTATCATTAGAATGTCCTAACATATTCAATGCGTTATATTGAGAAATTTTAGAGGAACTACTAGTAGGGGGCAAAAGGTTGCCACATCTCCATGGCATCGGGAAGTCGATAGAATCTTATAAATGGAAGCACCACCTGTAGCCTTGCAAGAGAATCTTGAGATTTGACCTGTAACACAGTAGAGTGGCTAGGTCGAGAAGACAAAATGTTATAGAGAGTAGAGTGGCTAGGTCGAGAAGACAAAATGTTATAGAGACTCTTATTGATAGAGAGGGAACTAGAGAAGAACGTCTGACAAGGCTTAAAATGATTGTGCAACAACTAGTACAATAACAAGCTTTGTAGATTCAGCAATTGATGTCGGGAGGTCAACCTTCATCACAACCGGTCCCTTTACCTGATAGGAATCAAAATCCGACAGGACCTATCATTAGGGCAAGAACTAAAGGATTTCGAATCTTGGCGATGAGGGCCCATTTTGAGCAAATCAACCTTGGAATTATTCGTTTACTAACCTTTTTTATCTTTTTCATGTATTATATATTCCAACAGGCACACTTATCATATTTTACAGGGCGATGGACAAACTCATTAAGACTCAACTTGTGGGTTATCCATGGATTGACCTAAACCAGCGATGAGTTAGCCCGATGAATCTTATGGAAGAGCTAGCATTATGGAGACTATTTTTATTTGTAATTATTTCTTTGGACTATTTATGTGTAAGCTTTTGGAACACTTTTTATTTGGTTGTAATTGAGTTTTAGGACTGACCACCCTAAAAGTGGCATAGTTGTAATTTTGTGGACTTTTTAACCCTAAAGGCAGCAAGTATAAATACTTTCTTAAGTAGGGTTTTGAGGAGCTTTTGATGAATTTTCATAATACACTTCACGTGTGAGGGTTAGGGCTTTCTTAAATCCAAATTTGCTCTTATCAATTTCAATCCCAAGAGTTGAAATTGTGGTGAGTGCAACAAAGGAAAATTGTGAGTAATATCAATTTCTTTTTTGTTGCGTTTTCTTTTCTTCTCTAGTGTGTAATATCTGGGGTTGAATTAGAAGTTTCTTGGTCAGATTTGATTGCATTTGTAATCAAATTATTACTATTTAATTGATTGGTTCTTAGCATTTGTTATTACCATCAAATTTTGCTTCATCTTGTGGCGTGAATTGGGTCTTGTTAGAAAGGAGGATTTTGGAATTGTTCTTGTTGATCTTGTGTATTATTCACGTGATTTTCAAGTATAATTTATGATCATCATTGAGGAATATACTATTGTGGATCTATTTCATGCAATACATCATTCGGACCATATATTACAATTAGGGTCATGCTACAATTGCTTCACCTTAAACCGAATTGTGCTAGTCCTTTAAAGATTATTACTTGGTTTAATTTGCATGTGCTTAATCCCCTTTTAGGAACATCATAATTTGGTATCAGAGCTATATCATATTTGGGTTTAATATTGAACACATCCTAATTGAAGAATTGGTTACATTCATTGGAAATTGACGCCATTGTTCATGTGATTGAGACTAGTTCGATTGTCTTTGAAATTGGTTTTGTAAGAGCTTAATCTTGGTTTTAGGCACATCATAATTTGGTATCAGAGCTTGTGGTTGTGAGAAGGGGTTATTTGATTTTGAATTTCAGAAATTTAGGGTTCATGTTCTTACATCTTCATTCCAAAATTGAGAGTAGAATTGAATTGTTGTTGTGATTACTTGAAGTGGCGTGATTGTCTTGTTTGGGAAGTTGAACTTACTGCTTATTGGAGTGATTTTGAGTACTTGTTGAAGCTTCCATGTTATGGACTTCACCGTGAAGGAAGAGGAAAGCTAGTGCTTTTGAATATAAATTCGGAAGTGTGAAATATCTCCAATTGTGTAAAAAGAAAAAGTGTGAACTTTACTTGTTTGTTTTTCGGAAATAGTAGATGCAATTGAGCAATTTCCAAATTTAAGTTGTGTGGAAGATTTGGAAATTATTTTATTTTCAAAACACACATTAAGTGGTAGAAGTTATTGTGTGTTCATTTGAATTTGAAAATTGCTTCTTACCAATTGTGGAAGGGTTGCAATTAATGAAGTGGTTTGATTTTCAAATTTGAATTGTTGTTGTTTTATGTATGATTTTCGGATTGCTTTGGGGTTGTGTAGTGACAAGGAAGTGTATACTTTGAAGTATTGTGTGTGTTGTATTGGGGAGGTTGTGCACCGTGGTTGTTTTTGTGTAGAGTTGTGTTTGTAAAAATTTAGTGAAGTTGTATGTGTTTAGTGTGAGTGGCAGTGCGACTTATTATGTGTGTAAGTGTGTGTAGTGGTGTGAATTTGTGGAAGTTATGTGGAGTAAGGTGCTACACATTGAGGCTAAAGTCTGAGAGTGTAGTGCATAGATAGCAAACCGTAAAGGGGAAGGGTGGTGTTTCAATTTTGAAGTAAAATTGTATAGTGTGCGCATTTTCAGAAATTGGAGGAATCACAATTATTATTTTCATATTTGAAATCAGAATTGAAAGTGTACATTAAGAGGTCAATTTGAAATCTCAAATACACATTAAGTCATAGTTAATTGTGTATCTTTTGAATTTGAAAAAGCCTCTTACCATTTGTGGAATATTGCAATTATTGAACTCATTTTGAATTTGAAATTTGAGTTACCTATGTTGTTGAAGTTATGGTTTGATATTTGTCTGGAAGTGGGGCAAGTGCACTATGGCTTAAGGAGGAGTGTATGTGGTGTTGTGTTTTTTTAAACTTAGTGAAGGGTGTGTATATTTGGTGTTAATTGTTTGTTTATGTTGTAAAGATAATTGTTGCTAGTAGCATGAACATATTGGGACCGTGAGTAGAAGGGGAGTTGTGTGGTGGTGAATTGAGTATTGTATATGTATTTAATTGCTACCAATTGTGTATCTAAGTGGTGAGAAACCAAGGCAAGAATAAGGAAAGTTGAATAGTAGAATTTAAAATTCAAACAAGTTAATAAAGTGTGAAAGTAATTGAACTAGTTACTTAAACACTTGTAGTTGAATTTAATTCTATCTACTTGAAAGTAGTTGAGTGTACTTCACTTGTAGCTTGGTTGTGTACTTGAACTGTGGAAGTGTGAAGATAATTATTGTGTTGTTGGGTTTGAACACAATCATGTCTAGTAAGATGTTTCATTATACTAATGTATTGCACCGGACATTGACTACATTTACTACTAAGGATGATGAACAAAGGGAAAACTTGTTCCATATCTCTTGTAGGGTATAAGGGAATTTATGTGTCTTTATAG
The DNA here is from genome assembly GCA_037954665.1 of Laguncularia racemosa. Taxonomy (NCBI): domain Eukaryota; kingdom Viridiplantae; phylum Streptophyta; class Magnoliopsida; order Myrtales; family Combretaceae; genus Laguncularia; species Laguncularia racemosa. The sequence continues at coordinate 311,365 of JBBMOL010000256.1, read as the reverse complement.
TTGATGGTGGTAGTTGTACTAATGTGGTAGCAGCATCATTAGTATTGAAACTAAAACTTGCTACTACTACACATCCTAAACCATATAAATTGCATTGGCTTAGTGATTAGGGGAGTTTGCATGTGACCTAAAGAGCTAGGGTACCTTTCAGTGTAGGGGATAAATACTATGATAAAATTGAGTGTGATATTCTACCTATGTGTACATCTTATGTATTGTTTGGCAAGCCTTGGTTATATAACAGGAGGGTCTTACATGATGGCTTCAGGAATACTTAAGTATTCCAAAAGGAAGGAAAATGAATTATTATGAATCCAATGTCGCCTTCAGAAGTTCAAAGGGTTCAGCAACAAATCAGTAGACCATCAATAGGCCATGAGTGGTTGAACCTACCCTTAGAGCACAAAATTTGTCAGTGATAGATGTACCAACCTTCAGAGGATCCTGATGAATAGAGTTAGATGAGTAGATCACTAGAGGATGAAATTGTTCAAGGGTAATTGTGTTAACCTTTAGAGATATTAGAGGCTTATGAGCAGTTGAGTAAACCTTTAGGGGATATCGAGGGTCAGAGTGATATGAGTAGATCACCAGAGGGCCAGACTGTTTAGAGACATTTGTGTCCATCATCAGAGGTTTCCGAGGGCCATGAGTGGTTAAGCCAACTATTAGAGGGCCATAAGGGTTAGCGTTATATAGATGAGTTCGAAAAGGAGGAAATAATATCAGTGGAATGGGTTGAGATAGGGGATACCTCAATGGATAATGGGTCATTATTTGTATTGCAGATGAGATATATCTTGGAAATGGAGGAGAGAAAACAATCACCCCCTATAGTATTTCAGATATTAGGATTCTGCAGAGATACTTCTTTAAATGGATTGCTAAGAGAAAATAAAGTCTCTACTGCATTTGACCTACTAGATTTAAGGACAAATCTTTTTGAGGCCCAAGGAGATGATAGGAATTAAAATCCGATAAGACCTATCATTAGGGTAAGAACTAAAGGATTTCGAATCTTGGCGATGAGGGCCCATTTTAAGCAAATCGACCCTGGAATTATTCATTTACTAACCTCTTTCATCTTACTCATGTATTATATATTCCACCAAACACACTTATCATATTTTACAAAGCGATGGACAAACTCACTAAGACTTAGCTTGTAGGTTATCCATGGACCAACCTAAATCGGCGATGAGTTAGCCCGATGAATCCTATGGAAGAGCTAGCATAATGGGGACTATTTTTATTTGTAATTATTTCTTTGGACTATTTATGTGTAAGCTTTTGGAACACTTTTTATTTGGTTGTAATTGAGTTTTAAGACCAGCCACCCTAAAAGTGGCATAGTTGTAATTTTGTGGACTTTTTAACCCTAAAGGGAGTAAGTATAAATACTTGCTTAAGTAGGGTTTTGAGGAGCTTTTGATGAATTTTCATAATACACTTCACGTGTGAGGATTAGGGCTTTCCTAAATCCAAATTTGCTCTTATCAATTTCAATCCTAAGAGTTGAAATTGTAGCAAGTGCAACAAAGGGAAATGGTGAGTAATATCAATTCCTTCTTTGTTATGTTTTCTTTTCTTCTCTAGTGTGTAATATCTAGGGTTGAATTGGAAGTTTCTTGGTCAAATTTGATTGCATTTGTAATCAAATTATTACTACTTAATTGATTGGTTCTTAGCAACTGTTATTACCATCAAATTTTGCTTCATCATGTGGCATGAATTAGGTCTTGTTGGAAAGGAGGATTTCGGAATTGTTCTTATTGATCTTGTGTATTATTCACGTGATTTTCAAGTATAATTTGTGATCATCATTGAGGAATATACTATTGTGGATCCATTTCATGCAATACATCATTCGGACCATATATTGCAATTAGGGTCACGCTACAATTGCTTCACCTTGAACCGAATTGTGCTAGTCCTTTAGAGATTTTTACTTAGTTTAATTTGCATGTGCTTAATCCCCTTTTAGGCACATCATAATTTGGTATCAAAGCTATATCATATTTGGATTTAAGATTGAACACATCCTAATTGAAGAATTGGTTACATTCATTGGAAATTGACGCCATTGTTCATGTGATTGAGACTAGTTTGATTGACATTATTTGATTGTCTTTGAAATTGGTTTTGTAAGTGCTTAATCTTGGTTTTAGGCACATCACTACCACCTTAAGCACATCCAGTACCACCAGTAATGCCTCAACAACCTCGACAAGCGCCGATACCATTACCATTATCCCCAACTACCCACATGTCGCAGATAGAAAGTGGATCCATGAATGACCAAGGGAGAAGTGGTCGAATTCAAGAAGTGCATTCCTCAACTTCATATGCTAAAATAGATTCTTTGATGGGGTGTATGGAATGCTAGAAGAAGCTAAGGAATGGATGGCCCAGTTAGAGAGGTCATTTACTATGTATCAAGTGCAAGATCACCAAAAGCTAGCCTATGCCCCCTATATGTTAAAAGCAAGAGCTAGGATATGGTGGGATGTAAAATAAAAAGCATTACCCCAGCCGATCTCTTAGGAGACTTTTCGAGGAGTTTTTCAAGGAATATTTCCTAGAGAGTGTTAAAACCCGATTGAGTGGACAACTATTTCAACTAAAGAAGGGCTTGAGGAGCATTGATCAGTATGAGCACGAGTTCCTCAGGTTATTGCAGTTTGCTCCAGATGTTTACAAAGATTTAGATGAGTTGAAGCGTTAACTATTTATGAATGGGTTAGATATCGAAACTCAAGGACGAATAATGGAATTCGAGCTAAAGACATATGCAGAAGTAGTAAATAAGGCTCGAGCTTTGGAGTAGACTAAGTTAAAAAGTGGAGGAAATAAGAGCCCGAGCTAGACCAAGTGTTGGACTCTGCATTCTTACAAAAAGACCCTTGTTCCAACCTACCCCAAGTGATAAGGGAAAGAGGTCGATGTTAAATGTAAGGCTTCCAAGTGCAAAGTCGTTATTCATTACCCCATAGGCAAAGCCGATAATGGTGGTTTGTTAGAAGTGTGGAAAGATGCACTATCCAAGAGAATGCCTTTACCTGAAGGGGAAGTGCTTCTGATGTGGGTTGAATGAGCATAAGGCCGTGGATTATCCACGGAAGAACTCCATGATCTGTTATGTTTGTGGACAATTAAGGCATATAGCTAGTACATGCCCCGAGAAACATCAAGGACCTAGACCTAAAGTCATAGCACCTAGGATAACCATCTGGAAGCTGACCAATAGACCACCAAGATAGGGAGTGTAAGGAACTAATGCCTGAGTATTTGCCATTGAAGGCATAAACACGGGATAATGGGTGAAAGAGGAGCTAGGGCAATATCAAGACATTGACTTGGCAACTATAGAGTACTGTGAGGAGGGAGACATGGCAACAAGTATGTCAAGATCAAAACTTACCTGTTTATGATATCTTATGGACATACAGCATAAGTAAGAGATTAATTGTAAGAATTAGGAGCTATAAAAGATTTACTATTAAGTGGATTTACGTAGATAAAGTATAATAATCAAATATTACCTAATTGATAGGATTTATCTTAATTGTTGCCCAACCAACCTTAGTCCTCTTTGATACAAGAGCTACGCATTCCTTCATAAGCTTAGCTATGACCTAACAGCGAAGATTAGAAGTTCAACCTTCTCTAAAGATCTAAAGAATCAATACCCCTACTAGAGAAGAGGCTATTGCTAAGGAAGTGGTGAAGAATTACCCAATCGAGATCCAAGGAAGGAATATGCCTGTAGATCTAATCGTTTTGGCTATAAGAGGTTATGAAGTGATCTTCAGAATGGATTGGTTATCCAAAAACTTTGCTTATGTAGTTTGGAAGAATAAAGAGGTGTAGTTTAATAAGCCAAGGATAGAAATAGTAGTGTATCAAGGGCAAGTGAAGGGAACTCTTGAAGTTTCAGCTAGCCTAATTGAAGAGGAAAAGAAAAGTCTTCAAGACTGGAGCATGTACTTAATAAGTGCAATAAAGGTAGAGAAGAATTGCTGAGGTTGGAGGAAATACCAATTATTAATGAATAACCTGACATATTTCCTGAAGAACTACCAGGACTACCACCTCCGAGGGAATTGGACTTTACTATCGAAACAAAGCCTGGTACCAAACCAATCTCGAAGGCACCATATCGAATAGCTCTAATCGAAGTACAAGAATTGAAAAAGCAGTTGCAGGAATTGATTTAGAAAGGGTTCATTCGCCCATGTGTATCACCATGGGGAGCTCCAATACTATTTTTCATGAAGAAGGATGGATTTATGCGATTATGTATTGACTATCGTGAGCTGAACAAAGTGACCATCAAGAATAGATATCTGTTATTAAGGATTGATGATCTCTTTGACCAATTGAGAGGAGCAAATGTCTTTTCTAGAATTGACCTACGATCCGGATGCTACCAATTGAGAATTAAGTCAGTGGATATACCCTAGACTACTTCCCGAATGAGATATGGCGACTATGAATTCCTAGTTATGTTATTTAGATCGACGAATGCTCCTACTGCGTTCATGGACCTCATGAACAGGATCTTTAAGCCATTCCTGGAAAAATTCATCGTGGTTTTCATCGACGACATTCTGATCTATTCTAAGACATTGCTAAAACATGAAGAACACTTGAAAATCGCCTTGAGATTATTAAAGGAGCACCAATTATATGTGAAACTATGCAAGTGCGAGTTCTGGATGCATCAAGTAGCATTCTTGGGACACATTATATCCGGTGAAGGAATAACGGTAGATTTAGCGAAGATCGAGGCCATAGTTAACTGGAAGCAACCCACTACATTAATGGAATATAAGAGTTTTCTTAGGTTAGCCAGATATTACAAATGATTTGTGAAGAATTTTTCACAGATATCAAGATTATTAATTAAACTGACCTAAAAAGAGGTAAAGTTTGAGTGGGATGAGAAATGTGAAAGAAGCCTCCAAGAGTTGAAGCAATGATTAGTTATAGCCTTGATCTTGACACTACCCAATACGGAAGAACCTTTCTGCATATATAACGATGCTTCCTGGAATGGATTAGGTTGTGTGCTGATGCAAAATAAGAGAGTTGTGGCTTATGTTTCCAAAAAATTGAAACCACATGAAAAGAATTATCCTATCTACGATCTAGACTTGGCTACAATCGTGTTTGCCCTAAAAATATGGAGACGCTACTTATATGGGCAAAAGTGTGAAGTATACACAAACCATAAGAGTCTAAAGTACCTATTTACATAGAAAGAGCTCAACATGCAACAAAGGAGATGGCTTGAGCTCATTAAGGGCTATAATCTTAGTATCAGCTACCACTTGGGAAAAGCCAATGTAGTAGCCGATGCATTGAGTCAAAAGAATCATAGGCAAGTGGTAGTGTTGTTAACCAAACAACAATTGATACAAGAGTTCGAAAAACTCAAGATTGAGTTCATCTAGCATAAGGAGGAAGAGGCTCAAATAGTTGTTTTGGAGGTACGACCTATGTTTTTGGATAGATTAATGGAAATGCAGCGTACCAATCTGAAGATAACAGAACTTCGAGGTAAAGTGGAACAGGGAGTCAGTACTAACTTCAAAGTGGACCTAGAGGGAGTTTTAAGATTAAGAGGTAGATGGTGCGTACTGGCAGATCCATAATTGAAAAATGAAATTTTAGATGAAGCCCATAACTTCGGTTACACCCTGCACCTGAGAGGAAATAAGATGTATTAGGAACTCAAGAGGGGTTATTGGTGGAAAGGCACGAAGAGAGATGTAGCACAGTTTGTCTCTCAATGTTCTATCTGTCAACGAGTTAAGGCCAAACATAAAAAACCCGGGGGATTACTACAACCATTACTGATTCCAGAGTGGAAATGGGAATGGATCACAATGGACTTTGTTATGGCATTACTGAGGACTAGAGTTGGATATGAAGCAATATGGGTAATCGTGGACCAATTAACTAAATCTGCTCATTTCCTACCCGTCAATATGACTTATTCCTTAGACAAGTTAGTTAAGATCTATCTATGAGAAATTTTGAGGCTCCATAGGGTGTCATAGAGTATAGTGTCTAATTTAGATCTATGGTTTGTATCAAAATTATGGAGAAGTTTATAGCAAGCTCCAGGGACCAAACTGCAATTCAGTATAGCATATCACCCTCAAACAGATGGACAATCCAAGCAGACCATCTAAACTTTGGAAGATATGCTAAGAGCTTGTTCACTAGACTTTAAGGATAGCTAAGAGTGACATTTGCCATTGGTCGAGTTCGCCTACAATAATAGCTACCACTCGTCAATCAAGATGGCCCCTTATGAAGCCTTATATAGATAGAAATGTAAATCTCTATTATATTAGGACGAGATCGAATGTAGTATAGTTGGGCCAGATTTACTGCAAGAGATGATAAACAAGGTTACCACGATTAAGGGATTGATTTCCTACTAGGGGAACATGTCTATCTAAAGGTCACTCCAGTTAAGGGGATAAGATAATTTAGAATGAAAGGGAAGTTAAGTCCCAAATATGTAGGGCCATACAAAGTATTGGAAAAAGTTGTAGAAGTGGCCTATCGTTTAGCCTTGCCGCCTCAATTATCAGGGATTCATGATGTCTTCCATGTATCGTTACTTCGGAAGCATATCCCAAACCCTAACCGAGCCATCGAGATGGACATCCTGACGATTCAACCAAACCTGACGTATCGAGAACATCCTATTCAAATTCTCAATACTTAAACTCGAGAATTGCGTAACAGGACCATTCGATTCATCAAGGTATAATGGAGTCGACACTCAGAACGAGAGGCTACTTAGGAGAAGGAAGATGAGATAAAGGAAAGATATCTTCGACTGTTTAGAGAACCAGGTACATCCTAAAGTTTTAAGGATAAAACTTTTTGAAGGAGGGGAGAATGTAAAACCTACGAAACCCGTAGCATTTAACATCAGAATAAATAAAAAGAAATTTCTAAAAGACTTGAATATTGATCGCAAAAACCTAAATCGAAAGGATAAATCCCTAAAAAAAATGAACAAAAAAATTCATCTTATACATACGACCTTCGATCGATGATTCGAGACTACTAGCATGTTTCTCGAGGTGAGTGAACTCAACTATACCAATTTTTTTTTTTGCAAAACGGAGTTAGTTTTTAAAAGTTAGGTACAAATATCAAATAGGTGTAAAAATTAGTATTTAGCCTAAAATTAATTGTAATAGTTAGAAAAATACTAGACAGGGCGATCTAGACTATAAACAGTATATAATGATGCATTTTTCCCTAATTGTTTAGGTGAAGAAAATTTCAACATAGAAATAACCAAAGACTACTTCGACTAAAATCGAGGAAAATGAGACATAGGTGAGTAGGACTCCATGACGTGTTGTATTGTGTGTATATTGTTGCCTTACGTGTGCCTTTATTATGAATTTGTGTTATCGTAAAACTATATATATATATATATATACACTTACGAATGCTGGACGTGTTGGCTATTGTCTCCATAGATATATATATATATATATGTTTGTACGTTGGGGCCTCTAATGTGTTGGCTACTGGTTCTTCTTCTATTGTGCATGTGTATGTGACAATTTGTTTGCTGGCTACTGTCTCCATATATATATATATATATATATATATTTGTACGCTAAAGCTGTTGTGGAGACTTAACTGAATGATGGTGGTGGGGGTTTTGCCATCTGTACGTCGGGCCATGAAGGTTCATGTATGTGCATGCATATTTCATTTGATGGCTGAGACATTTTGTTTGGTAGTTGCCATATAGATACATATATATGTGTATATGTATAATGGTCTATTGGATTGCTGGCTAAAGTCTTGAAGTGGCCGTGAAATTATATATATGTCTCCAAGTGTAGGGGTGTATGTTGTAAATATATATAGTTATGTATAAATGTGGGGGCTTGTGTAAGATTAGCCCTAATTGTGCATGTGCGATGTGATTTCTAGCTGTATACTGTGTTGGGACATGGAAAATGCCATGGAAATATTGTGTGTATATGTTTATATGCACACCTTGTTGGATTGGGAAGCTAGTTTAGGAATGTTGTATATGTATATATTTATATGTGGGATGATGAAGGCAGAAATGGAAATTCAACTTTAATATGTAGGCTATATGATGAAATGGAGGTGGGAGTTGGGATGATATTGATGTTGGTTTTCTTGTGAGCTTGTGTGTTGGGGAATTTAGAAGGATGGTGGAAGTCCATGATTGAGGATGTGAGATAACATGTATATAGACGTATATTGGCACATAGGTGTTAAATCTCCTTTCTTTAGTGAGTGGGCATGGTTGCGCTAGTAAGAATAATGGGAGATGACATGGTATGTACATTGTTGACGAATGTGGAGATTGATGAGGAGTTTATTGACACGTGTTAACATGGAGGATGTTAGAAGCGAAGGCTAGAAAGATGGGAGTCTAAAGAGTCGATCTAAACCCTATGTATATGCATACATCATAAGTTAAGAAGGAGTTAAGTTGCCAATAATCTAAGTCCTTACCATCATAGATACAAATGCTAGGTGTAAGTGAGATAGAAATATAAGATATCGAAATGGGCATAAGTCGTAGACATATAGGGTATATAGGATTAGGGGAAAAAGGTACTCGTAATCGAGCATAAACAATAAACAGATATCTTGATGTCGCAATATGCATAGATAAAGGAAAGTTGGGAATCTAACTTAAACTTCATGTGCCATAGGTATATATGTATATATCTAGGGAGAAGACATATAATTATAATTATGAATAAGAAGTCCATTGCTTGATGATCTCTTGTTAGATCTTATGGATGTTGTTCCCTTATTGATGTTGTGGATGTACTTTGCTTCATGAAATGATTGAGTGCATTATGAATGGAATGTATCCTGACATGGTTGTTGCTTGTATATGCGCTTGACCTTGAATGATCACCCTAAAACCTTAACTAATTATTCGATGGAATTAAGAACCTAGCAAGCATTATATGAACATTACATCGTTCAAGTCCATTACAGCTACAGGGCGCGCCGAAAGTAATCAGAGGGTTACTGTTTCACCAAGTGCAAACTAAGTAACTAGGGGATTGTCACACCTTGACAGTTCCAAGTCCAGCCTGTTTCTTAAGTGTATGTAAATGCTTGATATATAAGATACACTTGAGCTTAAATCACTAAAGCTAAGACACAGTTATATTAAAGTGATAAGAGTAATTAAATTGTGTGTAAGAACCGGGCTTTGATGGTGGCTTCAGAATCCCTAACCTAAGGTCAAGGGGGGCATAAACCCTAGACTTTACGCTTGGTTACCGAAAGACCACGTGAAATGCTATATTCATATGATTATTCCTGCATAGTAATTATTTTGACAACTTGCTTGAAATTGTTTGTGTTTGTTGCAACATTGAGAGAATCCACCCTATCTCACTAAGCGTTTAGCTTATCCTCCAATAGATTTTGTCTTGTAGGCCATGACTACCTAGATTTCCTTATGAAGCAACGAACCAAGGTAAGTACTTGTCACATAACTAAGGGCGAGGTTCATGGGAAGGAATGCTAGGACTAGATTGTTGTAGATATTGCCAGACTTGATTCTGTAATCGTTGTAAATGTCTATAAGTGATCTAATAGGATCTTAGGTGTACCTATGGTTGTGTAATGGGACCCATTAGAGGCCCTGTGATAATATAGTTGTTGAATGCTTCCATTGAGCAAGAAATGTTATTATTATGAATAACAGGCTCGATGCTTGAGATGAGATGCTTCTTGATTGCTTAATGGGGGTTAGGCAATCGTAGCGGGTTGTCACGTGGAGTACCTATATTGGGGCATGACATTATTAATCTTCATAATTGGGATTAAATAGGATAGATTTAGAAAGGATTAGACTCAAGTCAATATAAGTCTTCTCGAGTCATCTAATTATTTGTCGAAAGTTGACTTTTGTTGACCTTTGCTTTAATTAGGTTAACTTATGTTATATCGGGTTATTTCTAATTTCTAGCTTAATCTTAGGTTCATTTGGAGCTATAACTTAAACTTATTTTCTTATCGTATCCTATTTGTTAAGTTTTCTATTGAATGAAATTTTTGGGAGTTATAATAACTATGCACAATAATAACACATAATGATAGCAATTAGAAAAAGAAAAAAAAAAGGATGATGATGATGATGGTAATGATAATAGTAAAAAAATACAAGAATACATATATTAAATAAAGAGTTGTACAAGTTAATAACCCTAACAATAGTAATAAATAAATAATACAAATCTATATTATATAAGCATATAATTATAATAAATGTAAAAAGAAAAAGAAAAAGAAATGAAACATATATTTATTATGATAAGCAACTATAGAGTAAAAGAAAATGGTATTAAAAGATTTTATTAGCATGTATATATATATATATGAGAAAGGGATGGCAAATTCATATGTTTTGTCCTCTTGTTAATTCTATGTCATGTTGTGTCATTTTGCGTTGAGTTATATCATGTCTCATTTTGTCATGTTGTCTCATTGTCTCATAGTATATTTGTCATGTTCGGATTCACCTCTCCTACTTGTATAAATATATATGTAACGTTACATGAAACACTATTATAAAATTAAATTAAATATGTAACTCCCTAAAATTTCATTCAATGGAAACTTTATCGAACAAGTTACAATAGGAAAATACGTTTAAACTATAGCTCCAAATGAACTCAAGATTAGCCTAGAAATTAGAGAGAACCTAATATATCATAAGTTGACCTAAGTCAACTTAATTAAAGCAAAGGTTAACAAAAGTCAACTAACTCAATTTAGCTCGTTAACATAAGTTTTCCATTCGATACCCCTGAGAAGACTTGAGTAGAATTAAAGCCTTAGAGCTAAGCCCCAAGTTGACTTAGAAAATACTTGATAAATAAAATACCAAGGATTCACATGATGTCCTTTTCCAATAGAACCGATGGACTTGACTCAGTAAAAGTTTAGTTGAAAACCATCAACTATGCTAATTTCCACTAAACTCCCTATTTGATAGTTCAATCTTATCCTCGATATTTCACCTAGTAAGCTAAATTAGAATTTTATCAAATTTCATCTATAAAACTAGCACTTAGCCCCAAACATTCTTTGAGTATTAGAATTAAAAATCCGAACTCAACTGACTAAAGTCCACTCTAATTTGACTTGAGTCAACTTTTGATAAATAATTAGACAACTCAAAATAACTTGCATTGACTTAGTCTAATCCTTTCCAAATATATCCTAATCTAATGCTAATAATGAGGATTAATAGCCTAGAACATAGATTAGAAAAAACAAATGCAAATTAATAACAAACCAAATTATAAAACCAAATCAAAATTGAAAGTCCCTTAAACCTTGCACTAAAAGCCTTTTAAGTGGTTAAGCTTAAAACCAACCCTAAATCTTAATCTATTGTAACCAAAATTTTCCTAATTCAATATTAAATCTTTAATTACTCAATAATGCACAAAATATAAAAAAAATCTAGACAAAACTTCACTAGCTACATCCTCTTCTCTAAGACGCCACCAAGAGAAGTCAAACTTCTCCTCCAAGTTTTGAAAATTCAACTCTTATCTTATCTTATCTTATCTTATCAAGATCAAAATTATTACACCTGATATTATCTCAATCCTAACCTATTTTTTCTTGTCCAACCTAAGAAAAAGACATAAAATAATTTAAAAGTAGACATATGAAAATTGGATCCCAATAAGATACACTAAACATATGATTTTTTGAGTTTTTGCCAAGCTTTACTTATCTTAATCTATCTTATCCTATAGTTAATAAATCTTACCCAAATTTTACCCTATTATACCTTAAACATACCTTAATTACCTAGTAAAAGGGCTTGGCCAAATTTGAAGAGATGAGACCTCAAAAAACAAAAAAAACAAAAACAAATTAGCAGCCTTTCTTTACGTGAAGCATCACCATGAAAAACCATCTAGCTCGATACCATTCAATTCACCCTTTGCTATCTTCATTTAATTTAATCTAAAATATCATAAATTAACTTGATTAAAATGGGTAATGGACCTAGAGATATTATGGAAAATTTTGAGGTTTAGAGTCTTATAAATAAAACAAAAATTACATATAAATCTCATCTCCTAAAAACACCTTGTTACTTAATCTTGTTTTACCTCATGCTTGAGACCATTTTACCTAATCCTAACCTAATCAAAATTAGCCAAATATTTGTCACAAATAAGCTAAGGAGTTTAAATAAAAATAAATAAATAAATAGGCTAAGAAACTACCTAGAAGCTACCAAAATCTGCCACCCCCTATTGACTATGTCAACTCCATGCGATTTTGCCACCTCAACCTTATCTTATCTTATGCAATCACTACCTTAAAATATCCTATAAGACCATCAGCCAATTATAACCTTAAAACCTACCTAATCTTGTCCCCTTAGGTGTGCTAAATCAAAACTCAAATTAATTTTCAAAACAACAAAACTTAACTAGTATAAAAAGAGAGGTAAAAAGCAAACTTATCCCTACAAGCATTCCCACTTTTCACACGCCACTTGCTACCCATTTCCTCTGAAATTTTTCCACCAAATTTTCACCAAAAATAGCTTATTTCCCAATAGGAATAGAAAGTTTCACCCAAAAATAACCCCACTTGCATCCCCAAAGACAATCATAGTTTTGGACCACCAATTTCTAAATCTAAGGTAAGTAACTTCCAAGAAGGTTAAGCTATCTTTAGACCCCCTTAAGGAAGTTGTTAACCTAACTTATTTTCTATGTTTTAGGTACATTAATTTAGGAATTTTCGTCAAAGTAAGGTAATCCCAATTTACCCAAATCATTTTCCATAGCATATTCATCATACTTACACTAATACTACTTATATGTAATAATTGTATATTCTAATCACAATTCCACATCAAACAAACTTCATCTTTGTAAGATTATCTTACTTATTTTTCATTTGGAATATTTTTCTAATAATTAGATATATTTCAAACTCCTAATGAACATAAAAGTGCAAAGAAAAGATATTAAGACCTTATCTTCAAATCATGAGAACTTATGATAATTGATGACCTATTAAACGCCCATGGACACATTCTTGAAATATTTTGGACATTTTATGGACTTATATTCATGGACTTACTCTTGACATATGCTTTGGACACATATTTGCCCTATTATGGCAAGGATAGGACTTTACCTGAACAAAGACTTAAGCGTGGACCTTGACAATGAACTGATTCCCTAAACGAAGGACTTAACATTAAAAGACTTTAATAAAATATGGGATTAATTATGGGATACTAGATTAGTTTTTCTTAAAGATAGTTATTTCCTATATGTATAAATATTTCTCCATGTTTATATAGGTTTTTTAGGAGATTATCAAGTTTTACCCGAGAATTACTACGATCCTTGAAAAAGAATGGCAAGGTGAGTACCAACGATGATTGCCACTTGATTTGTGCTTGTAATTTTAGTAGCACCTAAAGTTGAATACTAATAAACCCATATGTGTGTTTAATTGTTAAGGCTTGAAGGAAAAGAAAGTAAAGTTGCTTGTACCCATGGCTATTTTTGTAGTTGATGTTGTGTCTGCAAATTGTTTGGTCACCTCCTAATTTATGTTAAGCATATCAAAATACTTATTTTAGAATGGATCATGCATAGCATTTTCTTGCATATTTTCTTATATTCCATCATAGTTACACAAATAATGAAAGGATGTCCCAAAGGAGTGTCCTATTTTAACAATATAAAAATGACTAGAGGATCATCGTGTAATGGTATGAATCTGTGTTCATTATTTTGTTTTGGGTACATGAATCTAAGGTGTGCGGGTAGGGAAAACATTATTTTCTTTTGGTTTGTCCCGGGTCTTTGCTTAAAAGATCATTCTTCTAACATAACTATTGATATATATATAAAGTGTGGCTCTAATTTGTGAAGCCAAGGATAGATGCAAGTGTAACAAAATTGATAGCCTGAACTTTGATGGAATTTTAAGATGATCCTTAACCCAAGGTCAAAGGAGGGTTATATTGGTTAGAAATATCCTTAGACCTCATGTGGCTTCCAATTGACTACATGTGATGATTGGCATATAATTGCTCATGTATTCATGCATTAAAAATGTTAACTTTCTTGTTTTACATGAAAAATGGTTTTAAGCTAGGATCTCACTAAGCTTTATAGCTTAGCCCCCTACAATTTACCCTTTTTGCAGGCACCATTCTGATTTTACCCTGGTAGAATCCAGATAGTGGTGAGAATCTTCAAAGATGATGGTAAATAGGTGAGTGAGGAAGAAGACAATTAGAATAGATATTTTTAATTTTGAGTAGAATTTTGGATGAATGTAATATTAACCATATAAACTTATTTCTCTATCTATTATATATGTAGAACTTTATGTTTTACATTAATAGACATTAACTTTAATATTAGTAGAACTTCTATCTTTATGGTGGTTTATAGAGTAACGACACCTTATGTATCATGTTGAAGTTTGTGTGTGCTAAAATCCAACTAATCGTAGACTTCAATATAGTACATGGTGGGCTATTACGACTAGGGTAATCCTTGAGGCGTGACAAAATATGTTTATATATGTCATATATATATATATACTATATGAATAATATATATATGATACTAGTAATGATAATAATGATAAGGGAATAATAACATTTAACCATAATAGGACAATGAATTTATATATATATATATATATATATATATAAACATAATAAACAACTAATTAAAAAAAGAGTAAGAGTGTAATGCCCTAGGACCCGAGATGCTATGACTCGCCACGTATCCTTACCAAGTAAAGACACATTAAGGTTCTGATGTGTGAAACCTTAGGTATATTAAACCTAGAACGCCGATGACGCTATTGGATTCAATTACCCCAAGGATCATCTTGAATAAGCGATGTGTAATTAAACCCCAATCAAGCCTATTGACTGAAACCTAAGTTATTAAGAGGTATTCCTAATAACTCGGTTAATAATTCTATGGAAAAGTTCATTTGCAAAAGAACAAAAAGAGGTTTCATTGTTTCCCATGAAAAGGATGTGTTATTCATATAAAATTCAAGTCTCTTTGGCCGGCCCCCTTGCACGGCATATATAGCACACATGCAATATGGAAAAAACCCTACAACATGGAAATCCTAAGTTGCCTATTCTATCCTTATCCTTGTGTCACCAAGTAGGCAACTAAATAACATAAATAACAAACCGACAAATAAAAATAAACATTAACAAAACCAAATGTATCCTCTAATGTAGCGGTCCACACAAATTTTTAATGTCCCTAAATTATTTCATCCTTCTATGGTCACGTGAATCAAGTTAACATATGTATGTTTTTCTTCTATGTAGCCTGATTCCCTAGCTTGCAAGTCCATGACTAGTCCTTATAGAGCTTCATTCATCCTTTTAGCTCTAGCTCGGGTCATCAGGCCTCCAATACCATGTAATGGATCATGAGGTTTCGGCTCCTTCCTTTGTGATGCTAGCTGATCCTCATCATTCCCTCCTTCCTTGAAAAGATTCGTCCTCGAATCACCTGCATCATAAAGAGTAAGGTCAGAAACGTTAAAGGTAGCACTGACATTACCATAGTGGCTTGGCAGATCTATCTTGTAAGCATTGTCATTTATGCACTCTACCACTTGGAAAGGCCTATCGCCCCTAGGATGCAACTTGGATTTATGTTGCTCAGCAAAATGTTCCTTCCTCAGATATATCCAAACCTAATCACTAGGCTGAAATATAGCTTTGACACGTCCTTTATTTGCTTATCGAGCATAGTGTTCATTCTTCTTTTCAATGTTAGCCTATACCTGCATATCAAGATCAACAAACTCATTAGTAAGAAAAGGCAATATATCTAATGGAGTTGAGGGATTAAAACCATACACAACCTCAAATAGAGAGTAGGATGTAGTAGAGTGTATAGTCCTATTATATGCAAACTCTACATGAGGCAAACATGTTTCCCATTGCTTCAAATTTTTATCAAGCACAATACGTAGCAATGTGGAAAGTTTCCTATTAACAACTTCTGTTTAGGGAAGTGCCACGGTGTAAAATAGTAGTTTAGTGCCTAGCCTATTCCATAAGGTGCGCCAAAAGTGGCTAAAAAATTTCACATCTCTATCACTGACGATAGAGTTAGGTAAACCACGCAATCTAACAATCTCCCTAAAGAATAAATCAGCTATATGTTGAGCATCATTAGTTTTATAACAAGCAATAAAGCAAGCCATTTTACTAAGCCTATCGACGACAACAAATATGTTATCTTTACCATTCTGAGATTTAGGCAAACCTAATATGAAATCCATGGAAATGTCAGTCTAAGCACAGGTAAGGGAAGATACTCCCGATGGGGCATAACTTTGGACTTAGCCTTCCTACATGCAATGCACTTGTCACACACAAGTTGTACATCATGTCTCATCCTAGGCCAGTAAAAATGTTCATGCAAAATATCCAAAGTTTTGTTTACTCCAAAATGTCCCATGAAACCGCCCTCATGCATCTCCCTCACCAATAATTCTCGTATGGAACTCCTAGGCACACACAACCTATCTTTCTTAAACAAATATCCCTCATGCATATAGTAGTCACCATACCCACTTTCAAAACAAGTAGACCAAATCTGATTAAAATCAGCATCATGTTCATATAGTTCTTTCATACTTTCAAACCCAAGCAATTTAGTATGTAAACAGGTTAGTAGAGAATACCTCCTGGAAAGGGCATCAGCCACTACGTTTTCCTTACCTTACTTGTATTTGATGACGAGGAGTTTTCCCTACGTCTTTAGGTACTTCAAACTTTCATGATCAAAATGGATGATGAACTCCTTGGGCCATAGATAATGCTACCATGTTTGTAACGTCCTCACTAGAGCATACAACTCCTCGTCATATATTGGATAGTTCAGCGCAGCACCATGGAGTTTCTCACTGAAGTAGGCTATTGGTTTAGAATCCTGCATTAAAATACCACCAATACCCTTCCCGGAATCATCACATTTGATCTCAAAAATCTTATCAAAATTTGGTAATACTAACAAAGGAGTGTTAGTTAACTTACCTTTCGATGTTTGGAATGCCTTCTCATCTATTTCGGTCCACTTGAAATCGGCATTCTTCTTCACAAGATGATACGAACCACGCCAACCCATGACGAAACCCAATACCAATACGTTCAGAAATTCGTTGCCTAAGACGCCCAAACACCTAAAGTAGAAAACCGCGACCCGTTGTCTATAAGCGAGACAAGAACCTTGGTATAAAAGTGAAGACGCCACAATCGGGATGGAAGACCGATTGATAAGTCAGGATGAACGCTACGGAAATCAATCCGATAAGTTCGATTTAGTTCTTGAAGAACCAAGAGAGGTGCCTCTCAAAAGTGTTTAATGTTCAAAATTGTCTAATCTAAGTTGTTCTAAACCCTAGGAGCTTTTATACTAGGGTTACAATTCGTGTAAAAACAAGTCCAAAACGACGTAGTTCAGTTAAGTGACATAAAAACGCGAAACAGAACAAGTTGGCCGACTAGGGATACACGGTCGTGTACACGCCCGTGTACTTTGGCCGTGTACTTTTTTGTGCAACCTCTGGCAACATACACACCCGTGTACTTTGGCCGTGTATTTTTCTGTGCAACTTCTGGCAACATACATGCCCGTGTACTTTAGCCGTGGTTCTGTCTGTGGATTTGCTTGACTCCATACACGACCGTGCCTTGAAAATACACGCCCTCTTCAACCCGTGTCCAGTATAACTTGTACAAAAGCAAGGGTCTTCCAATGGTTGTTCCAATCCGTTCCAACTTCATGATTGCTCCAATCCTTTCCGGCTTCATGGATAACCTTTATCAACTCGTTAAGTGCTTCCTTGAATCGTTTTGCTCAATTTCTTATGATCGGTCCAGGCGGCACTTCAAGAGGATCCACATTTCTTCTTCCGGTTTGGCTCTCATCTCGGATCTCATCATTCCCCTACTCTTGAAAAGGATTTGTCCTCAAATCATTTCCTACATCAAATGGACTCAGATCAGTAACATTAAACGTGACACTTACTAGATACTTACCTGGTAAATCTTTCTTGTATGCTATATCATGGATGTATTCAAGAATTTGAATTGGTCCATCGCCTCTAGGAAGTAATTTAGATCTACGTTGTATGGGAATATGCTCTTTGTGCATGTGAACCCAAATCCAATCTCTAGGTTCAAAAACAGCTTGTTGACAACCCTTGTTGGCTTGTTTCACATACTGCTCCGCTCTTCGCTCAATATTTAGCTTTCTCACAAAATCTGTCTTAAAATCAGCATCAAAACTCACAGATTTGTTAAGTGGCAATGGCATTAAATAAATAGGAACCAATGGGTTAAAACCGTACACAATCTCAAATGGTGAACAATGAATAATGTTATTTAAAGCCCTATTACATGCAAACTCCACAAATGGTAGGCAATCCTTCCAAGTCCTAATGTTCTTCTCTATGATTGCCCCTAACAATTGAATTAAAGTCCTATTAACCACATCAATTTGCCCATCAGTTTGTGGGTGACAGATAATCGAAAACATTTGTTTAGTTCCCAACTTTTTCCACAATACTCTCCAGAAATGACTAAAAAATTTCTCACCTCGATCACTAACAATGCTTCTAGGTATACCATGCGGACGCATTACCTTTCTAAAGAACAAATCAACAATGTATATAGCATCATCAGTTTTATGACAAGGAAAGAAATGAACCATTTTAGAATTCCTATCCACAACCACAAAAATAGAATCTCGACCATGCCTTGGCCTAAATAATCCTAACACAAAATCTATGGAAATGTCTATCCAAGGCTCATGAGGAATGACACTATACTCATATAACCATTCTAAGAAGTCATCTAAACAAGGAATGGTATGACGATACTTTACCGTGATGTTGTTGCTGGCGCGGCAGTCAACACACATCCTCCATGTCCCATCTTTCTTAGGCACCAAAATCACAGGCACTGCACATGGACTCACGCTCTCTCTCACGTACCCCTTCTCCATTAATTCATCGACCTGCCTTTGGAGTTCCTTTGTCTCCTCCGGGGTGTTCCTGTAAGCTGGCTTGTTTGAAATCGATGCTTCGGGTACAAGGTCAATCTGGTGCTCAATACCATGAACAGGTGGTAATCCCTTTGGAATCTCCTCAAGAAAGACATCTTCAATGTCCTGCACAAAAGACACAACCACACTAGGCAAAGAGTTAGATAATTCGTTAGTAGTTAAACATGTTTCCTTAAAAACCAGAAACAACATAGGTTGCTTCATCACTAACGCTCTGCTCACTACACTCGCTCTTGCCACACAACTCTCCTTTTGCAAGGCTGCCCTCTCCTTTTCACTCACCACCAAAGTTGATTCCCCTTCAACTTGGCCTCTTACACTCTTTCCAGCCTTCCTCTCCTTTTCCTTTTGATCTTGACTTTTATATTCCTTTTTCTTCTCATTGTCTTTTGCTCTCTCACTCTCACTCCGCTTTTCACTCACCTTATGTTTTGCAAAAGACTGTTGTAGCTGCAACTGGTCCTCATACACCTACTTAGGTGTTAACGGTTTAAGATTAAAGCTCTTTCCTTGGTGAACAGGCGTATACTTGTTAGAAAAGCCATCATGCACAACCTTCCTATCAAATTGCCATGGCCTCCCCAACAACAGATGACATGCTTGCATTGGCACTACATCACATAACACCTCATCCTCATACCTACCAATGCGAAACCCAATCAAGGCTTGCTTACTCACCTTAGTCTCACCACTATCATTCAACCACTGCAATTTATACGGACTAGGGTGTCTAACAGTTTTGAGCCCCAGCCTCTCGACAATAAAATTACT
The DNA here is from genome assembly GCA_037954665.1 of Laguncularia racemosa. Lineage (NCBI taxonomy): Eukaryota > Viridiplantae > Streptophyta > Magnoliopsida > Myrtales > Combretaceae > Laguncularia > Laguncularia racemosa. Next base: position 291,413 of record JBBMOL010000256.1, on the reverse strand, counting down.
CACTACATTGGTGCAACTTCCCCCATCAATAATCAAACTACAAATGTGATCTCCTAGATAACATCTAGTATGAAATATATTCTCCCTTTGCACCTCCTCTTCTTCCTTCACCTGCACATTCAAAGCTCTCTTCACTACTGCCACTAGCCTTCCCATTGCAGGCTCCTCATCATCACTAGCATCCTCTAATGGTGGCATATCATCTTCTTCACTATCCCCCTCAGTCTCATACTCACCATCATCACGCAAAATCATCACATGCCCATTTGGACATTGACTAGCAATATGGCCTCTACCTTGACATTTAAAGCATCTAATGTCACGATTTCTAGAAGTAGAAGATTCAGGGTTACCTTGATTACTAGAAGTAGAACCCGCTTGCCTCAGCTCTCCTTTTGGTTTGGTGGGTAAAGGCTTTTCTTCTTTCTTCCATTGATTAGTCTTCCAAGTGGATGAACCATTACCCTGTTGAAATCGTGCACTACTACTACCCTTCCGCTTGTGCTGGTTCTCAACCTTTATAGCCATGTGAACCATATCCTCCAATTCTACATAATGTTGCAATTCAACCACATTTTGGATTTCTCTATTTAATCTAGCAAGAAATCTAGCCATTGTAGCCTCTCTATCCTCTTCTACATTCGCCCTAATCATAGTGACTTCCATCTCCTTGAAGTACTCATCTACACTTCGGCTTCCCTGCCTCAGAGTTTGCAACTTGTTGTGCAATTCACGATAGTAATATGCAGGTACAAACCGCTTCTTCATCACTCTCTTCATCTCTTCCCAAGACTCAATAGGTGGCTCACCACTCCTTCTATTCAACATTAATTGATCCCACTACACTATAGCATAATCTGAAAATTCAATGGCAGCAAGTTTCACCTTCTTTCTCCCACTATAGTTGTGACAATCAAACACCATCTCCACCTTTTTCTCCCATTCTAAATACGCCTCGGGATCATTCTTCCCTCGGAAAGGAGGAATCTTCATCTTTATGCTACTCAATTGATCATCCTCTCTATTCCTATCTCCTCTATCTTCCCAATCTCTAGTCCCTCTATTCCGACCACTATAACCTCTATAACTCCCAACAGAAGGCTCATCAAAGTCATTATCCGTCATTTCATCTCCACCCCTCGGTACTCTCCTAGAACGACTCTCCCTCTTACGCCCTTGGAATACATTTGTGGATTGCTCTAGTCTTTGCTCTACCGTCTCATGAATTTGTTCCATTCCCTCTTGGAACATCCTCTTCATTTCTACCCTCAACGCCTCAATTACTAACCTAGCATCAAACCTTCCCCTCTCACCTTCAGGAGAATGTTGTCTCGACATAGTCCCTACAGAAAAAGATTAGTACAACACAAATATATATATGATTAAACCTCACGATACACCCCCTTACGTGTTTCGCTCAAATGATGATATCACACAGTCACTCGTGTATTCTCACAAACAACGATGATATCACTCACCAATTTCCTCTTCTCAATTCTCTTGGAACTAACCCGAACTACACCAATTTGCTTCCGTAGAATTCAAAACTAACTCTAGGGTTCGTAAAATTTTCCTCTATTTTTCTATCCGAATTTTTTTTTTGTCTCTGTTTTTGGCTTTTGATCACGTTTCTCTTTGCTTTTCTTTTCCCTTCTTTTTTTTTTGTTGTGACTTTTTTTTTTTTTTTTTACAATCAACTAGTAAACACTACACTATCAAAAGACAATTAATATTGCGGAATTGAACACGATAATTGATATGAACGATTGGAGTTAGGGTTTTTGATATTACCTTCCTCAACCGAACTTGATGTTTTGACAAACCTAAGCTCTGATACCAAACTGATACGAACCACGCCAACCCGTGACGAAACCCAATACCAATACGCTCGGAAATTCGTTGCCTAAGACGCCCAAACACCTAAAGTGGAAAACCGCGACCCGTTGTCTATAAGTGAGACAAGAACCTTGGTATAAAAGTGAAGACGCCACAATCGGGATGGAAGACCGATTGATAAGTCGGGATGAACGCCACGGAAATCAATCTGATAAGTTCGATTTAGTTCTTGAAGAACCAAGAGAGGTGCCTCTCAAAAGTGTTTAATGTTCAAAAATGTCTAATCTAAGTTGTTCTAAACCCTAGGAGCTTTTATACTAGGGTTAAAATTCGTGTAAAAACAAGTCCAAAACGACGTAGTTTAGTTAAGTGACATAAAAACGCGAAACAGAACAAGCTAGCCGACAGGGGATACACGTTTGTGTACAGGCCTGTGTACTTTAGCCGTGCACTTTTCTGTGCAACCTCTGGCAACATATACGCCCGTGTACTTTGGCCGTGTATTTTTCTGTGCAACTTCTGGCAACATACACGCCCGTGTACTTTAGCCGTGTATCTGTCTGTGGATTTGCTTGACTCCATACACGGCCGTGCCTTGAAAATACACGCCCTCTTCAACCCGTGTCCAGTATAACTTGTACAAAAGCAAGGGTCTTCCAATGGTTGTTCCAATCCGTTCTAACTTCATGATTGCTCCAATCCTTTCCGGCTTCATGGACAACCTTTATCAACTCGTTAAGTGCTTCCTTGAATCGTTTTGCTCGATTTCTTATGATCGGTCCAGGCGGCACTTCAAGAGGATCCACATTTCTTCTTCCGGCTTGGCTCTCATCCCGGATCTCATCACAAGATCATTCAATGGAATAGCAATGAAGATGAAGTCTCTCACAAATCGCCTGTTGAAACTGGCTAGACCATGGAAGCTCCTTACATCATTGGCGTTATGGGGTGTTGGCCAATCTCAGATTGAATTCACTTTTCCCTCATCTACAACTATTCCATTTGCTCCAACAACAAAACCAAGGAAAACCACAAATTCCATACAAAATGTGCACTTTTTCAAGTTGGCATATAATTGGTTTTCCTTTAATACGGTAAAAACACTTTGTAGATGTTGTACATGATCATCAAATGTTCTACTATATATCAAGATATCATCAAAATAAACTACAACAAATTTTCCTAAGAATTGACACAATACATGATTCATTAACCTCATGAAGGTACTAGGTGCATTAGTTAACCCAAAAGGCATTACCATCCATTCATATAAGCCATGTTTGGTTTTAAAGGAAGTTTTCTACTCATCACCCTCTTTCATATGAATTTGGTAATAACCGTTTTTAAGGTCAATTTTTGAGAACAACATGCACCATGCAACTCATCAAGCATGTCACTTAATCTAGGAATGGGATGTCTATATTTAACTGTAATTTTGTTGATCACTTTGCAATCTACACACATATGCCATGTCCCATCCTTTTTAGGCACTAATATCACTAGAATTGAGCATAGGCTCAGACTCTCCTGCACGAACCCTTTCTCCATTAGCCTATCCACTTGTTTCTAAATTTCCTTGGCCTCCTCTAGATTGATTTTATATGCTAGCCAGTTTGGAATGGAAGCACCTGGCATGAAGTCAATCTGATGCTCTATCCCTCATAGAGGGGGTAATCCTTGCGGCACTTCTTCAGGGAACAAGTCTTCGAATTCCTACAACAAAGAGACAACAACAATAGGCACAGAAGAGTTAATGTTAGTATTAGAAAAATATAAATCCTTGTACATAAGTACAAGTAACTGATGTTTGGCCATCACTGCACTCTTAACCTCACTCTTCCTCACCATTCTCTCTGGGATTTTGTGTGTATTTTCCCTCTTTGCTCACCAGTGTTTGTTTTTCACTCGTTTTATTTTTCTCACGTATACTCGAGTGTTTTTCCCCGAATTCCTTTATAATTCTCATATGATCTTCATTAGCTTCCCATGGCTTTTGAGGCGTGAGAACCACTTTCCTTTTGTTTAAAACAAAAGAATATTAGTTCTTGTATCCATTGTACATTACCTTCCTGTCAAACTGCCATGGTTGCCCTAACAATATGTGGCTAGCCTGCATAAGTACCACATCACACATAACCTCATCTTTGTAGCTTCTTATAGAAAAGGCTATAAGAACCTGCTTGGTCACCTTAACCTCCCCACAATCACTTAACCACTATGATCGATATGGTCCTGGATGTTTCACAGCTTTAAACTACATCTTTTCTACTAGCAAGGTGCTAGTAACATTAGTGTAGTTGCCACTATCGATTATCAAGCTACAAACTCTACCTTGCACATGACACCGTATATGAAAATTATGTTCATGCTGGATCCCCTCACAATCCTCTTGGGGTTGTACACTAAGTACTCTCCTCATGACATACAACTCACCACTCACAGGTCCCTCTAAGTCAACATCCTTATACTCCTGCGATGGTGACTCCTCCTCCTCCTCAGAGCTTACACTTTCTACATCCCCACTATCACTAATAATCATAGCTCTCCGATTTGGACATTGGGATGCAATGTGCTTAAATTCCTAACACCTAAAACATTTAATATCTCTCATCCTAGAATAGGGTTTAGTGTTAGTTTGTTTCTTAGGTGCAGCAATTAGATTCTTAGCCTTCACATCCTCTTTAAGCTTTGAATTGGTGGAATGTCTCTTCTACGTAGACTTCCATGGAGACTTGGAAGACGAACCAGTCCTTTGCACACTCTTATACTTTAATTGCCGCTCTACTTTAATAGCTTGGTGAAGCAACTCTTCCATCTCTAAGTAATGGTGAAGATCTATTACGTCAACTATTTCTCTATTCAATCCGTTGATGAATCTAGCCATGGTGGCCACATCTTCCTCCTCAATTCTTGCTCTAATCATGGCCATCTCCAACTCTTTATAGTAATCCTCAACACTTTTATTTCCTTGAGTCAATCCTTAGACTTTCCTAAGAAAGTCCCTATGGTAGTGACTAGGAATAAAAAGCTTCTGCATGATAGTTTTCATCTCCTCCCAAGTTGATGTGCTCAAAACGAAGTCCAAGCACACAAAAACCCAATTGAAAGAACAATTACACAATGAAATCAAACTAGTCCTCCAAATTGCATAATTCCTCAATATTTATGAGCCAATTCCCACAACAAGGATGTGACCAAGAATGAATCCAAATATGATGATGCTCTGATACCAAAAGACGATGTGCCTAAAACTAAGGTCTAAGCACATGCAAATGAATCAAAGAAACAACTTCAATTCACAAGATCAAATCGATTCAATGGAGTAAAAAATGGCACGAACCCTAATGGGGATGTAATGAAATCCGAATGCTCAAAGTTACAATTAACAAGCCAACAATGATAATCTTCTCCAATATAACAATAATCACAAATAATTCCACGTGAATTACACAAAAGAACAACAAGATCCAATTCCGTGATTCACTTTCCCAACAAAATGATCTACGGTTCAAAATGATGCTAAATTGAAGGTTAAAACAAAGGCTAAAACCAATCAATTAAGCAACAAGAATTTGATTACAAATGCAATCAAATTCAGTTAATAAAACATCCAATTCAACCTTAGATACTACTCACTAGAGAGGAAAAGGAAATTGCAACAAAGTAAATTTGATATTACTCACAAATTAACCTTGAAGCCACTCGCCACAACCTCAAATTGGGATTTGAAATTGATAAGAGCAATTAAATTAAGATTAAGCCCTAACCCTCTCATGTAAAAGTGAAGTTCTATTCTGAAAAAAATGCCTCCTCAAACCTTACTTTAAGCAAGTATTTATACTTGCTCCCTTTAGGGTTAAAAAATGCACAAAATTACAGCTATGCCACTTTTAAGGTGGCCGGTCCTAAAAGACAATTACAAGCAAATGAAAGTGTCCCAAAAGAAAGATTACAACATAAATAGTCCAAAGAAGTAATTATAAATAAAAATAGTCTTCATCATGCTAGCTCTCCCATAGGATTCGTCAGCTCAACTCATCACCGGTTTAGGTCGGTCCATGGATAACCCATAAGCTGAGTCTGAGTGAGTTTATCCATCGTCCTATAAAGCAAGATAAGTATTCCTGTTGGAATATAAAATACATGAATAAGAGAAAAGAGGTTAGTAAACAAATAATTCCGAGGTCGATGTGCTCAAAATGGGCCCTCATCGCCAAGATTCGAAATCCTTTAGTTCTTGCCATAATGATAGGTCTTGTCGGATTTTGATTCCTATCATCTCCTCGGGCCTCAAAAAGATTTGTTCTCAAATCTGGCAGATCAAATGCAATAGAGACTTTGTTTTCTCCTAGCGATCCATCTGAAGAAGTATCTCTGCAAAATCACAATATTTGAAATACTATAGGTGGTGATTGTTTTCTCTCCTCCATTTCTAGGATATATCTCATCTGCACCATAAATAATGCTCCATTATCTACTAAAGTCGCCTCTATATCAACCTATTCCACTAAAATCGTTTTCTCCTTTTCTAACTCATCTGTATGTCGTTGATCCTCATGGCCTTCTAATGGTTGGCCCAACTGCTCATTGCCCTCTCAAATCGCTGAAGGTGAAAACAACTGTCTCTGAACAATCTGGCTCTTTGATGATGGGTTCATCTGACTCTAACCTTCAGAATCCTCTAATGGTTTACTCAACTGCTCGTGAGCCTCTAGTATCTCTGAAGGTGAACATAACTGATACTGAAACCTTTGGTAGTCTGCTCATCTGACTATGATTATCAGGATCCACTAAAGGTTGGCACATTTGTGTCTAACAAATTTTGTGCTCTAAAGGTTGGTTCAACTGCTCATGGCCCACTCATGGTCTACTAATTTGTTGCTGAACCCTTTGAACCTCTGAAGGCGACATCGGATTCATAATAATTTGTTTTCCCTCCTTCTGGAATACATAAGTATTCCTGAAGCCATCATGTAAGACCCTCCTATCATATAACCAAGGCCTACCAAGCAATATATGGGATGTACACATAGGTAGAATATCACACTCAATCTCATCAAAGTATTTATCCCCTACACTAAATGGTACCCTAGCTCTTTGGGTTACATGCAAACTCCCCTGATCACTAAGCTAATGCAATGTATGCGGTTCTGGATGTGGAGTAGTAGCAAGTTTTAGTTTCAATACTAACAATGTTGCTATCACATTAGTACAACTATCACCATCAACTATAAGGACACATAAATTTCCGTATACGCTACAAGAAGTATGGAACAAGTTTTCCCTTTGTTCATCATCCTTAGTAGTAAATGTAGTCAATGTCCGACACAATACATTAGCATAATGAAACATTTCAGTAGACATGATTGTGTCCAAACCCAAAAACACAATAATTATCTTCACACTTCCAAGATTCAAGTACACAACCAAGCTACAAGTGAAGTACACTCAACTACTTTTAAATAGATAGAATTAAATTCAACTACAAGTGTTTAAGTAACTAGTTCAATTACTTTCACACTTTAATGACTTGTTTGAATTTTAAATTCTACTACTCAAAACCTTCCTTTTTCTTGCCTTGACTTCTCACCACTAAAATACACAATTGGCAGCAATTAAACACATGCACAACACACCATTCACCACCACACAACTTCCCCTTGCTCTTAGTTCCACACAATTCACGCCACCAATCAACACCTCTTTATATATAACACACAAAACACCATGCCAAAAATACACAAATCCTTTACTAAATTTACAAAATACAACACTACATACATACTACTTCAAGCCACGGTGCACTTTTCCCACTTCCACACAAACATTAAATTGCAACTTCAACACAAAAAAAGGCAACCCACTTTTAAATTCGAAAGAGGTTCAATAAGTGCACAACTCCACAAATGGTAAGAGGCTTTTTCAAATTCAAATGATACACAATTAATTATGACTTAATGTGTGTTTGAAATTTCAAATTGACCTCTTAATGTACACTTTCAATTCTGATTTCAAATCTAAAAATGACAATTGTGATTACTCCACTTTTTCCGAAAACACACACTATACAATTCCACTTCACAATTGAAACACTACTCTTCCCTTTTATGGTTTGCTATCCACGCACTGCACTCTCACACTTTAGCCTCAATGTGCAGCACCATACTCCACACAACTTCCACAAATTCACAATGCCACACACACTTACACACACAATAAGTCACACCACCACTCACACTAAACACACACAACTTCAATAAACTTTTACAAACACAACTCTACACAAATGCACACTCTTCCACACTTGAATTTCTCCACTTCTATACAAGTTTCAAACCGCAATTCACAACAAAAGGCAGCTCAAATTCAAATTCAAAATGAGATCACTAATTGCAATATTCCACAAATGGTAAGGAGCCGCTTTCAAATTCAAATGAACACACAATTACTTCTATCACTTAATGTGTGTTTTCAAATTCAAATAAATTCCTTAACCCACACACACACTTCTAAAAATTGTACACTAAGCCTCCCTTGTGTTCGAATCACTTCAAGCAAAAATACACCTCTACTTCTTCACAATTGAGGTAACTTCAAGTTATGACTTTTGAATCATAAGATGTGCTACTATTCTTTTCTTTTCTTTTTTTCACACCAAAATATCAATCAAATGGGGCTTCAACAAGACCTCAAAACTCACTCCAACAAGCAGCAATTTCAACTCCCCATGCAAGATAATCACGCCACTTCAAGTAACAACATAAACAATTCAATTTTCCACATTCAATTTCGGAATCAAACTGTAAACTCTAGAACCCTAGATTTCCGAAATCTAAAATCAAATAACCCATTCTCACAACCACAAGCTCTGATACCAAAAAGATGATGTGCTCAAAACCAAGCCCAAGCACACAAAAACCCAATTGAAAGACCAATTACACAATGAAATCAAACTAGTCCTCCAAATTGCATAATTCCTCAATATTTATGAACCAATTCCCACAACAAGGATGTGACCAAGAATGAATCCAAATATGATGATGCTACTATACCAAAAGATGATGTGCCTAAAACTAAGGTCTAAGCACATGCAAATGAATCAAAGAAACAACTTCAATTCACAAGATGAAACCGGTTCAATGGAGTCAAAAATGGCGTGAACCCTAGTGGGGATGTAATGAAATCCGAATGCTCAAAGTTGCAATTAACAATCCAACAATGATAATCTTCTCCAATATAACAATAATCACAAGTAATTCCATGTGAATTACACACAAGAACAGCAAGATCCAATTTCGCGATTCACTTTCCCAACAAAATGATCCGCGGTTCAAAATGATGCTAAATTGAAGATTAAAACTAAAGCTAAAACCAATCAATTAAGCAACAAGAATTTGATTACAAATTCAGTCAATATAACATCCAATTTAACCCTAGATACTACTCACTAGAGAGGAAATGGAAATTGCTACAAAGTAACTCTAATATTACTTACAAATTAACCTTGAAGCCACTAGCCACAACCTTAAATTGGGATTTGAAATTGATAAGAGCAATTGAATTAGGAATAAGCCCTAACTCTCTCACGTAAAAGTGAAGTTCTATTCTGAAAAAAATTCCTCCTCAAACCTTACTTTAAGCAAGTATTTATACTTGCTCCCTTTAGGGTTAGAAAATGCACAAAATTACAACTATGCCACTTTTAAAGTGGCCAGTCCTAAAAGACAATTACAAGCAAATGAAAGTGTCCCAAAAGAAAGATTACACCATAAATAGTCCAAAGAAATAATTATAAATAAAAATAGTCTTCATCATGCTAGCTCTTCCATAGGATTCGTCGGCCCAACTCATCGCCGGTTTAGGTCGGTCCATGGATAACCCATAAGCTGTGTCTGAGTGAGTTTATCCATCGCCCTATAAAGTAAGATAAGTATTCCTGTTGGAATATAAAATACATGAATAAGAGAAAAGAGGTTAGTAAACAAATAATTCCGAGGTCGATGTGCTCAAAATGGTTCCTCATCGCCAAGATTTGAAATCCTTTAGTTCTTGCCCTAATGATAAGTCTTGTTGGATTTTGATTCCTATCATCTCCTCGGGCCTCAAAAAGATTTATCCTCAAATCTAGCAGATCAAATGCAATAGAGACTTTGTTTCTCCTAGCAATCCATTTGAAGAATTATCTCTGCAAAATCCCAATATCTGAAATACTACAGGTGGTGATTGTTTTCTCTCCTCCATTTCTAGGATATATCTCATCTGCAACACAAATAATGCTCCATTATCCACTAAAGTTGCCCCTGTATCAACCCGTTCCACTAAAACTGTTTTCTCCTTTTCTAACTCATCTGTATGTCACTGATCCTCATGGTCTTCTAATGGTTGGCCCAACTGCTCATTGCCCTCTAAAACCGCCGAAGGTGAAAACAACTGTCTCTGAACAGTCTGGCTCTTTAATGATGGGTTCATCTGACTCTGACCTTCAGAATCCTCCAATGGTTTACTCAACTACTTGTGAGCCTCTAGTATCTCTGAAGGTGAACATAACTAACCCTGAACAATTTGGTCATCTGGTAGTCTACTCATCTGACTATCATCATCAGGATCGTCTAAAGGTTGGCACATCTGTATCTGACAAATTTTGTGCACTAAAGGTTGGTTTACCTACTCATGGCCTACTAACGGTCTACTAATTTGTTGCTGAACCCTTTGAACCTCTGGAGGCGACATCGAATTCATAATAATTCGTTTTCCTTCCTTTTGGAATACATAAGTATTCTTGAAGCCATCATGTAAGACCCTCCTATCATATAACCAAGGCCTGCCAAGCAATATATGGGATGTATACATAGGTAGAATATCACACTCAATCTCATCAAAGTATTTATCCCCTACACTAAATGGTACCCTAGCTCTTTGGGTCACATGCAAATTCCCCTGATCATTAAGCCAATGTAATGTATGCGGTTCTGGATGTGTGGTAGTAGCAAGTTTTAGTTTCGATACTAACGATGCTACTACCACATTAGTTCAACTACCACTATCAACTATAAGGACACATAAATTTCCTTATACCTTACAAGAAGTATGGAACAAGTTTTCCCTTTGTTCATTATCCTTAGTAGTAAATGTAGCCAATGTCCGGCACAATACATTATCATAATGAAACATTTCAGTAGACATGATTGTGTCCAAACCCAACAACAGAATAATTATCTTCACACTTCCAAGATTCAAGTACACAACAAAGCTACAAGTGAAGTACACTCAACTACTTTTAAGTAGATAGAATTAAATTCAACTACAAGTGTTTAAGTAACTAGTTCAATTACTTTCACACTTTAATGACTTGTTTGAATTTTAAATTCTACTACTCAAAACCTTCCTTTTTCTTGCCTTGTCTTCTCACCACTTAAATACACAATTGGCAGCAATTAAAAACATACACAACACACCATTCACCACCACACAACTTTCCCTTGCTCCTAGTTCCACTCAATTCACGCCACCAATCAACACCTCTTTATATATAACACACAAAACACCACGCTAAAAATACACAAATCCTTTACTAAATTTACAAAATACAACACTACATACACACTACTTCAAGCTACGGTGCACTTTCCCCACTTCCACACAAACATTAAATTGCAACTTCAACAAAAAAAAAAAAAAAGGCAACCCACTTTCAAATTTGAAAGAGGTTCAATAAGTGCACAACTGCACAAACGGTAAGAGGCTTTTTCAAATTCAAATGATACACAATTAATTATGACTTAATGTGTGTTTGAAATTTCAAATTGACCTCTTAATGTACACTTTCAATTCTGATTTCAAATCTAAAAATGACAATTGTGATTCCTCCACTTTTTTCGAAAACACACACTACACAATTCCACTTGACAATTGAAACACTACTCTTCCCTTTTATGGTTTGCTATCCATGCACTACACTCTCACACTTTAGCCTCAATGTGCAGCACTTTACTCCACACAACTTCCACAAATTCACAATGCCACATACACTTACACACACAATAAGTCACACCGCCACTTACACTAAACATACACAACTTAACTAAACTTTTACAAACACAACTCTACACATATACACCTTTTATATACATTACAACACACACATACACACTCTTCCACACTTGAATTTCTCCACTTCTATACAAGTTTCAAATTGTAACTTAGAACAAAAGGTAGCTCAAATTCAAAATCAAAATGAGTTCACTAATTGCAATATTCCACAAATGGTAGGGAGCCACTTTCAAATTCAAATGAACACACAATTTCTTCTATCACTTAATGTGTGTTTTGAAATTCAAATAACTTCCTTAACCCACACACACACTTCTAAAAATTGTACACTAATACGCTCAGAATGTATATATAAAATGGGAGCGTAAATTGCAGCAAGTGCACTGGTCGTATCAAGTAATAAAGTGGTAAAAAAAAGTATCGATTCCACGAGGACTACAAAGTACTAGACTTATACTAGCTCAAATTGATATTTAGGCAATGGAAAGAAGGCTGATTTCACTATTTGATTGAAGACTAAAATAACATGAAAATTGATGATTTTTGAGAATCTTGAACAAATAAACTTTTCGATTAAGAAGGTAGGAATTAAGAATTCACCCTAGGCAAGTCAGTCAAATTGCCATCATGCTATAATAATCCTTAATCATGTGGATATTCATACGAAATTAACAAAACCCCAAATTAATCTATTAGCTTCCGCTATACAAATTAATAGAGGACTCATATTTACAATCATAAACTTTCCGGTTATATGAATGACTAATAACCCAAATCAATCTCTCCTAATCCCTTAGAGAAAAATCAATTAGAAGCATTACATTAACATTAAGATAATTTCTAACAAAAGTGACTAACTCAGCTTCCGCATATGTTAATTACTTATTATCAAGAATTTCTTATGAACCCTAATTCCCCTTCCGAGTCATCAACGTTCCTATAAATCTGATTCAATTAAGAAACAAAGAATTATAGCGAAAAGATTACAATATGAATATTTCCACATGCCTAATAATTCTATAGCATAACTATAATTATCATTCTGTCAGTCTAGGGTTTCATCCCCTTCCCACCAAAAGAAATTAGAACATCATGGAGATGACAACATAATAACAATTGATAGAAGCACATGCAATACGATTCATTGTAATTGATAATATATTACTCAATTGCATAAATAATCAACAATTTAGAGATCACCAATCTGGTAATACAATTGTTTGAAGAACCTCAATTGCAAAACTTCCCCAAAGCTTTAAAAATCAATAACTCAATCTCCACGAATGATTTCTCTCTGCTCAATTGAATCAATTCAGGCTTGAATACAAAATTCTTCCAGAAGAACTCTTTCTAGGTCGAAAAATTGGCAAAAAGGTCCCTCTCTTTGTTGCAACAAGGCTATTTATATCAAAGGATAGACGAGACAATTCGTCAGAAAGAAGGCCGGCCCAAAGCCAGATCAAAGCCGGCGGCCTTAGATGTAAGCCGGTTGTGAAGGCCGGCGGCCTTAGATGTAAACCAGCTGTGAAGGCCAGCGGCCTCAGATGTAAACCGGCTGTGAAGGCCAGTGGCCTTGGATGTAAAAATTAATCCAACTTCCAATGCTTTCCATGCCATCTTTCTATGTGCTCCGCTTATATCTTGAATCTAAGTCCTTAGAGACCTGAATAATCAAAATACATCTATTAAGTACCATCTTCCCATGAATTCCATAGAATCCATTGAATTTCATCATAAATCATACTATAAAATATGAGTAAAATGTGCCTTTATCAACTTCCCCACACTTGAACTTTTGTTTGTCCTTAAAAAAAAAAAAAACCAATGAGGAAATCTAAAATTTAGAGTATAAAACAATGACTTTCACAAAATACAAGCATCTTTTCTTTCACAGATCATAACTTGCAATTTCGGTGCCTACCACTCTAACCAACTGGGTTTATGTAATTAGAGTACTATAATTAAAATTAAATATCTAATCCAAACAAAACAAACTTATGCCCGAGTGTTTAGCAAAAGAATCTTAACTGAAAAGTAAATACTCAATCCTATAAAGAAAAACACCCATTTAAACTTCACTGGCCATTAGCAAGTATATGATCCTTCCTATCACTTCTTTGAACAAGTCAACACAAAATGAAAGCATATGGTATCCATTCCCTTCCTAGATTTTCTCCCTTTTTATTATAAGTCCCATGTACTATTGATTGGCATTCACTAAAACTCTTCTCTTTTTTTTTCTTTTTTTTTTTTTGATATAAGTTCATGTTTTGAACTTTTGCTTCTCCACCCTTATCACTATAGTGAGATCACTGAGTTGGCACATCTCGAGCTCATCACCCAAGTGACCAGGTTTTAAAGGGACCCCATCAGACTCTCCCTCACTTTAGCATTCAAGTTTAGATACTCTTAACTCAATTACTTCAGTCATTGGAGTAAGGCAACTCATTTCGTTTGAATGCTGCAATAGAACTAAGACTTTTTTTTTTTTTAAGGAGTCACTAAGCGAGGAGTTTCCCCTACCTCTTTCATCAGGTGTTGACAAGCTTTCAAAGCAACTTTCAAGACAATATGCAAGCTAAAGAAGCGACTCGAAGTAGACCTGTTTATCTTTCCCTTAAGGACTCGACTCACTTTCAAAAATCCAATTCTAGAGCTAAAAACAAGACGAATTTTGTATTATAAGGATTTTGCTACTTGATTTTAAATTTTGTATTCTCATCACAACAGCAGGTGAGTAAGGCACCAAAGAAAATCCAAATTTTCAATTAAAACATAACAGATGCTATCAGCAATACTCTTTTTAAACTATCTAGATTTCAGTCAACAATTTTCACAAAATTATTATTATTATTATTATTTATTATATATATATATTTTTTTTTCCTCAAATTTTCCATATACTTGAGGACAATTATCATTCAAGTGACAGAAAAGTTCAGGCATTGGATGTCATAAGATTAAATCACTGATTTTACACGTCAATCATTTACTCCATTCCAATTCTATTTCCTATATGCCTTCCCCACACTTATATTGAATAGTGTCCTCACTGTTCCTAAGGCAGCTCAAAAGAAGGAAGGAATATCAGTATATAAAAGGAAAAACTGGTACTTCCCTGGTGTCCATGTTTTGCAGTAGCAGAAGAGAATTCCCACCATGCAATCAGTGAGAGAGTCATCTTGTCAGGATCAGCCTTGTGTTCACAAACTCAAAGAGAAAAAATAAAAATATAAAGTGAATTCTATCCTACGGTCCAAATTAACAACGGAGGATAAAAGTCTACCCAATCAAGTGGGTGCTCAAACATGTCTATACAATCAGCAAAGCAAAATATATGAAACAAAACAAGAGGCTTGAGAGCCACTAGGAGCTTTAATTTTATTGATCCTCTTCCTCTTCAGAACTCTTCTCAACATAAGTCTCATAATGTATCTCCTCTACAGCTGCTGGATTGATGCAAAAAATGGCAGATTTCAACATGCTGACCAAAGTGATCCTAAACTTCTTGTTTTTCTTATGCTCAGCTTGGATTTCCTCTTTGATTTCCCTAATATCTGCGCTCAATTGCTCATAGTTATTAACAGGAAGAGGAAAAGAGGAAGAAGCTCCTTCAGCAGGGGGTAGTTCATGAACTCCTCTAGTATCAGCTGGCTCTAATCTGTTAGCTATCTTCCTTAATCCCCAAGACTGAAATGGTCTAGCTGAGATTGGCTTACATGGTATGCCCTCATCATCATTAGGTTGCTGAAAAATACCCATAACCTTTAACAATACCGTTATGTAACCACCACAAAAGATGAATTGCGTTCGTGTATCTCCCACTTGCCTTACTGTGACTGGTCTTCTTACAGCAGATTGTGTAGGCTAAGATGTAATGAAGCAACTTGCTCTCCATAGCAGCGAACAAAGTGGCTAAGGACTTGGAGGGGACAAAATCAGCAACCTTTGGGCGGATTATCTGGTACCAAAAAGTTTCAGCTGTCATATTCTTAGGCCAAGTGATGGGTAAGGGGTTCTTAGGTTCTGACTCCTCATAAAATCCAAAAAGAATACAATCTGTTTCAATTCAATGGTGTGAATTTCTCCATAGGCCTGGAAGGTCATGTAAGAATAATTCGCCTTTTTGTTTATCTTAACAGTGGATAGGAACTCAATGGTGATATCCTTAAAAGTTGGTTCTTTAATCACAAAGAGTTTAAACCAGGTCTTGTCTTTAACTGCCTGCTTGATTCTCTCTTCCATTCCATATTCTTGCATCAATCCCCAATCCAAGTATTGATGATTCAAGAGTGTGGTTTTAAGTAGCTTTTTCTTCCTTTCCTAGGCATACTCCAGAGTTGATAGCAGATGTCGTTGTTGTCCTGAAGATGATGATCCAGCAGCCTTATGCTTTTTCCTCATTAGCTGGAGCTTTTTGGGTGGCATACCTTCATAGCAAGAGAAAAAATAAATGGACTGCGTAATACAAAGACTATAACAGAACAAGGAAGGCAATCATAACACAAGTCCATCTCGAATATGATTTACCTCAAGCTAGTGATATGCTGACATTTAGGATGCCTACAACATCATAAATCATGACACTGTATCAACTAAAACCGTAAGCATGAAAACTGTTCAGTGTACAACATGCCACTGAGATCATGTTTCTTACATTGGTACTTAAAAATCAAGGCTGGCAGCCTAAGTGAGGCGGCCTAACTTTTAACCAACGCGGGAAAACATTTTTTAAGAATCAGAAGTCAAGGAAGTATGACCGTTAGAACCATATATGACCTCAGAAACGAAGTACAACATAATCCCATAACTGAAGACATGAATTTCTCATAAAAGAAAATGCATGCAACCCACTTTTCACCAAGAATTTCAGCACATGATCAGATTGTGCACAATGAAACAATGGGGGTACAATAAGCCAAAAGTAACCACAAATACTTGAAGTAGTAGTAGTTAATTTGCTCTAAAACACAAAAGCCCCAATTTCTAAACATCTGAAAAATTCGGGTAAAACCTAATTTAGAATCACAATATGGAGTTTTAATGAAATCTAGCATAGAAGCAAGTGTAAATCCATATTCATGCAAGTGTACAAACAACCGCAACTGCGAAAATCAGCCCCTTAACAATCTCAGCAAACTCAAGAACTCCATTCATTGCAAGATGGACAGCACACAACCAAAGAGAAAGAAGAAGAAAGAAATCACTTGTTGAGGATATCCACACAAATGTAGCCTAGGTGAGAGATGATGATGGAAGATGAAGTGAGAATGAATGTGTGCGTGTGGTGTGAGAGGGTGAGAAAGAGGGAGAGAAGCACCCTAGTTTCGTTGCCGAGAAGGGGAGACGGGATAGAAGTTGAGAGAAGGGAGAATGAGAGAGAGAGAGAGGGAGAGAAGCACCCATATACCTATGGAAATGGGCAAGGCCGGCTCCCTGGAGCTTTACGCCGCTGGCCTTTATGGCCGGCGTTCCAAAAAAACATTTTCCATTCTCAAGGCCGCCTAAAGGCCAGCGGCCTTTAGTGTTGAAATTGCCGGCCTTGTTTAAATGAAGGCCGCTAGCTTTCCAGCGGCCTTGAATCATGTTTCCTTTTTTTTTTTAAGAAAGAAGAAAAAAAAATAAATAATAAAAAATAAAAATAAATAAAATCAAAAATCAAAAATCAAAACTATTGTATACCAATTTTCCACATGGGCTGCCTCCCATGAAGCGCTTAGTTTATAGTTGCTGGCCCGACTTTTATGGTCCTCACGATGGATTTCTCAGATCCACAGAAGTGGTCTCTTTATCAATGTTGTACCCTTCATAAAAATGCTTGAGAAGACTACCGTTTACTTTAAAAGTGCGGTTATCTTCTGCTTTCAACTCAATGACACCATAAGGAAAAACATTGGTAATAACAAATGGTCCAGACCATCTGGATTTCAACTTACCTGGAAACAGCTTCAATCGAGAGTTGTACAATAAGACCTTCTGATCAGGTAAGAACTCTCGCTGTAAGATGTTCCTATCATGCCATCGCTTTGCTCTCTCCTTGTAAATCCTCGCATTTTCATATGCTCCCTCTCTCATCTTAGCCATCTGATTCAATTGGAGCAACCTCTTTTCACCTGCAGCTTGCAACTCAAAGTTAAGGTATTTTATGGCTCAGTATGCCTTGTGCTCAAGCTCTACAGGTAGGTGACATGATTTACCATAAACAATCTTGTAGGGGGACATTCCAATAGGGGTTTTAAAAGCTGTTCTATAAGCCCACAATGCATCATCAAGTTTTAAAGACCAATCCTTTCGGGATGCATTGACAGTTTTCTCTAAGATACGCTTTATTTCCCTATTGGACACCTCAACCTGTCCACAAGTTTGTGGATGATAAGGGGCGGCAATTTTATGAGTAACTCCATATTTTGACAATAAGTTTTCAAATTGCCTATTGCAAAAATGCGATCCCCTATCACTTATGATAGCTCTAGGTACCCCAAATCTTGAAAATATGTTCTTTTTCAAAAATCTAATAACTACCCTAGCATCATTAGTTTGTAGAGCAACCGCTTCTACCCATTTAGACACCTAATCAACAGCTAAGAGTATGTATTTATTTGAAAAAGAAGGGGGAAAAGGACCCATGAAGTCTATTCCCCACACATCAAAAAGCTCAACTACAAGAATATTGTTTTGTGGCAATTCATGTCTTCTTGAAATATTGCCAGTCCTTTGGCATTGAGCACAAGTCATAATGAAGTTCCTGCAATCATGAGACAAACTGGGCCAATAAAATCCGCAAGATAAATTTTTTGCTGCTGTTCTTTCTACCCCAAAGTGACCTCCTGTTTCTTTGGAGTGATAGTGCTGTATTATGCTAAGCTGTTCAATTTCAGGCACACATCGTCTAATTACCTGGTCAGCATAGGATTTAAACAAATACGGCTCATCCCAAAAATAATACTTCACATCATGCAAAAATTTCTTTTTCTATTGGAATGACAAACCATATGGTATGATTTTGCTAACCACGTAATTAACTATGTCGGCATACCAAGGTAATTCATCGATGTCTATTGCATGCAAATGCTCATCAGGGAATTTTTCGTTAATGGGTGGTTCTAAACAATCATATTCCAAATGGGATAAATGATCAGCAACCACATTTTCACTTCCCTTTTTATCCTTAATTTCTAAGTCAAATTCTTGCAGCAATAGAATCCAACGAATTAACCTGGGTTTAGCATCAGCTTTAGCAAATAAATACTTAAGAGCAGCATGATCTGTGTATGCTATTACTTTAGAACCTATCAAGTAAGGCCTAAACTTTTCACAAGCAAATATCACTGCTAATAGCTCTTTTTTCTGTTGTGGCATAGTTTTTCTGAGCCTTGTTCAAGGTTCTACTTGCATAATATATAGCATGAAAGATCTTACCTCTTCTTTGCCCTAGCATTACCCCAACGGCATAGTCGCTAGCATCACACATCAGCTCAAATGGAAGCTCCCAATCTGGTGCAACAATCACTGGTGCAAAGCTGAGCTTCTCCTTCAATATATTGAATGCCTACAAACAATTTTCATCAAACACAAAAGCAGAGTCTTTTTCAAGTAAATTACACAGAGGTCTAGAGATTTTAGAGAAGTCCCTGAAAAATCTCTTGTAGAAGCCAGCATATCCTAAGAAGCTCCTGACTCCTTTTACTGAAGTGGGTGGTGGCAACTTCTCTATTACTTCCACTTTTGCCGTGTCAACTACAATCCCTTTTTCTGACACCTTGTGACCTAACACTATTCCCTCTCTTACCATAAAATGGCATTTCTCCCAATTCAGAAGTAGGTTAGTTTCCTTACATCTTTTGAGCACACAACCTAAATTTGTCAGACATGATTCAAATGACTTCCCAAAAACAGAGAAGTCATCCATAAATATTTCAATAAAATTCTCTAACATGTTAGAAAATAAAGACATCATACACCTCTGAAAAGTAGCAGGTGCATTACAGAGACCAAAGGGCATTCTCCTAAAGGAAAAAGTGCCATAAGGACAAGTAAATGTAGTTTTCTCCTGATCCTCAGACGCTATATGAATTTGATTATACCCAGAATAACCATCAAGGAAACAGTAATAATCATGCCCTGCGAGTTTTTCTAACATCTAATCAATGAAAGGTAAGGGAAAGTGGTATTTACGGGTGGCATCATTCAATTTTCTATAATATATGCAAACTCGCCACCCTATTACAGTATG
The DNA here is from genome assembly GCA_037954665.1 of Laguncularia racemosa. Classification (NCBI taxonomy): domain Eukaryota; kingdom Viridiplantae; phylum Streptophyta; class Magnoliopsida; order Myrtales; family Combretaceae; genus Laguncularia; species Laguncularia racemosa. The sequence continues at coordinate 271,294 of JBBMOL010000256.1, read as the reverse complement.
GGTTAGGATCAATTCGTTAGCATCGTTTTTTACCACGGTCATGCCACCTTTCTTTAGCACTACTTGAACTGGACTAACCTATTTACTATCAGAGATAGGATAAATAATACCTGCATCTAGCAGCTTAAGCACTTCCTTCTTGACTAACTCCTTGAGAGTAGGGTTGAGTCGTCTCTGTGGTTGAGCTGTGGGTTTGCACTTGGCCTCCATCAATATTTTGTGAGTGCAAATCAAAGGGCTAATTCCCTTGATGTCCGCAATAGTCCACCTAATGGCTTCTTTATGTTCTCTCAGAACGCTTAAGAGTTGATGCTCCTGATCATCTATCAAAGAAGAAGAAACAATTACTGGCAAAGTATCATTTGTTCCAAGATAAGCATACTTTAAATGACCAGGCAAAGGTTTAAGTTCAAGCACCGGGGGTTGTGTCAATGACGGCATCGGTTTCTTCTTAGTGGTCCCCAGCTCCTCATAGTGTCGAGTCTTGAATTCATAAACTTGTTCAGCACGTTCTTCTTGGGGTTCATCCTCATCATCACTCCAATCATCTAAATCTCTAAGAACTGACTCCACTGTGTCCACACCTACATTCTCTTCCATGAACTCATAGGAAAGCTCATCAACAATATCAATAGTGTAGCAGGATTTACAGCCATCAAATTTCTTTGCAGCCTCATACACATTAAACGTGACTTGTTCATCCATAACTCTCAAAGTAAGCTTACCTTATTCCACATCAATTAAGGCTTTACCTGTTGCAAGGAACAGTCTGCTAAGGATCATGGGTACCTCTTTATCCTCCTCCATCTCCAAGACTATAAAGTCAACTGGAAAGATGAATTTATCTACTTTCACTAGGACATTTTCCACAATCCCTTTTGGGTATTTGATGCTCCTATCAGCAAGTTGCAAGGTAACATGAGTTCCCTTGCACTCTCCAAGTCCCAATTTCCTGAAAATAGATAGAGGCATTAAATTTATACTTGCACCAGAGTCAATAAGAACTTTATCAAAATGAAAATTGCCTATGGTGCAAGGAACAGTAAAACTCCCCTGATCTCTTTGTTTTCTTGGCAAATTTAGGCAAATCATTCTGTAAGATCATTGAACATTCCCCTGTAAGCATCACTGGTTCATTCCCCTCAATCTTCCTCTTCTTTATGAGTAAATCCTTCATGAACCTAGCATATGATGGCATCTGCTGAAGTGCTTCTACAAATGGGATGTTGATTTGCAGCTTCTTGAAGACATCAAGGAATTTGGCAAATTGGGCATCCAGCTGTTGTTGCTTCAATCTTCCTGGAAAAGGTACAGGAGGAACATAAGGTTTTACCTATGATGAGTTCTTCTTTGTTTCCTTTACCTTTTTTGTCCCTTTATCTGTCTCTGAACTCTCTGCAATGGTTTGATCTTGTGTGTCAACTTTCTCCAACTCCCTACCACTCCTCAACATTATTGCATTGATACCTTTGGGGTTCTCCTCAGTTTTGTTGGGCAAAGACCCAGATGGTCTATTGCTCAGCTGTTGAGAGATTTGGCTAATCTGACCCTCTAGATTTCTGATTGTGTCTTGTTGATTCTGTAGCATGGTATCTGTCTTTTGCATGTAGCTTAACATGAGCTCTTCCATCTTTGATTGACTCTGTTGAGGTGGAGCAGTTGGGGTAGGACCTATTTTCTGAAATCCAGGTGGAGGCTTGAGTGTGTTGTTATCATTCCTCCATGAAAATTTTAGGTGATTACGCCATCCTGGATTATATGTGTTGGAGTAGGGTCCTTGGTTGTTCCGCTGAAAATTGTTGACATAATTCACCTGTTCACCACTAGATGAAGCAAAACCATTCCCTGACATACACTCAAATGTCGAATGCGGTCCTGAACACATCTCACAAAAAGCAACCTGGTTAGTGTGAAAGGATTGAGTGGAAGTGAGTTTACTTACCTGAATGGTGAGAGCTGATATTTGTGCAGTTAACTGTGCGATAGTCTCTCTCTCATCAACAGATGCCACTCTGGACTTGTTCCTCTCATTCTGCCAATTGTGAGCGCTGGAGGCCATCTCCTCTATTAAAGCACTCGCTTCAACATAACTCTTCCCCATGAGTGCACCTCCTGAAGCCGCATCTACTAGTCACCTCAATGTCTCATCTAAACTGAGATAGAAAATCTCAATAAGAAGATTGTCTGGCAGCCCATGGTGGGGGCACTTCCTGATTGCCTCTTTGAATCTCTCCCACGCCTCATAGAGTGATTCACCATTAAACTTGGTGAAGTTTGTGATATCACTTCTAAGCTTTGCAGTTCTGGATGGTGGGAAAAATCTCTTTAAAAATTTTGTTAAGAGGTCAACCTAAGTAGTGATGGACTCCTGTGGTAGTGAATGAAACCAAGCTCGAGCTTTATCCCTTAGTGATAAAGGAAAAAGCTGTAATCTGATGACATCGTCTGCAACATTGTTCATCTTCACTGTGTTGTAGTATTGGAGGAATACAATTATATGATCATCAGGACTCTCATTTGGGTACCCTCCAAATTGATTTGATTGAACCATCTGAATGAGTGACGGCTTCAGTTCGAAATTGTTGGCTTGAATAGCAAGCCTCCTTATCGCTGAACCTGCAACAACAGGTACAATATAATCTCTAAGAGCTCTATGATGGCCCTGTACCTGATCATTGTCGTTTCCTACCATCTTGATTTCTTGTGCTACCCTTCTGTCTCTGTTCTCTCTCCTCAACCTATAAAAGGTGCGGTCAATTTCAGGATCAAACTGTAACGATTCAACACTTAGACTCCTGTGTATAGAACAACTGAAAAGAGAACAAACACCAAAGTAAACCGTAAAATGTGCCTAAATTACCAACAGAATTAAAAGGTCTAATATTTATAAATCCCCGGCAACGGCGCCAAAAAACTTGATATGCTCAGAATGTATATACAAAATGGGAGCGTAAATTGCAGCAAGTGCACTGGTCGTATCAAGTAATAAAGTGGTAAAAAAAAGTATCGATTCCACGAGGACTACAAAGTACTAGAATTATACTAGCTCAAATTGATACTTAGGCAATGGAAAGAAGGTTGATTTCACTATTTGATTGAAGACTAAAATAAAATGCAAATTGATGATTTTTGAGAATCTTGAACAAATAAACTTTTCCATTAAGAAGGTAGGAATTAAGAATTCACCCTAGACAAGTTAGTCAAATTGCCATCATGCTATAATAATCCTTAATCATGTGGATATTCATACGAAATTAACAAAACCCCAAATTAATCTATTAGCTTCCGCTATACAAATTAATAGAGGACTCATATTTACAATCATAAACTTTCCAGTTATATGAATGACTAATACCCTAAATCAATCTATCCTAATCCCTTAGAGAAAAATCAATTAGAAGCATTGCATTAATATTAAGATAATTTCTAACAAAAGTGACTAACTCAGCTTCCGCATATGTTAATTACTTATTATTAAGAATTTCTTATGAACCCTAATTCCCCTTCCGAGTCATCAACGTTCCTATAAATCTGATTCAATTAAGAAACAAAGAATTATAGCAAAAAGATTACAATATGAATATTTCCACATGCCTAATAATTCTATAGCATAACTACAATTATCATTCTACCAGTCTAGGGTTTCATCCCCTTCCCACCAAAAGAAATTAGAACATCATGGAGACGACAATAGAATAACAATTGATAGAAGCACATGCAATACGATTCATTGTAATTGATAATATATTACTCAATTGCATAAATAATCAACAATTTAGAGATCACCAATCTAGTAACACAATTGTTTGAAGATCCTCAATTGTAAAACTTCCCCAAAGCTTTAAGAATCAATAACTCAATCTCCACGAATGATTTCTCTCCGCTCAATTGAATCAATTCAGGCTTGAATACAAAAATCTCCCAGAAGAACTCTTTCTAGGTCGAAAAATTAGCAAAAAGGTCCCTCTCTTTGTTGCAACAAGGCTATTTATATCAAAGGATGGACGAGACAATTCGTTAGAAAGAAGGCCGACCTAAAACTGGATCAAAGCCGGCGGTCTTGGATGTAAGCCGGCTGTGAAGGCCGGCGGCCTTAGATGTAAACCGGCTGTGAAGGCTAGCGGCCTTAGATGTAAACCGGCTGTGAAGGCCGGCGGCCTTGGATGTAAAAATTAGTCCAACTTCCAATGCTTTCCATGCCATCTTTCTATGTGCTCCGCTTATATCTTGAATCTAAGTCCTCAAAGACCTGAATAATCAAAATACATCTATTAAGTACCATCTTCCCATGAATTCCATAGAATCTATTGAATTTCATCATAAATCATACTATAAAATATGAGTAAAATGTGCCTTTATCATACACTAAGCCCCCCTTATGTTTGAATCACTCCAAGCAAAAATACGCCTCTACTTCTTCACAATTGAGGTAACTTCAAGTTATGACTTTTGAATCATAAGATGTGGTACTATTCTTTTCTTCTTCTGTTTTTTCACACCAAAATATCAATCAAATAGAGCTTCAACAAGACCTCAATACTCACTCCAACAAGCAGCAAGTTCAACTCTCCAAGCAAGATAATCCTGCTACTTCAAGTAACAATATAAACAATTCAATTTTCCACTTTCAATTTCGAAATCAAAATGTAAACTCAAGAGCCCTAGATTTCCGAAATCCAAAATCAAATAACCCCTTCTCACAACCACAAGCTCTGATACCAAAAAGATGATGTAGTCAAAACCAAGCCCAAGCACACAAAAACCCAATTGAAAGACCAATTACACAATGAAATCAAACTAGTCCTCCAAATTGCATAATTCCTCAATATTTATGAACCAATTCCCACGATAAGGATGTGATCAAGAATGAATCCAAATATGATGATGCTCTGATACCAAAAGATGATGTGCCTAAAACCAAGGTCTAAGCACATGCAAATGAATCAAAGAAACAACTTCAATTCACAAGATTAAACCGGTTCATTGGAGTAAAAAATGCTGTGAACCCTAATGGGGATGTAATGAAATCCGAATGCTCGAAGTTGCAATTAACAATCCAACAATGATAATCTTCTCCAATATAACAATAATCACAAGTAATTCCACGTGAATTACACACGAGAACAACAAGATCCAATTCGGTGATTCACTTTCCCAACAAAATGATCCACGGTTCAAATGATACTAAATTGAAGGTTAAAACTATGGCTAAAACCAATCAATTAAGCAACAAGAATTTGATTACAAATGCAATCAAATTCAGTCAATAAAACATCCAATTCAACCCTAGATAGTACTCACTAGAGAGGAAAAGGAAATTGCAACAAAGTAAATTTGATATTACTCACAAATTAACCTTGAAGCCACTCGCCACAACCTCAAATTAGGATTTGAAATTGATAAGAGCAATTGAATTAGGAATAAGCCCTAACCCTCTCATGTAAAAGTGAAGTTCTATTCTGAAAAAAAAATGCCTCCTTAAACCCTACTTTAAGCAAGTATTTATGCTTGCTCCCTTTTACAAAATGCACAAAATTACAACTATGCCACTTTTAAGGTGGCCAGTCCTAAATGACAATTACAAGCAAATGAAAGTGTCCCAAAAGAAAGATTACAACATAAATAGTTGAAAGAAATAATTATAAGTAAAAATAGTCTTCATCATGCTAGCTCTTCCATAGGATTCGTTGGCCCAGCTCATCGCCGGTTTAGGTCGATCCATAGATAACCCATAAGCTGAGTCTAAGTGAGTTTGTCTATCGCCTTGTAAAGCATGATAAGTATTCCTATTGGAATATAAAATACATGAATAAGATAAAAGAGGTTTGTAAACAAATAATTCTGAGGTCGATGTACTCAAAATGGGCCCTCATCGCCAAGATTCAAAATCCTTTAGTGATAGGAATAAAAATCCAACAAGACCTATCATTAGGGCAAGAACTAAAGGAATTCAAATCTTGGCGTTGAGGGCCCATTTTGAGCAGATCGACCCCGGAATTATTTATATATTAACCTCTTTTCTATTATTCTGGTATTGTGTTTTTCAACAGGCACACTTATCATATTCTATAGGACAATGGACAAACTCCCTCAGACTCAGCTTGTGGGTTATCCATGGACTGACCTGAACCGGCGATGAGCTGGGCCGATGGATCCTATAGAAGACCGGCATCTTGAAGACTATTTCTTTTATATATTTCTTCTTTTATGAACTATTTTGGTTTTGGGACACTTTTATTTCCTTGTAATTTTCATTTAGGGATAGCCACCTTAAAAGTGGCAAACTTGTCTTTTTGAGCACTTTTTAACCTTAGGAGTAGCAAGTATAAATACTTGCTTAAGAGAGGGTTTGAGGAGGCTTATTTTGCAGAACAAACACTTCACATTTCGTGAGAGGGCTTAGGGTTTTCCTAATTCCAAATTCTCTTATCAATTTCAATCCCAAGAAGTTGAAATTGTGGTGAGTGCAACATCTTGAAATTGTGAGTTATATCAATTTCATTTTGTTGTGATTTCTTTTCTTCTCTAGTGTGTCATATCTAGGATTGAATTGAGATATTTCTTGGTCAGATATCCTTGTTGTTATTCACGAATTCTTGTGATTATTTGAAGGAATTATCATATTGATCCAATTCATCTTTAAGGATTTCCTTGATAACGTGATTTTCACCATTGGAAAGGGATTGTTTTGTTACGGTTTTTCTTTGTCAAATTGAGGCTTCATTTGCGTGGATTACATGAAATTAGAGTGTTGTTAGAAGGCTTTTTCATTGAAGTATTCTGATTATATCATTGGTTGTTTGAATTTCATCCTTTCATCATTAGGGTTCATTTGAAAAGTGCCATTTTTGGATCCGATTTTGCCTTGACTTGAGATAGTTTTTCTTAAGTCCTTTGGATGTTCTTTTAAGAGTGTTTAGTGATGTGCCTAATTCCAAGCTTAAGCACAATCAAAAGAATCAAGGAGAATACCTTAATTCACAAAACACAAAACCGGTTCACTTGACTGGGTAAATGCGGAAATCTTAAGGCAGTGGAATGAAATCCAAAGAGCTCTAATTGCTATTATCAATCAAAACAAGTAATCTTCATAAAATAATAACAATTAGAATTGAAACCCACGTGAATCAAATCAAGAAATCTAATGGGTCAAACCGCAAATTCCAATCCCTTCCTTCAACTATCCAATTCACGTTACAATGAAGAGAATGATATCATATATCAACATAATCAATCCTATAACAAGCTATTGATCACGAATTTCAACTTAAAACAAGTCCAAGAAAATCCAAATCAACCCTAGATATGACTCACTAGAGAAGAAATGAACAACAACAAAGATGAATCGATATTACTCACGATTTCTCCTTGTTGCACTCGCCACAATTTCAACTTCTTGGGATTGAAATTGATAAGAGAATTTGGAATTAGGAAAACCCTAAGCCCTCTCACGAAATGTGAAGTGTTTGTTCTGCAAAATAAGCCTCCTCAAACTCTCTCTTAAGCAAGTATTTATACTTGCTATTCCTAGGGTTAAAAAGTGCTCAAAATTACAAGTTTGCCACTTTTAAGGTGGCTAGCCCTAAATGAAAATTACAAGGAAATAAAAGTGTCCCAAAACCAAATACAACAAAAAATAGTTCATAAAAGTGTAAATATATAAAAGAAATGGTCTTCAAGATGCCGGTCTTCTATAGGATCCATCGGCCCAACTCATCGCCGGTTCAGGTCGGTCCATAGATAACCCACAATTTGAGTCTGTGGGATTTTGTCCATTGCCCTATAGAATATGATAAGTGTGCCTGTTGGAAAACACAATACAAGAATAATAGAAAAGAGGTTAATATATAAATAATTCCGAGGTCGATCTGCTCAAAATGGGCCCTCAACGCCAAGATTTGAAATCCTTTAGTTCTTGCCTTAATGATAGGTCTTGTCGGATTTTTATTCCTATCATCTCCTCGGGCCTCAAAAAGATTTGTCCTCAAATCTTGTAGATCAAATGCAGTAGAGACTTTGTTTCCTCCTAGCAAGTCACCTGAAGAAATATCTCTGCAGAATCCCAATATCTGAAATACTACAAGTGGTGATTGTCTTCTCTCCTCCATTTCCAGGCTGTATCTCTTCTGCAACACAAATAATGACCCATTATCTACTAAAGTTACCCCTGTATCAACCTGTTCCACTAAAACTGTTTCTTCTTCTTCTAACTCATCTGTATGCTGCTAATCCTCATGGTCGTCTAATGGTTGGCCCAACTGCTTATTACCCTCTAAAACCTTTGAAGGTGAACATAACTGTCTCTGAACAGTCTGGCTCTCTAGTGGTCTGCTCGTCTGACTATGATCATCAGGATCTTCTAAAGGTTGGCACATCGGTGTTTGACAAATTTTATGCTCTAAGGGTTGGCTCGTGTCACTAGAGCCCTCAAGAATCTTTGAAGGTTGGCATACTTGCGTCTGCACAATTTGGTCCTCCCAGTCTAGGTAATCATCTGTGGAACCTCTACCATCAAATGAAGGCATCTGTAGCTTCGCACACTCTGGCCCTCGAGGTGGTCTAAATTCCCTGTCCGGATATGGTTTAAGCCCAAAATTATCATCTCTATCTTCCTTAAGAGCATGATAATCTCCCTTTACTCTAGGTAGCGCCTGAAGGTTTACCACAGGTGGTGGTGGCAATGTCATCCTATCAATCCTTGTTGCTAATGTAGCAACAAATTTGCTAAGGTCCCGAAGTTGTTCATCTAGAGTTCTTCCATTTGTATTTCGATGACTTGGTCTGCTACCCACTTGGCTACTGGCCTCATTGCTAATGTACCCATTCATACTATCATATGACATGTTTGTGGATGCGATTTATCTAAAATACAAATGTAATCTCAAATAATTTGTAGCACACTCCCTTCACTTCACCACGTCACAGTAACAAGTTTGGATAACAACACACACACTTATACACCCACGGTGCAACAAGTCACCAATGCAATAAATACTTTTTATCACTTCAAGTATATTAGAATAATTGAAGCACAAATAAATACTTCCAAGTAGTTAAGAAATTAAATTCAACTAACAAGTGTTGAAGTAATAAGTTCAATTACTTTCACACTTTAATGTTTGTTTTTTGAATTCAAATTCTACTACTTCAATTTTCCTTTCTTGCCACGGTTTCACACCTACAATTGATCTTGATGTGCGACACCTTAATCCACACAACTCCACAACATGGCAACAAATTCAAATAAACATCCTTAATGCACTTTCCATAAATGGTAATAATCAAATTTCAAATTCAAATGGAACACAATCAATACCACTTAATAACTTCCTCAACTTAATGGATGTGTTTCAATTTCAAATAAATTCCCTATTATCCCACACAATGCAATTCTGAAAATTGTACACTTCCACTTCCAATTTGCACAACACAACACCACACAAACACCTTCACACACACGGTGCACTTCTCCACTTCTACACAACTTATCAACCGCAACTTACAACAACATACACGTCACATGCAACACAAAACTTTTTCAATTCATTACTCTTTCTCAAAGCAATTTCAAGGATAATCACGTTGCAAAATTCTTCACTTCAAATACAAATCCAATCCCCAACTTACATAAGAAGGCAGCAAATTAAATTTGAAAATCAAACCACTTCACTAATTGCAACCCCTCCACATTTGGTAAGATGCAATTTTTTCAAATTCAAACAAACACACTTAATTCCTTCACTCTTAATGCTTTTTTTGAAATCAAATAACTTCCCTTCTTACACACTAATCAAATCTGGAAATTGCAAATGTTCTCCCCAATTCCGAATTCAAACAATGTAAGAACCACAATTCTCTTCCTATACAATTGCACTTTCGAAATTGCACTATTTTTCCTCTTCCTTCACGGTGAAGTCCACAACATAGAAGCTTCAACAAGTACTTCAAAATCACTCCAACATGCAGCAATTTCAACTCCTACTCAAGACAATTCACTCCACTTCAAACAACCACAACAACAATTTCAATTTACCCGCAATTTTGGAATTGATGATGTAAGAACATAAACCCTAAATTTCCAAAATTCAAAGTCACATAATCCCTTCCCACAACCACAAGCTCTGATACCAAAAGATGATGTGCCTAATTCTAAGCTTAAGCACAATCAAAAGAATCAAGGAGAATACCTTAATTCACAAAACACAAAACCGGTTCACTTGACTGGGTAAATGTGGAAATCTTAAGGCAATGGAATGAAATCCAAAGAGCTCTAATTGCTATTATCAATCCAAACAAGTAATCTTCATCAAATAATAACAATTAGAATTGAAACCCACGTGAATCAAATCAAGAAATCTAATGGGTCAAACCGCAAATTCCAATCCCTTCCCTCAACTATCCAATTCACGTCACAATGAAGAGAATGATATCATATATCAACATAATCAATCCTATAACAAGCTATTGATCACGAATTTCAAATTAAAACAAGTCCAAGAAAATCTAAATCAACCCTAGATATGACTCACTAGAGAAGAAATGAACAACAACAAAGATGAATCGATATTACTCACGATTTCTCCTTGTTGCACTCACCACAATTTCAACTTCTTGGGATTGAAATTGATAAGAGAATTTGGAATTAGGAAAACCCTAAGCCCTCTCACGAAATGTGAAGTGTTTGTTCTGCAAAATAAGCCTCCTCAAACCCTCTCTTAAGCAAGTATTTATACTTGCTATTCCTAGGGTTAAAAAGTGCTCAAAATTACAAGTTTGCCACTTTTAAGGTGGCTAGCCCAAAATGAAAATTACAAGGAAATAAAAGATGATGTGCCTAATTCCACTAAGAAGCACAATCAAAAGACTTAAGAAAAACAATCTCAAGTCAAGGCAAAAACCGGATCCATAAGGCTAAATCACGTGAACCCTAATGAAGATATGATGAAATTCAAATGTCCAATGATATAATTATAATACCACAATGATAATATCTTCTAAAAACACTCTAATCTCATATAATCCATGCAAATAAACCACAAATTCAAAAGAAAACCTCAATTATAAGAATTCTGTTCCAATAGAGAAGAACACGTTTTCAAGTGTAATCTTCAATGATGATCCGAATCAAATTGATAAGTACTTCAAATAAACACAAGAATTCATGAATAATAATATGTATTTCTGACCAAGCGCTATCTCAATTCAACCCTAGATATGACACACTAGAGAAGAAAAGAAATCACAACAAAATGAAATTGATATAACTCACAATTTCAAGATGTTGCACTCGCCACAATTTCAACTCTTGGGATTGAAATTGATAAGAGTTTAGATGACAATTAGGAACCCTAATTCTCACGTGAAAGGTAGTGTTTAATCTGAAAAAATAAGCCTCCTAAAACCCTCTCTTAAGCAAGTATTTATACTTGCTACTCCTAGGGTTAAAAAGTGCTCAAAATTACAAGTTTGCCACTTTTAAGGTGGCTAACCCTAAATGAAAATTACAAGGAAATAAAAGTGTCCCAAAACCAAATACAACAAAAAATAGTTCATAAAAGTGTAAATATATAAAAGAAATGGTCTTCAAGATGCCAGTCTTCTATAGGATCCATCGGCCCAACTCATCATCGGTTCAGGTCGGTCCATGGATAACCCACAATTTGAGTCTGAGGGAGTTTGTCCATTGCCCTATAGAATATGATAAGTGTGCCTATTGGAAAACACAATACAAGAATAATAGAAAAGAGGTTAATATATAAATAATTCCGGGGTCGATCTACTCAAAATGGGCCCATCAACGCTAAGATTTGAAATCCTTCAGTTCTTGCCTTAATGATAGGTCTTGTCAGATTTTTATTCCTATCATTTAGGCACATCATCTTTTTGGTATCAGAGCTATATCATATTTGGATTTAAGATTCAAACACATCATAATTGAAGAATTGGTTAAATTCATTGGAAATTGACGGCAATGTTCATGTGATTGAGACTAGTTTGATTGACATTGTTGGATTATCTTTCAAATTGGTTTTTATATGTGCTTTATCTTGGATTTGAGCACATCATTTAGTTCTTGTCCTAATGATAGGTCTTGCCAGATTTTGATTCCTATCACAAGTGCTAACAGGTCACTCTCCATACCTGTGCCTATTACACACCAACTGATCCCACCATACACTAGCATAATCTGAAAACTTTATTGCAGCTAATTTTATCTTTTTTCTCCTCAGTGTAGTTGTGACATTTAAACACATGATCTATTTTTCTCTCTCGCTCTAAATGCAGCTCTGGATCATTCTTTCCATAAGAGGTTGGGATTTTTATCTTAATACTTCCTAAATTACTATCACGCCTCTGGATACTTCCCCTATCCCTTACGTGTTGGTAATCTCAAAAATCAAATTCCTCTCCTTCATCTGTCCTAACGCTTCCCCTATTCTGTCTACCAACTCCTTGCCTGACAGTAGTACTGCTAGACAGTTCCCTACTCCTTTTCATCCTTTCCATCCTTTCATGGATCTGCTCTAGTTTACCCGTTAGGATCCTCTTCATCTCCCCCATCAATTCCTCAAACATCACCCGACTTTCTCCTCCATTATTGTTCTGTCCCGACATAATTCTAAAATTTACAGCAAGATAAGATCACAATTATAAGAAATATATATGTATATTCCTCACACCTACTCATGTATTGCTCATAAATGATATGCTCACAATTTCACTCGTATATAGCTCTCACAAAATATGATCTCACAACCCACTTTTTGTAATTCTTTTTCTAGGAACTTAAATTGGAACTCCTAAACTCAAATTACTAAGTTAACACTAATGATTACCAATCGGTCCTAAGTCACGTGAATGATGGAATACTAACTACACAACTCTAATTGATATGGAAAAGATTCACCAATGAAGGGATATGCAATCAAAGATTACTTTTAACACAAAAGGAAACAATCACTATTACACTGGTTGCTCAAGGGATGTGTACAATTCGGATACTAAACATAGACAATCAAAGATATGTTACGGTAGGAAATTGGAAATAATTGATATGGAAAGTAAATTGAATCAATAAGCTATCTTGTGATTTCGACAATTGTAATCTTTCACTACCAAATTCTTTTTTTTTTTTTAATTTCAATTCTTGATTTTTCTTTTGCAACTGAATTGATATATATATATATATATATATATATATATATATATATATATATATTAGAGAAGAACTATAAATTGAACACAATTGACTATTTAATGGAAACCTTAGATGCTATTGGCCCTAATGGATTATAATGACTAAACAAGAATGATTTTTTTTTTATACGACTTCTATTTATGAATATGGAAAAGAACAATAGATGAATTAAAGAAAAGGATATAATTTACTTAATTCAAGAAGTCGAAGCTCTGATACCAAATGATGCATGAAACCTTAGGTTTATTAAACCTAGAACCCTGATGATGCTATTGGATTCAATTACCCCGATGATCATCTTGAATAAGCGATGCATAACTAGACTCCAATCAAACCTGTTGATTGAAACCTAAGTTATCAAGAGGTATTCCTAGTAATTCGGTTAAGAATTCTATAGAAAAGTTCTTTTGCAAATGAACAAAAAGAGGTTTTGTTGTTTCCCATGAAAAGGATGTGTTATTCATATAAAATTCAAGTCTCTTTGGCCAGCCCCCCTTGCACGGCATATATAGCATGCATACAATATGGAAAAAACCCTACGACATGGAAATCCTAAGTTGCCTATTCTATCCTTATCCTTGTGTCACCAAGTAAGCAACTAAATAACATAAATAATAAACTAACAAATAAAAATGAACATTAACAAAACTGAATGTATCCTCTAGTGTAGCGGTCTACACAAATTTTTAATGTTCCTAAATTATTTCATCCTTCTATGGTCACGTGAATCAAGTTAACATATGTATGTCTTTCTTCTCTGTAGCTTGATTCCCTGGCTTACAAGTCTATGACTAGTCCTTGTATAGCTTCGTTCATCTTTTTAGCTCTAGCTTGGGTCATCGGGCCTCCAATACCATGTAATGGATCATGAGGTTTCGGCTCCTTCCTTTGTGATGCTAACTGATCCTCATCAGGTTTTTAACTACTCTATACCATGAAATCTACAATACTTGTTAATCATAATCCAAATAAACATTCAACAATATGAATAAATGACTAAATTACGTCCCATTCACAATCTACATACTTCTTCAAAGAAATCTTAATACATTAATTCAAAATACTCCAAATGTGAACTATTCTAAATACTCATATTCTCAAAATCAAAATAAGGCCCATCACTATTTCAAAGGCTTCAGAAGATAATCTTTACTTAGTCATTGATACGAACCACGCCAACCCGTGACGAAACCCAATACCAATACATTCGGGAATTCGTTACCTACGATGCTAAACACCTAAAGTGGAAATCGCGACCCGTTGTCTGTAAGCGAGACAAGAACCTTGGTATAATGTGAAGATGCCACAATCGGGATGAAATGTGGCACTTACTTGATACTCACCAGGCAAATCTATCTTGTATGCATTATCATTGATGCGCTCAAGAACTTGAAATGGTCCATCGCCTCTAGGAAGTAGTTTAGATCGACGCTGCACGGGAAACCGCTCTTTGCGCATGTGAACCCAAACACAATCTCCAGGTTCAAAGACAACTTGTCGACGACCCTTGTTGGCTTGTTTCACATACTGCTCTGTTCGTCGCTCAATGTTCAGCCTTGCCTTCTCATGGATCTGTTTAACAAATTCGGCCTTCTTCTTGCCATCTAAATTAACATACTCAGAAACAGGTAAAGGTGATAAATCCAAAGGAGTTAGTGGATTAAAACCATGCACAATTTCAAAAGGAGTAAATTTAGTAGCAAAATGCACTGTATGGTTATAGGCAAATTCAACATGCGGCAAACAATCCTCCCAACTTTTAATATTCTTTTTAATTACAGCCCTCAACAAAGTAGATAAAGTTCGATTCACTACCTCAGTTTAACCGTCAGTCTGTGGATGACAAGTAGTAGAAAACAATAACTTAGTTCCTAACTTAGCCCACAAGGTCTTCCAAAAGTAGCTCAAGAACTTAGCATCCCTATCTGATACAATTGTTCTAGGCATACCATGCAATCGCACAACTTCCCTAAAGAATAAATTAGCAATATTACAAGCATCATCCGTTTTGTGACAAGGAATGAAATGTGCCATTTTAGAGAATCTATCAACAACTACAAAAATAGAATCTCGACCATGTCTAGACCTGAGTAAACCTAATACAAAATCCATAGAAATATCTACCCACGGCTCATGAGGAATGGGAAGTGGGGTGTAAAGCCCTTGAGGTTGGACCCTAGATTTCGCTTGCTTGCACATGACACATCGCTCACAAATCCTCTCAACATCTCGTTTCATGTGAGGCCAATAGAAGTGTTCCTGCAATACCCCTAAGGTTTTAGCTACTCCAAAGTGTCCCATTAAACCTCCTCCATGAGCTCCCTTACGAGTAATTCTCTTAAAGAACAAATTGGAATGCATAGTTTACTCTCCCTAAATAAGAATCCTTTATGTTTATAAAATTTACCATGCCCACTCTTCTCACAATGCACATACTCACAAAAATCTTGATCAACAGCATATAATTCCTTAATGTGCTCAAAACCAAGCAGTCTAGAACTAAGAGTAGAAATAAGAGTATACCTTCTAGAAAGTGCATCAGCAACGACATTCTCTTTACCTTACTTGTAGTGGATGACATATGGAAATGTTTCGATGAACTCCACCCAACGAGCATGCCTTTTGTTCAGCTTGTGTTGCCCCTTCAAGTACTTCAAGGATTCATGATCAGTGTGGATCACGAAATCTTTTGGCCAAAGGTAGTGTTGCCAAGTCTCCAGGGATCGAACCAATGCATATAACTCCTTGTCGTAAGTAGGGTAGTTTAAGGTTGCCCCACTTAGCTTCTCGCTAAAGAATACAATCGGTCTTCGCTCCTGCATAAGCACTGCTCCAATACCTAATCCTGAGGCATTACACTCAATTTCAAACGTTTTAGCAAAGTTAGGTAAAGCAAGTAATGGCGCCTGAGTCAGCTTATTTTTAAGCGTCTGAAAGGCCTTCTCTTGTTTCTCTCCTCATTTGAACCCTACGTTCTTCTTAATTACCTCAGTAAGTGGTGCTGCAATGGTACTGAAATCCTTCACAAATTTCCTGTAAAAGCTCGCTAGTCCATGGAAGCTCCGCACATTACTTACATTGGTTGGACTAGGCCATTCTTGGATTGCACGAACCTTTTCTTCATCAACCTATATCCCCTGTGCACTAACAAAAAAACCAAGAAACACAAGTTTGTCTGTGCAAAAAGTGCACTTCTTGAGGTTAGCATATAATTGTTCCTTTCGAAGCACTTCTAAAACATCCCTCAAGTGAGATATATGATCTTCCAAACTCTTGCTGTAAATGAGAATATCATCAAAATAGACAACCACAAATTTTCCAATAAAAGTCCTCAAAACATGGTTCATAAGTCTCATAAAAGTACTAGGTGCATTAGTTAAACCGAAAGGCATTACTAACCACTCATATAATCCATATTTTGTCTTAAATGCGGTTTTTCACTCATCACCTTCTTTCATTCTAATTTGGTAATATCCACTTTTCTGATCAATTTTAGAAAAGACACTGGACCCATGTAACTCGTTTAACATATCATCTAAGCGAGGAATGGGATGACGATACTTTACCATGATGTTGTTGATGGCGCGGCAGTCAACACACATTCTCCATTACCCATCCTTCTTAGGCACTAAAATCACAGGCACTGCACATGGACTCATGCTTTCTCTCACGTACCCCTTCTCCATTAATTCCCGACCTGCCTTTAGAGTTCCTTTGTCTCCTCCGGATTGCTCCTATAAGCTGGCTTGTTTGGAATCGATGCTCTGGGTACAAGGTCAATTTGGTGCTCAATACCACGAATAGGTGGTAATCCCTTTGGAATCTCCTCAGGTAAGACATCTTCAAAGTCTTGCACAAGAGACACAACCACACTAGGCAAAGAGTTAGATAGTTCGTTAGTACTCAAACATGTTTCTTTAAAAACCAGCAACAACATAGGTTGCCTCATCACTAACGCTCTCCTTACTACACTCGCTCTTACCACACAACTCTCCTTTTGCAAGGCTGCCCTCTCCTTTCCACTCACCACCAAAGTTGATCCCCCTTCAACTTGGCCTCTCACACTCTTTCCAGCCTTCCTCTCTTTTTCCTTTTGATCTTGACTTTTATATTCCTTTTCTTTCTCATTGTCTTTTGCTCTCTCTCTCCCTCTGCTTTTCACTCACCTTATGTTTTGCAAAAGACTGCTGTAGCTGCAACTGGTCCTCATACACCTGCTTAGGTGTTAACGGTTTAAGATTAAAGCTTTTCCCCTGGTGAACAAGCGTATACTTGTTAGAAAAGCCATCATGAACAACCTTCCTATCAAATTGCCATGGCCTCCCTAACAACACATGACATGCATGCATTGGCACTACATCACATAACACCTCATCCTCATACCTACCAATGCAAAAACTAATCAAGGCTTGCTTACTCACCTTAGTCTCTCCACTATCATTCAACCATTGCAATTTATATGGACTAGGGTGTCTAACGGTTTTGAGCCCCAGCCTCTCAACAACAAAATTACTCACTACATTGGTGCAACTTCCTCCATCAATAATCAAACTACAAATGTGATCTCCTAGATAACATCTAGTATGAAATATATTCTCTCTTTACACCTCCTCTTCTTCCTTCACCTGCACATTCAAAGCTCGCTTCACTACTGCTACTAGCCTTCCCATTGCAGGCTCCTCATCATGACTAGCATCCTCTAATGGAGGCATATCATCTTCTTCACTATCCCCCTCAGTCTCATACTCTCCATCATCACGCCTATTTGGACATTAACTAGCAATATGGCCTCTACCTTGGCATTTAAAACATCTAATGTCACGATTTCTAGAAGTAGAAGAATCAGGGTTACCTTGGTTACCAGGAGTAGAACCTGCTTGCCTCAGCTCCCCTTTTGGTTTGGTGGGTAAAGGCTTTTCTTCTTTCTTCCATTGGTTAGTCGTCCAAGTGGATGAACCATTACCCTGTGGAAACCGTGCATTACTACTACCTTTCCTCTTGTGCTGGTTCTCAACCTTTATAGCCATGTGAACCATATCCTCCAATTTTACATAATGCTGCAATTCAACCACATTTTGGATTTCTCTATTCAACCCAGCAAGAAACCTAGCCATTGTAGCCTCTCTATCCTCCTCTACATTCTCCCTAATCATAGTGACTTCCATCTCCTTGAAATACTCATCTACACTTCGGCTTCCCTGCCTCAGAGTTTGCAACTTGTTGTGCAATTCACGATAGTAATACGCAGGCACAAACCGCTTCTTCATCACTCTTTTCATCTCTTCCTAAGACTCAATAGGTGGCTCGCCACTCCTTCTCCTATTCAACATTAGTTGATCCTACTACATTATAGCATAATCCGAAAACTCAATGGTAGCAAGTTTTACTTTCTTTCTCTCACTATAGTTGTGACAATCAAACACCATCTCCACCTTTTTCTCCCACTCTAAGTACGCCTTGGGATCATTCTTCCCTTGGAAAGGAGGAATCTTCGTCTTTATGCTACTTAATTGATCATCCTCTCTATTGCTATCTCCTCTATCTTCCCAATCCCTAGTTCCTCTATTCCGACCACTATATCCTCTATAACTCCCGACTGAAGGCTCATCAAAGTCATCATCCGACATTTCATCTCCACCCCTCGGTACTCTCCAAGAACGACTCTCCCTCTTATGCCCTTGGAATACATTTGTGGATAGCTCTAATCTTTGCTCTACCGTCTCATGAATTTATTCCATTCCCTCTTAGAACATCTGCTTCATCTCACCCCTCAACGCCTCAATGACTAACCTAGCATCAAACCTTCCCCTCTCACCTTCCGGAGAATGTTGCCTCGAAATAGTTCCTGTAGAAAAGATTAGTACTAACACAAATATATATATATAATTAAACCTCACGATACACTCCCTTACGTGTTTCGCTCAAATGATGATACCACACAGTCACTCGTGTATTCTCACAAACAATGATGTTATCAACTCGCTAACTCCTCTTCTCAATTCTCTTGGAACTAACCCAAACTACACCAATTCCCTTCCGTAGAAATCAAAAACAAATCTAGGGTTCGTAAATTTTCCTCTATTTTTTCTATCCGATTTTTTTTTGTCTCTGTTTTTGTTTTTTATCATGTTTCTCTTGTCTTTCTTTTCTTTTCTCTTCTTTTTTTTTCATGATTTTTACTCTTTTTTTTTTTTTTAACAATCGACTAGTAGATACTACACTATCAAAAGATAATTAATATTACGAAATTGAAAGCTAACAATGGATATGAACGATTGGAGTTAGGGTATTGATGTTTCCTTCCTCAACCGAACTTGATGTTTTGACAAACCTAAGCTCTGATACCAAAACTGATACGAACCACGCCAACCCGTGACGAAACCCAATACCAATATGTTCGGAAATTCGTTACCTACGATGCCAAACACCTAAAGTGGAAACCACAACCCGTTATCTATAAGCGAGACAAAACCTTGGTATAATGTGAAGACGCCTCAATCGGGATGAAAGACCAATTGATAAGTCGGGTTGAATGCCACGGAAATAAAATCTGATAAGTTCTAGTTAGTTCTTGAAGAACCAAGAGAGGAGCCTCCCAAAGATGTTTAATGTTCTAAGATGTATGTTCTCTATTGTTTTAACCCCTAGGAGCATTTATACTAGGGTTACAATTCGTGAAAATACAAGCCCAAAAACGACGTCACTTCAATAAGTGTGTAAAAATAACAAAACAAAACATGTTAGCCGATAAGGGATACACGGCCATGTATACGCCCGTGTACTTTGGCCGTGTACCTTTCTGTGCAACTTCTGGCAACATACACGACCGTGTACTTCTGGTCGTGTATCTTTCTGTGGATTTGCTTGACTCCATACACGGTCGTGCCTTTTAGCCGTGTGTCTGGCCGTCTATGCTTCTATGCAATCTTGAGATTCCTACACGGCCGTGCCTTGAAAATACACACCCTCTTCAACCCGTGTCCAGTGTGACTTGTATAAGAGCAAGGGTCTTCTCATGGTTGTTCCAATCCATTCCAACGTCATGATTGCTCTAATCCTTTCCAGCTTCATGGACATCCTTTATCAACCCGTTAAGTGCTTCCTTGAGTCGTTTCGCTCGGCTTCTTGTGATCGGTCCAGGCAGCACTTCAGGAGGATCCACATTTCTTCTTCCGGCTCGGCTCCCATCATGGATCTCATAAGTCATCATAGTAGTAAAAATAGTCTACTTCATATCTATCCCACACGTATTTCCCTTGGTCATCGTCATATGAAGTATGTTCATCTGTGCCTATAGCTAAGAAAAAAATAATCCTCAAGGGGTGAGCTAATGTTTAGTATGTATAACCTACAAACACACATGCATAATGATGTGCCTAAAACCAAGATTAAGCACATACAAAAACAACCCAAATATCAACCTCAAAAGACAAGATCAAATTTAGTTCACGAGAGAGACAATTTGTGTGAACCCTAATTGATGGATGATGAATCAAATGATGATAATCCTCAATTGAATCAATTAACCAACTTAAATTCCAAGAGAATCCCAATCAACAATACATAAATTCAAACCGTGATCCTCCTCACAACAAAGAAATTCCACGCCACAAGTATAATGACAAATTGATGGTATTAACAAGTGCTAAAAACCAATCAATTATGCAATGATAATTTGATTACAAATGCAATCAAAATTTGTCCAAGAAGACTTCAATCCAACCCTAGATATGACTCACTAGAGATGAAAAGAAACCTCAACAAAATGAAATTGATATAACTCACAATTTCCCCTTGTTGCACTCGCTACAATTCCAATTCTTGGGATTGAAATTGATAAGAGAAAATGAACTAGGAAGAACCCTAATTCCCTCATGTAAAGTGTATGTTCAAATATGAAAAAAAGCCTCCTCAAACCCTACTTTAAGCAAGTATTTATACTTGCTCCCTTTAGGGTTAGAAAATACACAAAATTACAACTATGCCACTTTTAAGGTGGCTGATCCTAAATGAAAATTACAATCAAAGTGAAAATGTCCCAAAAGAAAATACAACATAAAATAGTCCAGAGAACAATTACAAAGTACAAAATATAATAAATCTTCATGAGTCAATGCTTCAAAATGGAAACAATCACAGTAGGCCTTTGAATGCAAATCTGATGATGTCCCGTAGCTATCAACTAATGTAGGACATGTTGGCATCCCATGGAGAATTATTATTGTACCTGTAAGATTATTTCTCAAATAATTATTAGATAAAAAGAAATGAAGTAAAATATGAGCGATTTGGATCATCATCCAAATCTAGTTCTGAAAGCATCTACGGTGCCGGGAAATTTCCCATCACATAATCAAGCATAAGTAAAGTCACATGCATCAATGTAGACATAAAAAATCACACAAGTTATTGTTTCATTTAGTCCACATAACAACATTGGGGTACTCATCATCTCTCCAAACCATATATACATACTTAATACATAGTATACAGTGTTATGAACCACCACTACAAGCCTTAACACAATTAAGTCCTTAAATCTACCTAGATCATTTCCATGTACGACTTCACTAAGAACAATGTCACACAAGGATCATTGGGGTGCCTCTTAGGGATCTACCACTATGGGCCCTTAGGTCGTGCCAAGCACAATCAATAGACAACTTAATCAAATCCATTATAATTTATTCTAGTTCCACAACTATCCTAATAATCACAAGTAACAACAAAGATTACACATACATGGAAATGTAGTCATAAGCATAACTTGTCCTAGACTATCAACTAGATTGAAATTTGTAAAATGTCCAGAGCTTACTCTTAGTACTAATCTAGGAATAATTTAAGTTTCTCAATTCTATTCATTTGATTGCTATAAGGTTCCTTCTCTTACTCTACTGGAATTTCTAGGCTTATATTATGTGTTTAGGTCGAATAGAAATTAAATCAAGTGACATAATGTCTCTAGGTACATGACCATGCATTGGGTTATGTACTTTGGAACAGTTGGATACACGGCCATGTATTGTGGCCGTGTACTTTAGCACAATTAGATATATGGGCGTGTTTGGCATTTTAGCATACTCGAGTACACATTTGTGTAGTTGGTTATGTACCTTTGTATGAATTTCCATGATTCGACACACTTAAGTACACGAGTATATGCTTATCTATGTACCTTTTTATATACAATGCATATTTCTATATGGGTAGGTATACAAGTGTCTACTCGACCGTATACTGCAGTATTCCACATGAATTGCTTTTCCTCTTAACCAATTCATTCCTCAACCTAATTTTTGTGTTCTTAAGTCTAATTGGATCCTAAATTTTGTTAGTTCCTAATATTGCATCTAGATTGTTATACTAACTTGTCTCAATCTATTAATCAAATCCTTGATCATTTGATTTCATGCATGCTCTATCCCCTTCCTTGATTCGAATTATATGAATAATGTAATAAAAATGATAGAAATCAAAATCCTACAGGACCTATCACTAGAGCAAGAGCCAAAGGGTTACAAAATTTGGCAATGAGGGTCCTCTTTGAACAACCCAACCCAAAGAATATTTGTTTAGTATCTTTTTTTCTATTACATATTTGTTGTGCATTCTAGTAAGAACACTTGTCGGTTTTTATAGGGCGGTGGATAAACTCACTAAATCTCAGTTTGTGGGTTATTCATGGACCTACATAAGTTAAAGAAGAACTGAACCACAATATGTTCAATTGAAGTGAAGAACCGGCCACTTGAAGATCATTTGTACTTGTAACTTGTTGATTCAAAACCGGTCACTTGTTAGTTTTATTTATAATTTTGTTTTGTTGACTTTATCCTAATTAGAGCAAGTATAAATACTTGCTAAGTAGGTTTTAGAGGGGACTTTTGAACTTATCATTTTGGAGATATTGAAACCATGAGGGACACTTCCTTTCACACATTTGCTCTTGTCAAATTCTCCTAGAATTTGTGGTGAGTAGATTTTGATTATGTTGTGCATAATATCAACAACATCAAAATCAAACCTAATTCCAACTAGTGCATAATATTTGGTAAGGAATTAGTTCTTTTCTTTTCTATCCTTTTCACGCCATTTTTAGGTTCCATTTTCAATTAGGGTTCATGCCATTTTGATCGTGTATCATTCAATCAAATCTTAAATTATGTTGTGTGCTTGTAATTTGATCTAAGACACATCATAATTTTGTATCAAAGCGTAGGTTTTGAGAAGGCATTTTGTGTATCACAAATTGGGATTTAGGGTTTTTATTCTTTCATTCCAAAAATTGAATTTGTGAGAAGTGGAATTGATTTCTTGTGTTGAATTATTCCTTAATTCCATAGTATTTGTGAATTGAAACTCGAAGGAGATTGAATTAGGGCTCCTTTACCATGGATGAAGTAAAGGATTCATTGTAATTGGTTTCCATTACAATTGCAATTGAATTGATTGTGTCGTATTCTACATTGGTAAATTCAGAATTGAAAGTGTAAAATTTCAGAAATTTTTCCTTATGTGGAAGTCATCTTGCCGTGATACTTTTGCCATGAAGATTGGGAAGATATTTTTCAAATTGATTCCATATTTATCATATGTAGTAAATTGTGCATTAATTCCCTTGAATGCACTTGGAATCATTTGTGCTGAACCATGATTAATTGTGATTGTGGAATTGTTCTTATAGGTGTTGCACCGTGAGTGTAGGTGAAGTGTGAAGTGTGTGTATACCGTAGTGTAGACGTATTTTTGTAAAGGTGTATGCTACCTTTGGTTGTGTGTTGAGGTATCGTAAGTGTGTGTGTACTGTGGGTGTAGAGGGCGTTGTTGTTGTGCCAAAAGTGTGTGTTGTGGTGTAAAGTAAAATGAACCATGGGAGAGTGTGTGTTGCATGATTGTGGGAGTGTGTATGTGAAGCCGTTGAGGGTGTGTGTTGCATTAGTTGTTTGTTGCACCGTTGGTGTATGTAGTGAAGTATGTTGTTGGCTTATTGAAGTTAGTAAGCAACCATGTCAAATGATCGATAGTTATCTATTAATGTACTACGACGAGCTATGACTACTTTTCCTACTATTGATGATGAGTAGAGGGAAAATTTGTTCTACACTTCTTGCAGAGTACAAGGTAACCTATGTGCTATTATTATCGATGGTGGTAGTTGCACTAATGTAGTGGTTGCATCGCTAGTATCGAAATTGAAACTTGTAATTACCCCACATCCAAAACCTTATAAATTACATTGGTTGAGTGATAGGAATCAAAATCCGACAAGACCTATCATTAGGGCAAAAACTAAAGGAATTCGAATTTTGGCGATGAGGGCCCATTTTGAGCAGATCGACCCCGGTATTATTTATATATTAACCTCTTTTCTATTATTCTTGTATTGTGTTTTCCAACAGGCACACTTATCATATTCTAAGGGCAATGGACAAACTCCCTCAGACTCAGCTTGTGGGTTATCCATGGACCGACCTGAACCAGCGATGAGTTGGGCCGATGGATCCTATAGAAGACTGGCATCTTGAAGACCATTTCTTTTATATATTTATTCTTTTATGAACTATTTTGGTTTTGGGACACTTTTATTTCCTTGTAATTTTCATTTAGGGCTAGCTACCTTAAAAGTGGCAAACTTGTAATTTTGACCACTTTCTAACCCTAGGAGTAGCAAGTATAAATACTTGCTTAAGAGAGGGTTTGAGGAAGCTTATTTTTGCAGAACAAACACTTCTTTTCACGTGAGAATTAGGGTTCCTAATTGTCATCTAAACTCTTATCAATTTTAATCCCAAGAGTTGAAATTGTGGCGAGTGCAACATCTTGAAATTATGAGTCGTATCAATTTCATTTTGTTGTGATTTCTTTTCTTCTCTACTATGTCATATCTAGGGTTGAATTGAGATAGTTCTTGGTCAGAAATACATCTTATTGTTCACAAATTATTGTGTTTATTTGAAGTACTTTGCAATTTAATTTGAATCTTCATTGAAGAATTCCCTTGAAAACGTATACTTCACTATTGGAAAGGAGTTCTTGGAATTGAGGTTTTCTTTATCATTTGTGGATTATCTTCATGGATTATATGAGATTAGAGTGTCGTTAGAAGATATTATCATTATGGTATTACAATTATATCTTTGAACTTTTGGATTTCCTTAGATCTTCATTAGGGTTCACGTGAAATTGCCCTTTGTGGATCCGATTTTGCTTAGACTTGAGATTGTTTTTCTTAATTCTTTTGATTGTGCTTCTTAGTGGGATTAGGCACATCATCTTTTTGGTATCAGAGCTATATCATATTTGGATTTAAGATTCAAACACATCATAATTGAAGAATTGGTTAAATTCATTGGAAATTGACGGCATTGTTCATGTGATTGAGACTAGTTTGATTGACATTGTTGGATTGTCTTTCAAATTGGTTTTTATATGTGCTTAATCTTGGATTTGAGCACATCATCTTTTTTTTGGTATCAGAGCACATGTTGAGAGAAGGGAATTGGTTTCATTTGATTTCATGGAGTTAATCATCCATTAGAGTTGATTTAGTGAAAACCGCAATTGTGTTGATTGTTGTGGTTTTGAGCTTGTGAAATTACCTTGACTTGGAGTTTATTTTGCTGTTTGTTGGAGTTGGTTTGGGAAGGTTGTTGCATCATTTTGTGATCACTAATTTTCGTGGAAGGGTAGAAGTATAAGGTGTTGTTACTTTAACAATTTTTTGGAACTTGCAAAACTTACCAAAATCCTTGCCATGGCTTGTTATGGCGTGGAGGAGGAAGTGTAGTTTGTTGTTTTGATTTCCATTGTGTAATTTTGAATTGGTGGAGTACAATTTGCAGATTGCATTAAGTTTTGATTAGTAAGGAATTATTTGAATTCAAACATATGCAATTAAGTTGTGGGAGTTAATGGTTGCTATTTGAATTTGAATTCATTGTTACCAATTGAGGAAGGCTTGCAATAAGTGAAGTTGTTTGAATTTCAAATTGAAAGTTGTTGCCTATTGTGGAATTCGGAATTCATTTGTGGAAAGTCACATATTAGTCCTTTGTTATCATTATTAGCCGTGGAGGTGGAAGTATATTTGTTGTTGTTTCCATTTCTTATTGTTGTCGTGGGAGTGGAGTGTAGTGTTTGTGTTGTTGCCGTAGAGTTATTGGTGGAGTGAGTGCACCGTGATTGAAGGTGTGTGTGGTGGTGTAAATTTGTGGAGTTGTGTGTAGTGTAAGGTGCTGCACATTAAGACTCATTGTGGGTGTAAAACTTTAGCAAGAAAGGAAAGTTAAGTAGTGAAGCTTGAAATTCAAATATAAGCATTTAAGTGTGAAAGTTATTGAGTATTATTACTTAAACACTTGCTTAGTTGAATTCAATATCTTAACTACTTAGAAGTATTTATTTGTGATTCACTTATTCTAATATACTTGAAGTGATAAGAAGTATTTATTGCATTGGTGACTTGTTGCACCGTGGGTGTACAAGTGTGTGTGTTGTTATCCAAACTTGTTATTGTGACGTGGTGAAGTGAAGGGAGTGTGCTACAAATTATTTGAGATTACATTTGTACTTCAGATAAATCGCATCCACAAACATGTCATATGATAGTGTGAATGGGGACATTGGCAATGAGGCCAATAGCCAAGTGGGTGGCAGACCAAGTCGTCGAAAGACAAGTGGAAGAACTCTAGATGAGCAACTTCAGGACCTTACCACAATTGTTGCTATAATGGCAACAAGAATTGATAGGATGACATTACCACCACCACTTATGGTAAACCTTCAGGCACCACCTAGAGTAGAAGGAGATTATCATGCTCTTAGGGAAGACAAAGATGATAATTTTGGGGTTAATCCATACCCGGACAGGGAATTTAGACCACCTCGAGGACTAGAGTGTGCGAAGCTACAGATGCCTTCATTTGATGGTAGGGGTTCCGTTGATGATTATCTAGACTGGGAAGACCAAGTTGAGGGTCTTTTCAAATGTTATGAGATTGATGAAGCCTCTAGGGTACGCCTTGCAGCTGTAGAGTTCACAGGGTATGCCGCTTTGTGGTGGAGAAATATGGTGATCAGTAGGCGAAGGGATGGAGAGACCGAAATACACACTTGGAGAGACATGAAACGAGTTTTGAGGAATAGGTTTGTATCGAAACACTACAGGCATGAGTTATTTATGCGTCTCCAGACACTGAGATAGGGGGTAAAACAGTGATTGACTATGTACAGGAGTTTGAGACACTAGTGATCAGATGTGGATCAGTTGAACCTCCTGAACAAACCCTAGCACGTTTTGTATCTGGGTTGAAGTATGAGATAGCTTGTGTAGTTGAGCTTCAGAGATATAGCACACTTGATGAGGCTATACAGTTAGCCTTAAAAGTGGAAAGACAGAGACAATCCTATTCATTCCAGGTTACTAGGAGCAGACTACCAGGGAACCAAACTGTTCAGGGTCAGTTATGTTCTCCTTCAGAGATACTAGTGGTTCACGAGCAGTTGAGTAAACCATTGGAGTATTCTGAGGATCAGAGTCAGATGAGTTTATCATTAGAGGGCCAGAATGTTCAAAGACAGTTGTGTTCACCTTCAGAGGTCTTAGAGGGCAATGAGCAGTTGGGCCAACCACTAGAAGACCATCAAGATCAACGACATAAAGATGAGTTAGAAAAGGAGGAAACAATATCAGTAAAATGGGTTGAGATAGGGAACACCTCAGTGGATAATGGGTCATTATTTGTGTTGCAGAAAAGATACATCCTAGAAATGGAGGAGAGAAAACAAACACCACCTGTAGTATTTCAGATATTAGGATTCTACAGAGATACTTCTTCAGATGGATTACTAAGAGAAAACAAAGTCTCCATTGCATTTGATCTACCAGATTTGAGGAAAAATCTTTTTGAGGCCCGAGGAGATGATAGGAATCAAAATCCAACAAGACCTATCATTAGGGCAAAAACTAAAGGAATTCGAATTTTGGCAATGAGGGCCCATTTTGAGCAGATCGACCCCGGAATTATTTATATATTAACCTCTTTTCTATTATTCTTGTATTGTGTTTTCCAACAGGCACACTTATCATATTCTATAGGGCAATGGACAAACTCCCTCAGACTCAGCTTGTGGGTTATCCATAGACCGACCTGAACCGACGATGAGTTGGGCCGATGGATCCTATAGAAGACTGGCATCTTGAAGACCATTTCTTTTATATATTTATTCTTTCATGAACTATTTTGGTTTTGGGACACTTTTATTTCCTTGTAATTTTCATTTAGGGCTAGCCACCTTAAAAGTGGCAAACTTGTAATTTTGATCACTTTCTAACCCTAGGAGTAGCAAGTATAAATACTTGCTTAAGAGAGGGTTCGAGGAAGCTTATTTTTGCAGAACAAACACTTCTTTTCACGTGAGAATTAGGGTTCCTAATTGTCATCTAAACTCTTATCAATTTCAATCCCAAGAGTTGAAATTGTGGTGAGTGCAACATCTTGAAATTGTGAGTTGTATCAATTTCATTTTGTTGTGATTTCTTTTCTTCTCTAGTGTGTCATATCTAGGGTTGAATTGAGATAGTTCTTGGTCAAAAATACATCTTATTGTTCACGAATTATTGTGTTTATTTGAAGTACTTTGCAATTGAATTTGAATCTTCATTGAAGAATTCCCTTGAAAACGTATACTTCACTATTGGAAAGGAGTTCTTGGAATTGAGGTTTTCTTTGTCATTTGTGGATTATCTTAATGGATTATATGAGATTAGAGTGTCGTTAGAAGATATTATCATTATGGTATTACAATTATATCTTTGAACTTTTGGATTTCCTTATATCTTCATTAGGGTTCACGTGAAATTGCCTTTTGTGGATCCGATTTTGCTTAGACTTGAGATTGTTTTTCTTAAGTCTTTTGATTGTGCTTCTTAGTGGGATTAGGCACATCATTGAGTGAGTAGGGTAGTCTCCATGTTGCCTGGAGGGCTAGGGTACCTTTCAGTGTAGGGGATAAATATCACGATAAGATTGTATATGGTATCCTTCCTATGTGTGCCTCCTATATATTGCTTGGCAGGCTTTGGTTGTATGACAAAAGGGTTTTGCATGATGGCTATAGAAATACTTATATGTTCCAGCAGGAGGGTAAGCATATAGTGTTGAACCCAATGTCACCATCAGAGGTCCAAGAGGTTCAAAGGTAGCTGAGTCCACCTTCAGAGGACCAAGAGGTTTAGAGGTAAATAAATAAACCTTCAGAGGTCCAAGAAGTTCACAGGCAGATGAGTAAACCTTTAGAGGACCCAAAGGTTCAGAGACATATAAGTAAAACTAGGAAGAAGAAGACCTTATTAGGGGGACAGTTTGAGTTAGGGAAGGCCATAACAGATAATAGACCGTTATATCTATTGCAGATAAGGTATATCCTAAAGATGGAGGGGCGAGAGTATCTACCCCCTATGGTATCTTAGGTACTAGCTGACTACAGTGATATTTTTGTAGATAAATTGCAGGAGGATACAAAATCTTTGTTACATTTAATGTTATGAACTTGTCACTCTATTTACCCGATTATGTTCATGAAGACCTATCAGATTTGAGGGTAAATCTTCCTAATGCTCAAGGAGATGAATGGAATCAATATCCTACAGGACCTATCACTAGAGCAAGAGCTAAAAGGTTACTAAATTTGGCAATGAGGGTCTTTTTTGAACAATCCAACCTAAAGAATATTTGTTTAGTATCTTCTTTTCTATTACATATTTTTTGTGCATTCCAGCAAGAACACTTGTCGGTTTTTATAAGGCGGTGGACAAACTCACTAAAGGTCAGTTTTTAGGTTATTCATGGACCTACATAAGTCAAAGAAGAACCGGTCCACAATATGTTCAATTAAAGTGAAGAATTGGCCACTTGAAGATCATTTGTACTTGTAATTTGTTAACTCAAAACTGGTCACTTGTTGGTTTTATTTGTAATTTTGTTTTGTTGACTTTACCCTAATTAGAGCAAGTATAAATACTTGCTAAGTAGGTTTTAAAGGGGACTTTTGAACTTATCATTTTGGAGATATTGAAACCGTGAGGGAAACTTCCTTTCACACATTTGCTCTTATCAAATTCTCCTAGAATTTGTGGCGAGTGGATTTTGATTGTGTTGTGCGCAATGTCAACAACATCAAAATCAAACCTAATTCCAACTAGTGCATAATATCTGGTAAGGAATTAGTTCTGTTCTTTTCTATCCTTCTCATGCCATTTTTAGGTTCCATTTTCAATTAGGGTTCATGCCATTTTGATCGTATATCATTCAATCGAATCTTAAATTGCGTTGTGTGCTTGTAATTGGATCCAAAGCACTTTAAACAGTTGGTTAAATCCTCAATTCTATCATCGGAAATAATAACTTGATGATTGAAACTCTTTACTTAATGAAATCAGGTTTGGTCTTTATGGTTGTATGCTAGATTGCATTAAGGTTCTAGAGAGTATCTCTTTGTCTACTACTATACAAATGGTGAAAAGTGGTCTTTAGGTCAAATTGGGGTATATATATCCTATCCATAAAAAGACCAAATTACCCTCATGTCTTTGTAAAATTACATGCTTTTCATTATGATGGGAATCAAACCTTTAGATCTAACAGTGGGAAGCCAATTTGAACAAATGAGCCTAAACATCCATATGTTATTTTTATTTATCTCATAATATTTTGTCTTTACATTGTAGCAAGTAAATTTGTCGGTTTTATAGAACAACGGGTAAATTCACTAATGCTCAATTGTGGGTCATTCATGGATCTACATAAATCAAAGAAGAATCGGTCCTATATTGTTCTATAGAGGTACAAGAAGTCGGACACATATGAGGGTTTTATTTGTAATTCCTTCAGTTGAAAAACCAAACACACATGTTACTCTTTACTTGTAATTTTCTTTTGTTAAATTTTCCTTATTTAGAGAGTATAAATACTTGCTAAGTAGGGTTTGTGGGCACTATTTTTTGAACATTACATATCTGAAATTTGTTGCTGTAGGAGAGCTCCTCTTTACACCACCTTACTCTTATCAATTTCATTTGTGAAATTGTGGTGAGTTGGCTTAAGGAAATATTGTGAGTCGTATCAATATTTCTTAGGTTGCATTCAATTATTACTTTTGAGTTATATCTAGTTTATAATTGGTTGATTTTATTTGATTTTATTTGTTCCATTAACGCCAAATTAGGGTTCTTGTATTTCTAGGTTTTCATGCCAATTGTGGGAATTGGAATTGAATTGTTCCTTTTGTATTTGATTGGTATTGGAATCCAGTTGTAGTACATCTTAATTTGATTCAAGCCATTTAGGGTTATTGGTTCTTATTTCATGCCATTTGGGGACTCCATCTTCAATCTTGTTTCACACCATTTTAATTGGAAATTGGAATCAATTGTGTTTGATTTGTTGAGTGGTATTGAGATTCCCCTTGAGCACATCATAATTTAGTATCAAAGTAAGGTTTAGAGAAGGGAAATTTTCGTGATTCACCAATTGGGATTTAGGGTTCTTGATCCTTTATTCACAATTGAAGTTATGGGAAGTGAAATTGAGTTTTTGTGTTGAATTGTACCTTAAATTGCTTGCGTGATTTCCAATTGAAGTGTAGAAGTTAAATTGTAATCCTTATCGTGAGTTGATTGTGTGTGGAAGAAAGAGAAGTTTTTGAATTTGAATTCCATAAGTTGAAGTAGTTGTTGATTGGTGTTTATTGTTTCCTTGAGAATTTTGAAATTGGAAGTGCATTTTCATTTCAGATTTGCTCTTCTTACGTAGAGGATTTGGAAACATTTTGAATTTCAAAATCAATCATTCAATTGAGGTAGTTATTGTGTATTGATCATTATAATGCACTTCGATTAGTTGGAATTATTTACTTGCCATTTACATTTTGTTGCCGTGATTGGAAGTGAAGCCGTGGAGTGTATGCTGCATCGTGAGTGTGTGTGTGGCATAAAGTGTGTGTTTTGGTTTGAAGGGTGTTGCACTGTGAGTGTTTATGTATCATGGAGTGAGTGTTGTGCATTAGGCATGTAGTAGTGGTTGTGTGTTGAAGTGTGGAAGTGTGTGTAAAGTCATAATGTGTGTGTTATTTTAGTGTTGTGTTGAACTATGGAAGTGTGTATGTGTGTGAAGTATTGTTATAAGGTTGAAAAGGGGTGTTGTATGTATTTTATTTGATGTGAAGTGTATTGTAGTTGTTTTGAATTGTTTTTTTGTGTCAACAGATAATTCATTAGCCATGTCAAATGATAGTGTAAATGGGGGAATTGGCAATGAGGCTAATAATCAAGTTAGTGGCGGTCAGGGTCATTGAGCTATAGGTAGAAGAACATTAGAGGAGAAGTTGCAAGATCTCACCACCATCGTTGCTGCATTAGCAACATGAATAGATCAGATGATGATGCCACAACCACCAGTGGCAAATCCTCAAGCACCCTCACCTAAAGTAGTCCTTCAGAATGTTCATAAGGAGGGAGCTATCGGAGGTAATTGGAGCAGGAAAATAGAGGGAGATTATCATGCTTTTAGGGAGGAAAGAGATGATAATTTTGATAATGAACCCTACCCAAACTGGGAGTTTAGACTAACTTGGGGATTAGAGTATGTGAAATTGCAAATGCCTTCATTCGATGGCAGGGGTTTTGCAAATGGTTATTTAGATTGGGAGGACAAGGTTGAGGGTTTGTTCAAGTGCAATGAGATTGATGATAACACTCGGGTTCGTCTTACAGCTATGGAATTCATAGGCTATGCCACATTACGGTGGAAAAATCTGGTGGTTCGTTAACAAAGAGATGGTGAGGCTGATATACATATCTGGCGGGACATGAAACGACTATTGAGAAAAAGGTTTATACCTAAGCATTATAGGCAAAAGCTGTTTATGCATCTCCAAACACTGAGGTAGGGAGGTAAAACGGTTGACGATTATGTATAGGAGTTTGAGACACTAATGATCAGATGTGGGTCAATTGAGCTTGTTGAATAAACCCTAGTAGGATTTGTGTCTAGGTTGAAGTAAGAAATTGGTTGCGTTGTAGAGCTACAGAGGTATAACACACTTGATGAGGTTATCCAGTTAGCCTTAAAAGTGGAGAGATAGAGGCGATCTAACCCTTTTCGAGCAACTAGTAATAAGTATGGAACTTCTACAAAACCTCTTAGGTCAAATGGTCAGATGGGAGGGCAAAAAGGAGTAGGGGGACATGATAAGACTATGGATAAGAATACTTGTAACACTAATAAGGAGAGAGAGATTTCAAGGAAAGGAAAAGAGGCTATTGGAGCTGATTTCAAGTAGACAGTACTAGAGACAACTAGTGTTTCATATGCACCAAATTAAGTGTTTCAAATGCATTGATGGGAATTAACCCTATGGTTCCAACAATAGGAAACTTGACTTGGATAAATGAGCCTAAAATCTACATATGGCCACATGTTATCTAATAAAGTTTGATTTTGCACTTTAGTCGGTACATTTATCAGTTTTCACAGGATGGCTAAATAACATGCACTAAGGATCAAATTGTGGGACATTCTTAGAGTCACATCCAACGACCCATGATCCATGCAAAAAGAGATATAAAATGAGCGAGAATAAATACTAGCAAATGTACCAGATCGGATCAAGTAATATAGTGAGAGAAGAGTGTCGAACCACAAAGATTGATTAAGTAATAGACCTATATTAATTTCTACTATTATTTAGGAAATGATAATTGATGAGAATCGAATGTGAATGAATTATACTAAATGCGCAAAAAGGGAATTGTGCTTGAAAAAGGATGAATTGATGGTGGGAAATTAGAATCCACCTTAATTCTACTAATCATATTGCCTTCATGTTATAATAACTCATAGCTATATAGATTTTCACAAGAAATTGACAAAACCTTAATCCTTTTTCAAGTTTTAAAGTAATACTACCCCAATTTAATTTAATAGCTCCCACTAATTAAAATCAATGGAGGATTCTAATTCGTAATCATAAATTTCCCAATTACATGATTGCCTAATATCTTTAAAATAATTTCTCCTAATCCCTTAGTGAAAAATTTAATAAAAATATTGCATGAAGCACTTAGGTCAATTTTTAATAAAATTCAATAATGCTGCTTCCGCATGAATTATTAAATCTTACTTAGGAATTCCTGATAAATCCTAAATTTCTCTTTTGAGTAATTTAAATTCATATGCATTGATTTCAATTACAAAATACAATTCATGGCAGGACTTCTTATATGAAAATTCCATATATCTCAATGTCCTATAACATGAATACAATGATCATTTTAGTTTGAATTATGGCTTCATCATGTTTCCCACAAGGATAATTTAGAACATTACGGTATGGATTGCATAAAAACAATTGAATTAAATAAGTGCAATGGAATTCATATTAAATAATAAAAATAAACTGATAAATGGTATAGAAGAAAATTAAATAAATGAAACAATTGCTATAATCTTCAAGAGTTTGTAAAACTTCAATCTTCCAAAATGATTCCTAAAATTCTTTAATTGAAAGAAAACTTCAATAACATTTTTTCTTTAAACTAAAATTTAGAATAACATGAAATGTAAAAGAATTAAAAAAGAAGATAAAATCCTAAAGTTCCCAAGGGAATTCTAATTATTCAAAAGATAAAAAACAAGGATGCCGTCAAAGGTTTACACAGGGGGTCTATTTATAGATCCAAAGAGGAGGAGGATAAGGCTGATCTAATGAGGAATTGAGTCAGCAAATCAATCCAGATAAGATTCTGGAAAGATTTTCGCATGGATATCCGAGAAACAGTCAAGGCTAGCTCAAGGCTGGCGGCTTTTGATGCGTTATGATGGTGTGTTTAAGGCCGGCAGCCTTCAATGCAATTCTTCACTTGCTTCTTCAATTTTGTGAAAAACTCCTCCAATTAACTTGTAATTTACTTTTAGGTCCTCAAAACCTGAATTTTCACAATAAACACCATTAAATACCATTTCTTTATATTTTCTTATAATATTGAAATAAATTTAATATAAATCCAGAAGCAAATATAAGTATAATGTGATCTTATCAACATCCCCACACTTGAACTTTTGCTTGTCCTCAAGCAAAATAATTGAATTGAACAAGAGAAATCTGTCATTGAACTTCTGGTGCCCATTGTTCTGACCATACTGAAACTTGTAACTAAGATATCTAGTTGAAATTTAGTAGTTAATCTAAATAAAACAGATTTTTAATCCCAGTGTTTAACAATCAAAAGAAAAATACTTAGTCCATAAGGAAAAACATTCATTTAAACTTCATTGGTTATTAGAAAGTATAATCTCCCTCAATTTTACTTCTCTAAACAAGATAACAAAAAGTTAAAGCATATAGTATCCATTTTTTCCCTAGAATTTCTCCCTTTTTAATTTAGTCTTTATTTCACTTATTGTCCTATATTCACAATTTTTTTTTACTTGCCTTAATTGACAGCGGAGTTAGATTTCACTCTTCTAAGGGACCAAAGCTCGCCCATGTCAACTTGGCTTTCATTAAGGTACTAAATTTTTGCCTTTCTGCCCTTCTCGTTATTGTGAGTTCATTGAGTCGGCACATCCTGGGCTCATCACCTAAGTGACCAGGTTTTAAAGGGACCCCTACGAACTCTTCCTCACACTAACATTTAAGATTGGATACTCTTAACTCACTTTCTTGAGTCATTGGAGTAAAGGCTCTATTTTCGTTTTCTTTTTTTTTGCATAAATGAATATTAGTTAAGACTATTTTTATAAGGGATCACTAAGTAAAATATTTCCTTTACCTCTTTCATTAGGTGTTAAGGTATTCTCAAAGAAATTTCAAGAGAAATTTATCCCAACCAATTTTTCCATGAAGTAAACTTGCTTGTTTTTTCAACTTAAGCACTCAATCTCAAATTCAAATGCTAAACATAGGGTAAATCCGTTCTCTAGAGATTTTACTATCAGATTTCAACTATGTAAACCAATTACAACAGTTGGCGAGTAAGGCACAAATCTAAGTCAATTTTAAGATTTCATTGATGATAAACACTTAAGGACATAAATAAAGCATGGGAATTGTAAGCTCATGATGTGTGCAATCAATCATTATACTTCTACATTTATAATCCCTTTCCCACACTTAAATTGGACAATGTCCTCATTGTTCCTATAATAGCATAAAATTAAGGAAAAGAATGTCAATGCAAAAATTGAAACATTAGTACTTCCCTGATGTAAAGTTGTTCATCAGCAAGAAAATTCCTCTAAAATGTCTGTCATCCTTGGAGTGTCTGTACTCTACCGTCCTTTTGAGCCGGCCTTTATTTGTATTGAGAGTTTAGGCCGGCTGAAAGCCGGCAGCTCTTATCTGGCCTTGAAATTTTATTTTTTTTCTCTCTCTTTTTTTTCCTTTTTTTTTATTAAATTTTTTTTATATCAACGAAACTAAAATACTAGTGTATATACTTATTGAGCAGGAGCTGCCTCCCATGAAGCGCTTAGTTTATAGTCACTAGCCCGAGTTTTCTAATTCAAGTCCTCAAATCTCCTAAATCCACAGCTGTGGCATTTCTATCAACATTTTCCCCTTCATAGTAATGTTTGAGAAGATAATTGTTTACCTTGAAAGTACGGTTGTCTTCTGCCTTCAACTCAACTGCACCATAAGGAAACACATTAACAATTTCAAAGGGTCCAGACCATCGTGATTTCAACTTACCTGGGAGCAGCTTCAAGCGGGAGTTGTATAGTAAGACCTTTTGACCAGGGAAAAATTCTCGCCTCAAAATGTTCTTATCATGCCATTGCTTTGTTCATTCTTTGTAAATTTTGGCATTTTCATATGCTTCTTCTCTCATTTCAGCCATTTGATTTAATTGAAGCAATCTTTTTTCACCTGCAGCTTTCTCATCAAAGTTAAGATATTTAATAGCCTAGTATGCCTTGTGCTCGAGCTCTACTGGTAAGTGACATGATTTACCAAAAGCAATCTTGTATGGGGACATTACTATAGGGGTTTTAAACGCTGTTCTATAAGCCCATAATGCATCCTCGATTTTTAAAGACCAATCTTTCCTAGATGCATTAACAGTCTTTTCTAGAATTTGCTTAATTTCCCTATTAGATACCTCAACCTGTCCACATGTTTGTGGATGATAAGGGGTGGCAATTTTGTGAGTAACTCCATATTTTATTAGTAATTTCTCAAATTGCCTATTACAAAAATGTGTTCCCCCATCACTTATTATAGCTTTAGGTGCCCTAAATCTTGAAAATATATTCTTTTTCAAAAATTTAATGACTACCCTGCTGTCATTAGTTTGTAGAGCAACTGCCTCTACCCATTTCAAAACATAATCAAAAGCTAAAAGAATGTATTTGTTTGAAAAAGATGAGGGAAAAGGACCCATAAAGTCGATTCCCCAAACATCAAAAAGCTCAATTACAAGTATATTATTTTGTGGTAATTCGTGTCTTCTAGAAATATTGCCAGTCCTTTGACATTGAGTATAAGACATGATGTAGTTCCTGCAATCACTAAACAACTTGGGTCAATAAAATCCACATGATAAAATTTTAGCTACCGTTTTTTCTACACCAAAGTGACCTCCTGCCTCTTTAGAATGACAGTGCTATATAATGCTAAGCTATTCACTTTCAGGTATGCATCGTCTAATTATTTGGTCAGCACAATTTTTAAAGAGATATGGTTCATCCCAAAAATAAAACTTCACATTATGTAAAAATTTCTTTTTCTATTGGTAAGATAAACCATATAGAGTGATTTTGCTAACCAAATAATTAACGATATCAACATACCAAGGTAATCCTTGGACTTCTACTACATGCAATTGTTCATCAGGGAACTTTTCATTAATCAGTGAATCAAAACAATTAGATTCCAGACGGGATAAATGATCAGCCACCACATTTTTAGTTCCCTTCTTATCTTTAATTTCCAGGTTAAATTCTTGCAGTAGTAGAATCCATCGAATTAACCTAGGTTTAGCATCAGCTTTAGCAAATAAATACTTAAGGGCAGCATGGTCAGTATATACTATGATTTTAGAACCAATTAAATAAGGCCGGAATTTATCGCATGTAATTATGACTGCTAAAAGTTCTTTTTCAGTTGTGGCATAATTTCTTTGGGCCTCATTTAAGGTTCTACTTGCATAGTATATTACATGAAATGACTTATCTTTCCTTTGCCTAAGTACCGCTCCTACAGCATAGTCACTGGCATCACACATCAACTCGAATGGAAGCTCCCAATCAGGTGCAACAATCACTGGTGCAGTAGTGAGCTTCTCCTTCAATAGATTAAATGCCTGCAAACAATTTTCATAAAAAGCAAAGGCAGAATCTTTTTCTAATAAATTACAAAGAGGTCTTGAGATTTTAGAGAAGTCCTTGATAAACCTCCTATAGAAGCCAGCATATCCCAAGAAGCTTCTGATTCCTTTCACTGTAATAGGTGGTGGTAGCTTCTCTATCACCTCTACTTTTGCCCTATCGACCTCAACTCCCTGCTTAGATACTTTGTGCCCTAAGACTATTCCCTCTCTTACCATGAAATGGCATTTTTCCCAGTTAAGAAGCAGATTAGTTTCCTTGCATCTCTTAAGCACACATCCTAAATTTGTCAGACATTTTTCGAATGACTTCCTAAAAACAGAAAAATCATCCATGAATATTTCAGTAAATTTTTTTATCATGTTAAAAAATATGGACATCATGCATCTTTGAAATGTGGTGGGTGCATTACAAAGACCAAAGGGCATTCTCCTAAAAGCAAATGTGCTATAAGGACAAGTAAAGGTGGTTTTCTCCTGGTCCTCGGGTGCTATATGGATTTGATTGTAACCAGAGTAACCATCTAAAAAGCAGTAATAATCATGCCCTACAAGTTTTTCTAACATCTGATCTATAAAAGGGAGGGGAAAATGATCTTTGCGGGTAGCATCATTTAGTTTTCTATAGTCTATACAGACTCTCCAACTAGTTATAGTGCGAGTGGGAATTAATTCATTAGCCTCGTTTTTTACTACAGTCATACCACCTTTTTTTGGTATAACTTGGACAGGACTAACCCATTTACTATCAGAAATTGGAAAAATAATGCCTGCATCTAACAATTTAAGCACTTCTTTTTTTACAACTTCTTTAAGAGTTGGGTTAAGTCTTCTTTGTGGTTGTACTGTAGGTTTGCACTCAGCCTCAAGAAATATCCTATGAGTACAAATTGAAGGGCTAATTCCCTTAATATCGGCAATGGTCCACCCGATAGCTTCCTTATGCTCTCTTAGAACATCCAAAAGTTGTTGCTCTTGATCACCTGTTAAAGAAGAAAAAATGATTATTAGCAAAGTATCATCTCTTCCAAGATATGCATATTTCAAATGACTAGGTAATGGTTTAAGCTCAAGCACCGGGGGTTGTGTCAACGATGGAATTGGCTTCTTCTCACTTGTTCCTAGCTCCTCATAATAGTGAGCTCGAATTTCTAATGCATCTTCCACATATTCTTCAATTGGTTCTTCATCATCACTCCATTCATCTATATCCTTGAGAACTGATTCTATTGTCTCCATTCCTACATTCTCTTCAATATTCTCATAGGAAACTTCATCAATAACATCAACTGTGTAACAGGACTTACAATCATCAAATTTCCTAATGGCCTCATAAACATTGAAAGTAACATCCATAACTCTCAAGGTCAGCTTACCTTGTTCCACATCTATCAATGCCTTACCTGTTGCCAGGAATGGTCTTCCTAAGATCATGGGTACCTCTCTATCTTCTTCCATTTCCAGGACTATAAAGTCAACTGGAAAGATGAATCTGTCTACTTTTACTAGGACATTCTCCACTATACCCTTTAGGTACTTGACACTTCTATCAACAAGTTGTAGGGTGACATGAGTCTCTTTACATTCCCCAAGTCCTAGTTTTCTGAAAATGGATAGAGGCATTAAATTTATACTTGCACCATAATCTATAAGTACTTTATCAAAATGAAAATTACCAATAGTGCAAGGAACAGTAAAACTTCCTTGATCTCTTTGTTTTCTTGGCAAATTGGATAAATTCTTCTGTAGGATCATAGAGCACTCCCCTATAAGCATTATAGGTTCATTCCCATCTATCTTTCTCTTCTTGGTGAGCAAATCCTTCATGAATCTAGCATATGAAGGCATTCGCTGAAGTGCCTCTGCAAAAGGAATGTTAATTTGCAATTTTTTAAAGACTTCTAAAAATTTAGCAAATTGTGAATCCAATTTTTGTTGCTTCAGCCTTCTTGGGAAAGGAATAGGAGGAACATATGCTTTCACTTTTGGTGAATTTTTCTTTGGTTCCTCTTCCTTTTGTTTCCCTTTATCTTTCTTTAGGTTAACCTCCTCTTCCTCAAGTTTCTTATCAACTAATTCCTTACCACTTCTTAGCATAATAGCATTTACACCCATAGGATTCTGCTCAATATTGCTAGGTAAAGACTCAGATGGTCTATTACTCAACTGTTGAGACATTTGACTAAGCTGATTTTGATGATTCCTAATGGTGGCTTATTGATTTTGCAACATTGTGTCAGTCTTTTGCATATAACTTATCATGAGTTCTTCCATTTTAGACTGACTTTGCTGAGAAGAGGTATTATGATTAGGTAATTGTTAATGGGGGATATTATGATTAGGACCTTACTTTTGAAATCTAGGAGGTTTAAGTGCATTGTTATCATTTCTCCATGAGAAATTTGGATGGTTACGCCACCCTGGATTGTAGGTGTTAGAATAAGGTCCTTGATTACCTCTTTGGAAATTGTTGACAAAATTTACTTGCTCTCCATGGGATCAGGAGGAAGAGTTTCTTGATGGGCACTCAAGAGTTGAGTGTGGTCTTGAGCATTACTCACAACAAGAAATTTGATTAACATTAAAAGAAGGTGCAGAGGTGAGTTTACTTACCTGGGCAGTAAGAGCTGAAATATGAGCTATTAAGGTGTCCATGTCATTGACAGATGCCACTCTAGACTTACCTCTTTCATGTTGCCAATTATGTGCACTAGAGGCCATTTCATCAATCAAAGCGCTAGCCTCATCATACGTCTTACTCATTAGTGCACCACCAGAAGCAGCATCTACCAAAGATCTCAATGTCTCATCTAAACTGAGATAGAAAATCTCAATAAGGAGATTATCTGGTAATCCATGATGGGGGCATTTTCTAATTGCCTCCTTGAATCTTTCCCATGCTTCATAAAGTGATTCACCACTAAACTTAGTGAAGTTTGTGATGTCATTTCTTAACCTAGCAGTTTTAGCTGGTGGAAAAAATCTCCTTAAAAATTTAGATGAGAGATCAGCCCAATTGGTTATAGAGTCCTGTGGCAATGAATTATACCAAGCCCTAGCTTTTTCTCTAAGTGAAAACAGAAAAAGTTGTAACCTAATTACATCATCAGATACATTATTCATTTTCACTGTATTACAATATTGAAGAAATATTGAAATATGCTCATCAGGAATCTCATTTGGATATCCTCCAAATTGATTTAATTGAATCATTTGAACGAGTACTGGTTTCAACTCAAAATTGTTAGCATGAATTGTAGGTCTTCTAATTGCAGGACGTGAACCAACAAGTACCGTGTATTCCTGAAGTGCTCTACTAACACCCTGAATCCAATTGTTGTTCTCATTTGCCATGTTCTCTTCTTTCTTTCTTCTTTTCTCTCTTCTAAGTTATCGCAAGGTGCATTCTATCTCAAGATTACTGGGTAGAAGTTCAGCACTTCTACTCTTGCGCATAAAAAGAACTTCAAAGAGAACAAGAAATGATCACACAATGATAAGTAAAAATTAAATAACAAAATAATTGCACCTAAATTAACAATAGAATCTGAAGACGGTCTAATATTAATCAATCCTCGGCAACGGCGCCAAAAACTTGATCCACGCAAAAAGAGATATAAAATGAGCGTGAATAAATACCGGCAAGTGTACCAGATCGGATCAAGTAATATAGTGAGAGAAGAGTGTCGAACCACGAAGATTGATTAAGTAATAGACCTATATCAATTTCTACTATTATTTAGGCAATGATAATTGATGAAAATCGAATGTGAATGAATTATACTAAATGCGCAAAAAGGGAATTGTGTTTGAAAAAGGATAAATTGATGGTGGGAAATTAGAATCCACCCTAATTCTACTAATCATATTGCCTTTATGTTATAATAACACATAACTATATGGATTTTCACAAGAAATTGACAAAACCTTAATCCTTTTTCAAGTTTTAAAGTAATACTATCCCAATTTAATTTAATAGCTCCCACTAATTAAAATCAATGGAGGATTCTAATTCACAATCATAAATTTCCTAATTATATGATTGTCTAATATCTTTAAAATAATTTCTCCTAATCCCTTAGTGAAAATTTTAATAAAAATATTGCATGAAACACTTAGGTTAATTTCTAATAAAATTCAATAATGCTGCTTTCGCATGAATTATTAAATCTTACTTAGGAATTCCTGATAAATCCTAAATTTCTCTTCCAAGTAATTTAAATTCCTATGCATTGATTTCAATTACAAAATACAATTCATAGCTGGACTTCTTATATGAAAATTCCGTATATCTAAATGTCCTATAACATGAATACAATGATCATTTTAGTTTGAATTATGGCTTCATCATGTTTCCAACAAGGATAATTTAGAACATTATGGTATGGATTGCATAAAAATAATTAAAGTAAATAAGTGCAATGGAATTCATATTAAATAATAAAAATAAACTGATAAATGGCATAGAAGAAAATTAAATAAATGAAACAATTGCTATAATCTTCAAGAGTTTGTAAAACTTCAATCTTCCGAAATGATTCCTAAAATTCTTTAATTGAAAGCAAACTTCAATAACATTCTTTCTTCAAACTAAAATTTAGAATAACATGAAATGTAAAAGAATTTAAAAAGAAGATAAAATTCTAAAGTTCCTAAGGGAATTCTAATGATTCAAAAGATCAAAAACAAGGATGCCCTCAAAGGTTCACACAAGGGGTCTATTTATAGATCCAAAGAGGAGGAGGATAAGGCTGATCTGATGAGGAACTGAGTCAGCAAATCAATTAAGATAAGATTTTGGAGAGATTTTAGCATGGATATCCGAGAAACAGTCAAGGCCAGCTTAAGGCCGGTGGCTTTGATGCGTTATGATGGTGTCTTTAAGGCTAGCAGCCTTCAGTAGTAGGCCGGCCTAAGGCCGGCAGCCTTCAATGCAATTCTTCACTTGCTTCTTCAATTTTGTGAAAAACTC
The DNA here is from genome assembly GCA_037954665.1 of Laguncularia racemosa. Lineage (NCBI taxonomy): Eukaryota > Viridiplantae > Streptophyta > Magnoliopsida > Myrtales > Combretaceae > Laguncularia > Laguncularia racemosa. The sequence goes on along the minus strand of JBBMOL010000256.1, from coordinate 227,734 downwards.
TTCCAATTAACTTGTAATTTACTTTTAGGTCCTTAAAACCAGAATTTTCACAATAAACATGATAGGAATGAAAATCCGACAAGACCTATCATTAGGGCAAGAACTAAAGGATTTCGAATCTTAGCGATGAGGAACCATTTTGAGCAAATCGACCCTGGAATTATTCATTTACTAACCTCTTTTATCTTATTCATGTATTTTATATTCCAACAGGAATATTTATCATGCTTTACAGGGCAATGGACAAACTCACTCAGACTCAGATTGTGGGTTATCCATGGACCGACCTGAACCGGCGATGAGTTGAGCCGATGGATCCTATAGAAGACCGGCATCAGGAAGACCATTTATTTTACATATTTCTTCTTTTATGAACTATTTTAGTTGTATTTTGGTTTTGGGACACTTTTATTTCCATGTAATTCTCATTTAGGGCTAGCCACCTTAAAAGTGGCAAACTTGTAATTTTGAGCACTTTTTAACCCTAGAAGTAGCAAGTATAAATACTTGCTTAAGAGAGGGTTTAGGGGAGCTTATTTTTGCAGAACATACACCTCTTTTCACGTGTGAATTAGGGTTCATACCTTGGTTCCAACTCTTATCAATTTCAATTCCAAGACTTGAAATTGTGGCGAGTGCAACATCTTGAAATTGTGAGTTATATCAATTTCATTTTGTTGTGATTTCTTTTCTTCTCTAGTGTGTTGTATCTAGGGTTTATTTGAGATAGTTCTTGGTCAGATTTACATCTTATTGTACACGAATTCTTGTGTTTAATTGAAGTACTTATCATTTGATTTGGGATCATCATTGAAAGTTACACTTGAAAACGTGATTTTCACCATTGGGAAAGGAATCTTACTTTAGGGTTTTCTTTGTCCAATTGAGGCTTAATTTGCATGGATTATATGACATTAGAGTGTTATTAGAAGGCATTTTCATTGTGGTATTCTGATTATATCATTGGTTGTTTGAATTTCATCATTTCATCATTAGTATTCATTTGAAAAGTGCCATTTTTGGATCCGATTTTGCCTTGACTTGAGATAGCTTTTCTTAAGTCTTTTGGATGTGCTTTTAAGTGTGTTTAGGCACATCAAAACACTACTAAATACCATTTCTTTATATTTTCTTATAATATTGGAATAAATTTAATATAAATCCAAAAGAAAATATAAGTATAATGTGATCTTATCAACCCACAAATTATTCAATTGAAGTGAAGAACCGGCCACTTGAAGACCATTTGTATTTGTAATTGTTGCTTATGAGAACCGGCCATTTTATTTTATACTTACATCTCATGATTTTGGAACCAACCACTTAATGGCATATTTGTAGCTTTTAGTATATTTTTACTCTAATTAGAGCAAGTATAAATACTTGCTAACTAGGGTTTTTTGGAAGCTTTTTTTAATATTTTGAGAAAACATACACTTTGTGCCGTGAGGTTCCATCCTTGCAATCAAAGATCTCTTACCAATTTCTTGTGAAATTGTGGCGAGAATCAACAAGGGTAGATTGTGAGTAATATCAATCTTCCTTTTTGTTATTACAAATTGTGTTTAGTGAATAATATATAGGTACAATTTGTGGTTACTTTTTCAATCATGTGGATTAAGGTTATAATTTTCAAATTTGATCTTTTCAATTTGAAATTGAATCCTAGTATAATTGCGTGATTTTCCATTGAAAATCACATGCTTATTTGATCATAGTCCCATTTGGTATTTTGCCTAATTGGAATCAAGTTCATTGTGCCATTTTTTGAGTCCAATTTGTGTGGTTAATTATTCGTTTATATTATGTGCTTGTGATTTGGAATCAAGGCACATCATAATTTGGTATCAGAGCACAGTTTTGGAGAAGGGGAATTACGTGAACTTCACTTGATATTTAGGGTTCTTGAATTTGATTTCTTGATCCGAATTATTGAAGTGAAATTATAGTTGATTGTGGTTTATGTTGTATTCTATTTATTGTTGATGAAGTGGACGTGAAGTACTTGTAGTAACATTTTTCTTCTTGAACTTGCCGTGAGGGAAGGAGGAGTGTTCCTTTGTGCTTGTTTGGAATTGAAGCTACATCCATTGAGATAAAGAAGAGTGAATTGCTTGTTGTGTTTTTAGAAATTTGAGGATTGTCATTTGCAATTTTCATATTTGCCTTGTGTGGAGATTAGGAAATTATTTGAAATTAAAACACATTCATTAAGTTGAAGAAGTTATTATATAATAGTTTATTGAATGTTATTTCAATTTAAATTTGCTTCTTACCATTTGTGGGGAAGTTGCATTAAGAGTGGTATTTGAATTTTGTTAAGCCATGAGTGTAGTGGAGTTAGCGTTTTGGTGGATTGAAGGGTGCTGCACGTGAAGTGAAGTTATGTTTGAAACTTGCACCATGAGTGAGGTGTGTGTGTGGTGGAGTGCGTTATGTTGTGAAGGGGTGTTGTAACGTGTTGTGTTGTGTGTGTAGTGGTGAAAGGGTACTGTACGTGAAGTGGAAGTGTGTTTGTGCCGTGATTGAAAAGGGAATTGTAGTGGTTAAAATTTCAATTTCAAAACAAGCATTAAAGTGTGAAAGTTATTATGTATTAATGCTTGAACACTTGCTTAGTTGAATTCATCAACTTGCTATTTGGGAAGTGTTTAAGTATTGCTTCAACTTGGTGTTGGTGTAATTGAAGTGTAGGAGAGTGTGTGTTGCATTGGTTGTTTGTTGCACCATGGGTGTGTAAGAGTGTGTGTTGCCATGGTGTGTGAAGTTAAGTGGAGTTTTTTTTTTTTTTTTGTTTACTTTTGTAGGTAATTTGATTGTTATGTGGCGGGTGAAGTGTAGTTATAGTGAAGGGAGTGTACTGCATTGTTTTAGACTATATTTGTAATTCAACAAATCAAATCTATAACTATGTCGAATGATAGTGTAAATGGGGGAATTGGCAATGAGGCCAATAGCCAAGTTGGTAGAGGACAGGGTCATTGTACTGTAGGTGGGAGAACTTTGGAGGAACAACTTCAAGAACTTACCACTATTGTTGCTATACTAGCAACAAGGATTGATAGGATGACGATGCTACAACCACCAGTGGTGAATCCTCAGGCACCACCACCTAAAGTAGCTCCTCAAAAAGTTCAAAGGGAGGGAGCAGTAAGAGGAAATATAGGAAGGAGAGTGGAAGGAGATTATCATGCCTTTAGGGATGAGAGAGATGATAACTTTAGGGTTAATTCATATTCGAACAGGGATTTCAGGTCACCTAGGGGACTAGAATATGTGAAGCTGCAGATGCCTTCATTTGATAGCAGGGGTTCAGTAGACGATTACCTAGATTAGGAGGATAAGGTTGAGGGCCTTTTTGAGTGTTATGAGATCACTGATAACACCAGAGTTTGTCTTGCAGCCGTGGAGTTCATAGGTTATGCCGCCTTATGATGGAAAAATTTGGTGATTGGTAGGCAAAGGAATAGAGAGGCTGAAATACACACCTAGAGAGACATGAAACGGGTTCTGAGGATAAGGTTCATTCCTAAAGACTATAGGTAAGAACTATTTATGTGTCTCCAAACATTGAGACAGGGAGGCAAAACAATGGATGACTATGTCTTGGAGTTTGAGACGTTAATGATCAAATGTGAATCAATAGAGCCTTTTGAGCAAACCTTAGCATGTTTTGTGTCTGGGTTGAAATACGAGATAGCCTGTGTTGTTAAGTTGCAAAGGTATAATACACTTGATGAGGCTATACAGTTAGCCTTGAAAGTGGAAAGGTAGAGGTGATCCAATCCATTTCGGGTCACTAGTAACATGCCTAGTACCACTACGAAACCCATGGGGGTTGATAGTCAGTTAGGTGGACCAAAGGGAGTAGGTGAACATGCTGGGGCTGTAGACAGAGTTATCAGTAGCATAGAAAAGGAGAAAATTGTTTCTAGGAAAGGTAAAGAGGTAGTTGGATCTGATGTTAGGCAGATAGTACCAGAGTCAACCAGTGGGAAGATGTGCCAAATTAAATGTTTCAAATGCATGAGATTTGGACATATGGCTGTACAATGTCCCAATAAAAGAGTAATGACTGTTATAGAGGGCACCGAAGAAGAATATGAGGAAGAAGTTGTCGAGCCTATAGATTTATCCATAGCCTTGCAGGAGTACCATGATCATTAGAACGCTAAGACACATAAGGACAAAAAGGGTAAAAATTACATACCTATTAATGTGTTGCACAGGGTTTTGACTTTATCTCCAAATGCTAGGGATATACAAAGGGAGAACCTATTCCACACACCTTATCGGATTCGAGGTAACCTTTGTGTGCTTTTCATAGATGGTGGTAGTTGCACTAATGTCATATATGCTGTATTAGTAGATAACTTACAACTAGCCACTAGCCCGCATCCTAGCCCTTATAAATTGCATTGGTTAGACAACCGAGGTAGTCTGCATGTTACATAGAGGACAAAGGTGCCAATCAGTATAGGAGAAAAATACAATGATGAGATTATTTATGATGTGCTTCCTATGTGTGCCTTTCACTTATTGTTGGGTAGACCCTAGTTATTTGATAGAAAGGTGTTACATGATGGGTTCAGAAACACTTACATGTTTCAAAAGGATGGTACGTGGATAGTCTTGACTCCTAAGTCTCCATCTGAAGTGTGCTCTTTCCAAGAACAAATTAGAAACACCTTTAGCTCTTCCAGAAGTCCAGCTAACAAGCAAACACAAACACTAGGTTTCAGTCCAAGAGATGACCCCTTAGATTTCAAGGCAAATCTTTCAAAGGCCCGAGGAGATGATGGGAATCAACCCTATGGTTCCAGCAGTGGGAAACCTAACTTGCATACATGAGCCCATAATCTACATATGGCCACATATTATCTAATAATGTTTGATTTTGCACTTTAGCAGGTACATTTATCGGTTTTTATAGGATAGCCAAACAACATGCACTAAGGATCAATTTGCAGGACATTTTTTGGGTCACATCCAACAGTCGACAAATTATTCAATTGAAGTGAAGAACTGGCCATTTTATTTTATACTTGTATTTCATGATTTTGGAACCGGCCACTTAGTGGCATCTTTGTAATTTTTAGTACATTTTTACCCCAATTGGAGCAAGTATAAATACTTGCTAACTAGGGTTTTTAGGAAGCTTTTTTGATAATTTTGAGAAAACATACACTTTGTGCCATGAGGTTCTATCCTTGTAATCAAAGATCTCTTATTAATTTCTTGTGAAATTGTAGCGAGAATCAACAAGGGTAGATTGTGAGTAATATCGATCTTCCTTTTTGTTGTTACAAATTATGTTTAGTGAGTAATATCTAGGTACAATTTGTGGTTACTTGTTCATTCATGTGGATTAGGGTTATAATTTTCAAATTTGATCTTTTCAATTTGAAATTGAATCCTAGTGTAATTGTATGATTTTCCATTGAAAATTACGTACTTGTTTGATCATAGTCCCATTTGGTATTTTGCTTAATTGGAATCAAGTTCGTCATGCCATTTTTTAGTCTAATTTGTGTGGTTGATTATTCGTTTGTATTGTGTGCTTATGATTTGGAATGAAGGCACATCATGCATGGGTTTTGGACACATGGCTACTCAATGTCCCAATAAAAGGGTGATGACTGTTATGGAAGGAAACAATGAGGATGGTCAAAAAGAAGTTGTCGAGCCACAGATTTGTCCATAGCACTACAAGAATATTATGATGATCATGATGTTGAGACACATGAGGACAAGGGAGATGATATATATTTGCTTATTAACATGTTACGCAGGGTCATGACTATATCTCCAAACGTCAAGGACATGCAAAGGGAGAACCTATTCCACATGCCTTATTAGATTTAAGGTAATTTGTGTGTTCTTTTCATCAATGGTGGTAGTTGCACTAATGTCATATCTGCTGCATTAGTAAATAACTTACAATTAGTCACTAGTCCACATCTACATTGATGTGCCTAAACGAATAATTCCAAGCTCGATTTGCTCAAAATGGGCCCTCATTTCCAAGATTCGAAATCCTTTAGTTCTTGCCCTAATGATAGGTCTTGTCAGATTTTGATTCCTATCATATACCCTTATAAATTACATTAGTTGGATGAATGGGGTAGTTTGCATGTTACACAAAGGGCAAAGGTGCCATTCAGCATAAGAGATAGATACATTGATGAAAGTGTCTATGATGTTCTTCCTATGTGTGCCTTTCATATATTGCTAGGTAGGCCTTAGTTATTTGACAAGAAGGTGCCACATGACGGGTTTAGAAACACTTATATGTTTCAAAAAGATAGTGCACGGGTTATCTTGACTCCTATGTCTCCAACCGAAGTGCGCACATTCCAAGAATAGATTAGTAAAACTAATGGCTACTCAAGACTTCAGGCCAACAAGCACACACAAATAAGGGATGTTATTCCAAGAAAAGACCCCTTAAATTTGAGGACAAATCTTTTAGAGGCTTGAGGAGATGATGAGAATCAAACCTCTAGATCGAGCAGTAGGAAGCTAATTTGAACAAATGAGCCTAGACATCCACATGTTATTTTTATTTATCTCATAATAATTTATCTTTACATTGTAGCAGGTAAATTTGTCAGTTTTACAGAACAGCGGGTAAATTCACTAATGCTCAATTGTGGGTCATTCATGGACCTACATAATTCAAAGAAGAACTGATCCTATATTGTTTTAAGGAGGTACAAGAAGTTGACCACATATGAGGGTTTTATTTGTAATTCCTTTAGTTGAAAAACCGGCCACACATGTTGCTCTTTACTTGTAATTTTCTTTTGTTAAATTTGCCTTATTTAGAGCAAGTATAAATACTTGCTAAGTAGGGTTTGTGGGAACTTTTTCTTTTTTAATATTTCATATCTAAAATTTGTTGCCGTGGGAGAGCTCCTCCTCACACTACCTTACTCTTATCAATTTCATTTGTGAAATTGTGGCAAGTTGGCTTAAGGAAATATTGTGAGTCATATCAATATTTCTTAAGTTACATCTGATTATTGCTAGTGAGTTATATCTAGTTTATAATTTGTTAATTTTATTTGTTCCATTCATGCCAAATTAGGGTTCTTATATTGCCAGGTTTTCACGCTAATTGTGGGAAATGGAATTGAATTGAATTGTTTTTTTTTTTTTGTATTTGATTGGTATTGGAATCCAATTGTAGTACATCATAATTTGATTCATGCCATTTAGGGTTATTGGTTCTTGTTTCACGCCATTTCAATTGGAAATTGGAATCAATTGTGTTTGATTTGTTGAGTGGTATTGAGATTCCCCTTAAGCACATCACATTAGCATTATATTTTAATAAATATTATATAACTAAATTATTTCCTGGTATTCACATCCATCATTCCCCCCACATAAAGACTTTCATCCTCAAAAGTTACCTAAGTTTGGAAAAGCTCTAAATGTTTCATTCATACATCATCATTCAATTCCCATGTCACTTCCTATTTAGTCTAATTTGTCCATTATACCTTGACATGGGGAATTACTCTCCTTCTTATACTTGTTCTTTAGTATCCACAATTTTGACTAGTCTTTCAATAGAGGATAAGTTTAACCATACAGTCAAAGGCTCTAAAGCCACTACTTGATCCATCTTTGGTATAAATTTCCTTAACATCGATACATAAAATATATCATACACCCTAGCCAAGCTTCGTAGTAGAGCTAACCTGTAAGCTATAGTACCCACTCTTTCGAGAATTTTAAATGGGCCTACATATCTTGGGTTTAACTTCCTCTCAAACCAAACATAATCACTCCTTTAGTTAGAGAAACTTTCAACAATACTTTATCTCCTACTTAAAATTCCAAGGGGTGTCTTTTCTGATCAACATAACTCTTTTATCGATTATGAGCTATCTATATTCTCTATCTTATCAGTTTTATTTTGTCTACAGCCTTTTGGACCAATTCTAATTCCAACATTTGTCTCTCCCCCACTTCATCCTAGTGTAATGGGGATCTACATTTTCTTCCATATAGAGCCTCATAAGGAGCTATTTGGATGGTTGCCTTATAGCTATCATTGTAAACAAACTCAACCAACGGTGGGTGCTCATTTCAGTTACCTCTAAAGTCTAGTGCACAAGCTCTAGCAAATTCTCCATGATCTAGATAGTCCTCTCATATTGTCCATCTATTTGAGAGTGAAACATAGTGCTGAATTGTAATTTTGTGCTTAAGGCTTTATGTAAACTATTCTAAAATCTACTTACAAACGATGTATGTGTGATATCTTGAAAATTTGAAAAACTATATAAAAATTAAAGAAAATAAGCAAAATAATAAATACTTCTAGGCCGGGGTAGCAAGAATGACAATTTTGCAATATTAAAAATTTTGAAAAAATTATGAAGAAAAATTTAAAACATCGTGATACACTAATATTATTCTAATAATTTACGAATAACTAAAACCTTATGATAAATAATAATTGCTTTTAAAATAGAAAAATGAGGAAGACATGAAATCTGTTTGATAAGTATAATAAATAGATATTTAAAACAATTAGAAAGAATAATTGTATGCAAAGGAAAAATGATAGCAGGTGAAAATTTTCAAACTATATGAGATATATTACTAAATAAATTTAGGAAACGAAGTAATAAAAAAATATCTGTATATAGGTATATAAACAAATAAATAAAAATAACTGTAAGTCATAATTTTAGTTCGTGCAATTTAAATTAAAAGAATAAATTTTTTGAAACATAAATTACGAACAATATTGAGTTAAATAATGAAATTAATTGAAATTATAGATTTAGGAAATTCAAATGAAAATTTCGAGTAAATATTTAAGTTTGGAATAATTAAATTAGCTTAGATATAAAGTTTCATAATAAAATATTAAAAATACAAAATTTAAAAATAATGTCATACGTGCACAAAATATTAAAATACAAATAATTATAATATATAATATAATATAATATATATATATATATGATGGTGTGAATAGTGACCAAAAAAAAGAAAAGAAAAGACACTATAAATGGAGGAAAGAAGACACTAGAAGGAACGAGAAGAAAAAAAGAAAAGAGAAACAAAGGAGGATGACAAGAGGAGAGAAAACATGCGAGGGAGAGGAGAGAAAAGAAAGCGAGAAAGAGAAGTAGGCCGGCTCCAACGGAGGGGAAAAGCAAGGAAGGAGAGGAAGATGAACGATTAGAGATCCAGGTGAAGATGATGAGGAAAAAAATGGAAATAGAAGAGGAAAAGGAAGCAGGGAAGAAAAGTGGAATTTTGAACAAAAAAATTCATATCTTACACAGACGACCTCCGATTCACGATCTGTAACCGCCAATGTGTTCCTTGAGGTGAGTGCAACTCATGAGACTAGTTTCATGTGAAATGGAGATATTTTTCTTATTTTAGGAATAATCATTAAAAATGATATTTAGCCTAGACAATCGATGAAATAAATAGAAACATGCTAGATATGATGATCTAGATTATGAATAGAGTGTAATAATGTATTTTCTTGAATTTTTAGGTGAAGAAAAATCATCCCGTAAATATACCTGCAAACTACTACAAATAGCCATGAAAATGAGACACAGATGAGTGGGAAACTCCATGATGTGCTATAATGTTGTACTTGATATGTTATGTTCGATATGGATGTGTATAAGTATATGTACAAGTGGATGTACATATATGTGTACTTTTGGGTGTGGAAGTACGTGTTGTATGTGTTTGTACATACATGTGTATATGTATGTACACACATGAGGTATAATTATGTATAAAAAGTATGCAGAAGTAATCATCCATTTGTAATTTTGCGTAAATAGGGTCAGCATGGGTGTCAGCATGGCCATGCTCAAGGTCGTGCTGACTTTAGAAAACATTATCTTCAGTACCAGGTTCAGCACGGGTTCCAGCATGGGCATGCTCGGGGCAGGGTTGAACTTTTTCTAACTTCTGACCATTTTTCTGACTCAGCACTAGCTTTAGCACATGCTGTGCTAAAGGTTGTGCTGAACTAAAATTTCAACTTTCTTCATTTTTTGCCAAATTTCACCTCGTCTTTTGTTCATATCATCCTTAAACCTTTCTTTTGTCTCCGTTGAAACCTGAAATTAAAGTTTAATTCTATAAATACCCTCTTCTTCAACCAACATTGGCTTCAGCATAGGTTGTGCTGAAGGTTATGTTGAACTGAAATTCCAACTTTCTTCATTTCTCACCAAATTCCATCTTGTCTTTTGCTCATATCATCCTTAAACCTTTCTTTTGTTTCCACTAAAAATTGAAATTAGAATTTAATTCTATAAATACCCTCTTCTTCAACCAACATTGGCTTCAACACAGGCTGTATTGAAGGTTATGCTGAACTGAAATTCCAACTTTCTTCACTTCTCACCAAATTTCATCTCGTCTTTTGTTCATATCATCCTTAAACCTTTCTTTTGTTTCCAATGAAACCTGAAATTAGAATTTAATTCTATAAATACCCTCTTCTTCAACCAACACTGGCTTCTAACACTTATCATATATATTTATAGTGATTGATATGTTTGTATATGTGTATTTGTTTATTAAAGGTATGGATATGTACATGTGTATGTACGTGTAAATGTATATGTATGTACATGGTTATACGTGTGTTTATGTATGGGGGATACGTTGTATATGTATGTATGTGTATCGATATATATATGTATTGATGAAAAAAAGTATGTGTTGGAAAATGTGAAAGTGTATGGGGGATACGTTGTATATGTATATACGTGTTCGTGCATACGTATGTATGTGTATCGATATACATATATGTATTGACGAAAAAGAGTATGTGTTGGAAAATGTGAAAGATGTGGGTATTGGATTCATATATGAGATTTGTGTATATGCAAATAAGAAAAGATCTAAGTGTATCGGAAACATAATGAGTTTGATTGTGAGATTTGGATTGACTTTTTTTCTTATGCTTGTTGTGGAAAGGTTAATGAAATTGCTTTATTTTTCTTATGTGGATTGGTTGTTATCGTATTGATGTACCTAAAAGGGGATTAAGCATAATCAAATGGAACAAAAACCAATCCTAAATGCACTCAATCAAATCCAGTTCAATAAGTTAAGAATTGTGTGATTCCTAATGGAGTGCAAGGAGATCCGAATTCAATAACTAATGAATTAATCAACCACAATGATTCAAAACCTTCAAAACACACTAATTACACTTGAATTACCACGTGAATTCAATAATATTCAAAAAAATCACTTCCGAGATCCCCTTTTATAGAAATGCAATTCACGGTTCAAAATGATAGCAATTATTAATGATTAATAACAAGTAAGATAAGTACTCAAAACAACTATACTATTTCGAATCCAACAACTCAAATCTGACCAAGAAATGATTTAATCCAACCCTAGATATTACACACTAGAGAAGAAAAGAATACACAACAATTAGAAATTGATATGACTCACAATTTCAATTGTTGCACTTGCCACAATCTCAACTCTTGGGATTAAAATTGATAAGAGGAAATTGAACTAAGGAAACCCTAAGCTCTCTCATGTAAAGTGAATATGTTTAATTTGAAAATTGGCCTCCTTAAAACCCTACTTAAGTAAGTATTTATACTTGCTCCCTTTAAGGTTAGAAAGTCCACAAAATTACAACTATGTCACTTTTAGGGTGGCCGATAATTACAAACAAAATGAAAGTGTCCCAAAGGAACTTACAACATAAAATGTTCCAAGCAAATAACAAATATATAAAAAGAAATTAGTCTTCAAGATGCCAGTCTTCAGGGTAGTTTTGAATTAAGTCCCAATGAGGATCCCGACTCACTCAAAAGTATAAGTGATTTGGCACTCTATAGGACTGTTAAGTGTACTTGCTGGAATGCATAACAATTATAAGGTAGGAATGAAGAAATTAAGTTAGCTTCCTCAGGATTAGGTTTCCCATGTATGATTCTCAAAACCAAGTTCTATAGATCCTTAGCTCGAGCCTTGGTGATAGGTCCTATAGGAATCTGAATCCTATCATCTCCTCGGGCTTCTGGAAGATTTGCCCTCAAATCTGATAGGTCTTCATGCATGTTGTCTAGTAAGTACGGTGATAGATCTACAATATTAAAGATCATTGATACTCCATACTCTCCTGGTAACTCTATCCGGTAGGCATTGTTGTTGATGCGCTTTAAAACTCTGAACAGTCCGTCTGATCTAGAAGATAACTTTTGTGACTTATTATGTGGAAACCTGTCCCTACTAAGATTAATCCAGACTAAGTCACTTAGATTATAAAGATGAGTTTTCCTGTGTCTGTTTCCCTTGATTCTCTACTGTTCTTAGGTCTTTTGAAGGCGTTCAGTTGTTCTATCATGAATGTGTTGAATTTGCCGAGCTCGATCAACTTCATTAAGACTCTCTTCCTTTGTTACTGGTTCTGCTATAAAATCCAATGGAATAAAAGGATTATAGCCATAAACAACTTCAAAGGGAGACTTACTGGTTGAACTATGAGTAGACCTATTGCAAGCAAACTTAACAATAGGAAGGCATAAGTCCCAATAAGTAAGATTCTTGCTAACTATTGCTTTGAGTAAATTTCTAAGCATACGGTGAACAACTTCTATTTGTCCATCTATCTGTGGATGGCAAGAGGTACTATACATAAGTTTAGTACCTAGTCTTCTCCATAATGTCTTCCAAAAGAAACTAAGAAACTTAGTGTCTCTATCTGACACTATGCTATGTGAGACTCCATGTAATTTGACAATTTCCTATAAAAAAATGTTAGCAATAAAAAGGGCGTCATTTGTTTTGTGACAAGGCACAAAATGTAACATTTTACCGAACCTGTCAACAACCACCATAATAGAATCTTTTCCCCTTTGTGTTCTAGGTAATCCCAACACAAAATCCATACTGATATTAGTCTAGGGTTTATCCGGTATAGGTAAAGGCATGTACTCACCGTATACACCTTTCTTCCTTTTAGCTCTCTTACAAATACCATACCTTTCTAACACCCTATGGACATCCTTTATCATACCTTCTAATAGAAATTCTCTCTGAATGTGGCTAGGGTTCTCTTCTCACCAAAGTATCCAGACAATCCTCCTGCATGTGCTTCCCTCACCAATAACTCCCTCACAAATCTAGAAGGTATACATAATTTTCCAGATTTATACAGAAACCCCTCAATCACGAAATAACCCTCATACATCTTGCCCCTATAACACCTCTCCATAATAGTTTTGAATTCCTCATCATACATATACTGTTCTTTCAATAATTCAAAACCCAGCAGTTTTAACTGAAGAGAAGTGATAAGTACATACCATAGTGATAAAGCGTCAGCAACAATATTCTGATTACCCTTCTTGTACTTTATCACATAAGCAAAACCCTCCAAAACTCCACCTACTTGGCTTGGCGTTTAGACAAATTCTATTGTTCCCTAAAATGTTTCAATGATTCATGATCTGTATAAATAATAAACTCTCTCGGGAGGAGATAATGCTGCCACGTCATGAGAGCCCTCACTAAGGAATAAAATTCCTTATCATATATAGAATAGTTTAAAGTTGCACCACTCAACTTCTCACTAAAATATGTTATGGGTCTCTTTTCCTGCATTAGTACAGCACCAATTCCGATCCCAGAAGCATCACATTCCAGTTCAAAAACTTTGCCAAAATCAGGTAAAGCCAATAATGGAGCACAAGTGAGTTTTTCTTTTACCTCTTCAAAACTCCTCTAGGCCCTTTTCACTCCAGATGAAAGGTACATTCTTTTTAGTTAGTTCTGTGAGAGGACTGACAATACTACTGAAATTATGGATAAAGTGTCTATAAAAAGATGCAAGTCCATGAAAACTTCTTACCTCAGTAACTGAGGTGGGTGTTGGCCATTCCTTGATTGCCCTCACATTCTCCTCATCCACCCTAACACCTGAGCCAGATACAACAAAACCCAAAAATGTTACCTCGGTTTGATAAAAGGAACACTTCTGGAGATTTGCAAACAGCTGCTGTGCTCTCAACACTGAGAATACTACCCGAAGATGCTACACATGATGTTCTAGGTCTTTGCTGTATATCAGAATATCATCAAAATAAACAATAACAAATTTTCCTAGAAACTCTTTTAATACATAATTCATCAGTCTCATAAATGTACTAAGAGCATTACTTAAACCAAAGGGCATAACCAGCCACTCATATAGTCCATGGCATGTTTTAAAAGCGGTTTTCCATTCGTCCCCCTCCCTCATCCGAATTTAGTGATACCCGCTTTTAAGATCTACTTTGGAGAAAACCTGTGAACCATACAACTCATCCAACATATCATCAAGTCTAGGAATAGGATACCTATATTTGATTGTGATTTTGTTGATGGCTCTGCTATCGATACACATTCTCCAAGTACCATCCTTCTTAGGAACAAGAAGGGCGGGAACAGCACATGGACTGAGACTCTCTTTGAAAAATCCCTGCTCAACTAATTCATCCACCTAGTGTTTCAATTCTCTAGCCTCCTCGGGATTCATGTGATATGCAGGTCAATTCGGTAATACTGAACCAGGCATAAGATCAATAGCATGCTCTATCCTTCTCAAAGGTAGTAAACCTGCTGGCAAATCATTAGAAAGAATATCAGTATACTCATTCAATACTTGAGAAACTGCAGAGGATAGAGACTGTGGTTCCTGCACCCTTAGTGCACATCTCAACTGAAGCAAGTATACTGGAGTCTCTTTTGTAACAAGCCTCTCTAATTCACCCTGTCCCATCAACAATACCTTCTTTTCCTTAGAATTATTAAACTGCACTAAAACCCTTTTAACCTTAGATGGACTACCGATTTGTTGCTGAACCTTTTGAACCTCTAAAGGTGACATCGGATTCAGAATAATGCGTCTGCCCTCTTTCTGGAATACATAAGTATTCCTGAAGCCATCATGCAAGACCTTCCTATCATATAACCAAGGCCTGCCAAGCAATATTTAGGATGCACACATAGGCAAAATATCACACTCAATCTCATCATAGTATTTATCCCCTACACTGAATGGTACCCTAACTCTTTGGGTCACATGCAAACTCCCTTGATCACTAAGCCAATGCAATTTATATGGTTTAGGATGTGGAGTGGTGGTAAGTCTTAGCTTCGATACTAACAATGCGGCTACTACATTGGTACAACTACAACCATCAACTATAAGGACACAAAAATTTCCTTGTACCCTACAAGAAGTATGGAACAAGTTTTCCCTTTGTTCTTCATCCTTAGTAGCAAATGTAGTCAATGTTTGGCGCAACACATTAGCATATTGAAACATCTTACTAAACATTGTTGTGTTTTAAATTCAACACCACAATAATAATCCTTACACCTTCCATGGCTCAAGTACATAACTACACCACAAATGAAGTACTCACACACAACTACTCTTAAGTAGATAGAATTTAAATTCAACTCTAAGTTCTTAAGTAACTAGTTTAATTACTTTCACACTTTAATGACTTATTTGAATTTTAAATTCTATTACTCAACCTTCCTTTTCTTATTTTGATTTCACACTACAATCAACCACAATGTACAACACTTCAACAAATACAAAATAATCAAAATCCAATGCCACTCTACTACTCTTATCCCACGGTGCTACTTCACTCACACCTACTACAATTATCCACCAATTCACACCAAAAATAATCCACACTAAAATGCACAACCTTCACAATTTTTAGCAAACACAACCCTACACACACTCCATGGTTCACTCCCAAACATACAAGTTTTACCACTACAAACACTAAAGCAAACTGCAACTTATAAACTAAAATAGCAACAAATTCAAATTTGAAAATCAAACCACTTCACTAATTGCAACCCTTCCTTAATTGGTAAGAAGTAATTTTCAAATTCAAACAAACAAACATTACTCCTTCAATCTTAATGTTTGTTTTGAAAATCAAATAATTTCCAAATCTTCCACACTACTCAAATCTAGAAATGCTCAATCACTCCTCTAATTTTCTGAAAACAATGTAAGGATCACAATTTTTCTTCCTACATAATTGAACTTCTGAAATTACATTAAAAATGCACTACTTTCCTCTTCCTCCACGATGAAGTCCACAACATAGAAGCTTCAACAAGTAATCAAAACTCAGTCCAACAAGCAGCAAGTTCAACTTCTACTCAAGACAATTCATGCCACTTCAAACAACTACAACAACAATTTCAATTTACTCCCAATTTTGGAATTGAAGATGTAAGAACATGAACCCTAAATTTCCGAAATTCAAAATCAAATATCCCTTCTCACAACCTCAAGCTCTGATACCAAAAAGATGATGTACCTAAAAGGCAATTAAGCACAAGCAAAAACTAATTTGAAAGACAAATTAACAATGTCAATCAAACTAGTTCAAATGGCGCAAACTTCTTCTAATTATGAACCGATTCAACTAACAATGGTGTGTTCAATCTAAATCCAATTATGATATAGCTCTGATACCAAAAAGATGATGTGCCTAAAAGGGGATTAAGCTCAATCAAATGGAACAAAAATTAACCCTAAATGCACTCAATTAAATCCAATTCAATAAGCTAAGAATTGCGTAATTCCTAATAGATTGCAAGGAGATCCCAATTCAATAACTAATGAATTAATCAACCACAATGATTCAAAACCATCAAAACACACTAATTACACTTGAATTACCACGTGAATTCAATAATATTCAACAAAATCACTTCCGAGATCCCCCTTTATAGAAATGCAATTTACGGTTCAAAATGATAACAATTGTTGATGGTGAATAACAAGTAAGATAAGCACTCAAAACAAGTACACTATTTCGAATCAAACAACTCAAATATGACTAAGAAATGATTCAATCCAACCCTAGAGATTATACACTAGAGAAGAAAAGAATACACAACAATTAGAAATTGATATGACTTACAATTTCAATTGTTGCACTCGCCACAATCTCAACTCTCGGGATTAAAATTGATAAGAGGAAATTGAACTAGGGAAACCCTAAGCTCTCTCATGTAAAGTCAATATGTTTAATCTGAAAATTGGCCTCCTCAAAACCCTATTTAAGCAAGTATTTATACTTGCTCTCTTTAGGGTTCAAAAGTCCACAAAATTACAACTATACTACTTTTAGGGTGGCCGGTCCTAAATGAAAATTACAAAAAAAATGAAAGTGTCCCAAAAGAAATTACAACATAGAATGTTCCAAGAAAATAACAAATATATAAAAAGAAATTAGTCTTCAAGATGCCGGTCTTCAGGGTACTTTCGAATTAAGTCTTCATGAGGATCTCGACTCACTTAAAAGTATAGGTGATTTGGCACTTTGTAAGACTGTTAAGTGAACCTACTAGAATGCATAACAATTATAAGGTAGGAATGAAGAAATTAAGTTAGCTTCCTTAGGATTAGGTTTCTCATGTATGATTCTCAAAACCAAGTTGTGTAGACCCTTAGCTCGGGCCTTGGTGATAGGTCCTGTAGGAATCTGATTCCTATTACGTATATTGATTGATCACCCTGAATCAAATAATTAAAGGATGAGATTTAATTAAAATGAGACATGCATTACATGAGACATTGCATAAATTGAAGGCTATCACTGTCATAGGGCATCCGGAAGTAATTGTGATATTATTGAACTGTCCTAAGCGAACTACAAGACTAGGGGATTATTCACGCCTTGTAGATTCCTTGTCCAGAGTATCTTTGAGGGTGTTGCTCCAATTGTTGCAAGTGTATGGGAGCGTCCGGTGATAAAATTATTATATAGTAAATATTAAAGTAATGAGAAATTAAACTGGGTTGTAAGACTTAAGCACTGATGGTGGCTTCAGAATCCTTAACCCAAGGTCAAGGGGATGTAAACCCTAGACTTCATATTGGTTACTAGAAAACCACATGAACTGTTGCATTCATATGATTGCTTATGTATAGCATATGGTTGATAACTTGATTGAATTGCTTGTGCGTGTGTAACATTGAAAGTATTGCACTCTCATTCACTAAGCCATAATGTGCTTACCCGTTTACAAATTATTTTGTAGGTAAAAGTCATAAAAGCTTGGGATGGAATGAGGAGTGAGATGTCAAGTGTTTTTGGGAGCCTAGAATGATAAAGTAAGAAATTGATTTATAGGCTTTCTAAATAAAATGTTATCTTAGGGCCCTAATGTATGGTTTTATTCCATTTTACTGGTTAGTAGGGGATACCAACTCTTTGTGATCATGGTTGACTGTAAGGTACGGAATCCATAGTTATATTTTATTATATAATTATATGTAATATGACTAGTTATAAATGTAATTAACTAATTAAAGACTTACGATCTCTGACTAGTAAGATGGTTATCATGTAACGGGTGCACACGTGCCATGATGATTTTAGTGGAAACTTTTAGGCCCCCTTCTGAGGCGTGACAATATGTCTATCAGAGGTTATTGTTACTAGCATCCCATGTAGCCTTACAATCTCCTATATATACAATTTAGGTAATTTCTCCAATTTACATCCCACTTTATTATCTACAAAGTGAGCAGACTTGGTTAGCTAGTCTATTATCACCTATACTGCATCTTATTTCTCTTTAGTATTTAAAAGGGTCATAATGAAATCCATCATCAAGTACTCCCATTTCTACTCTAGTATTAGGAGGGGCTATGATTCTCTAACCAACCTTTGATGCTCAGTTCTGATCTACTAACATGTAAGATACCTTAATATATACTCAGCTATCTCCCTTTTCATGTTCTTCCACCAGTAGTGACTCTTCAAGTCCTTGTACATTTTCGTGCTTCTAAAATAGATTGTATAAGTAGAATAGTGTGCCTCCTTCATGATTTCTTTCTTCAATTCTACATCCCCTATGCGTACAATTGTGTTCTATACCTTAAAACCCCATTCAAGTCAATGTTAAATTCAAGAGGCTTGCTCTATTCTAATTTTCACTTGATTTCTTGAATGTCCCTACCCTTTACTTAAGCAATCTTGATTATGTCTACTAGAGTTGGTTGTATGCATAAAGTGGCCATCTTTGCTCCCACTTCTTAAGTCAAAATATTCATTTCCAGCCTACATGTGCCATCTAATAATTCTTGTTGTGAAGTGATTAGAGTAGCGGGATTACCCTATTTTTTTTCCTACTATAGGCATCTACTACCACATTTTCTTTTC
This sequence comes from Laguncularia racemosa, assembly GCA_037954665.1. Lineage (NCBI taxonomy): Eukaryota > Viridiplantae > Streptophyta > Magnoliopsida > Myrtales > Combretaceae > Laguncularia > Laguncularia racemosa. The sequence goes on along the minus strand of JBBMOL010000256.1, from coordinate 208,499 downwards.
TTAGGTGCTACTAAATTTCTAGGTCATAATATTTAATCAATTTCAACCATCTACACTAGCGCATATTCGACTCCTTCTGTGTGAAGATGTATTTCAGGTTTCTGTGGTCAATAAAAATCATGCATTTCTCCTCATACAACTAGTGTCTCCATAATTTTAATGCTAGCACCACTATCGCCAACTCCAAGTCATGAGTTAGATAATTCTTCTCATATGGCTTTAGTTGACAAGATTTGTATGCTATAACTTGCTTACCTTGCATCAAAACAAATCCTAACCCTTAAACTGAGGCACCACCATAAATAGTGAATTCTTCCTCACTCTTAGGCAGTGCTAAAACTGGTGCTGACACAAGCTTCTCCTTGAGTTTTTGCAAACCGGCTTCACATGTATCAACCTACTCAAACCTCACCTTCTTTTATGTTAATCTAGTGAGAGGAGTTGCTATATTTGAGAATCCCTCTACAAATCTTCTATAGTAACCTACTAAACCCATGAAGTTTCTTATATCTATTATTGTCTTCGATCTAGGCCAATCTAGTATAACTCCCGCCTTTTCTGAGTCAATAGAGATTCCATCCTTATTAACCATATGACCTAAGAAAACTACCTACTCTAGTCAGAATCACATTTCTTAAATTTGGCATATAATCTCTTGGCTTGCAACCTGTCCAACAATAACCTTAAGGTAGCATTTGGTTGGCATTGAAATTCGGCATTGGACTGGAAAAAATTTTCTGTCCCTCGTTTGGTTGCTACACATGAAGGAAGTACTGGACTAAACACCAATTACGTACTGGACAAAATCAGAAATTTTAGTATCGCGTGTAATTCGGTACTAAAAATGCGGTACTGGACTAAATGTAATTTTTTTGAAATTCTGAATTTGCCCTTCATACTTACCTTGAATCCCTACTGCACAGACGCCCGTGTTTTCCTCCACTCCTTTCGTTTGCAGCCGGTCGTGTTTTTCCTCTAGCACCGCACGAGCTTCAACCGGTCGTGTTTTCCTCCGCTCCTTCACTGCCACCCACTATGGAATTGGCCGCAAGTTCACCCATCGCCATTGTGAAGCCCAAAGTCGCCATCAGGTACGTATGGTTCCATTTCTTCTCACATTGTTACTTCCTTTTGAATGTTCCTCACATGCTTGTTCGTTGTGTCCGTCAACAAGTCCCCCAGTGCTCGCATGTTGTTCAAGATTTATCGCTCACTATCCATTGAGGGTGGGGGAAGCTTAAACATTGCTTTAGGGTTCGAATGCATGGTGTGCTTTAGGGGGTTTTTTGGTTTTAGGGTTCGAATGCATGCTCTATAATGGAGAAGAGTTAGTTAGGGTTCGATTGCATGGTTTGCTTTAGGGGGTTTATTGGTTAGGGTTCGAATGCATGCTCAGTACACGGTTGAAGGCATGGTCGTGTGTTAAGCTTAGAAAATCCACAGAAGCACACAAGGTTGAAGTACACGGTTGAAGGCATGGCCGTGTGTTAAGGTTGGAAAATCCGCAGAAGCACACACGGTTGAAGGAACGGGTGTGTGTTAAGCTTGGAAAATCCACAGAAGCACACACGGTTGAGTACACGGTTGAAGGCACGGGCGTGTATATGTCGTGTGTCGAGACCATGTGCTTGAAAAAAGTCAGGAGAATTAGCCATCAACTCATCTTTACTAGAAGTATTACCCATTCACAACTCACAAGTGAAGTCGGATGGAACAGAAGCACATCATGAAGTTACGGGGGGGGGGGGGGGGGGGGGGGGGCGAGTTAGAAGCAATCGAGTCTAACTTAATGTGTAGACAACCGGTTCCTTTATTGGATATTTGTGTAGGAGAGCTTCTTAGGGAAGAACAACAGCTCCTTACACAAGTTGTCTTATTGCCTACTCCCTAGTTGAATTTAGATTATGTAGCATATCATTTTGTCCATTATGTTTTGTATTATGAAAATAATCTTGGAATCCCCAACGTTACACTTATGGGTCTTTCCTTTGATATGTCATATAGATCATGGATCATCGTAGATTTCTGATTTGTCTTCTTAGATGGAGAGTCTATATCAATATGCTTACAATGGCGGCAACTAGTTTCTATTATATAAACATTGTTTTAAATAGGAGAGTAGAGAGGAGTGTATTGAACGAGCGAGCAATAGCTAGATATGAAACGCGTCGAGGTGATTGATTCACTCATTAATGGGAGTGATACAAATTGTTTATGGGAGTTAAGGATGTGTAGGAATAGTTTTGCACATCTTTGTGAACTCATTAGGGTACGAGGGGGAATGCATTGTAATGGAAGAGTAACAGTTGAAGAACAAGTTGTGATTTTTCTTAACATCCTTGCACATCATACAAAAAATAGGAGTATTCAAGTCAGATTTCGTAGATCAGGTGAGACTGTTAGTAGAAATTGCCATCAAGTGTTAGCAGCTGTGTTAAGGTTACAAGATATTTTACTTGCAAAACCCAATCCAGTACAAGAAGATTGCATTGATGAACGGTGGAAATGGTTTAAGGTAATACAAAAAATCTTTTAGGTACCGTCAGTTAATCGACGACGGTCATGATTACTTATATTACAATACAATTTTTTTTTGTTTCTTTGGGAACATTTTAAGGTTGCCTTGGAGCATTAGATGGTACATACATTGTAGTTACGACACCAATTGCAAATAGACCTAGGTATCGAACAAGGAAAGGGCATCTTGCAATGAATGTCATGGGTGTATGTGATCGTGACATGAAATTTATCTACATATTGGTTGGTTGGGAAGGGTCTGCATCAGATTCTAGAGTATTATGTGATGCAGTCATTCGATCTAATGGATTGAGAGTTGCACCTGGTAAGGATTTTAAAAAAGAAAATTGTTTTCATTTTATCTATCCAGTTGAAATTTTTCATGTAAATTTATGTGGTTATATTTCGTTGTAGGTTCATATTATCTAGTGGATGGTGGATATTCCAATGCACCAGGATTCCTTTCCCCTTTTAGAGGGAGGCGTTATCACATTCAAGAGTGGGCTACAAGTCAATGTAGGCCTCAAAATCGTGAGGAGTTATTTAACTATAGACATGCAAGGGCAAGAAATGTTGTTGAGAGATGTTTTGGAATTTTGAAGAAACGATGGGGTATTCTAAGGAGTCCATCATTTTATCCCATCAAAATACAATGTCGAATGATTCTAGCTTGTTGTCTATTACACAACTTTATTCGAATGTATATGCCACTGGACCCATTGGAGCACGTAGTAATTAAAGGAGATGAAGTTCCAATTGGAGAAAATGGAATTGATGTAATTGAAACAGTAGAACCTACTGAGGCATGGACTGAGATGAGGAATACCTTAGCACAAGAGATGTACGATGAATGGAGGGCCCGTCATAGGAACTAGAATGTCACTAATTGTTATACTTTCTTTGATTATGTATCTTGGATCAATGTCAGTACTGATTTTTTGTTGATTTTATATTATTGAAATCATTTGTTTGTCGAATTTTCAATTTTATGTTGTAATGTAAATTGAAAAATTCTATCCACTGTTTGCATGCATGAATTACATTTTATTTGTTTGTTTTTTGCCTTATACTATGGATTCGTTTACAATCATGGATAGTAGAGATAAAAAAACTAGACGTTCTTGGAGCCAAGTTGAGGAAGATACGTTATTGATGGTGCTGGAGGAGTTAGTCGTTAAAGGATACAAAGGAGAAAATGGTAGTTTTAAGAATGGGGCTCATGAAGAAGCTTTAAAAAGGATGAAAAGCCACATTCCAGAAATCAATCTCAATGTCAGGCAAATTGTTAACAAAATGAAGAGGTGGTCAATGAAATTGGCAGAGGTTGTTGACATGATAAATACTAGTGGTTTTAGATGGGATGATGCCAAAAAATGTGTTATTGTTGATAATGATGTAGTCCTTACTGAATACATAGAGGTAAAATCAACATTATGTTTATTTTGAAATAAGCTCATTTTTTAAACGTTAATTCTTTATTGTTATAATAACTATTTCTATTGTTTTGTAGAAACATCCAAAGGTTGCTAATCATGCCAGCAAGGAATTTAAAGAGTTTGAAAAACTTCAAGGGATATTTGGAAAGGATAGAGCAACTGGCAAAAGGGCTGAGACACTAGCAGATGTGATACAGGACTTGCAAAATGAGGGTGAGGATAGTTTTGATGAAGACATGGAGTCAGAACAAGTGCCACAGTCTACTGAAGCCTCAAGCTATACCTCACGTGATCCATCTGTGCGACCGACTCGCAAGCGTCCGATGGTAGAACATGCTGCAGAATTTATATCTACGTTTCAAAAGAGCATTAGTGATGTTAGGAGTGATTTTGCTTTACTTGCAGGAAAAATTGCTAATCCTCATAGGGACGATATTGTTGCAGAGTTGAAAACATTAGGATTTTCGAAAAATGAAGAGTTGGATGTTCTTATGCAAATGGCGACAAATCCACAGTATGAGAAGTTTTTTTAGAGGCTTTAAGGAGAACAACGCTTAGCATTTATTAGGCGAATTATTGGTTGATGTAAGAAATGTTTGTAGTTTTTATGTAATTGAGACTTCTTTCATTAGCTTTGTATTATCGAACATCTCTACCCTGGTTTAGTACCTTGTATGGTTAAACCAGTTTTCATATTTTGTAGAAGTTGTAACCTCAAGTATCTCCTGCAACCGAGTTAGTAGGTTTTCTATCAGATGTAGTTGGCAGATCATAATCATAGAAACTACTTTGACTATTGAAACGTATGATTATTATCTTATCTATTTCATTTATGCCTTGTCCTTATGAAATATAAAAGTGATTGATGTTCTAATCTAATCGATCTAATTTGTGGATGGATTTTGTAATTTCCTGGTCCTTCAATGACTTGTTTAAAGTGGTTGATAGATATGTGGATGTTTTAGTGTAAAAGTGTTTCATGTCTTCAGTGACATATTCAAAATCATAAATAATGTATTATTTCATTAAATATAACATAACTCTTTTCCCTATAATATTTAATATTATATATTAAACCTCCAAATCATTTTTTTCTTATAATAATATCAAATATATATAAATAACTATGATATAAATAAAAAGGGCAAAATTGTCAGTTTTACTCTATCCAGTCCAGTACTTTGCAATTTGAAACACTGGACAGCATAAAAGCCTTCTCCAGGGAAAAACTGTCAAATTTACTATGTTCAGTCCAGTACTTTGCAATCCAAACACTAGATAGCACAAAAATCCTTGTCCAGTACTGAACAAACCAAACGTGGTACAAAAATATTTTTTGTCCAGTCCTTCTTTTTTAGTACTGTCCAATACTCTTGTTCTGTCCAGTAACAGTAACCAAACGGTACCTAAATGTTCATCATTACTTCTAAAGAACATCAAAAAATCATCTATGAAGATGATCACAAATTTATCCAGGAAGTCCTTGAACACCCTCTTCAATAAGTCTATAAATACAGCAATTGCATTGGTCAACTCAAAAGGCATCACAAAAAATTCAAAATGCCCATATCGAGTTTTAAAGGCCATCTTCTAGATATCTCCTTCCTTAATTCTCAACTAGTGGAATCCTGATCTTAGGTCGATCTTTGATAGGAATCAAAATCCGACAAAACCTATCATTAAGGCAAGAACCAAAGGATTTCAAATCTTGGCAATGAAGGCCCATTTTGAGCAAATCGACCCAGGAATTATTTGTCTACTAACCTCTTTTCTCTTATTCTTGTATTATGTATTCCAACAGGCACACTTATCATGCTTTACAGGGCGATGGACAAACTCACTCGGACTCAGCTTATGGGTTATCTATGGACCGACCTAAACTGGTGATGAGTTGGGCCAATGAATCCTATTGAAGAATTAGTATGTTGAAGACTATTTTTACTTGTAATTTATTTTCTTTAGACTATTTATGTTGTAAGTTTTTGGGACACTTTTCATTTGCTTGTATTTGCCTTTTAGAACTGGCCACCCTAAAAGTGGCATAGTTGTAATTTTGTAGACTTTTTAACCCTAAAGTGAGCAAGTATAAATACTTGCTTAAGTAGGGTTTTGGAGGCCAATTTTCATATTAAAACACATCACTTTTACGTGAGAGAGCTTAGGGTTATCCTAGTTCAATTTCCTCTTATCAATTTCAATCCCAAGAGTTGAGATTGTGGCGAGTGCAATAATTGAAATTGTGAGTTATATCAATTTCTAATTGTTGTGTTTTCTTTTCTTCTCTAGTGTATAATATCTAGGGTTAGATTGAAACATTTCTTGGTTAGATTTAAATTAGTATCAATTCAAAATAGTGTGCTTATTTTGAGTACTTATCATACTTGTTATTCACCATCAACAATTGCTTATCATTTTGAACCGTAAGTTGCATTGTTATAAAAGGGGATCTCGGAAGTGATTCTTGTTGTTGTTCTTGAATTCACGTGGCAATTCGAGTTTGATTAGTGAGTTTTTTAAGGACTTGATCATTGTGGTTTAATAATTTATAAATTATTGAATTCGGATCTCCTTGCACCCTGTTAGGAATTATGAAATTCTTAGCCTATTGAACCGGATTTGGTTTATTGCATTTAGGGTTGGTTTTTGTTCCATTTGATTGTGCTTAATTCCCTTTTAGGCACATCAATCTTAGAGAATACCTGAGCTCCTTATACTAGGCCAAATTTGTCATTTATCCAAGGGAGAGTGTAACAACCTTAGAGGGGGCCTAGTAAAATTGCTTAATAGTTACCATATTATGTGTGCACCCGCAATATGAAAACCACCTTACAAGTCAAAGGTTGCAAATCTTTAATTAAATAATCATTCCTCACTGTAACTGATAGTATATATAATTAATTATTAAGAAAATAAAAATGGAAACCAATTATTACAATTCTCTAGAATCACAGGGAATTAGTATCCCCTACCAAATAGTAAAACTGGGTGATCTCAACATTTAAGAACATTGGTGCAAACAAGTGTTAAAAAATGATAAAGTTCTAAAATAAATAGCTTTACAAATTCTTATTTACTTATCTTAAACTTTTAACTATCTTCTAATTCTTCATCTATTCTTGGAGATTGAGTTTGGAATGCTCATCACATTAATCCTAGCCTATTTCCCAGCTTTAGAATACCCTGCAGGATAAACTATTACAGATTGAGCAAATTATGGCTTAGTAAGTTCACCCATCACTACTACCATTCAAGTAAGTTATCAAACATTAATCAGCACATCATGAAATCTATCTACATATGAAATAAATGCATACATGATGAATGCAATAACACATTAATGGGAGCCCGGAACCATGAAAGGTATAGATTTGTGTCGTCTATACTTTGATTAACCTCCATACTTACCCACATGAAGCACCTCACCTTACTCGAGAGGTTATCTAAGGGCACGGTCCGCCAAACAAACTCGAAGCTTACCTACCATCGAGAACAAAAATGCCCTAAGGGCCAGTCTTAGTGAATTCCACACTGGGTCATTCACCATCAATCAAATAATAATGCCCCCATAGCCAAATTAGGTGATCCCTCATCAATGCATCAACTTGTAATCAAACTGTTAACAATAACCTACAAGCCTAAAACAAGAGTTCTTTTAACCGCTTTGCCTCCAATGAAATCAGTTTTGTGATAAAATTATCATTGGCAACATTGAGGTTTTATAAACAGTTGCCTTTAAGAGCACATGCTAGGTTTTTTATATAACCTTTACGAAAACATTTTAAAAAGACTTAAGAGGTTTAAAAAATTTTCAACATATTTAGAAAATTTCTAGCAAAGGCTAAACACTCTTCATTCCTTTTTGTATACCTATTGAATCATAAACATACAATGAGTAATCCAGTTATTTTGGCCAAAGTTTACCAGTTAATAAGTTGACCACAAGGATGAGAGTATACAAAGCAATCGGACATTCTAAATAATCAATAGCAATAAACAAAACATCACATAATTAGTAAAAACAAACAAATAGTAGATCATCTAAACTCCCTCACTTAGGCTTGACTTAAAGATTGTAATAATCCTTAAGTAGAGATTAGGGATCTTCTAAAAAACCAGAATAATTAGAGATAAAAGAAAATACATATAAGAATAACTACTACTAAAATATACTACTCTAGTATCCCTATCTGACCCCCAAATCTTATTAGAGTATTTTAGGGCATCTTGTAATTATGTAGATTCTTAATATTTCAAGTTCAAGGTCTCATGTCTAAGTTTACAATCCTTGACTTAAGAATCAATTAGTTATTAAGGTTCTTGCTTAGGTACTCGTCACGGTAAGTCCTATTCTCCAATGATGTCATGATAAGGAAAATATATGTCGAAGGTATATGTCCATGAATATATCCATGAATATCTAAAAATATGTCCATTGATGTTCAATAGGTCTAAAAATAGTCATAAATGGTCATAAGTCTTCAAGATTTGAAATTAAGGTGTTAACATCCTTTCTTTTAACTTTCGTAATTATTAAGGGTTCATATCGAAGAATATAATGCCTTTATAGAATTCATTAAGATATCCCTTATGGATGTTTTACTACATAAGTAAGGAAAAGATCGATGGAAAGATCTTACATTTTTAAGGATGAAGATTCTTGGAGTTGATTGATTTGTGAAATCCTACAACTTTTGGAAATACAAAGTAAAAGTATATTATCTAAGGGTTGTATTATGAAGATGATTAAGGTGAATTAGATTGCCTTCCTTGGTTGGAAATCCTTTGAAAACCTAAAATAAAGGCCCTACAATATAAGAAAAAGCTAGCATTAACATTTACCTCGAAAAATTCACTAGAAGTTTCACCAATCTTCTAGGAAGTTCCAAACCCCTTAAAAATCTTCTTGCCCTAGATTTATCATCAACACATATCGTCTTGGGTAGAAACTGAATTAAGTGATTCAATTTCACCTTATATTCTTCTATTGTTCTCTTCTCCCATTCGCAGTTATGATACTTATTCTCTATTCTGTCTCTAAAACTGTTAAAGAAATACCTCTAGTAGAACAATTCCCTAAACCCCATCTAGTTCACATATTCTCCTGCTAGCCTAGGAATTGAAGCCTAAAATTTTGTTGCAATTCCCTTCAGCATGAACACAGTATAGTTTACCTTCCTATCTTTAGGTACATAGAAGATAGCAAATGTCTTCTTAATTTCCTACATCCAATTCTCTACTTCAATCGGGTCATTAATTCTAGGGTTGAATTCCTTTGCCACCTTAATGAACCTATCAAAGCTAATTGGTTCTCCTACACCTCTATTCTATAGGACATTGTGGACTTGTTGTTGGTATGTTAACAACCCCACTAGTTTGTTCACAATTTGTAGATGTTTAGCTATTTGGTTTGCTACTTGACCCTATCCCCCTTATGGCTATTGACCATGGGGATTCCCCTCATTTAGTTTACTATGCCCAGCACCCCTTTATGAGCCTAATCCAATGATTCTTCTTGGAGGCATTCTATTTTAGAGGAGATAACTAGATAGACTTGAGAGTTAGTGTTATTATATGTTGGTATATACATATATTCCTCTTCACATACTTGTCTACTTATATATGAATAGCTTAGAAATGAAAAGAATTGCAAATAAAAGTAATAATTTCTGTAAAGTAACTCATTCAACATCCCATGTCATCACCTACTCTCTTCATATCTCACTATCCTACTGATCCACTACCTAATCCGTCGAAAGATCACAACCTATATTTTATTGTTTGAAACCTACACTTATAAATCATCACCTAGTTTCTAAAGATCAACAAACCTAAGTTCTAATACCATTTAAGCGATAACACCTTGGGACCCAAAACGCTACGGCCTACTATGTGTCCTTATCAGTTAAAGACACGATAAGGCTCTTAACTACTCTATACCATAAAACCTACAACAGATGTTAATCACAATCTAGATAAACATTTAACAATATGAATAAATGATTGAATTCACAATTTGCATACTCCTTCAAAGAACTCTTAATACATCAATTCAAAATTTGCTAGATATTAACTATTATAAATACTCAAATTCTCAAAATCAAAATAAGTCCCATCACTATTTCAAAGGCTTTAGAAGATAATCTTCACTTAGTCATCATAGTAGTAAAAATAGTCTACTTCATCTCCATTCTGCACATATGTACCTAAGTTATTGTTACTGGAATTATGTTCATCTGTGCCTACAACTACAAAAAAGAAAAAAATAGTCCCTAAGAGGTCAGCAAACACCTAGTATGTATAACCCACAAACACATACACATGATCAAGCATAAGTAAAGTCACATGCATCAATGCAAACATAAAAAATCATACAATAGGTTATTATTCATTTCGTCTACATAATAACATTGGGGTACTCATGATCCCACTAAACCATATATACATACTTAATACATAGTACGATGTTAGGAATTGCTACTATGGGCCCCAACACCCTTGAGTCCTTAAATCTACCCAAATCATTTCCATACACAACTCCATTAAGGATAGCCTCACACAAGGATCATTAGGGTATCTTATAGGGATTTGCCATTATAGGCCCCTAAGCCAAGCCAAGTACAATCAATAGATAACTTAATTAAATCTATTATAATTTATTCCAATTCCACAACTTTCCTAACAATCACAAGTAACAATAAAGATTACATGTATACGGAAACGTTGTCTTAAGCACAACTTGTCCTAGACTATTATCTAGACTAAAATCTATAAAAATTTCAAGAGTTTACTTTTATCACTAGTCTAGGAATAACCTAAGTTTCCCAATTCTATTCAAGAGTTTACTTCAGACTATTATGTGTTTAGGTTGCATAGAAATTCGTTTAAATAGAAATTAAATTGAGTAACATAATTTCTCTAGGCACACAGTCGTGCATTAGCTTGTGTACTTTAGCATCGTTGGATACATAACCATGTATTATGATCATGTATCTTTCTATGTGTTTTGACATTTTAGCACACCCAAGTACATAGTAGTATAATTGGCTATATAACTTTCTGTGAATTTCTATGATTTGAGAAGCCCAAATACATGGGCATATCGTTGTTCGTGTACCTTTCTATACACAATATGTATTTCTATATGGGCAAGTACATAAGCATGTACCTAACCATATACTATGCTGTTCCACATAAATTGCTTTTCCTCTTCACCAATTCATTCCTCAACCTAATTTTTATGTTCCTAAGTGTAATTGGATCCTAAATTTTGTTATTTTCTAATACAATATGCGGATTGATGTACTTAATTGTCTCAATCCATGATTCAAATCCTTAATTGTTTGATTTCGTGCTCACTCTACCCCCTTCCTTAATTTGAATTCTATGAAGCATGTAATAAAGTTGGTTAAATCCTTAATTCTATTATAAAAAATAATAACTCGATCATTAAAACTCCTTACCTAATGAAATCAGGTTTGGTCTTTATGGTTGTTTGCTAGATTACCTTAAAAAATTCCAGAGAATATCTCTTTGTTTACTACTGTGTAAATGGTGAAAAGAGGTCTTTAAGTCAAACCAGGGTATATATATCTTGTCCATAAAAGGACCAAATTATCTCATGTCTTTGTAAAAATTACATGTTTGTCCTTGGCATTATGTTTTAATAAATATTATATAACTATATTATTTTTGGGTATTTACAATGAGAGAGTGGAAGAATTAATAAAATAAACTTATAGTATCCATTCGTAATCATTATATATCTAAAAGGAATTAGAGATAGAAATGTCAAAACATAAAACAAAGAGATCATTACTAGTTGATGAAAATAACTAATATGTGATGTCATACTATAAGTGTCCACATAGGATATATAAAGAAGACTATAATATATAGTCTATTGAATCTGTATATGCAAAATAAATTATAAACAATATATAAAATAATGGGTACATAAAATAACATGACATGTAATTATACACATGCAACAATACAAGTAAGACATGATATATATGTAATTGATTACATTATGACAACTTCCAAACAAAGTAATAGCAATTAATAAAAGACTCCTAATAAAGAAATAAATGAAATGAGTAATAGTTAATGATAAGATGAATAACAATGATGACAACCTAAAAAATATATATATCTGTAGTAATGATAATTAACTATAAACACAATTAAATAATAACTAGATAAGTATTAATATATGTAGATGCATATAAAATGCTCCTTAAAAAGACAATGCTAGTATGATAAATGTAATAAAGACTCAAACAAATAACAATAATAAAAGTATGTGTAGTATTTGAAGAAAATCTGACATAATTTATATAAACTTATAATAAGTAATTAACAAAATAAAATAATGAACAATAATAATAATGAGCAATAAGAGTAAGAAACCTAAATTATAAGCATAGCAACTAAAAGCATATAACTTAGATAATTATAAAGGGTAGTGGAAGCTAATGGATGGATCTTGTGTAAAACTATCCTAAGAGAAATGCAAATTGATACTAAAGGTAGGGAATAGAAATCATGGGACAACTAAAAGTTAATAAATTTAGAGCTTATGAATATATAAATAGAAGGAGTTTAGACATTAGGTATGTTGATCTAAAGAGAAATTTTAGAATAGCTTTGGAAAATCTAAGATTCATAAATTAAGATTTGAAATCTAAACAGTGAAAGACTTGGAGACATAAATTTTTAGATGGAAGATTTGTAGAACAAATAAAAGAGGAGGGTAAAGAAAAAAAAATGGATGCAAGTTAAATTGGAAATAGGTTTATGAAATCTATTTTTGGAGAAATATTAGTTATAAGATAAAGGTATTAAAAAGGTGACCTAAATAAGTTTGAGTTCTTCAAACTTAGTGGACTAAAGGATCGAATGGCATCCATACTCATACAAATTTGGAATAGTTATCAATAAAATGATGGAAAATCTAAGGTTAAGATATAATCAGAATAGTGTAGTGGAAGACGAGATAAATGAGACACCCTAAATAATTAAAGATTTACAAAAAAATAAAATAATGGGAGACCTTAGTAGACAACAAGAAGGCATGTATTCAAGAGATTAGAAGGAGTTATGAAGAAATTAATAACAGGGTAGACAATAGAATATAAAGGAAAAAATTTTAAATAAGAGGAATAACCAATTATGTTAAGACTTGATGGAGCAATTGCATGAGGAGAGGGAAGATGCACAGACTTATGGAAAGACATCAAGAACAATGATTCAAGGCTATTTCAAGAATCAGGTAACTTTCAATGATGAAATTTTCTTTTAAGGAGGGGAGGATGTAACACCTCGAAAAATTAAAAGGATAAATAAACTCAAAATTGGTAGTAGTTTGGTAATAAAGCTTCATGACAAGGGGTAAAATGGCCAATTAATGCAAAGACTATATAAGCCGAATAAAACCTTAATATTTACTTTTACCTTTCTATGCTTGCATAGTCTCTCATAAGCAGAAACATTGCTCCTAATAATTTACCATCACTAGACTACACCTATTTGACACAAATCCACTCAATCTAACATAAATCCGTAAGGTAAGTATTCTAACTAAGTGAAATTATTGGTATTTTCCTAAATGTAGTAGTGTTGAGTCTCATATAGAAGTTTTTGGAGTAAAAGGGACGTAACATTTTAAAGAGATTCAAGCATAACTTCAATTGTTGGGTCAATCTAAGAAAGTACGATGTGCTCAAAACCACTTTCAATCACAATCAAATGACTCAAGAAAAACAATTCTCAAGCCTCATACAAACCGGTTCAATCAACTAGGAAATTGCGTGACCCTAATGGAACTTTGATGAAATCCAATGGTTCAAAGGTTCAATTAACTTCCACTAATGATCAATTTCACTAATCAATAATAAGAACAAGAGAATTACGTGTGAAATGGATGACAAAGACAAGCACAAAAACCGTGATCTCAAATCTTTCCAACAATTCCAATTCACTCCAATCACTAAAGAGCATTCAATCTCAATGAACAATCAACCTTACAAGATGATTATCCACGAATTACAATCACCAATAAGTCCAAGAAAGATTCAAATCTACCCTAGATATGACTCACTAGAGAATAAATGAACATACAACAAAGATGAATCAATATGACTCACAATTCTCCTTTGTCGCACTCGCCACAATTCCAATTCTTGGGTTGAAATTGATAAGAGGTTTGAACTAAGGATGAGCCCTAATTCCACACGTGAAAGTTCTAGGTTATTCTGCAAAATATGGCCTCCTCAAACCCTCTTCTAAGCAAGTATTTATACTTGCTACTCCTAGGGTTAGAAAGTGGTCAAAATTACAAGTTTGCCACTTTTAAGGTGGCTAGTCCTAAATGAAAATTACAAGGAAAATGAAAGTGTCCCAAAACCAAATAAAACCAAAAATAGTTCATAAAACAATTACAAGGTACAAAATAACACAAGTCTTCATGAACCAATGCCTCGGAATAGAAAACAATCACAACGGGTCTTTGATTGTCACCCTGAAAATGTTTTGTGTCCATTAGCTGTTGTAGGACATATTAGCATCCCATGGAGAATTATCATTGTACTTGTAAGATTATCCTCAAATATTTATTAGAATAAAAGACATAAAGTAAAATATGAGCGATTTGGATCATCATCCAAATCGGGCTCTGAAAATGTCGATGGTGCTAGAAATTTTCCCATCATCTCCTCGGGCTTATGAAAGATTTGCCCTCAAATCTAGAGGATCAGTTGTGGAACTGAACCCTAATATTTTTGTTGTCCTGCTCTTCCGGCTATCAATGGTAGTGGATGGATTTCTGACCTGTTCCTGAAACCCATGGACCTTAGATGGAGTCATCGGCAATAGAACTATACGTGATTCGCCCAGGCTGAACATGTAGGTATTTTTAAACCCATCATGTAACACCCGTTGATCATACAGCCAAGGTCAACCCAATAGTAAATGGAATGCATGCATAGGAACTACATCACACAGGATCTCATCATGATAATTCTGCCCGACATTTACAGGAACCTTTGCCCTAAGGGTAACATGCATACTACCTCTATTATCTAGCTAATGCAAGTGATAAGGACTAGGATGTGAGATAGTAGACAGTTGTAATTTATCTACCAACATAACAGATATAACATTCGTGCAACTACCACTATCGATGATGAGTATACAAAGGTTACCTCTGATTCTGCAAGACGTGTGAAATATGTTCTCCCTTTGAATGTCACTAGTATCAGGAGATATAGATAAAGCCCTGCGTAACACATTAAGGGATAGATATTTTCCTCCTGTATGCTCCTTAGGCACGTCTGCAGTCTGGTCATCATAATATTCCTACAATGCTGTTGGTAGATCTGTAGGTTCAATCTGATCGTGGTCATCCTCAATATCCTCCCCAATGTCTTCCATAACAGTCATCACCCTCTTGTTTGGACACCGTGCTGCCATATGCCCAAATCCCATGCATTTAAAGCATTTTATCTAGCGCGCCTTCCCACTAGTAGATCTAGGAACAGTCCGCCTCACATCTGGAGCCATTACCTCTTTACCCTTCCCAGTGGGTAAATTTTCTCTCATAATAGTTGGGGTAGTCTTGTCCATTGCCTTCACTACCTCACCTACCGCCTTTGTTCCCCCTGATCGATCGTCAGCTGATATAGGTTTAGTAATAGTACTAGGCCTACTGCTCGAAGCCCTAAATAAGTTGGACCTCCTTTATCTCTCTACTTTTAAGGCCAACTGAATAGCTTCATCAAGTGTACTATAGCGTTGCAGTTCAACAACACACGCTATTTCATATTTTAGACCTGAGACAAAATGTACTATAGTTTGTTCTGGAGGTTCAACGGACCCACACCTAATCATAAGGGTCTCAAACTCCTGCACATAATCATCCATTGTTTTGCCTCCCTACTTCAATGTCTACAGTCGCATAAACAGTTCCTATTTGTAGTGCTCAGGAATGAACCTTTTGCTCAATAACCTTTTCATATCCCTCCAGGTCTAAACCTCAGCCTGTCTATCCCGACGCCTACTGATAACCAGATTCTTCCACCAGAGTGCAGCGTACCCTATAAACTCGACAACAGCCAATTGGACCCTGGTACTATCATCGATCTCATAACATTCAAAGAGACCTTCGACCTTATCCTCCCAATCTAAATATTCATCAGCTGATCCCTTGCCATCATAAGATGGCATCTGTAGTTTCACATATTCCAAGCCTCGAGGTGGCTTGAAATCCCTATTCTGATTTAGGTTTGCCCTAAAATTGTCATTCTTCTCTTCCCTGTATGGAAGATGCTCCTCACCCATCCTTCTATTCAAATTCCCATCTCCCATTACTGTGTCTCAATGAGGATTCTATGGAACTACTCGAGGTGGTGCCGGCTGGTTTACCACTGGTGGTTGTGGTAATGTCATTCTGTCAATTCTAGTTGCCAGTGTAGCAACTACGGTAGTAAGATCCTGGAGTTATTCATCCAAAGTTCTCCTACCTGCCACATTACGACCCTGACCTCCACCAACCTGACTATTGGCTTCATCACCAATTCCCCCATTCAAACTGTCATTCGACATAGTTGTAGACCCTCGTATTCCGATCTTCAAAAACAATTTGAAGCAAGGACACACACTCCACAACTACATGATAGGAATCAGACTGTTCTAAGACCTATCACTAGAGCCCGAGCTAAGGGTCTCCATAATCTAGCTTTAAGGGTTTTGCTAGAGAAACCTAACCTTGAGAAAACTAACCTACTTCCTATATTTTTGCACTATAATTTTGATGCATTTCAGCAGGTTCATTTGTCAGTCCTACAGGATGCAAAAACACCCATACTACTGAGCGAATTAGGGTTGTCAACGGAACCTAATTCAAAAGCTTCTTGAAGACCGGCATCATGAAGGACCATTTCTTTTATATATTTATTCTTTTATGAACTATTTTGGTTTTGGGACACTTTTATTTCCTTGTAATTTTCATTTAGGACTAGCCACCTTAAAAGTGACAAACTTGTAATTTTGACCACTTTCTAACCCTAGGAGTAGCAAGTATAAATACTTGCTTAAGAGAGGGATTGAGGAGGCCATTTTTGCAGATTAGAATCATACACTTTCACGTGTGGAATTAGGGTTCATCCTTAGTTCAAATCTCTTATCAATTTCAACCCAAGAATTGGAATTGTGGCGAGTGCGACGAAGGGGAATTGTGAGTCATATTGATTCCATCTTTGTTGTATGTTCATTTCTTCTCTAGTGAGTCATATCTAGGGTAGGTTTGAATCTTTCTTAGACTTATTGGTGATTGTAATTCGTGGATAATCATCTTGTAAGGTTGATTGTTCATTGAGATTGAATTGCTCTATAGTGATTGGCGTAAATTGGCATGGTTGGAAGGGTTTGAGTTCATGGTTTTTGAGCTAGTCTTTTTCATCCTTTTCACGTGTAATTATCTTGTTCTTATTGTTGATTAGTGAAATTGACCATTAGTGGAAGTTGATTGAATCTTTTGAACCATTGGATTGCATCAAAGTTCCATTAGGGTTACGCAATTTCCTAATCCATTGAACCGGTTTGTATGAGACTTGAGAATTGTTTTTCTTGAGTCATTTGATTGTGCTTGAAAGTGGTTTTGAGCACATCATCTTTTGGTATCAGAGCACAAGTTGAGAGAAGGGATTGATTGTTGTTTGATTTCGTGAATTATCATCTTCAATTAGGGTTGTTTGATTTTGAACCGCAATTGTGTTGTTGTAGTTTGTGAGTTGCAAAATTACCTTGATTGGAATTTTAATTTACTGTTTGTTGGAGTTGGATTGGGAAGGTTGTTGTATCATCTTATGATTAATTATTTTCGTGGGAGGAAAGAAGAATAGAAGTGTTGTTAATTCAACAATTTTGTGAACTTGAAAGATTACCTTTGTTCTTGCCGTGACTAGCATGTAGCGTAAGGAAGGTTATAAGGTTTGTCGTTGTGATTCCATTGTGTAATCTTGAATTGGAGAAGTGCATTTTACAGATTTTCATTGAGTTGAGTAGTGAGGAATCTATTGAATTCAAACACATTCCAGTAAGTTGTGGGAGTTAATGAGTGTTATTTGAATTTGAAATTCATTACTTACCAATTGAGGAAGGCTTGCAATTAGTGAGGAGGTTGAAATTCAAATTGGAGTTGCTGCCTATTGTTGATTTT
Organism: Laguncularia racemosa; assembly: GCA_037954665.1. NCBI lineage: Eukaryota > Viridiplantae > Streptophyta > Magnoliopsida > Myrtales > Combretaceae > Laguncularia > Laguncularia racemosa. The sequence continues at coordinate 190,331 of JBBMOL010000256.1, read as the reverse complement.
CGGATTACATTTGTGGAAAGTGGTATAATTTTTATGTTGTCATCTTTGCCGTGGGAAGTGGAAGCATACTTGTTGTTATTGCCACTTGTGTTGTTGCCGTGGAAGTGAAAGCATATTTATTGTTGTTGTCACTTGTGTTGTTGCCGTGGGAGTAACTTGTGGAACTTTAAAAAAAAAAAAATTGTTGCACCGGGATCTTGAAAGAAGTGGGAAATATTGTTCACGTGTTGATTGAGTTTGAATTCCACAATGTCTAGTGAAATGCTTCAATATGCTAATGTATTACAATGCACATTAATTACATTTTCTAATAAGGAGGAAAAACAAAGGGAAAACTTGTTCCACACTTCTTGTAGGACACAAGGAAATTTGTGTGTCCTTATAATAGATGGTGGTAGTTGTACTAATGTAGTAGCTGCATCGTTGGTATCGAAGCTAAAGCTTTCAACTATTCCACATCCTAAACCATATAAACTACATTGGCTTAATTATCAAGGAAGTCTATATGTTACCCAAAGAGCTAGGGTACCTTTCAGCATAAGGGACAAGTATTGTGATGAAATGGAATGTGATATCTTACCTATGTGTGCATCCCATATTTTGCTTGGCAAACCTTGGTTATATGATAGGAGGGTCTTACATGATGGCTTTAGGAATACATATTTGTTCCAAAAGGAGGGCAAATGAATTATTCTGAATCCTATGCCACCTTTAGAGGTCCATAATGTCTAGCAATAGATTAATTGACCATCAGAGGTTAAGAAGGCTTTGATACAAAATGATATTTCTGAGGGGAAAAAGGTATTGTTGATGGGACAGGGTGAGATGGAGAGGCTAATCACAGAAGAGGCTCCAACATACTTGCTTCAGTTGAGATGTGTATTAGGGTTACGGGAACCACAATCACTACCTCCAGCAGTTTCTCAGGTATTGAATGAGTATATTGACATTTTTCCTGATGATTTGCCAGTAGGATTACCACCCTTAAGAGGGATAGAGCATGCTATTGATCTTATGCTTGGTTCAGTGTTACCAAACCGACCTACATATCACATGAATCTTGAGGAGGCTAAGGAATTGAAACGTCAGGTAGATGAATTGGTGGAACGAGGGTTTGTTAGAGAGAGTCTCGGCCTGGAGAATGTGTATCGATAGTAGAGCCATCAATAAAATCACCATTAAACACAGGTATCCTATTCCTAGACTTGATGATATGTTGGATGAGTTGCATGGTTCACAGATTTTCTCCAGAGTGGATCTTAAAAGCGGATATCACCAGATTCGGATGAGGGAAGGGGATGAATGGAAGACCACTTTTAAAACACGTCATGGACTGTATGAATGGTTGGTTATGCCCTTTGGTTTGAGTAATGCTCCTAGTACTTTTATGAGATTGATGAACCATGTATTCAAAGAGTTTCTAGGAAAATTTGTTATTGTTTGTTTTGATGATATTCTAATCTACAGCAAAGACCTAGAACAACATGTGGAGCAACTTCGGGCAGTATTTTTAGTATTGAAGACACAACAACTTTTTGCAAATATTCAGAAGTGTTCCTTTTGCCAAACTGAGGTAACATTTTTGGGTTTTGTTGTGTCAGGTTCAGGTGTTAGGATGGATGAGGAGAAAGTGAGGGTGATCAAAGAATGGCCAACACCTGCTTCAGTTATTGAGGTAAAAAGTTTTCATGGGCTTGCATCCTTTTATAGACGCTTTGTCCAAAATTTCAGTAGCATTGTCAGTCCTCTCACAGAACTGACTAAGAAGAATGTTCCTTTCATTTGGAGTGAAAAGGCCCAGAGGAGTTTTGAAGAGATAAAAGAAAAACTCACTTGTGCTCTATTACTGGTCTTACCTGATTTTGACAAAGTTTTTGAATTGGAATGTGATGCTTCAGGGATTGGAATTGGTGCTGTATTAATGCAGGAGAAGAGACCTATAGCATATTTTAGTGAAAAGTTGAGTGGAGCAACTTTGAACTATTCTATATATGATAAGGAATTTTATTCCTTAGTGAGGGCTCTCATGACGTTGCAGCATTATCTCCTCTCAAAGGAGTTCATTATTTATATCGATCATGAATCTTTGAAACATTTCAGGAGACAACATCATTTGTCTAAGTGCCAGGCCAAGTGGGTGGAATTTCTGGAGGGTTTTGCTTATGTGATTAAGTACAAAAAGGGCAATCAGAATATTGTTGCTGACGCTTTATCACGACGGTATATACTTATCACTTCTCTTTAGTCAAAATTGCTGGGTTTTGAGTTGTTGAAAGAACAATATGTATGTGATGAGGAATTCAAAACTGTCATGGAGAGGTGTCTTGGAGGTGGGATGTATGATGGATATTGTGTGATAGATGGTTTTCTGTATAAATCAGGAAAACTATGCATTCCATTTGGATCTATGAGGGAATTATTGGTGAGGGAAGCACATGCAGGTGGTTTGTCAGGGCATTTTGGTAAGAAGAGAACTTTAGCCATATTGAGGGAGAATTTCTATTTGAAAGGTATGATAAAGGATGTCCATAGGGTACTAGAAAGGTGTGGTGTTTGCAAGAGAGCCAAAGGGAGGAAAGGTGTGCAGGGTGAATATATGCCTTTACCTATACCATCTAAACCGTGGATTGATATCAGCATGGATTTTGTGTTGGGATTACCTAGAACACAAAGGGGGAAAGACTCTATTATGGTGGTTGTTGATCGATTCAACAAAATGTCACACTTTGTACCATGCCACAAAACAGACGATGCTCTTTTTATTGCTAACCTTTTTGTGCAGGAAATTGTCAAATTACATGGAGTTCCACACAGCATAGTGTCAGACAGAGACACTAAGTTCCTTAGTTTCTTTTGGAAAACACTATGGAGAAGACTGGGTACAAAACTGATGTACAGTACCTCTTGCCATCCCTAGACCGATGGACAAACAGAGGTTGTCAACCGCATGCTTGGGAATCTACTCAGAGCAACAGTTGGCAAGAATCTACTGATTGGGACTTGTGTCTTCCTATTGTTAAGTTCTCTTACAATAGGTCTACTCATAGTTTAACCAGTAAGTCTCCCTTTCAAGTTGTTTATGGCTATAACCCTTCCATTCCATTAGATTTTATAGTTGGACCAGCGAAAAAGGAAGAAAGTCTTAGTGGAGTTGACCGAGCCCAACAGATTCAGCACATCCATGATCGGACCATTGAACACCTTCAGAAGACCCAGGAACAATAGAGGATCCAGGGAAACAGACATAGGAAAATTCATCTCTATAATCCAGGTGACTTAGTCTAGATTAATCTTAGTAGGGACAGGTTTCCACATAAAAAGTCACAGAAGCTATCTCTTAGATCAGATGGACCATTCAGGGTCTTAAAGCGCATCAACGACAATGCTTATTGCATAGAGTTACCAGGAGAGTATGGAGTATTAGCCACTTTTAATGTCTCAAATCTCTCACCATACTTAGCAGATGATGTGCACGAAGATCCATCAGATTTGAGGGCAAATCTTCCAGAAGCCCGAGGAGATGATAGGAATCAGACTCTTCTAGGACCTATCACCAGGGCCCGAGCTAAGGGTCTCCATAATCTAGCTTTGAGGGTTTTTCTAGAGAAACCTAACGTTGAGAAAACTAACCTACTTCCTATATTTTTGCACTATAATTTTGATGCATTTCAGCAGGTTCATTTGTCAGTCCTACGGGATGCAAAAACACCCATACTACTAAGCGAATTAGGGTTGTCAACGGAACCTAATTCAAAAGCTTCTTGAAGACCGGCATCATGAAGGACCATTTCTTTTATATATTTATTCTTTTATGAACTATTTTGGTTTTGGGGCACTTTTATTTCCTTGTAATTTTCATTTAGGACTAGCCACCTTAAAAGTGACAAACTTGTAATTTTGACCACTTTTTAACCCTAGGAGTAGCAAGTATAAATACTTGCTTAAGAGAGGGATTAAGGAGGCCATTTTTGCAGATTAGAATCATACACTTTCACGTGTGGAATTAGGGTTCATCCTTAGTTCAAATCTCTTATCAATTTCAACCCAAGAATTGGAATTGTGGCGAGTGCGACGAAGGGGAATTGTGAGTCATATCGATATTCATTTCTTCTCTAGTGAGTCATATCTAGGGTAGATTTGAATCTTTCTTGGACTTATTGGTGATTGTAATTCGTGGATAATCATCTTGTAAGGTTAATTGTTCATTGAGATTGAATTTCTCTTTAGTGATTGGCATGAATTGGAATTTCTACAAAACCTCATAAGTTAGATAGTTACTAGATAGAACAAAAAGGAACAGAGAGAATTGATAAAGTTGTGGACACAGATACAACTTTTAGTAATAGAGAGAGGGAAATTTCTAGAAAATGAAAGGAGGTTGTTGGGGCTAATATTCAACAAACATTACCAGAGTCAACAAGTAACAAGATGAGTTAAATAAAATGATTCAAATGCATGGGTTTTGGACACATGGCTACTCGGTGTCCCAACAAAAGTGTGATGACTACTATGGAGGTGGAAAATTCGGAGGGAAAAGAGGAGATACTAGAGCCTACTGATTAGTCAATAGTGCTACAGGAGTATTATAATGATCCTGATGCTAAGGCACGTGAAGACAAGGGAAATGATAAATATCTATCTATTAACGTATTGTGCAGGATAATGACTATATCTCTAGATGTTGGGGACATACAGAGGGAAAACCTGTTCCATACTCCTTGTCAGGTTCTTTTCATTGATAGTGGTAATTGCACTAATGTCATAGCTGCTACATTAGTAAATAGATTACAACTAGTCACTAGTCTACATCCCCATCCCTATAAATTGCATTGGTTGAGTGTGCAAGATAGTCTGTCTGTCACTCAAAGGGCTAAGGTTCCAATCAGCATAGGGGAAAAATACCATGATGAAATTATTTGTGATGTTTTTGCTATGTGCACATTTCATATACTACTGGGTAGACCTTGGCTGTTTGATAGGAGAGTAGTCCATGATGGGTTTAGAAACACCTATGTGTTTCGCAAGAGTGGACAACGAATTATCTTCACTCCTATGTCACCAGTTGAGGTACAGGAGTTTTAAGAACATATAAACAAAACTACTGGACAATCAAGATTTCAAGGCGATAAGCACATGCAAACTAAAGTTTTCAATCCAGGAAAAGACCCATTAGATTTGAAGGCAAATCTTCCACAGGCTTGAGGAGATGATGGGAATCTAATGTGCCTAAAACCAAGATTAAGCACATGCAAAACCAATTTAAAAGACAATCAAACAATGTCAATCAAACAAGTTCAACAATTGTGCAATTCCTCAATATTTATAGACAAATCCTTCAAACAATGGCGTAATCAATCTTAATTCCAAGTATGATATAGCTCGATACCAAAAGATGATGTGCCTAAAATAGGGGTTAAGCACTTGTAATTGGAACAAATTATAAACCTCAATGCACTTGTTCAATCTCGGCTTAAAACTCCAATAATTTGCGTAAACCCTAATGGAGAGCAATGAAATCCGAATGCTCTAATTTGCAAAGTAACAATTCCACAAGGATAAAATCCTTCAAACAACACTAAATACAAATAAGTGCCATGTGAATTACACACAAAACAGCAAGAACTAATTCAAAGATCCACTTTCCCAACAAAGTGATCCTCAGTTTTAATAAAGCTAAATTGAAGGTTAAAACTTAAGGACTAAAACCAATCAATTGTAACAACATGAAATTGATTACAAATGTAATCTAATTCGGTTAATAACAAATCCAATTTAACCTTAGATCCAACTCACTAGTGATGAAAAGGAAATTGCAACAAGGAAAATTTGATATTACTCACAAATTAGCCTTGAAGCCACTCGCCACAACCTCAAATTGAGATTTGAAATTGAGAAGAGCAATTTGTGGAATTAGGCAACCCTAACCCTCAACATGTGAAGTTTGTCTATTATGAAAATTTTGCAAAATTACAACCATGCCACTTTTAAGGTAACCGATCCTAAAACTCAATTACAACTAAATAAAAAGTGTCCGAAAACTTACACATAAATAGTCGAAAGAAATAATTACAAATAAAAATAGTCTTCATCATGCTAGCTCTTCCATAGGATTCATTGGCCCAACTCATTTCCGGTTTAAGTCGGTCCATGGATAACCCACAAGCTGAGTCTTAGTGAGTTTGTCCATCGCCCTTTAAAGCATGATAAGTGTACCTGTTGAAATATACAATACATGAATAAGAGAAAAGAGGTTAGAAAACAAATAATTCTAAGATCGATGTGCTCAAAATGGGCCCTCATCGCCAAGATTTAAAATCCTTAGGCTTTTGCCCTAATGATAGGTCTTGACGAATTTTGATTCCTATCAGAATCAAACCTCTTGACCTAGCATTATGAAATCTTCTCGGACAAAAGGAACCAAGACATTTCACATACTATCTTTATTTATTTGATGTAATTTTTTTTGCATTTTTTTTAAAGCAGGTACAATTGTCGGCATTATAGGAAGACGACTAAACACAAAATCAATTGGTTTTTGAATGGTTCACGGTCCATTATGAACCGAATTGAACCAAGGGAGAACCGATCTTGTGTTACTCCTAGTGACAGTGATGGAAGCTTAAAGGGACCGGCCATGTGTAGTAGTTACTTAGGTTTTTTTTTTTCCATATTTAGGTATGATATAAATACTTGTTGTGTATGTTTTGTAAGGGACTTTTTGACAATCATTTTTTAGATATTTGCTATGGAGTGCATCCTCTTTCACGCATCCTCTCTTATCAATTTATAATTGAAATTGTGGTGAGTTCTTGCTTAAGGATTATTGTGCGTAATATCAGTAATTCTCAATCCGTTCCAATTATTACTAGTGTGTCATATCTTGTAAAACCTGTGAATTTTAATTTCGTATAATAGCGGAATAAATAATTTTTTTTATTAAAAGCCTTAAAACACTCTTCGAATAGAGTTATAATAATAGAAATAAGCGTATTAGAGGTAAATCATAAGAAAATTTTGAGTAAACGACGGAATAGATCAAAATCATAGATTCAGGATTGTTAAATCAGATTTTTGAGTAGATATCGCACTCGGAATAATTAAATTAACTTAAGCGTAAAAAATATAATAAAATATTAAAATCCTAAATTTTATCGAGATCATCGTGTGAGTAAAAGTATACTAAGATTTTCTTAAAATCCTAATCTAATAAAGTATTAAATAATAACAATAATAATAATATATAGTATACATATATATATATAGGAGGAGACCGACGACCCACAACCATCCTCTCTACACGCGCAGAACCTAATGTAAGAAAAGAAGCAGACAAAAAGGAAAAGAAGAAGAAGACGAGAACGGATACGGGGAAGAAAACAAAAAGGAAAAACCGAACAAAAAAAATCATAACTTGCACATACGACCTCTGATTGACGATCCAAAACCACCCACGTGTTCCTTGAGGTGAGTGCAACTCAACTAGACTAATTTTTCAGGAAACGGAGTTTGTTTCTAAAAGTTATATACAAAGAATAAATAGATATAAAAATTAATACTTTACTTAAAATTAGTTGTAATAGCTTAGGAAACACTAGATAAAATGATCTAAACTATGCATTTTGTGTGTTGATATGCTTTTCCCTAATTTTCTAGTTGAAGAGGGTTTCGGTTCGAGAATACCCTAGAATTACTTTAAGTAAAATCTCGATGAAATGAGACCGAGGTGAGTAGGACTTCGTGATGTGTTATATTGTGTGTATATTGTTGATTTTGTGTATTTAATATAGACTTTGATACATATATATATAGGTATGTATATATATACACTGTTTCGTGTACTGTGAATGTTTGTGGCTTGTCCCTTGGAGCGAGTAGCAATACATATATATACATATAGATGTAATTCTTGGAATTGCTGGAGTTGTTCTGCTGTGCGAGCAAGATCCGTTAAAACCTCGCCCGTGTCTTCCTTCCTCACGGAGGCTGAGCAACAGGTACATATACGTAAATATATGTAAGACGTTGAGGCGTCGTTCTTTTCCGAAGAGTGTATATCAATGATTCATTGTTGGATTGTGTCAGACTGTTCCTTTTTGTGTTGCTGTAAACAAGGACTATACATACATAAGTAGTAGGAGTTGGACATGCTGTGATGATTGAGGCTTCCAGATGTTGCACCGTAAATGGGATCATATAGATATATATATATATATACATGTAACAAAAAAAAAATCCCGGTTGCTGCCTTTGACCTGTGGTGTAAGGAGCGTGCGTCTAGAGTTGTTTTGCCCTTTCTTTTGCTGCTAATATGTGACCGTAGGCTTATATATATACACATGATTGCGTGGAGAGTGCAGCATTCCATCATCTTCCCTTTGCTGGCCATCCTTACGCCTTGTTCTTATTTTGTTGTTGTGGTGTGAAGCAATTTGAAACAGGGGATGGCAGGGTGCACTTCAAGGAGTTATGAAATGATACATTAGAAGTAGGTGAAATAAGTTAGCTGGTTAAGAACGGAGGAGTTGGAGAATTTATGTTATATGACGTCTTGCTAGATGATAGATGGGTCCATGTGTATATGAGGTATAATGAGAAGAGGAATAGAAGTTAAACTTAAAGATGTGATACATAAGATGAAATGGAAGTGGGAATTAGGATTATAGTGCGTTAGTTGTCTTGTAAGTTTGTGTATTAAGAAATTTGAAGAAAAGTGAAGACCCATGAATAAGACTAGGAGATAACATGTAGGGGTATATAAAGGTGAAGTTTAACCTTTTAATGCGAATAGGTACAAATTTATAAGTGGTAGGAAGAGATGTTACTATGTCATGTATGTTGTTATGGGAAGTAATAAGTGATGTAAAGTATGTAGTCAAGCCCTTACATGCAATACAAATTATGGAAGAGAAATTCTAGGCTTCAATGATCCCATTCTTCTCGTATATGTACGTATGTTATAGGTATATAAAAGTGAGATAGGAAGAGTGGTAGTACATGACCTCGATTACAACATGCATAACTCCTCTGGGCCCTTTCACTCTAGATGAAGGGTACATTCTTCTTAGTCAATTCTATGAGAGGACTGACAATGCTACTAAAATTATGGACAAAGCGCCTATAAAAGGATGCTAGTCCATGGAAACTTCTTACCTCAGTGACTGAGGTAGGTGTTGGCCATTCCCTGATTGCCCTCACTTTCTCCTCATCTACCCTTACACTTGAGCTAGATACAACAAAACCCAAAAATTACCTCAATTTGGTAAAAAGAACACTTTTGGAGATTTGCAAACAGCTGTTGTGCCCTCAATACTGAGAATATTGCCTAAAGATGCACCACATGTTATTCTAGGTTTTTGCTGTAGATCATAATATCATCAAAATAAACAACAACAAATTTTCCTAGAAATTCTTTCAATACATGATTCATCAGCTTCATAAATGTACTAGGAGCATTACTCAAACCAAAGGGCATAACTAACCACTCATATAGTCTATGACGTCTTTTGAAAGTGGTTTTCCATTCGCCCCCCTCTCTCATCTGAGTTTGGTGATATCTGCTTTTAGGATCTACTTTGGAGAAAACCTGTGAACTATGCAGCTCATCTAACATATCATCAAGTCTAGGAATAGGATACCTGTATTTGATGGTGATTTTTTTGATGGCTCTGCTATCGATACACATTCTCCAAGTACCATCCTTCTTAGGAACAAGAACGACGAGAATAGCACATGGACTGAGACTCTCTCTCCTAAACCCCTGCTTAACCAACCCATCTACCTGGCGCTTCAATTCCCTAGCCTCCTCGGGATTCATGCGATATGCTAGTCTGTTCGGTAATACTCAACTGGGCATAAGATCGATAGCATGCTCTATCCCTCTCAAAGTTGGTAACCCTGCTAGTAAATCATCAAGGAAAATGTTAGTATACTCATTCAATACCTGAGAAACTGCTGAAGGTAGAGACTGTGGTTCCTACACCCCTAGTGCACATCTCAGCTGAAGCAAGTATACTGGAGTCTCTTCTGTAACTAGCCTCTCCATTTTACCCTATCCCATCAATAATACCTTCTTTTCCTCAGAATCATTACAGTGTATGAAGCCCTTTTAACCTCTGATGGCCCACTAATCTGTTGCTGAACTTTTTGGACCTCTAAAGGTGACATCTGATTCAGAATAACGCGTTTGCCTTCCTTCTAGAACACATGTATTCCTGAAGCCATCATGCAAGACCCTGCTGTCATATAACCAAGGCCTGCCAAACAATATATGGGATGCACACATAGGCAAGATATCACACTCAATCTCATCACAATATTTATCCCTTATTCTGAATGGTACCCTAGCTCTTTAGGTCACATGCAAACTCCTCTGATCACTAAGCCAATGCAATTTATATGGTTTAGGATGTAGAGTGGTGGTAAGTCTTAGCTTCGATACTAACGATGCGGCTACTACATTGGTACAACTACCACCATCAACTATAAGGACACACAAATTTTCTTGTACCTTACAAGAAGTATGGAATAAGTTTTCCCTTTGTTCTTCATCCTTAGTAGCAAATGTAGTCAATGTTCAGCGCAACACATTAGCATATTGAAACATCTCACTAAACATTGTTGTGTTTAAATTCAACACCACAATAATAATCTTCACACCTTCCACGGCTCAAGTACACAACTACTCTTAAGTAGATAGAATTTAAATTCAACTCTAAGTGCTTAAGTAACTAGTTTAATTACTTTCACACTTTAATGACTTATTTAAAATTTAAATTCTATTACTCAACCTTCCTTTTCTTATTTTGATTTCACACCACAATCAACCACAATGTGCAGCACCTCAACAAATACAAAATAATCAAAATCGACCACCACTCTGCTACTCTTACTCACGGTTCCACCAATTCACGCCACCAACAACAATTCACTATATTACACACACCAAAACCTACGCCAAATGCACATACTCTTTTTACACACGGTGTAGCACACACACACACACTCTTCCACACTTGCACTTCCTCACTTCAAATACACTTTCCAAACTGCAAATTACAAACAAGGCAACTTAATTCAAAATTCAAACGAGTTTAATTACTGCAATCTTTCCACAAATGGTAAGGAGCCACTTTCAAATTCAAATGAACACACAATTACTTCTATCACTTAATGTGTGTTTTGAAATTCAAATACCTTCCTTAAATCCACACTCTCAATTCTAAAAATGCACACTAAGCCCCCTTATGTCCCAAAAAAAAAACAAGTAAAATACACTTCCACTTCTTCACAATTGAGGCAACTTCAAGTTATGAGTTTTGAATCACAAGATATGTTACTACTCCTCTTCTTTTCACGAAAATTAACAACCAAATGGAGCTTCAACAAGACCTCAAAATTCACTTCAACAAGCAGCAAGTTCAACTCCTCAATCAAGACAATTACGTTACTTCAATCAACAACATCCAATAACTCAATTTCACTTTTCAATATTTTGGATCAAGATGCAAAATCAAGAACCCTAAAATTTCCAAAATCAAAATCAAATAACCCTTCTCACCACCTCAAGCTCTGATACCAAATTATGATGTGCCTAAATGGGGATTAAGCACATGCAAATTAAACCAAATAACAATCCATAAATGACTAGGACAATTCGGTTCAAGGTGAAGCAATTGTAGCGTGACCCTAATTGCAATATATGGTCCAAATGATGTATTGCATGAAATGGATCAACACAATAGTATATTCCTCAATGATGATCACAAATTATACTTCAAAACCCACGTGATTACTACTCAAAATCCACAAGAAAATAACCGTGATCCCCTTTCCACAAAAAATACTTTCACAGTTCAACAATGTGTAAAAATGAAGAATATCAATCAAGTATAACAAGACCTCAAATTAGCACAATAATTCAAATAATTATGAATCAACTCTGACCAAGAAATATTCCAATTCAACCCTAGATATTACACACTAGAGAAGAAAAGAAATCACAACAAATTGAAATTGATATAACTCACAATTTCAAGTGTTACACGCGCCACAATCTCAACTCTTAGGATTGAAATTGATAAGTGGAAATTTGAACTAGGAAACCCTAATTCTCTCACGTGAAAATGAGTGTTTGTTCTGAAAAAATTGGCTTCCCAAAAACCCTACTTAAGCAAGTATTTATACTTGCTCCCTTTAGGGTTATAAAGTACACAAAATTACAACTATGTCACTTTTAGGGTAGCCAATCCTAAATGAGAATTACAAACAAATTGAAAGTGTCTCAAAAGAAATTACAACATAAAATAGTCCACACAAATGACAAATATATTAAATAAATTGGTCTTCAAGATGTCGGTCTTCAGGGTACTTTCAAATTGAGCCCCGATGAGGATTCTGACTCACTCAAAAGTATAGGTGATTTGGCACCCTGTAGAACTGATAAGAGAACCTGCTGGAATGCATAACAATTATAAGGTAAGAATGAAGAAAATAAATTAGCTTCCTCAGGATTGGGTTTCTCATGTAAGATTCTCAAAATTAAGTTGTGTAGACCCTTAGCTCAGGCCCTAGTGATAAGTCCTATAGGAGTCTGATTCCTATCACTCCTTCATAGGTTTCACAAAGCTTGTCCCAAATTTCTTTGGCAGTTTTGCATGGTGAAACCATTGCAAAAACAGATTAAGATATGCTCATCAGAATAATATTCTTAACTGCATTGTTCATCTCAAGCTTCTTCTTCTTCTCTTCATCATCAAGTTCATCTTTGCTATTGAGAACAACTTGCTTGTCACCATATTGGATAATTTGCCAAGAGGCAAAATCAGTAGCCTTGATGTATGTTTCCATCATGCACTTCCAATAAGGAAAATTAGTTCCATCAAAGAACGAAATCCGATTTGAAGCAATAATAATTGTGTTTTCCATTAGATCGAACTCTTAAAGAACAAAAAAAAGCTAGGCTTTGATACGAAATGTTGGTCCCAATTATGCAAACAAGAGGGGTGGGGTAAATTGTTTGCTTTTAAAACTTTTTAAAAAACACTTAACAAAATTAACCTTAAAACTTCTTTAGAAGAGAGACTTTTCTTTAAAATAATGTGAAGCTTTAATTGAATATTTTGCTTAAGGAGATTCACGTGAATTAATATTAGATATGGATTATGATCAATGACTTGTAGTGTTAAATTACACAATTAATAAATAAAGTGCATAAGTAAAGGAGTCAAGAATTTTATAGAGGTTCCTCCTTTTAAGTACATCCTCTCTTCTAGCTCCACTATTGGGGATCTGGTTATCCACACTAGTCATTCCACTAAGTTAATGAAAGAAATTACAAACACCAATCAAATCTTGCTTTGTCTCACAAGCCTATCACTCTTGGCTAAACACAGATCTACAAGATTATATGCAATCCTCTCAACAAACTCTCAATCAAACTTAACAAAGAGTAAAGAGAGTTTCAAAGTCGAGTTACAATGGAAACTCAAAGTATTAAGCTCAAGAACACATCAGTTTTTAAATAAGAATTCTATGCAGAATATCGTTTAACTAAACGTCTGACTATTTAAGTATTGTCTAACTAAATTAGAATAGAAGCTTTGACAGAAAAATTTCAGCTCAAAATTTCTGAATAATTTTCTTGCTTTCTGATCTCTGTTTTTCTTCTCTCCTTGTTGTCATCTTTTTTCCTCTAAACCTGTGGAAGATATATATAGCTATTTCTTCAATGGATAAAAATAAACAAACAAACATAATTTGACCATTTGAAATTTTCTATTTGGAGCTTCATTATTCCTAATTTTCTGAGATATGAGATTTCAAATACTTCAAAACCATGAATGAATAGATCTTCTAACTTTGGTTCTTTTTTTGTTGAAGTGAAGATAAAAGATAATGAAGACATCCATTTCTCCAGGAGTTACAGAGATATCTTGAAGCAGATAAACTTGGAAAAACCAAAAATCTTTTCCTAATATTGTGCGATATACCTTGAATAAAATCTATTAGTTTCTGAAATAGATATATCAAACAATTTAGTTATAATTTAAACATATAAAACCAGGAGATTAGATATATATATAACTTTCCATGAGATCAGCAAGGAACATTAGAGATTTTGGCAGTAAAATTTTTCTTTTGAAAAAATATCTCCTTCTTGTGATAATTTGAGAAAACATGTTATTACTTTCTGTATATTGAAAACTCTAAAAACTTAAGCTGATTTCAAACACATGGAAATTATTTAAAACATAACTAAGTGAATAAAATGCTAACATAATATAAAACCCATGTACTCGAGAAATCCTTTGTAGAATGGATTAGATGTATTCCCAATTACATCTAATTTTAGTAGAGCTAGACCTTCATCAGCACAACAACCATATTTCATGACAAATGAATTTAAGTTCCTGCATAAAACTAATTATCAACATAAAAGATCTCATACTGGTTGACCAAACATCAACTGTTTGATCCAAGAAAATTTGTTCCACATATGTATACTAAAAGGTATACTCTTGTTATCATCAAAACTTATAAGAAGAGAACTTAATAGTACTATTGACAAATATGTAGGCTCAACTACTTCTTCTTGACCATCCTCACTATTTCCCTCCATAACAGTCATAACCCTTTTGTTGGGACACTAAGCAGCCATGTGTCCAAAACCCATGCTTTTGAAACATTTTATTTGATGCATCTTTCCACTGATTATCCCTGGCACTGTTTGTTTGCTATCAACTCCAACAACCTCTTTTCCTTTTCTTGAAATTTCCCTCTCCCTATCAGTAATAGATGTATTTTTATCCAAAATCTTATCATTTCCCCCTATTCCCTTTTGTTCACCCTGATGACCATCAAACCCATGAGGTTTAGTAAAAGTTCCATACCCATTGCTCACTACTAAAAAAGGGTTAGATCTCCTCTACCTCTCCATTTTCAGGGCTAGCTAGATAGCCTCATCAAGTGTGTTATACCACTAGAGCTCTACGATGCAAGCAATTTCTTACTTTAACCCTAACACAAATCGTGCTAGAGTTTGTTTAGGAGGTTCAACTGATGGACATTTGATCATTAATGTCTCAAACTCCTGTACATACTCATCAATTGTCATGCCCCAAAAGGGGGCTTAGAAGTTTCCATTAAAAATTATCATGGCACGTGTACACCCATTACATGATAATCATCTTACAAGCCAAAGATCGTAAGACTCTAAATAATTAATTACATTTATGACTAATCATAGTACATATAGTTATATAATAAATCATAACTATGGATTTCATACCCCACAGTCAACCATGATCGTAGAGAATCGGTATCTCCTACCAACCAGTAAAATGGAATAAAATCCGAAGTTTCACAAATTCAATTTTATTTACATAAGGGTCCTAACATTTCATCTAAATAATTTATCCTTCGCAATTCTTACTTTACCGTTCTTATCTTCCAAAAACTCTCGACACTTCACATCTTATCCCATCCCGAGCTTTCGTAATCTGTACTTGTAAAAAGGGTCTGTGGTAGGGTGAGCATACTACGACTCAGTGAATGGGAAGGTAATACTTCCAATGCTACACATGCACAAGCAAATTCAAATCAAGTTATCAAATCATATGTTATGCATGAACAACCATATGAATGCAGCATCTCATGCGGTCTTCCAGTAACCAACGTGAAGTCTAGGGTTTATGCCCCCTTAACCTTAGGTTGGGGATTCCGAAGCCACCATCAATGCTCGGGTCTTACACATAATTTAATTACTCTTATCGCTTTATCATATTTGTGTCTTAACTTTAATGATCTAGGCTCAAGTGCCTCAATACACCAAGCATTACACCCTCAAGAGAAGGGTCAAACTCAGAATCGTTAAGGCGCAACAATCCCTTGATCACTTAGTTCGCACTTAGCAGAACAACTATCCTCTGATCACTTCTAATGCGTCCTGTAGCAATAATGGCCTTCAATCTCATGCAATGTCTCATGTAAATGCATGTCAAGTTTTAATCAAGTCCACTTCTTTAATTAATTGATTCGAGGTGACTAAACAATATATATAGTCGCAACCAATTCCCATTCAAGGCATTGAAGTAAGCTACCAAACATTTAAAGTCTATCGCTCCAAGAACAATCAATAGGAACTCAATGGAGTCCCATAAACAAATCTACTACATGTCATTTTCACATTTACCACAACAAGAAAAGATCATACATTTCACATCATAGAACAAACAAGGAAACCGGACAAAGCAAATGGAAACAATCTAGCTATACACAAGGTCTTAGTTAACTAGACACCTTTATGCCGTTTGTCTTAAATGTCAAATCAACCACTCGAGATTGATTTACAATTATCATTTCGTAACACCTTTATGTCATTTTACCCCTCGAGGGCTTGGTTTTATGCATTCCTAAATGTCACTTAAGGTAACCCCATATGTATAAGCCCCTTTCAAATCCTTAAGTATCTTATATATATGATAACAATATATACATATTTATGGATTTAAAACTTGTTCTAAACCAAAGGATGATCTGCTAATGTTTTTCCCTCATTTACTCAAGAGAAACAAGAGGATATAACTATTTCATTAAAAATAAAGGTTTTTGTTTATGATTTGTATAATTATAGGTATAGATGTAACCTACAGAAATATTTTCGGAAAAGCAATTTGTCCAAGCATATACATATATATGTATTTGATATTGTATTCTTATACATGTACATAATGATACCTAGTTTATTCCCTACGTCTTTGCATAAACACCTGTTATACGTATATACATAGAAAAAAAGCTAAGTTTACATATATTAATTTAGTTTACAAAAAAAAAATCAAAATTTGGACACTAAATCTGTAGTGATAGCACTAGCAACTAGGGCGAGGCGCTATCGTCAAGATGGTGTTATCTACCCATAGCCCATTCTAATTTCTATATCGCTGCACTTGTATTTATCTGTAACTTACCTAATTACTACTTTCTTTATATGACTTCCTTTCTACTATTTTAACCCAGCTATATATAACTTAAAATTAACAAAACCACATCCAATTGTAACTACAACAAAGCAAGTGAATTCACAAACATAGCATATCAACACATAACACAATATTGTAGCATATCATTAAGTTTCCCACTCACCTGTTTAAGGTCGTCATAGTCCTAATCGGAGTCAAGCGATTCCAGTGGGTAACCCCTTTACTTTCCTCTTGAAATCAGTGTCCCTCTACAATGCTTCCTCAATTAAGACAATTATGCAACTTCAATCAACAACATCAAACAACTCAATTTCACTTTTCAATATTTCGAATCAAGATGCAAAATCAAGAACCTTTAAATTTCCAAAATCAAAATCAAATAATCCCTTCTCACAACCTCAAGCTCTGATACCAAATTATGATGTGCCTAAAAGGGAGTTTAAGCACATACAAATGAACCAACTAACAATCCCTAAAAGACAAGATCAAATCGGTTCAATTTGGAGCAAAATGTTGCGTGAACCCTAATTGCAATAGATGATCCAAATGCTATATTTCATAAAATGAATTACACAATGTTGTATTCCTCAATGAAGATCACTAATATTCTTGAAAACCACATGAAATAACATACAAAATTAATAAGAACAATGATCATGATCCACCTTCCATAATACTTGATTTCACGGTTTAAAAATGTTCTAAATGGAAGAATAGAAATCAAGTCTAAGGGCCACTCAATTAAGCACTAATAATTCAAATATGAAGGAATCAAATCTGACCAAGAAAACTTCAATCCAACCTTAGATATGACTCACTAGAGAAGAAAAGAAACATAACAAATAGAAATTGATATAACTCACAATTTTTTCTTATTGCACTTGCTACAATTCCAATTCTTGGGATTAAAATTGATGAGAGGGATTGAACTAAGGAAGAACCCTAATTCTCTCATGTAAAATGATGAGTGTATTCTGAAAAATTCCCCCCTAAAAACCCTACTTAAGCAAGTATTTATACTTGCTCCCTTTAGGGTTAAAAAGTTCACAAAATTACAATTATGCCACTTTTAGGGTAGCCGGTCCTAAAAACATAATTACAAACAAATGAAAGTATCCCAAAAGAAAGATTACAACATAAATAGTCCAAAGAAATAATTGTAAATAAAAATAGTCTTCATCATGCTAGCTCTTCCATAAGATTTATCGGCCCAACTCATCGCCGGTTTAGGTCGGTCCATGGATAACCCACAAGCTGAGTCTTAGTGAGTTTGTCTATCGCCCTATAAAGCATGATAAGTGTGCCTATTTGAATATATAATACATGAATAAGAGAAAAGAGATTAGTAAACAAGTAATTCTAGGGTCGATGTGCTCAAAATGGGCCCTCATCACCAAGATTTGAAATCCTTTGGCTCTTACCTTAATGATAGGTCTTGACGGATTTTGATTCCTATCATCTCCTCGGGCCTCAAAAGATTTGTCCTCAAATCCGACAGATCAAATGCAGTAGAGACTTTATTTCCTCCTAGCAAGCCACCTGAAGAAGTATCACTACAGAATCCCAATATCTGAAATACCATAAGGGGTGATTGTTTTCTCTCCTCCATTTCTAGGATGTATCTCATCTGCAACACAAATAATGACCCATTATCCACTATGGTCTCCCCTGTCTCAACCCATTTTAATTGAAATTGTTTTCTCCTTCTCTAGCTCATTTGTATGGAACTGACCCTCATGGCCCTCTAATGGTTGGTCCGACTGCTTACGGCCCTCTAAAACCTCTGAAGGTGAATACAACTGTCTCCACAAAATCTGGTTCTCTAATGATGGGCTCATCTGACTCTAACCCTCAGAATTCTCCAATGGTTTACTCAACTGCTCATGAGCCTCTAGTACCTCTGAAGGTTGGCATGTCTGCTTCTACACAATGTGGCCTTCTGAAGGTTGGTTCATGTGGTTGTGATTCTTAGGAATCTCTAATAGTCTATGGATCTGTTGCTGAATCTTTTGGACCTTTGAAGGCGACATCGGATTTAGAATAATACGTTTTCCCTCCTTCTAGAATACATAAGTATTCCTGAAGCCATCATGTAAGACCCTCCTATCATATAACTAGGGCCTGCTAAGCAATATATGGGATGCACACATAGGTAGAATATCACACTCGATTTCATCATAATATTTATCCCCTACACTGAAAGGTACCCTGGCTCTTTGGGTCACATGCAAACTCCGCTGATCACTAAGCCAATGTAATTTATATGATTCAGGATGTGAAGTAGTGGTAAGTTTTAGTTTCGATACTAACGATGCTGCTACCACATTGGTATAACTACCACCATCAACTATAAGGACACATAAATTTCCTTGTACCCTACAAGAAGTATGGAACAAATTTTCCCTTTGTTTATCATCCTTAGTAGTAAAAGTAGTCAATGTCCGGTGCAATACATTAGTATAATGAAACATTTCACTAGACATGATTGTGTTCAAACCCAACAACACAATAATTATCTTGACACTTCCACGGTTCAAGTACAATACCAAGCCATAAATGAAGTACACTCAACTACTTTCAAGTAGATAGAATTAAATTCAACTATAAGTGTTTAAATAATTTGTTCAATTACTTTCACACTTTAATGTTTGTTTTTGAATTCAAATTCTACTACTAAAACCTTCCTTTTCTTGCCACAATTTCACACTACAAATAACCACAATGTGCAGCACCTTACACTACACACAAATGCACAAATTCACAAGTGGCAATTCCCTCACTTACACATTTATACTGCCACATATACACACATAATCAACAATTCACTTATGGTGCACTAACTTCACCATAACTTACTTTACATGCAACACCTTCACGTTAACACACTCAAACTTCACGTTGCAACACTCCTTCACAATACAACTCCAATTCGCCACTCACAACAACTCACTTCACACCGCTACTTACAAACAAGACAGCAACAAATTCAAATTCCACTTTAAATGCAATCTCTTCTATAAATAGTAAGAAGCAAATTCAAATTCAAATAGTCATTTACTCAACTATCACATAATAACTTCTTTCAACTTAAAACAATGGTGTTTGAATTTGAATTAATTTCCTTTTCTCCAGCTCTTCAAATCTAGAAATGGTAAAAGGCAACCACAATTCTGAAATCATCAACACTCCATTCACTCTCCTTTGCTTTAAAAATTCAAACTACAATTCCGAAATCATCAACACTCCTTTTGCTCTTCTTTGTTTTCAAGTTTTCCACTTTTTCCAAGTGATTACAAATTATCATAAAGAAACACTACTCGTCCTCACAACAAGCTCAAGGACACCACATTGCAATTCCTTGAATCAACATGCACATAACACCACACACACATACCCTTCACTTAGCACACAAACATAACGCCACACACATACCTTTTACACACGGTGTAGCACACACACACACACTCTTCCACACTTGCACTTCTCCACTTCAAATACACTTTCCAAACTGCAAATTACAAACAAGGCAACTCAATTCAAAATTCAAATGAGATCAATTATTGCAGTCTTTCCACAAATGGTAAGGAGCCACTTTCAAATTCAAATGAACACACAATTACTTCTATCACTTAATGTGTATTTTGAAATTCAAATACCTTCCTTAAATCCACACTCTCAATTCTAAAAATGCACACTAAGCCCCCTTATGTCCAAAAAACAAAACAAGTAAAATACACCTCCACTTCTTCACAATTGAGGCAACTCCAAGTTATGAGTTTTAAATCACAAGATATGCTACTACTCTTATTTTCACGAAAATTAACAACTAAATGGAGCTTCAACAAGACCTCAAAAATTCACTTCAACAAGCAGCAAGTTCAACTCCTCAATCAAGAAAATTATGCAACTTCAATCAACAACATCAAACAACTTAATTTCACTTTTCAATATTTCGGATCAAGATGCAAAATCAAGAACCCTAAAATTTCCAAAATCAAAATCAAATAATCCCTTCTCATAACCTCAAGTTCTGATACCAAATTATGATGTGCCTAAAAGGGAGTTTAAGCACATACAAATGAACCAATTAACAATCCCTAAAGGACAAGATCAAATCAGTTCAATTTGGAGCAAAATGTTGCATGAACCCTAATTGCAATAGATCATCCGAATGCTATATTTCATGAAATGAATTACATAATTTTGTATTCCTCAATGAAGATCACTAATATTCTTGAAAACCACGTGAAATAACACACAAAATCAATAAGAACAATGACCATGATCTACCTTCCACAATACTTGATTTCACGGTTCAAAAATATTCAAAATGGAAGAATAGAAATAAAGTTTAAGGGCTACTCAACTAAGCACTAATAATTCGAATATAAAGGAATCAAATCTGACCAAGAAAACTTCAATCCAACCCTAGATATGACTCACTAGAGAAGAAAAGAAACACAACAAATAGAAATTGATATAACTCACAATTTCTCCTTATTACACTCGCTACAATTCAAATTCTTGGGATTGAAATTGATAAGAGGGATTGAACTAAGGAAGAACCCTAATTCTAATGAGAAATTTTCAAGCACCACCTATGCTTTCAGAACTAGATTTGGCTGATGATCCAAATCGCTCATATTTTACTTTATATCTTTTCATCTCATAAATATTTGAGAAATAATCTTATAGGTACAATAATAATTCTCCATGGGATGCCAATATGTCCTACACTAGTTGATGGCCACGGGACATCATCAGATTTGCAATCAAAGGCCCGCTGCGATTGTTTCCATTTCAAAGCATTGGCTCATGAAGAGTTATGATATTTTGTACTTTGTAATTGTTCTATGGACTATTTTAAGTTGTATTTTCTTTTAGGACACTTTCATTTTGATTGTAATTTCCATTTAGGACCAGCCACCTTAAAAGTGGCGTAGTTGTAATTTTGTGCATTTTCTAACCCAGTATAAATACTTGCTTAAAGTAGGGTTTGAGGAGGCCAAATTTTTCAGAATAGAACATACACTTTATGTGTGGGAATTAGGGCTCTTCCTATTTCAATTTCTCTTATCAATTTCAATCCCAAGAATTGGAATTGTGGCGAGTGCAGCAAGGGGAAATTGCGAGTCATATCAATTTCTAATTGTTGTGTTTTCTTTTCATCTTTAGTGAGTCTTATCTAGGGTTGGATTGAAGTCTTCTTAGTCAGATTTTTTATTGCTTTTGTAATCAAACCTTCATTGCATAATTGATTGGTTTTTAGCACTTG
This sequence comes from Laguncularia racemosa, assembly GCA_037954665.1. Classification (NCBI taxonomy): domain Eukaryota; kingdom Viridiplantae; phylum Streptophyta; class Magnoliopsida; order Myrtales; family Combretaceae; genus Laguncularia; species Laguncularia racemosa. The sequence goes on along the minus strand of JBBMOL010000256.1, from coordinate 168,077 downwards.
TTAATTCAATCAATTTATACTTGTTCTTGTGGCGTGGAGCTTCTTTGTTGTAAGGAGGATCACGGTTTGATTTATGTATGGCTGATTGGATTTTTCTTGGAATTAAGTTGGTTAATTGATTCAATTGAGGATTAACATCTTTGTGGATTTCATTTCCTTGATTTTATCATTTGATTCATCATTCCTCAATTAGGGTTCACGCAATTTTTGACCCCTTTGAACCGGCTAGCTTTTGTAAATTGAAGTTGTTCTTTTGGTTCATTTGATTATGCTTAGTCCTTGGTTTTAGGCACATCATAATTTGGTATCAAAGATTAAGGTTTAAGAGGAGGGATTTGCAAATTGAATTTTGGAAATTTAGGGTTCTTAAGTTTACATTTTGATTCCAAAATTGAAAGTGGAAAATTGAATTGTTCATGTGATTGCTTGAAGTGGCATGATTGTCTTGTTTGGGAAGTTGAAGTTACTACTTGTTGAGTGATTTTTGAATATTTGTTGAAGCCTCTTTGTTGTGGAATTCACCGTGAAGAAAAGGGGAAAGATAGTGCACTTGTGAATACAATTTCGGAAATACAATTGTGTAGGAAGAGAATTGTGATTCTTACATTGTTTGAATTCGGAATTGGGGAGAGCATTTGCAATTTCCATATTTGAGTAGTGTGTAAGAAAGGAAGTTATTTGATTTTCAAAGAAAGCATTAAGAGTGAAGGAGTTAATGTGTGTTTGTTTGAATTTGAAAATTACCTCTTACCAAATGTAGAAGGGTTGCAATTAGTGAAGTGGTTTGAATTTTCAAATTTAATTTGCTACCTTTTGTGAAAGTTGCGGATTGGATTTGTATTTGAAGTGAAGAACTTGCAACATGAATATCCTTGAAATTGCTTTGAGAAGGAGTAGTGAATTGAAGAAGTTTTGTGTTGCATGTGACGTGTATATTGATGTAAATGGCGATGTGAATGTGTTGCACTTGAGGTGTTGTAAAGTGGTGTGATATTGTGTTGTATTTGGGAGGTTGTTGCACTGTGATTTAAGAGGCGTGTATGTGGAGTTGTTTTTTGCAAATTTAGTGAAGGGTGTATGTGTATTTTTGGTGTAGTTTTGTGTTTGTTGAATTGAGAATTGTTACAAGTGGCATGATTGGTGGTGGAACCGTGAGCAAGGGAGTTTGTGACGGTGGAGTTGTGCATTTGTGCTTGTGTTAAGGTGCTGCAATTTATGATTTATTATAGTGTGAAACCTTAGCAAGAAAGGAAGGTTTTGAGTAGTAGAATTTGAAATTCAAACAAGTCATTAAAGTGTGAAAGTAATTGACTAGTTACTTAAGCACTTATAGTTGAATTTAATTCTAACTACTTAAAAGTTTTGTGTGTACTTCATTTATTGAACCTTACTTGGAGTACTAAATTATTTCCTTGTGCCTATAATTCTTCTTAGAACGTGAGCTATTGAATTATTGTGGATATTAAACGTGTGGGTTGGTGTTATTGAAGGAGTGTGCTGAAATTTTGGGGATTACTTCTTAAATCACAACATGTCCAACAAAAGTGTGAATGGGGGAATTGGCAATGAAGCCAATAGTCAGGTTGGTGGAGGTCAAGGTTATAATATTACAGGTAGGAGGACTTTAGAAGAACAGCTCCAGGATCTTACTACCATAGTTGCTACTTTGGCAACTAGGATTAATAGAATGACATTACCACAACCACTAGTGGAGAACCTTTAGGCACTACCTCGGGTAGCTCCATAGAATCCTCAGAGAGACAAAGTAGTGGGAGATGGAAATCTAAATAGAAGGATCAGTGAGGATCATCATCCATACAGGGAAGAAAAGGATGACAACTTTGGGGCTAATCCATATCAGAATAGGGATTTCAGGCCACCTCGGGGATTGGAGTATGTGAAACTACAGATGCCTTCTTATGATGGTAAGGGATCAGTTGATGATTATTTGGATTGGGAGGACAAGGTTGAGGGTCTCTTTGAATGTTATGAGATCAATGATAATACCGGAGTCCGATTGGCTGCTGTCGAGTTTACAGGATACACTGCACTCTGGTGGAAGAATTTGATTATCAATAGGCGTAGGGATGGAGAGGCTAAGATTCAGACATGGAGGGATATGAAAAGGGTATTGAGAAAAAGATTTATTCCTGATCACTACAAACAGGAACTATTTATGTGACTTCAGACTTTGAGGCAGGGAGGCAAGACAGTAGATGATTATGTGTAAGAATTTAAAACCCTCATGATTAGATGTGGGTCCATCGAACCTCTAGAACAAACCGTAGCATGCTTCATCTCAGGTTTGAAATATGAAATAGCGTGTGTTGTTGAGCTGCACCGCTATAGTACACTTGATGAGGCTATTCAGTTGGCCTTGAAATTGGAAAGGCAAAGGAGGTCCAACTTGTTTAGGGCTCCGAGCAATAGGCCCAATACTATTACCAGACCCATAGCAGTTGACGGTCGATCAGGGGGAACAAAGGTGGTAAGTGAGGCGGTGAGAGCTGTGGACAAAACTACCCTAAACACTGCTAGAGAAAATTTACCCACTGGAAAAGGTAAAGAGGTAATAGCACCAGATATGAAGCAAACTGTTCCCGGATCTACTAGTGGAAAGGTATGCTAGATCAAGTGCTTTAAATGCATGGGATTTGGGCATATAGCAGCACAGTGTCCAAATAAGAGGGTGATGACTGTTATGGCGGGTGCTGGGGAAGATGTTGAGGATAACGAGGAACAGACTGAGCCTACGGATTTACCAATAGCACTGCAGGAGTATTATGATGACCAGACTGTAGAAACACATGAGGAACGTATAGGTGAACAATATCTACCTATTAATGTGTTACGCTGGGCTCTAACCATATCTCCTTATACTAGAGACATTCAGAGGGAGAACATATTTCACACCTCTTATAGGATCAAAACTCCTTCCCTTAGCTCCAAAATTCTCTAGAAGATCCTGAAATTAACATTCATTCCATTAAGCACCCTTTTCTTCAACAAATCATCTAAAAATTCAACAATAAAGCACAATTTCATTACTCTAGAAAAGGGTATTTTGCGACTTATCAAACTTCCCCACACTTAAGTCTTTGCTTGTCCTCAAACAAAACAAAACATTAATCAAACTTCTCATTAATCATGATTATCTTTACCAAATAATACTACTCACACATTAGCATTTATGAATTTTAATCTTTAAAGCTTAATGCAATCCCTCAATCTAATGAGTGTGCTTCTCACCTTGTCATGAAAGTATTGTAACAAAGATACTTTAGTCAAATTTCTAGGATTAATCAGAGTAAACCAAGCTTTACCCTCATCATTTAACAACGACTTTCATGATCAAAATTAGACACAAGATCAATCAGAGCAAAAGGAAATGTAGTACATTTCAACCACCACTAAAGAGTCTATAATCTTCTCAATTATCTCTCTAAGCAAAGCAATCAATAATGAAAGTACATTACATCTATGTTTCCCTTGGATTCCTCCTCCTTTTTAGTTGGTCTTTTCAAAGATTTTATTCTTTGTAATAGTTCACTATTTTCATCCTTTTTTAGTTCAGCTGTTTAGGATCTTGCAACCCATGTAACGAGTTTTTAGCCGATAATCCTAGGCTCGTCACCCAAGTTAACAAACGTTACCCCTCAATTGAGGGCGTTCCTACGGGCTTAATTACTCGAGTTACAGGACCCTCTCAACTTTTGCCTTTATGGTATTTCATCTTGTTATGGTAATTTCCTCGATCGGCCAATCCCAGGTCAGACAACCTTAGGTGACCAGGTTTTAAAGGGACCCCAACGAACCTCTATTACCTTAACTTATTATTTTGACTACTTAGTAGCGGAGTCAAACTTCGCTCTTCTGAGGGACCAAAGCCTGCCCATACTAACCAATCCTTTATTTTCAAGTATAACATGCTTTCATTAAATTATTACTTTAAAGAGATCTTTCAAGAAGGATCACCAAGTGAATCATTTCATTTGCGCTTTCATGAAAGATTAAATGGCTCTCAAGATCTTTCAAATGAGGATATACCTCTTAGTAAGCTTAGAAATAGAACCAATTAACATTTTATAGAGGACCTTTGTCTGATCCTAACTCTAAATTCCATCGCTAAAGAACGAGTAAACTTGTTTCACAGCGATTTTACCCCATAACTTTGACTAAGTATCAATGTTCCAAAGAAGACAAAGGTGACATGCACAACACTCTTTTAGAGGAATTCATTCACTAAATGCTAATATACTACATAATTTGCAATCATGATTTCAACTGGTAAATGGCAAGCAAAATAGAGGAAAATTTTAAATGACTCATACAATTCAGCACAACCCTTATCAAATTTCTTTAGTATCCCCTTCCCCACACTTCGATTGAGACATTGTCCCCAATGTCTTTATCATTCAAGAACACAATGGAAAATAAAGAGATAAAAAGAAAAAAAATAAAAAGAAAAGGAACTGAGACTTCCCGGGATTAAACAAGTGACGGACCAATTGTATAGTTAGCGGAATGTCGATCATCTATATCAATGAAGCTCGCCAAGGAAAGTTATGGGACCATTTGCATTCACAGGATAGCACCTAGATCAGTAAAGTTCAACACAACAAAAACAAAAGGTAAAAGAGTAAATAGAGATCAGTCATTATTACAATCATCCAGCAAGGAAGAGTCTAGCTTAAGAGAAAGAGCTCCTCGAATATGCAAAATAAAACAGTTAACTTAAAGTCATTCATCATTCCGAACTAGTCTCCTCATCATCATCATCTTCATTCTTGCACTCCCTTGAAAAGGTCTTCCATCCTGAATTTTCCCACACTTAGAGCTTAAAAGAAGCTCTATTAAGGTGACTTTCATAGAATCTAAACTTGGTTAGACCCTCTATAGCTTGTTGTCCTGCAAAAGTTACTCCAAAACAATGGGTGATAATAAAGAAAGTAAAGAGTAAGGAATAAAACTTACCTAAGCAACATGGGTTGCCTCCCAAGAAGCGCTGTTGTTTCACATCGTTGGCTCAACGTAATGAACCAGTGGAGCTCAAATGGAGATATGAACGAGGTTTAGCTCCTCCTTTTCTTCCAAAACGTAAGAAATAAATTGGTTAAATTAATAAGTAAAAAGTGTTTCTAATATTGGCGTATCCCCGGCAACGGTGCCAAAAACTTGATCGTTGTCAATTGTAGTTTTAATAAATTGAATTCTTGTTCTAAATCCTACTACGAAGCAATAGGCAAGTGCACCTATCATTGCGTAATATAGCAAGTAAGCACAAGGTCGTCCCTCAGAGATACACCAATTACTAGTACTAACTCCGTTCCTATTATCTAACCATCGCTTAATAATGTTGTTCGAAACTTGATTACTCTAATCTCAAAACTAACAACTCACTAACAACAATGGTTCTAAAGATTTATCAATTAACAAAAGCAACCTAGATCTTATTCTACTCCTTCTCTATCATGTAATTCATTAGATTTCTGAAGATTGTCATAATTGACTTCTTATACTATTGAATTCTCTAGTCAAGTTAACTACTTTCTTAAGTATATTAACCTATCTAATCCTAGGTTTATCAAATAGGATCTCTCCTTAGTTAATAGCAACCTAGAATTGCATAAAGCACATGAATTCACATCAAAATAATCGATGTAAACAGAAGACTCTTGTTTCCTATCTCTAAAAGAACAAACAAATCTCATTAATTGCATTAGATCTAATCATATGAGCAATTTCTCAATTAACTAATATGATATCACACATAAATTCATATTCCGGATCTATGAATCTAAGAAACAATTGAAGAACATGTAATTAATCATAAGAAAGTCAAAAACTTTGCATTAAAGATCAAATCTTTATCACATGATAGAGAAGTTTCAAATAAAATCTAGATCTAGGGTCTACTCCTCCATAAATTTGACAAGAGAAACACAATTACTAGAAGGATAGACAAAGTTCATGGTCACAACCCTTAAAGATAAAATCTTTTTCTTCGTGGGTCTTCAATCTCCCTTGGAATCGACAAAATCTTCTTTCCCTTGTTGTTATGAGAGTGAGAGAAAATGAAGAATTCGTAACTTCTCTCTCTAGGGCGAACTGAAGGTCTATTTATACATGTACCCCGATTGGATATATACACAACCGGATACATAAGTAATGTATCTCGTTCGTGTATTTGAAACGTCATTGAACAGAAGCAAAACTTGGATACACAAGCAAAGTACATGGGCGTATACTTTGCTCATGTACTTTCTAGAAATCAGCTTCAATATACACAAGCAAAATAGAAAAGTGCATGGGCGTGTATCTTGCTTGTGTACTTTCCAAAATTTTTCTCTTCACATGTAATGTATCCAATTCCTTCCAAACTTGCTCTGACTCTTCAAAACTCCTTCCCTTAGCTCCAAAATACTCTAGAAGATCCTGAAATTAACATTCATTCCATTAAGAACCCTTTTCTTCAACAAATCATCTAAAAATTCAATAATAAATCACAATTTCATTACTCTAGAAAAGGGTATTTTGCGACTTATCAAACGTACAGGTGAACAATATCTACCTATTAATGTGTTACGCAGGGCTCTAACCGTATCTCCTGATACTAGAGACATTCAGAGGGAGAACATATTTCACACCTCTTGTAGGATTAGAGGTAACCTTTGCGTACTCATCATTAATAGTGGTAGTTGCACAAATGTTATATCTACTGCACTGGTAGACAAATTACATTTGTCTACTATCCCACATCCTAGCCCTTATAACTTGCATTGGTTGGATAATCGAGGCAGTATGTATATTACACTAAGGGCGAAGGTTCCTATGAGTGTTGGGCAGAAATATCATGATGAGATCCTATATGATGTAATTCCTATGCATGCATACCATTTGTTGTTGGGTAGACCCTGGTTGTTTGATCGACAAGTGTTACATGATGGGTTTAGAAACACCTACATGTTCAGTATGGGTGAGTCTCGCATAGTACTATCACCAATGACTCCATCTAAGGTACATCAGTTTCAGGAACAAATCAGAACTACTTCCACTACATTTGATAGCCGGGAGAGCAGGCCAATAGAGATATCAGGGTTCAGTTCCAAAAATGATCCACTAGATTTAAGGGAAAATCTTTCAAAAGCCCGAGGAGATGTTGGGAAATTTTCAAGCACCACCAATGCTTTCAGAACTAAATTTGGTTGATGATCCAAATCGCTCATATTTTACTTCATATAATTTTATCTAATAAATATTTGAGAAATAATCTTACAGGTACAATAATAATTTTCCATGGGATGCCAATATGTCCTACACTAGTTGATGACCACAAGACATCATCAGATTTGCAATCAAAGGCTCGCTGCAATTGTTTCCATTTCGAAGCATTGGCTCATAAAGAATTATGATATTTTATACTTTATAATTGTTCTATGGATTATTTTATGTCATATTTTCTTTTGGGACACTTTCATTTTGATTGTAATTTCCATTTTGGACCGGCTACCTTAAAAGTGGCATAGTTGTAATTTTGTGCATTTTCTAACCTTAAAGGGAGCAAGTATAAATACTTGCTCAAAGTAGGGTTTGAGGAGGCCAAAATTTTCAAAATAGAACATACACTTTACGTGTGGGAATTAAGGCTCTTCCTAGTTCAATTTCTCTTATCGATTTCAATCCCAAGAATTCGAATTGTGGCGAGTGCAACAAGGGGAAATTGTGAGTCATATCAATTTCTAATTGTTGTGTTTTCTTTTCATCTCTAATGAGACATATCTAGGGTTGGATTGAAGTCGTCTTGGTCAGATTTTTTATTGCTTTTGTAATCAAACCTTCATTGCATAATTGATTGGTTTTTAGCACTTGTTAATTCCATCAATTTATACTTGTTCTTGTGGCGTGAAGCTTTCTTATTGTAAGGAGGATCACGATTTGATTTATGTATTGTTGATTAGATTTCTCTTGGAGTTAAGTTGGTTAATTGATTCAATTGAGGATTAACATCTTTGTGGATTTAATTTCCTTGATTTTATCATTTGATTCATCATTCCTCAATTAGGGTTCACGCAATTTTTGACCCCTTTGAACCGGCTGGCTTTTGTGAATTGAAGTTGTTCTTTTGGTTCATTTGGTTGTGCTTAGTCCTTGGTTTTAGGCACATCAAATCCTCTCACATAAAATGATGAGTGTATTCTGAAAAATTGCCCCCCAAAAATCCTACTTAAGCAAGTATTTATACTTTCTCCCTTTAGGGTTAAAAAGTTCATAAAATTACAACTATGCCACTTTTAGGATAGCCGGTCCTAAAAACATAATTACAAACAAATGAAAGTATCCCAAAAGAAAGATTACAACATAAATAGTCTAAAGAAATAATTATAAACAAAAATAGTCTTCATCATGCTAGCTCTTCCGTAAGATTCATCGACCCAGCTCATCGCCGCTTTAGGTCAGTCCATGGATAACCTACAAGCTAAGTCTTAGTGAGTTTGTCCATCACCTTGTAAAGCATGATAAGTGTGCCTATTGGAATATACAATACATGAATAAGAGAAAAGAGGTTAGTAAACAAATAATTTCGAGGTCGATGTACTCAAAATGGGCCATTATCGCTAAGATTTGAAATTCTTTGGCTCTTACCCTAATGATAGGTCTTGAAGGATTTTGATTCCTATCACATCTTCACTTGACTTTAGTAGTTTCCTAGAACCTAATACGCATACTTTACCCATCATGCATTTGATAGAAAAGCGTGAAGTGTCCACCTTATGAAACTTTGGGCAAATAAGATTTGAAATGTTGAACACTTCTTCAACGTGATTTCGATACAAGATTCCCGAATGAACGACCTTCCTAGGAATCATTGCTTTCAACACCTCAAGTTAGTGTGATTGACTGTCTGCTTTCCTTGTGTAGAAATCGAGCAATAGAACGTCTTCGACCTGCTAAATCCAGAATTCCTTCTTCCATATAGGCAAGATACCCTTTGAAAGGACAACTAAAGGTTTTGCATTAGGGTATTTGGCCAAGAATGATCTTACTTAATATCCTTTGAGCATTCCATTATGAAATTCATTTCATTCCAAATTTCCCCTAAGCTATCATCTTGGACATTGCTTGAATCATTCTCTTCACCATCTACACCAACATAAACACCTCTTTTCCCCGTTTAATCCACACATAGACACACTCATCTCCTTCACACAATTCCCTCTTCCCCCTCGGTTTCACCTTTCCATTCTTTCTTCTCTCCTTTGTTGACATCTTCACCAACAGGGTTTCTCGTCCTTCCTACTGGTTTTCATCCTCACTCACACTTCCATCACCATACATACACCAGCCACTCTTTATACATATACATGCCCACCTCCATCGTAACAACGTCATACACACACGTACACATAAGTTTCACCTACACACATACATAGGATTAATACCCTCTTGACTTCATCTTCCAACTCTTCTTCTCTTTTCCACACCCTTTTTTGTCTTTAATTCTCACTTTCCCTTCTTCTAACTTTTTGATGTGCCTTCATTTGATAAAAGCATATACATACAAACATGGAAGCAAACTCAATCAAAATCCGGTCACAATCCTCCCCAATGGCGTGAACCCCTTAACCCTTTATAATCCAATTTGTAAATCCAATAATCTTAACACCAAAAGATGATGTGCTTAAATGGATTAAGCACACAACACAAGATTAATGTGAAATCCAATGAACAACAATACTAAAATGGCATACACTACTTATACAAAAGCCTCCACGTAAATGAAGAATTCCACTAGCAATAGAATAATTGCAATCAACAAGACAATATAGGATCCAATTTCCAGTAAATTGTAAACAATATAATGATAGAATTGACCCTACAATTGACGTGAAATCAAGAACCAAAAGAACACAATCCAAATCAAAACTAGATATTACACACTAGCATGAAATGGAATCAACTAAGGAAATGGTATAACTCACAAATCCTTTAGTTGCTACTCACTACGACTCCTTGAAGAATTGATAAAAGTCTTATGAAAATTTGAGTAGAACCCTAAATTCTCACTAAAATTGGCAACAAATTGTATACTCTCCACTTACCTCACAAACCGTACTTAAGCAAGTATTTATACTTGCTCCCTTTAGGGTTAAAATGACTAAACAATTACAACTATGCCACTAAACGGTGGTCGGTCTTAAATCTATAACTACAACCAAATAAAATGTCCTAAAAGCTTACAAAATATATGGTTCAAAAATAAATTACAAGTACAAAAGATAATAGTCTTCAAAAAGCCAGCTCTTTAATGGAATTCGTTGGTCCAACTCATCTTCGGTTTAGGTCGGTCCATGAATAACCCACAAGTTGAATCTTAATGAGTTTGTTCATTGCCCTGTAAAACCCAACAAATATACCTGCTAGAATATACAACACATAAGTAATAGAAAAGAGGTTAGTGTACAAATAATTCCAGGGTTGGTTTATTCAAAGAGGACCTTGATAAGATCACATTATACTTTTATTTTCTTTTGGGATTTATATTAAATTTATTTCAATATTATAAGAAAATATAAAGAAATGGTATTTAATGGTGTATATTCTGAAAATTCAGGTTTTGAGGACCTAAAAGTAAAATACAAGTTAATTGGAGGAGTTTTTCACAAAATTGAAGAAACAAGTGAAGAATTGCTTTGAAGGCCGCCGGCCTACTACTAAAGGCTGCCGACCTAAGAAAAAATTCATCCCAGTGCATCAAAGCCGTCGGCTCTTAGCCGGCCTACATTTAAAGCCGTCGGCCTTGAGCCGGCCTTGATCCGACCTTGAGCCGACTTTGACTGTTTCTTGGATGTCCATGCGAAAATCTCTCTAAAATCTTATCTTGATTGATTTGCTGACTCAATTCCTCATAAGATCAGCCTTATCCTCCTCTTTGGATCTATAAATAGACCCTTTGTGTGAACCTTGGAGGGCATTCTTGTTTTGATCTTTTAAATCATTAGAATTTGATACGAACCACGCCAACTCGTGACGAAACCCAATACTAATACGTTCGGAAATCCGTTGCCTAAGACGCCCAAACACCTAAAGTGGAAAACCGCGACCCCTTGTCTATAAGCGAGACAAGAACCTTGGTATAAAAGTGAAGACGCCACAATCGGGATGGAAAACCGATTGATAAGTCGGGATGAACGCCACGGAAATCAATCCGATAAGTTCGAATTAAGTTCTTGAAGAACCAAGAGAGGTGCCTCTCAAAAGTGTTTTATGTTCAATGATGTCTTATCTCTAATGTTCTAAACCCTAGGAGCTTTTATACTAGGGTTACAATTCGTGTAAAAACAAGTCCAAAACGACGTAGTTTAGTTAAGTGACATAAAAACGCGAAACAGAACAAGCTGGCCGACAGGGGATACACGGCCGTGTACACAACTGTGTACTTTGGCCGTGTACTTTTCTGTGCAACTTCTGGCAACATACACGCCCGTGTACTTTGGCCGTGTATCTTTCTATGCAACTTCTGGCAATATACACGCCCGTGTACTTTAGCCGTGTATCTTTCTGTGGATTTGCTTGACTCCATACACGGCCATGCCTTGAAAATACACGCCCTCTTCAACCCGTGTCCAGTATAACTTGTACAAAAGCAAGGGTCTTCCAATGGTTGTTCCAATCCGTTCCAACTCCATGATTGCTCCAATCTTTTCCGGCTTCATGGACAACCTTTATCAACCCGTTAAGTGCTTCCTTGAATCGTTTTGCTCGATTTCTTGTGATCGGTCCAGGCAGCACTTCAAGAGGATCCACATTTCTTCTTCTGGCTTGGCTCTCATCTCGGATCTCATCATTCCCCTCCTCTTGAAAAGGATTTGTCCTCAAATCATTTCCTGCATCAAATGGACTCAGATCAGTAACATTAAACGTGACACTTACTGGATACTTACCTGGTAAATCTTTCTTGTATGCTATATCATGGATGTATTCAAGAATTTGAATTGGTCCATCGCCTCTAGGAAGTAATTTAGATCTACGCTGTACAGGAATCTGCTCTTTGCGCATGTGATCCCAAATCCAATCTCCAGGTTCAAAAACAGCTTGTTGACAACCCTTGTAGGCTTGTTTCACATACTGCTCCACTCTTCGCTCAATATTTAGCTTTCTCATGAAATCTGTCTTAAAATCAGCATCAAAACTCACAGATTTGTTAAGTGGCAATGGCAATAAATAAATAGGAACCAATGGGTTAAAACCATACACAATCTCAAATGGTGAACAATGAATAATGCTATTTAAAGCACTATTACATGCAAACTCCACAAATGGTAGATAATCCTTCCAAGTCCTAATGTTCTTCCCTATGATTGCCCCTAACAATTGAATTAACGTCCTATTAACCACCTCAATTTGCCCATCAGTTTGTGGGTGACGGATAGTAAAAAACATCCGTTTAGTTCCTAACTTTTCCTAAAAGACTCTCCAAAAATGACTCAAAAATTTCTCATCTCGAATACTAACAATGCTCCTAGGTATACCATGCGGATGCACTACCTCGCTAAAGAACAAATCAACAATGTGTATAGCATGATCAGTTTTATGACAACGACTGAAATGAACCATTTTAGAAATCCTATCCACAACCACAAAAATAGAATCTCGACCATGCCTAGGCTTAGATAATCCTAACACAAAATCTATGGACATGTCTATCCAAGGCTCATGAGGAATGACACTATACTCATATAACCAATCTAAGAAGTCATCTAAGCAAGGAATAGTATGACGATACTTTACTGTGATGTTGTTGCTGGCGCGGCAGTCAACACGCATTCTCCATGTCCCATCCTTCTTAGGCACCAAAATCACAAGCACTGCACATGGACTCATGCTCTCCCTCACGTACCCCTTCTCCATTAATTCTTCAACCTGCCTTTGGAGTTCCTTTGCTTCCTCCGGGGTGTTCCTGTAAGTTGGCTTGTTTGGAATCGATGCTTTGGGTACAAGGTCAATCTGGTGCTCAATACCATGAACAGGTGGTAATCCCTTTGGAATCTCCTCAAGAAAGACATCTTCAAAGTCCTGCACAAAAGACACAACCACACTAGGCAAAGAGTTAGATAATTCGTTAGTAGTCAAACATGTTTCCTTAAAAACCAGAAACAACATAGGTTGCTTCATCACTAACGCTCTGCTCACTACACTCGCTCTTGCCACACAACTCTCCTTTTGCAAGGCTGCCCTCTCCTTTTCACTCACCACCAAAGTTGATTCCCCTTCAACTTGGCCTCTCACACACTTTCCAGCCTTCCTCTCCTTTTCCTTTTGATCTTGACTTTTATATTTTTTTTTCTTCTCATTGTCTTTTGCTCTCTCACTCTCACTCTGCTTTTCACTCACCTTATGTTTTGCAAAAGACTATTGTAGCTGCAATTGGTCCTCATACACTTGTTTAGGTGTTAAAGGTTTAAGGTTAAAAGTTTTTCCTTGGTGAACAAGCGTATACTTGTTAGAAAAGCCATCATGAGCAACCTTCCTATCAAATTGCCATGGCCTCCCCAACAACACATGACATGCTTGCATTGGCACTACATCGCATAACACCTCATCCTCATACCTACCAATGCGAAAACCAATCAAGGCTTGCTTACTCACCTTAGTCTCACCACTATCATTCAACCACTACAATTTATATGGACTAGGGTGTCTAACAGTTTTGAGCCCCAGCCTCTCAACAATAAAATTGCTCACTACATTGGTGCAACTCCCTCCATCAATGATCAAACTACAAATGTGATCTCCTAAATAACATCTAGTATGAAATATATTTTCTCTTTGCACCTCCTCTTCTTCCTTCACCTGCACATTCAGCGTTCGCTTCACTACTGCCACTAGCCTTCCCATTGCAGGCTCTTCATCATCACTAGCATCCTCTAATGGTGGCATATCATCTTCTTCACTATCCCCCTTAGTCTCATACTCACCATCATCACGCAAAATCATCACACGCCTATTTGGACATTGACTAGCAATATGGCCTCTACCTTGACATTTAAAGCATCTAATGTCACGATTTCTAGAAGTAGAAGATTCAGGGTTACCTTGATTACCAGGAGTAGAACCCGCTTGCCTCAGCTCCCCTTTTGGTTTGGTAGGTAAAGGCTTTTCTTCCTTCTTCCATTAATTAGTCTTCCAAGTGGATGAACCATTACCCTGTTGAAATCGTGCACTACTACTACCCTTCCGCTTGTGCTGGTTCTCAACCTTTATAGCCATGTGAACCATATCCTCCAATTCTACATAATGCTGCAATTCAACCACATTTTGGATTTCTCTATTCAACCCAGCAAGGAATCTAGCCATTGTAGCCTCTCTATCCTCTTCTACATTCGCCCTAATCATAGTGACTTCCATCTCCTTGAAGTACTCATCTACACTTCGGCTTCCCTGCCTCAGAGTTTGCAACTTGTTGTGCAATTCACGATAGTAATACGCAGGTATAAACCGCTTTCTCATCACTCTTTTCATCTCTTCCCAAGACTCAATAGGTGGCTCGCCACTCCTTCTTCTATTCAACATTAATTGATCCCACCACACTATAGCATAATCTGAAAATTCAATGGCAGCAAGTTTCACCTTCTTTCTCCCACTATAGTTGTGACAATCAAACACCATCTCCACCTTTTTCTCCCATTCTAAATACGCCTCGGGATCTTTCTTCCCTTAGAAAGGAGGAATCTTCATCTTTATGCTACTCAATTGATCATCCTCTCTATTCCTATCTCCTCTATTTTCCCAATCTCTAGTCCCTCTATTCCGACCACTATAACCTCTATAACTCCCAACAGAAGGCTCATCAAAGTCATCACCCGACATTTCATCTCCACCCCTCGGTACTCTCCTAGAACGACTCTCCCTCTTATGCCCTTGGAATACGTTTGTGGATTGCTCTAGTCTTTGCTCCACCGTCTCATGAATTTGTTCCATTCCTTCTTGGAACATCCTCTTCATTTCTCCCCACAACGCCTCAATTACTAACCTAGCATCAAACCTTCCCCTCTCACCTTCCGGAGAATGTTATCTCGACATAGTTCCTGCAGAAAAGATTAGTACAACACAAATATATATATGATCAAACCTCACGATACACTCCCTTACGTGTTTCGCTCAAATGATGATATCACACAGTCACTCGTGTATTCTCACAAACAACGATGATATCACTCACCAATTTCCTCTTCTCAATTCTCTTGGAACTAACCCGAACTACATCAATTTCCTTCTGTAGAATTCAAAACCAACTCTAGGGTTCGTAAAATTTTCCTCTATTTTTCTATCCGAATTTTTTTTTTGTCTCTATTTTTTTTTTTTTGGCTTTTGATCACGTTTCTCTTTTCTTTTCTTTTCCCTTCTTTTTTTTTTTGTCGTGATTTTTACTTTTTTTTTTTTTTTTACAATCAACTAGTAAATACTACACTATCAAAAGACAATTAATATTGCGGAATTGAACACGATAATTGATATGAACGATTGGAGTTAGGGTTTTTGATATTACCTTCCTCAACCAAACTTGATGTTTTGACAAACCTAAGCTCTGATACCAAACTGATACGAACCACGCCAACTCGTGACGAAACCCAATACCAATACGTTCGGAAATTCGTTGCCTAAGACGCCCAAACACCTAAAGTGGAAAACCGCGACCCGTTGTCTATAAGCGAGACAAGAACCTTGGTATAAAAGTGAAGACGCCACAATCGGGATGGAAAACCGATTGATAAGTCGGGCTGAACGCCACGGAAATCAATCCGATAAGTTCGAATTAAGTTCTTGAAGAACCAAGAGAGGTGCCTCTTAAAAGTGTTTTATGTTCAATGATGTCTTATCTCTAATGTTCTAAACCCTAGGAGCTTTTATACTAGGGTTACAATTCGTGTAAAAACAAGTCCAAAACGACGTAGTTTAGTTAAGTGACATAAAAACGCGAAACAGAACAAGCCTGGCCGACAGGGGATACACGGCCGTGTACACAACCGTGTACTTTGGCCTGTACTTTCTGTGAACTTTGCCTCAGCCTGGTACTTTGGCACTAGCGTGTATCTTTGCCGTATCTTCATGCAACTTCTGGCAATATACACGCCCGTGTACTTTAGCCGTGTATCTTTCTATGGATTTGCTTGACTCCATACACGGCCGTGCCTTGAAAATACACGCCCTCTTCAACCCGTGTCCAGTATAACTTGTACAAAAGCAAGGGTCTTCCAATGGTTGTTCCAATCCGTTCCAACTCCATGATTGCTCCAATCTTTTCCGGCTTCATGGACAACCTTTATCAACCCGTTAAGTGCTTCCTTGAATCGTTTTGCTCGATTTCTTGTGATCGGTCCAGGCAGCACTTCAAGAGGATCCACATTTCTTCTTCTAGCTTGGCTCTCATCTCGGATCTCATCAGAATTCCCTTGGGAACTTTAGGATTTTTTCTTCTCTTTAATTCTTTTACATTTCATGTTATTCCAAATTTTAGTTTGAAGAAAGAATGTTACTTTGCTGAAGTTTGCTTTCAATTGAAGAACTCTAGGAATCATTTTGGAAAATTGAAGTTTTACAAACTCTTGAAGATTATAGCAATTGTTTCATTTACTTTATTTTCTTTTATGCCATTTATTAGTTTATTTTTATTATTCGATATGAATTCCATTGCACCTATTTATTTCAATTTTTTTTATGCAATCCACGCCATAATGTTCGAAATCATCTTTGTGGGAAACATGATGAAGCCATAATTCAACTAAAATGATCATTGTATTTATGTTATAGGACATATAAATATGCAGAATTTTCATATGAGAAGTCCTACTATGAATTGTATTTTGTAATTGAAATAAATGCATAGGAATTTAAATGACTCGAAGGAGAATTTAGGATTTATTAGGAATTCCTAAGTAAGATTTAATAATTTATGCGGAAGCAGCGTTATTGAATTTTATTAGAAATTGACCTAAGTGTTACATGCAATATTTTTATTTAATTTTTCACTAAGGGAATAGGAGAAATTATTTTAAAGATATTAGGCAATCATATAATTGGGAAATTTATGATCGTAAATTAGAATCCTCCATTGATTTTAATTAGCGGGAGCTATTAAATTTAATTGGGGTTATGATACTTTAAAACTTGAAAAAGGATTAAGGTTTTGTCAATTTCTTGTGAAAATCCATATAACTATAAGTTATTATAACATGAAGGCAATATGATTAGTAGAATTAGAGTGGATTCTATTTTCCCACCATCAATTCATCCTTTTTCAACACAATTCTCTTTTTGCACATTTAGTATAATTCATTCACATTTTATTCTCATCAAATATCATTGCCTAAATAATAGTAGAAATTGATATAGGTCTATTACTTAATCAATCTTCGTAGTTCGACACTCTTCTCTCACTATATTGCTTGATCTGATCCGGTACACTTGTCGGTATTTATTCACGCTTATTTTATATCTCTTTTTGCATGGATTAGACCCTCATCGCCAAGATTTGAAATCCTTTAGTTCTTACCCTAATGATAGGTCTTGTAGGATTTTGATTTCTATCATCTCCTCGGGCTTTAAAAAGATTTGTCATCAAATCTAACAGATCAAATGCAATAGAGACTTTGTATCCTCCTAGCAAGTTATTTAAAGAAGTATCACTGTAGAATCCCAGTATCTAAAATACCACAAGGGTTATTGCTTTCTCTCCTCCATTTCTAGGATATACCTCATCTACAACACATATAATGGTCCATTATCCACTAAGACCTCTCCTATCTCAACCCGTTCCACTAATATTGTTGCCTCATTTCCTTATTCAACTATATGTTTTTTACCCTCTTGGCCCTCTAATGGTTTGCTCAACTGCTCATGAACCTCTAAAACCTCTGAAGGTGAACACAACTGCCTCTGAACAGTTTGGTCTTCTGGTGGTTAGCTCATCTGACTATGACCCTCAGGAACCTCTAAAGGTTGGCACATCTGTATCTGATAAGTGTTGCCCTCTATATGTTGGCTTATGTAACTAGGAACCTTAAGAACCTTTGAAGGTTGATTCATGTGGTTATGATCCTTAGGAATCTCTGATGGCCGACGGATCTGTTGCTAAACCTTTTGAACCTTTGAAGGTGACATCGGATTTAGAATGATGTGTTTACCCTCTTTCTAGAATACGTATGTATTCCTGAAGCCATCATGTAAGATCTTCCTATCATATAAACATGGCCTGCCAAGCAATATATAGGATGTACACATTAGAAGAATATCACATTCAATTTCATCACTGTACTTATCCCCTATATTAAAAGGTACCCTAGCTCTTTAGATCACATAAAGACTCTCCTGATCATTTAACCAATGTAATGTGTAGGGTTTAGGATGTGGGGTAGTTACAAGTTTCAATTTCAATACTAATGATGTAGCTACAACATTAGTATAACTACCACCATCAATAATAATGACATAGAAGTTTCCTTGTACCCTACAAGAAGTATGGAACAAATTTTCTCTTTGTCCATCATCAATGGTTGGAGAAAAAGTCAATACGTGATATACTAAATTAGTAGAAGTATACATATCATTTGACATGGTTGCTAATTAACTTCAACAAGTTAACAACACACTTCACTACACGCACTACAACACACCTTCGCACACCCACAGTGTAACACACAACTAATACAATAAATATTTATTGTCACTTCAAGTAAATTCAAGTAAAATAATTGAAGCACAAATAAATACTTCTAAGTAGTTAAGAAATTAAATTCAACTAACACGTGTTTAAGTAATGAGTTCAATTACTTTCACACTTTAATATTTGTTTTTGAGTTCAAATTCTACTACTCACTGCCCTTACTTAGTCACGGTTTCACACTCACAATTAATGTTAATGTGCAGCACCTTACACCACATACAATTCCACAAATTCACAAGTGGCACTTCCCTCACTACACATTCACACCGCCACACACATACACACACAATCAACAATTCACTTATGGTGCATTAACTTCACCACAACTTTACTTCACGTGTAGCACCTTCACCTTAACGCGCACACACTTCACGTTGCAACACTCTTTCACAATACAACTCCAATTCGCCACTCACAACAACTCACTTCACACTGCCACTTACAAACAAAGGCAATAACAAATTCAAATTCCACTTTAAATGCAACCTCTTCTACAAATGGTAAGAAGCAAATTCAAATTCAAATAGTTATTCACTCAATTATCACACAATAACTTCGTCAACTTAAAGATGGTGTTTGAATTTGAAATAATTTCCTTTTCTCTACACACTTCAAATATGGAAATAGTAAAGGACAACCACAATTCTGAATTCATCAACACTCCATTCACTCTTCTTTGTTTTCAAATTTCTATTTTTTCCAAGTGATCACAAATGATCACAAAGAAACACTACTCTTCCTTACGGCAAACTCAAGGATACCATGTTGCAAATTCTTCCACTTCAAATACAATTGCAAACTGCAACTTATACAAAATGGCAGCTCAATTCAAATTTAAATTGTTTCACTTATTGCAACCTTTCCACAATTGGTATGAAGCAACTTTTAAATTCAAATGACCACACAATAACTTCTACCACTTAATGTGTTTTTTGAAAATCAAATAGCTTCCATATACTCCACGCAATTCAATTCTGAAAATGCACAAGTATACTCCCTATTTCCAAAAACTTACAAGCAAGGAATACACTTCCACTTTCATCACAAATGAGGTAATTTCTAAGTTCTGAATTTTAAATCAAGAAATACACTTCTACTCCTTTCCCTTCACGAAAATCCTCAACAACAAGAAGCAACAACAAATCCTCTAATTCCACTTCAACAAGCAACAAATCTCAACTTCTTAACAAGACAATTAAGCAATTCAATTCACAACATACACAATTTGGGATCACAAATTGAAGAACCCTAATTGACCATAAAACGAATTCAACCAACACTAATTCCCTTCTCTTAACTTGAGATTTGATACCAAAAGATGATGTGCCTTAACTTGATAAAAGCATATACATACAAACAAGTAAGCAAACTCAATCAAAATCCGATCACAATCCTCTTCAATGGTGTAAACCCCTTAACCCTTTATAATCCAATTTGTAAATCCAATAATCTTAACAACAAAAGATGATGTGCTTAAATGGATTAAGCACACAACACAAAATTAATGTGAAATCCAATGAACAACAATACTAAAATGGCATAGACTACTTATACAAAAGCCTCCACGTAAATGAAGAATTCCACTAGCAATTGAATAATTGCAATCAACAAGACAATATAGGATCCAATTTCCAGTAAATTGTAAACAATATAATGATAGAATTGACCCTACAATTGACGTGAAATCAAGAACCAAAAGAACACAATCCAAATCAAAACTAGATATTACACACTAGCATGAAATGGAATCAACTAAGGAAATGGTATAACTCACAAATCCTTTAGTTGCTACTCACTACGACTCCTTGAAGAATTGATAAAAGTCTTATGAAAATTTGAGTAGAACCCTAAATTCTCACTAAAATTGGCAACAAATTGTATACTCTCCACTTACCTCACAAACCGTACTTAAGCAAGTATTTATACTTGCTCCCTTTAGGGTTAAAATGACTAAACAATTACAACTATGCCACTGAAGGGTGGCCGGTCCTAAATCCACAACTACAACCAAATAAAATGTCCCAAAAGCTTACAAAATAAATGGTTCAAAAATAAATTAAAAGTACAAAAGATAATAATAGTCTTCAAAAAGCTAGCTCTTTAATGGAATTGGTCGGTCTAGCTCATCTTCGGTTTAGGTCGGTCCATGAATAACCCACAAGTTAAGTCTTAGTGAGTTTGTCCATTGCCCTGTGAAACTCGACAAATATGCTTGCTAGAATACACAACACATAAGTAATAGAAAAGAGGTTAGTATACAAAAAATTCTGGAGTTGGTTTGTTCAAAGAGGACCCTCATTGCCAAGATTTGAAATCATTTAGTTCTTACCCTAATGATAGGTCTTGTAGGATTTTGATTCCTATCACTTTTCCTCTTCCTTTCTCCTTACTCTCCTCTTCCTTTTGATTCCCTTATCATAACTTTCCCCCTTGTTTCCTTGCCGAGCTCCCTTCAACCCCTCGGACTTCTCCAATTTTCCCACTTCTTCATCTCATTCCTCTTCACTCTTCTCTAGCCCACATTTACGTGTGTGCATATTTTGAATCCCTCCTTCTAGTTTTCTAGGTTTTTCCTTCTTCCTAAACATCTTCCATTTTCCTTTTCTACCTCTTATCTCCTACTCATCGAACCCCACTTACACACTTTACACACACACCACGCATATACACCAGCACATTCCCACCCATACACATACACGCACATTTCGCACACACCAATATACTCCTATCCATACACATAAACACATACTCGCACACACCACATACCTTCCATACACATACACACATACTTATACACACCATATACCATCTCATACACATACACACATACCCGCACATACCACACATACCTTCCATACTCGTACACACCACACACCATCTCATACATATAAACACATACCCGCACATACCTCACAACATCTCATACACATACATACATACCAGCACATACCTCACAACATCTCATACACATACACACATACTCGCGCACACCTTCCATACCCTTACACACACACACCCACACACACCACACACACTTTCCATACATACATACCCGACTCCTTCTCCTATTTCCCCCTTCTTACACTGCTACTACGGTCTTTGCAATCGCTGTTGCTATTGTGGTTGTTGTCGCCATTGCTATAGTTGTTGTTACCGCTGTTGTTGTCTTCCTCCCTCACACACACACACACACACATACCTCGCAAGCACCAAGCACGTCCTTCTCTCTCGCTGGAACATTACTCCCTACACATACATCAACTTCACACCCGCATTGAAGCAAGAGACTAAACATAGCAACTGCCACTCACAGATTTCTTCTCAGACATTGCTCGTGGGATGTTGCTGCCATCATGGTTGCCGTTGCTGTCGCGGTTACTGTTATCATCATGGTTATTGTTGTCGTTGTTGTTAAGGCAGTGGTTGTGATACGATTCCAAGAGCGAAAATACGAGCACTAAAAAAAGGAGGACATAGGCGTCGAGAGGACCCAAGGCGAAGTCCGGCCAGCCTTAAGCCGGCCTTGAATAAAGGCCGGCTGAGTTCACTTCAAGGCCACTGGCCTTGGAGCCGGCTTAAATGAAGGCTATCGGCTTTTAGTGCCGGCCTAAGTGAAGGGCGCTAGCCTTTGACTGGCCTTGAATGTTTTCGCACAAATTTTTTAGGATGATATAAATAGGGTCCTTAGGGTTTTTCGTAGGGAGATTATCATTTTGGTTGCAAAACACAGACACTTTGAGCGGTGTGAATCCTCTTTGGATTTCTTTGAACATTGGGGATTGATTTTTCTCTTTATTCTTGTTGTTTTTATCAAATTCTTGGTTCTATAGAATTTGTGGCGAGCATCGTTATTGAATTCTCATAATTCTTTAACCATAGTGATTGATTTATAGAATGTGGTCTCTATCGTTCTATGATTTGATTGCGAAACAGTTTAATTTTATCAATCTTGGCATCTATAGATTGATAATTTTATCCATATCTTTGATTTTATTCGTTAGTACCAAAATCCAGAAAAAAAAAAACCTTGAAATTTGTGTTATTTGATTGTTGTTGATGATTTGGTGTGTTTGAAGGAATTCGAATCCGTTTTCTAATCATTTGGTATTAAAGCATACCAATTCCGCATCATTTGGTATCAGAGCGAAGGATTGATCAGATCATGGGTTAAATCAGTAAGGCTATTGATTCTCAATTCAATTGTAGTTTTAATTCAATACTACTGTTGGTTGGGAAATTTGGAAATTTATTTTGTGAATTGTATTGTTGTGAATTGGTGATTGGGCTGTAGTTGAGAATTGGGGGTTTTTTTACTGAATTTAGTTGTTGGGTGTTGAATTGCTGTGAAATTGGTGTTTGGGGCTATTGTTGGGAATTGGGTTGTTAGTGAATTTCTATTGCTGACTATTGAAGGGTAGAGATGTCGTCGTAAGGAAGTGTTCAAAATAACAACAATAGGAATGATGCTGATAATGGGGGTGAGGTTGTGACTAGGGCTGAGTTCAATTAAATCCAATAAAATCTTAGATTGATTATGGAGAGATTAGATGTTAGGGATAGAAGAAGCCATAGTGGTGCAAGAATTAGGAGGAGACACTCTGATAAGTCGCAAAATACCCTTATCTAGAGTAATGAAATTGTGCTTTATTATTGAGTTTTTAGATGATTTGTTGAAGAAAAGGATGCTTAATGGAATGAATGTTAATTTCAGGATCTTCTAAAGTATTTTGGAGCTAAGGGAAGGAGTTTTGAAGATTCGGATCAAGTTTGGAAGGAATTGGATACATTACATGCGAAGAGAAAGAATTCTGGAAAGTACACAAGCGAGATACACGCCCATGTACTTTGCTTGTGTACACTGAAGCGGATGTCTGGAAAAGTACACAAGCAAAGTACACGCCCATGTACTTTGCTTGTGTATCTAAGTTTTGCTTCTGTTCAATGATGTTTCAAATACACGACCAATGTACACTCCCATGTACTTGCTCGTGTATATTCACATAAGGACACTTGGAAGCAAGCATGAGATACACGAACGAGATACACTACTCGTGTATCCGCTCGTGTATATATCCAACCAGGGTACATGTATAAATAGACCGTTAGTTTGCCCTATAACGGGAGGTTACGAATTTTTCATTTTCTCTCACTCTCATAACGGCAAGGGAAAGAAGATTCTGTCGATTCCAAGGGAGATTGAAGACCAACGAAGAAGAAGATTCTATTTTTAAGGGTTGTGACCATGAATTTTATCTATTCTTCTAGTAATTGCATTTCTTTTGTCTAATTTATGGAGGAGTAGACCCTAGATCTAGATTTTATTTGAAACTTCTCTGTCATGTGATGAAGATTTGGTCATTAATGCGAAGTTGTTGACTTTCTTATGATTAATTGCATGCTCTTCAATTGTTTCTTAGATTCATAGATCCGGAATATGAATTTATGCATGATATCATATTAGTTAATTGAGAAATTGCTCATATGATTAGATCTAATGCAATTAATGAGATTTGATTGTTCTTCTAGAGATAGGAAACAAGAGTCTTCTATTTACATCGATTATTTTGATGCGAATTCATGTACTTTATGCAATTCTAGGTTGCTATTAACTAAGGAGAGATCCTATTTGATAAACCTAGGATTAGATAGGTGAGAAAGTAGTTAACTTGACTAGAGAATTCAACAGTATAAGAAGTCAATTACGACAATCTTCAGAAATCTAATGAATTACATGATAGAGAAGGAGTAGAATAAGATCTAGGTTGCTTTTGTTAATTGATAAATCTTCAAAACCATTGTTGTTAGTGAGTTATTAGTTTTAAGATTAGAGTAATTAAGTTTCAACCAACATTATTAAGCGGCGGTTAGATAATAGGAACGGAGTTAGTACTAGTAGTTGGTGTATCTTTGTGGGACGACCTTGTGCTTACTCGCTATATTACACTACGATAGGTGCACTTGCCTATTGCTTCGTAGTAGGATTAAGAACAAGAATTCAATTTATTAAAACTACGATTGGCAACGATCACACTCTAGTAGTGAATCTGATGCTAGTAGTGTAAGGAATAGGAGAGGAAACAATGTTGACAGGCGTAAGGGGATTGAAAGCATTAAGCTAAAAATTCCACCTTTCACTAGTAGTAGTAAACCAGAGGAATTCTTAAACTGGGTGCCACGGGTTGAGAAGGTGTTTGACTGTTATGAGTGGGATAAGTGCATGAAGGTGAAGATGGCGTCTTTAGCATTCTCTGAATATGCTAGTTTGTGGTGGGATAAATTACAAACTGAGAGGCGTAGGGCTGATGAGGAGAAAGTGCGTTCATGGGCTTTGATGAAAAGGTTGATGAGATGCAGATTTATGCCAAACTACTATAAACAGGAGATGCTGATGGAGTTGTAATCCTTAAGGCAGGGTAAGAAGAGCATAGAAGAGTATGTGAAGGAGTTTGAGACACTAATGGCAAGATGTGATATTAGGGAATCATCAGATGAATCCATAGCTCATTTCATCAATGGGTTGAAGATGGATATTGCCAGTGTAGTGGAACTCCAGCATTATCAGACTCTTGAGGATGTGATTAAATTATCCAGTCGGGTTGAGCGGCATCAGCGCAGGCGGGATCAGAAATGGCAAGATCAAAAATCATATCAACACCATAAATCAGATGATGGCTAGAGGGAGAAGGAAAGGAAGGAAAAGGGAAAAGCAGTCGTTAGTGAGGTTGTTGACCAAACACAACAAAAGAGGAGTAGAGATATCAAATGTTTTAAGTATTTAAGACTTGGCCATATTGCTTCTCAATGTCCTAATAAAAGGGTTATGGTCATCAAGGGGGACAAAGTTGAGAGTGAGGAAGAAGAACAGAAGAATACTGAGGTAGAAGAGGAAGATGAAGACATTATAGCGAGTCTAGTACAGGGAGATATGCTAATGGTTCAGCAGGATGAAACTGTTACTAATCAGAGGGCCAATTTATTCCATATCTAGGGCATGGTGCAGGGAAAAACTTGTTTGATTGTGGTTGACACGGGCAGTTGCACTAATATTGCTTCAGCAAACTGGGTTACTAAATTGGGTTTGCAGGTGGAGCAGCATCCAAGACCTTATGCACTTCATTGGTTGAGTCCACAAGGAGCTGTTCATGTACACAAACAGGTTCGTGTTCCATTGCTTATTGGTGATTATACTGACGAAATTGTTTGTGATGTAGCTCCAATGGAAGCTACACATTTGATCCTTGGAAGACCTTGGCAGTATGACCTCAGAGCCAAGTATGATGGATACACCAATGAGTATACCATTCAGCAACAGGACAAGACATACAAGCTTCTTCCTATGAGTCCAACTGAAGTACAACACAGAAGACTAATTTGGCTTAAGAAGCCCAAGGGAAAGATGAGTCTGTTTATGTGGCCTAGCAGGATGGACAATACAGATTCGAGGTAGAATCATTTTCAACATGGAGGGAATGATACGATTCCAAGAGCGAAAATACGAGCACCAAAAAAAGGAGGACATAGGCGTCGGGAGGACCCAAGGCGAAGTCTGACCAGCCTTAAGCCGGCCTTAAATAAAGGCTGATCGAGTTCACTTCAAGGCCGCCAGCCTTGGAGCCGGCCTAAATGAAGGCCGCTGGCTTTTAGTGCCGGCCTTTGACCGGCCTTGAATGTTTTCGCACAAATTTTTTAGGATGATATAAATAGGGTCCTTAGAGTTTTTCGTGGGGAGATTATCATTTTGGTTGTAAAACACAGACACTTTGAGCAGTGTGAATCCTCTTTGGATTTCTTTGAATATTGGGGATTCGTTTTTCTCTTTATTCTTGTTGTTCTTATCAAATTCTTGGTTCTATAGAATTTGTGGCAAGCATCGTTATTGAATTCTCATAATTCTTTAACCATAGTGATTGATTTATAGAACGTAGTCTCTATCGTTCTATGATTTGATTGCGAAACAGTTTAATTTTATCAATCTTGGCATCTATAGATTGATAATTTTATCCATATCTTTGATT
The DNA here is from genome assembly GCA_037954665.1 of Laguncularia racemosa. NCBI lineage: Eukaryota > Viridiplantae > Streptophyta > Magnoliopsida > Myrtales > Combretaceae > Laguncularia > Laguncularia racemosa. The sequence continues at coordinate 141,341 of JBBMOL010000256.1, read as the reverse complement.
TTATTTGTTAGTACCAAAATCCAGAAAAAAAAACCTAGAAATTTGTGTTATTTGATTGTTGTTGACGATTTGGTGTGTTTAAAGGAATTCGAATCCGTTTTCTAATCATTTGGTATCAAAGCATACCTATTCCGCATCAGGTTGTCGTTGTTACTGCTGTTACTATTGCTATTAGGGTCACCGTTGTTGTTGCTATTGGGGTCATCATTGCTGCTGCTATTAGGGTCGTGGTTCTCATCGTTACTGCCGTTCTCCCTCGTACACACACCCACATCATGCTCAAATACGAATCAATTTTCCCAGACACAAAGGAGACATTTCTTAGCATTGGCTTTACAGGTAGTGGTGCTTTATACGCTTCCAAACAAGCCCTCTAGAATATAAATCACTCTTCTTCAAATTAATCAAACCCCTAATCTCTCTCTCTCTCCCCCATTCCTCTGCTTCTTAGGTGGTTTCCCAAATGAGTCGTCGTGCAATTTAGGGATGAGAAAGCGAAGACATCTTGAGAAGAAGAGCTAGGGCAAAGGACATCATCGTTGGGGATCCCTTTATAGATTTAAAGCATATGACAAACTAGAGACTGCTCTTTTGTAGCTTGTTGCATCAAGCATCCAAGAGACAAATAGATCTAGAGTGTAAGAGAGAGAGAAAGAAAGAGAGAGTTCTATCATAGGGAAGATGTGAGGAAGGGAAGAAAGAAGGAAGGGAAACACAAACAAGGGAAAGGTAGGGGAAGAAGACGTGATATAGGAGGAGAAGAAGAAGAAGAAGGAAAAGAAAAAGAAAAGAAAAGAAAAAAAAAGGGAGAGAGAAGGGATGGGGATGGGAGCCGAGGACCTGATGTTGTCACTATGCCTACTGTTGCCTATCATGGAAGAGAAAGAAATGACACGATGAGGCGGGTAGGATAAGGCAAGTGCTTTTTTTTTTTCACACAGTTATGTGTGTATATATTTATATATTATATTATATTTTATATTATAATTATTTCTATTTTAATATTTCGCACGCGTACGATGTTATTTTTAAATTTTGTATTATTAATATTTTATTATAAAACTTTACGTCTAAGTTAATTTGATTCTTCCGAACATAAATATTTACTCTAAATTTTTATTTAAAATTCCTAGATCTATAATTTAAATTAATTTCATTATTTAACCCAATATTGTTTGAAATTATGTTTTAGAGAATTTATTCTTTTAATTTAAATTACCCAAAATAAAGTTCGGATTTACAATTATTTTTATTTATCTATTTATATATCTATATTCAGATATTTTTCAATTACTTCGCTTCTTATATTTATTCAGTAATATATTTCATAAAATTCAAATTGCGGTTATTCTTTCCAATTGTTTTATTTTTAAAACCTATTATTATCGCAAATTATTAAAATAATAGTCATGCATTGTGATGTTTAAATTTTCATCATAAATTTATCAATTTTTTTTATTTTTCGAAATTGTCATTCTCGCTACCCCGACCTAGAAGTATTTATTATTCTGCTTATTTTCTTTAATTTTTGTAGTCTTTTCAAAATTTTTAAGACATCACATTAACTGTTTTACCTCCTTGCCTCAATGTTTGGAGCTGCATAAATAGCTCCTACTTGTAATGCTCAGGTATAAACCTTTTTTTCTCAATACCCATTTCATTTCCCGCTAGGTATGTATATCAACTTCACCATTTGTTCGTCTGTTAATCACAAGATTTTTCCACCATAAGGTAACATAGCCTGTAAATGCTACAGCTACAAGACGAACCCAAGTGTGATCATTAATCTCGTAGCACTCAAATAGGCCATCAACCTTATCCACCCAATCTAAATAATCATCTGTAGAACCTCTACCATCAAATGAAGGCATTTGGAATTTTACATATTCTAATCCTTGAGGTGGTCTGAACTCCCAGTTTGAGTAAGGCTCATTCTCAAAATTATCATCCCTTTCTTCCCTAAGAGTATGATAATCTCCTTCCATTCTCCTATCCCTATTTCCTCCAATAGCTCCTTCCCTATGAGCATTCTGATGGGCTACCCGAGGTGGGGGTGCATAAGGGTTTGCCATTGGTGGTTATGGCATCATCATCTGATCTACCCGCATTGCTAATGTAGCAACAATAGTGGTAAGATCCTGTAATTATTCCTCTAATGTTCTTCTACCTACAGCACAACGCCCTTGACCTCCTCTAACCTAACTATTGGCTTCATTGCCAATCCCACCATTCGCACTATCATTAGACATGATTTTGAATTTTTTTTTTTAATCACTCAACACCAACTCACGGCATACTCACAACACAACACCTTCATGGCATACACATAACCTCAAACCACACCTACACAGTTCAATCACTACCACACACAACTCTTATAGTGATAGGAATCAAAATCCGACAAGACCTATCAATAGGGCAAGAACTAAAGGATTTCGAATCTTGGAGATGGGGGCCCATTTTGAGAAAATCGACCCTGAAATTATTCGTTTACTAACCTCTTTTATCTTATTCATGTATTATATATTTCAATAGGCACACTTATCATATTTTATAGGGCGATGGACAAACTCACTCAGACTTAGCTTGTAGGTTATCCATGGACCGACTTAAACTGGCGATGAGTTGGGCCGACGAATCCTATGGAAGAGCTCGCATGATGAAGACTATTTTCTTTTATTTTATAATTGTTATTTAGACCATTTTATGTTGTAATTTTCTTTTGGGACACTTTCATTTTGATTGTAATTTTCATTTAGGACCGGCCACCCTAAAAGTGGCATAGTTGTAATTTTGTGCATTTTCTAACCTTAAAGGGGGTAAGTATAAATACTTGCTTAAAGTAGGGTTTAAGGAGGCCATTTTTCAGATTTGAACATACACTTTACGTGAGGGAATTAGGGTTCTTCCTAGTTCATTTTTTCTTATCAATTTCAATCCCAAGAATTGGAATTATGGTGAGTGCAACAACGGGAAATTGTGAGTTATATCAATTTCTTATTGTTGTGTTTCTTTTCATCTCTAGTGAGTCATATCTAAGGTTTGATTGAAGTCTTCTTGGATAGATTTTGATTGTATTTGTAATCCAATTATCATTACATAATTGATTGGTTTTTAGCACTTGTTAATACCATCAATTTGTCATTATACTTGTGGCGTAGAATTTCTGATAGGAATCCAAATCAGATAAGACCTATCATTAGGGCAAGAATTAAAGGAATTCGAATTTTGGCAATGAGGGTCCATTTTGAACAGATTGACCACGGAATTATTTATATATTAACCTCTTTTCTATTATTCTTGTATTGTGTTTCCTAACAGACACACTTACCATATTTTATAGGGCAATGGACAAACTCCCTCAGACTCAGCTTGTAGGTTATCCATGGACTGACCTAAACCGGCGATGAGCTGGGCCGATGGATCCTATAGAAGACCGGCATCTTGAAGACAATTTCTTTTATATATTTCTTCTTTTTTGAACTATTTTGGTTGTATTTTGGTTGTGGGACACTTTTATTTCCTTGTAATTTTCATTTAAGGCTAGCCACCTTAAAAGTGGCAAACTTGTAATTTTGACCACTTTTTAACCATAGGAGTAGTAAGTATAAATACTTGCTTAAGAGAGGGTTTGAGGAGGCCATTTTTGTAGATTAGAATCATACACTTTAACGTGTGGAATTAGGGTTCATCCTTAGTTCAAACCTCTTATCAATTTCAACCCAAGAATTGGAATTGTGGCGAGTGCGACGAAGGGGAATTGTGAGTCATATCGATTCCATCTTTGTTGTATGTTCATTTCTTCTCTAGTGAGTCATATCTAGGGTAGATTTGAATCTTTCTTAGACTTATTGGTGATTTTAATTCATGGATAATCATCTTGTAAGGTTGATTGTTCATTGAGATTGAATTGCTCTTTAGTGATTGGCGTGAATTAGCATGGTTGGAAGGGTTTGAGTTCATGGTTTTTGAGCTAGTCTTTTTCATCCATTTCACGTTTAATTATCTTGCTCTTATTGTTGATTAGTGAAATTGACCATTAGTGGAAGTTGATTGAATCTTTTGAATCATTGGATTGCATCAAAGTTCCATTAGGGTTAAGCAATTTCCTAATCCATTGAACCGGTTTATATAAGACTTGAGAATTGTTTTTCTTGAGTCATTTGATTGTGCTTGAAAGTGGTTTTGAGCACATCAATTTCTTTGTTGTGAGGAGGATCACAGTTTGAATTTGTGTATTATTGATTGGGATTCTCTTGGAATTTAAGTTGGTTAATTGATTCAATTGAGGATTATCATCTTTGTGGATTTCATCTCCTTGATTTTATCATTTGATTCATCATCCATCTATTAGGGTTCACACAAATTTTCTCTCTTGTGAACCGAATTTGATCTTGTCTTTTGAGTTTGATATTTGGGTTGTTTTTGTTTGTGCTTAATTCCCTTTTAGGCACATCATCTTTTGGTATCAAAGCTATATCATATTTGGATTTAAGAATGATCACATCCTCGTTAGAAGAATTGGTTACATTCATTAGAAATTGACACCATTGTTCATGTGATTGACACTAGTTTGATTGACATTGTTTGTTTGCCTTTCAAACTGGTTTTAGATGTGCTTAATCTTGGTTTTAGGCACATCACACAGTTTACTTAACATAACAACACACCATAACAACACAACTATGCCTCACATACACCCGCAGCGCACTTCACTTCACACCACAACATACTCCAAAAATCACAGCAACAAAAGATAAATGGAAGTAATTATGATGAACTCAAGTACTCACAGCAATATAAACACTAACTCCACACAGCAAGCAAATGATTCCTAACTTAGTCAAAGTGTATCTAAAGTGATTAATACACAATAACTCCACAAGTAATGATAGAATTTGAATTCAAAATATTTCCTAATTCTCTATGGCAAGATGAATAATTACAATGCAAATATGAATTTCAAACTTCCAATTCCACAACCAACAAAGTATAACACGACACAATCAACACAATTACTTCAATTCCACTTCAAACAACTTCAATTATGAAATGGAAGAACAAGAACCCTAAATCCCCAATTTGTGAAAGTATAACACGACATAATCAACACAATTACTTCAATTCCACTTTAAACAACTTCAATTATGAAATGGAAGAACAAGAACCCTAAATCCCCAATTTGTGATTCACGAATTCCTTCCACAAACCTACACTCTGATACCAAATTATGATGTGCTCAAGACCAATTACAAGTACATAATGCAATTGAAGATTCACTTGAACAATTAGCAATCAAAAAAATGTTGTAATCCGTAATTATTATGAACCCTAATTTTGACGAGAACAAGAGATAGAAAAGAAGAACTAATTCCTTACTAGATATTACACACTAGTTGGAATTAGGTTTGATTTTGATGTTGTTGATATTACGCACAACATAATAAAAATCCACTCACCACAATTCTAGGAAAAATGATAAGAGTTTTTACGTGACAAGGAAGTGTCCCTCATAATTTCAATATCTAAAAAATGATGTGCCGAAAGTCCCTTACAAAGCATAATTAGCAAGTATTCACACCCTACTCTAAACAAGGAAATTACAACAATGCCAAATAGTAAAAAATCGGTCCTTTGACTCACTTGAAGAATAGATTCTCCACATGAAAGAGAAGTGAAGATGGCTGGTTTTTCTCAAGTGAAATGTAAATGAAATGAAGGCCGGTTACTCTTGTCTTTATAGGTTTAATTTAGTACATAATGGACCGTAATCCATTCACAAACCAATTGCTATTGTGCTTGATTGTCTTCTTGTAAAAACCAACAAAAATGTACCTGTTAAAATGTAAAAACAATTACTATAAAATAAATAAAGATAAAATGTGAATGTCTGGGTTCCATTTGGTTCAAGTAGGCTTCCCAATGCCGAGTCCAGAGGTTTGATTCCCATCAGATACATGACAATTTTGAGGCCATGTTAAAAAAAAAAAAACAACACAACCTCTCAACATGACCATGTTGAAAAAAAAAAAAAAAAAAGAGAAATGGATATGGCCTTTGCCACAGTCATGTACTATCCCGTATTCAACTACATGGCCTCCAACATGACCATGTTGAGTTGAAATACGTCTATTTTCCTTTTGATATTTATAGGAATACAATTCTAAAAGCAAATAATTTGAATCATGTATAAGTTTGGAAGAATTGTGAAGCTAGAAAAGTATAAGACAAACCAATTTTTGCAAAGTGAGGTACATATATACCATGCTTGTTGTTTGTGATTGATAAATTCAATTTTTGCGTGTAGGTTTAATAATATTGTAAATGAACATGATTGAGTGTGCATGTGATTGTGAATTACTAGGTCTAAGAAATCGAGTATGGGTTGTTGTTCTTGGGGTGGCACCTCGATGATTGATATGTAACGTTATCCTTAGTGGAGTTGTGTATCGAAATGATCTGGGTCTTATGTGGAAGGTTGTGAGGTGTACTGTGAAAAGTTATAGTGTATGGACTCATTGATAGTGGGGAGTATCCACTGTCATATATATATATATATATATATTATGTATAGTTGTGGAAGGTTAATGTGTGAGGACTTATATACTCATGGATAGTGTGGTATAACCACTATCATATATATATTATTATTATGTATGGTTGTGGAAGATTGATGTGTAAGGACTCACAGACTCATGGACAGTGGGGAGTACCCACTGTGATATATATATTATTATTATTATGTATGGTAAGAGACTCATGAACAAAGAGGAATACCTTTGTTAAATATATATATGTGTGTGTGTGTGTGCGTGTATATATTGCTTATGGATGGATTGTGAAAGGATGTTTAGGAATGTTGGGTGAAGATGTTTATGATGTGATTGTGTATCGGTGAAAGATTGTGAAAGATAAATAAAATTATGTATAAATATTATGATGCATCTTGCATGTGTTATTGCTTCTAGTATGGCATACATGTGTGTTTGTGTGTAGGTATCCATTGTACTGGGTATTAGCTCACCCCTTGTGGGAATTTTTTTTTTAGTTGCAGATGCTACAGGAGAAATTGTGGGATATGCCGAAAACCTAGGGGAAACAACTCAAGATCAGAACAATAAAGAGAATGTAGAATACGTCTATTACAATGCCTAGTAGATAGACTAAGGAAAAGTAGAATACGTCTATTACAATGCATAGTAGATAGACTACGGAAAAACATGTTAAAATTTTTATTTAGTCATTTTGAGAATTTCTATTATAAGTGAATGTTAATTGTTTTCGCTGTTTAATTTGAGAAGAATTTCGATGACTTATTATTGAGGTTGGGAAATTTCATTAATCTCTGTTATGCAGCAGATGATTTATGATTATTACCAAGAGTACATAAATGTGAGTTTTTGGAAGATAGTGGTGATTGAGCCTTTGCATGTCTTCAAAAAATGGGGACACATGGTGGGCCGTAGCGAACCTAGGTTTTTAGGCGTTATAGTGATAGAGCCATTTTATACTCAATCTTTATAGTATAAATTGTGTTAAATTATTATTGATTTTAGAGAAATCATAAGGAAATGGTACTTAATTCTATTATGGTGATAAATCAGGTTAAATGGAGTCAAGGATGCTAATTCAAGTAAATTAGAGAAGTCATCTACAACTTGGTTCAAAGACAAGGATTTACACCGCCGGAGGGAAGTACATGGGCGTGTAATTGAAGTACACGGCCGTGCACTTGGTTTTGAATCAACCGGAAGATACACGGTTGAAGTACACGGCCGTGTATCGGAAGCACGGTTTGAGGCAAGGCCATGGCGCAAACCGTGTTACACACTAGACAAGAAGGCGGAAATGAGGACTTTCAATAGAGAGAGACACGGCTTAGGGCACGGCCGTAGTGGCAGCCATAGGAGAAACCGTGCTTGAAGCCGTGGTGGAAGCTAGACGTGCCAAGGAGAAGACTTGTTGATTATGCACAGAGGATGACACGGCCTAGGATCTAGCCGTGGTGTAAACCGTGCTACATACTGGACACGGAAGATGATACGTGAATTATGCACAGAGGAAGGCACGGCTTGACCCACGGCCGTGTGGTAGGGCGTGCCAGGCAGACGAAGATTCACTTCTCGAAATCTACTTGGAAAAGGAAAGATATTTTCGTATCTTGCTAGCAAAAGATCACATGCCATCCCTCTAACAATATAAATAGAACCAACCCTAGAGGGTGAGGAGAACTTTGGAATCTTTGGATCTTGAAGAACCTTGGATCATCTTGGAGGCAGAGCAGGCAACCGGGTTCATGATGTCTCTACTTTTTATTTTCGTTTTATTGATGAACATGAGTAGCTAAGCTACTTTTCTAGCCAAAGGGCCATAGATATTTAATTCTCCACGAATTGTGAGGTCTAATTGACTTGTATTTATTCTATTCTTTGCTTTCAGGTATTCATATATCTTATGATCGTTTTGTCATTATTATCTTTGTTGATTGGTATGAATAGAGCTCTTCTACTCAATTAGCAAGTTAATATGTTGTTAACTAGCACATCAAATCCGTAATTGTTTGATTGTTCTAGTCTTAGTGACGCAATAACATGTTTGGTTATAAAAGAGATGATCGAATTCATGTTATGGAGGTGTGTGATCATGTTTAAATAGGTTATCTTATAATCTACTGGCATGAATTGGTGGTCTCTCTAGATTTTAATGCTATTGGTAGATTAAATCCTAAGCGCTTGTCTAGGATTGTCTAATCGATAAGAGAAATAATCAAAGAGCTTCTCTTGATTATCGAGGAAGTACAGAGATATAGGTTGTTAGAGCTTGTTAATAACCATAACTAGTTTATCTAGAAATAAGAATAGAAACATTTGCATCGATGATCAATTCCTAGAATTTTCCTTTGGCTAGGCTTTTATCAATATTCAATTTTCTTATCTTTTTTTAACTTTATTCGATTCACAAACAAAACCCCCCTTCGTTTTCTTTTCCTCGTTATATCCTTTGAATAGAAATAAATTTAACCAATCTCTATGGATTCGACCCTACTCACCACTATATGCAAATCATATAATTGTCTAGGAGTAGGTTTTATTTTTGTTGGATTCGACACCCATCAAATTTTGGCGCCGTTGCCGGGGATTGGTGTCAAATTTATTTATATTCTTGTATGACTCGTTCTTCTCAGACAGGTGAACTAACTTATAATCCGGAGATTGAGAAGACTCTAAAGAGGTTGCGACAAGAAGCTAGATCATCCACTAGACTGAACTTAGCATCGGATTTGTTTGATTCATCCCTTGATTCAGAAAAAGAAGACGATATGGAAAATCCCAGGAGAACCTTAAAGGAGTTGGCTGCGCCAGATGTGAATCAACAACCACTTTGTATTCACTACCCCGAACTAGCCGTGGAATTCGAGTTAAAATCTGGGTTGATACATCTGCTACCTACATTTCATGGTCTTGAGAATGAAGATCCTCACAAGCATTTGAAAGAGTTTCATATAGTGTGTTCTAGTATGAGGCCGTAAGGAATAACCGACGATCAAATCAAGCTACGTGCTTTTCCATTTTCTTTAAGTACTAAAGCTAAAGATTGGTTGTTTTATTTGCCTCCAGGTTCGATAACCACTTGGATAGATATGGTCAGACTCTTCTTGGACAAATTCTTCCCCGCATCCAGAGCCGCTGGTATAAGAAGAGAAATTTGTGGTATAAAACAGAGGGACACCGAGACTCTTCATGAGTATTGGGAGCGGTTCAAGCAACTTTGTGCAAGCTGCCCACAACATGGGATATCTAAACAACTCCTCATCCAATACTTCTATGAAAGCTTGCTTCCGATGGAAAGAAAGATGATGGACGCAGCAAGTGGAGGCGCCACAGTAAACAAAACCCCTGGTCAAGCTAGGGAATTGATCTCCATTATGGCTGCCAATTCGCAACAATTTGGGTATAGGCATGATACATCTTCAAGGAAGGTAAATGAGGTAAGTGTGTCTAACCTTGAACATCAAATTTCTAATCTAACCTCCCTTGTGCAGCAGCTAGCTCTTGGAAAAACATAGCAGGTGAAGGCTTGTGGAATTTGTGCTGCTCCTAATCATCCGACCGACATGTGCCCCACATTGCAAGATGACAACCATGAACACGCCAATGCTGTAGGCGGATTTCCAGGACAACCACAAAGGAAGTATGACCCCTACTCGAATACTTACAATCCTGGATGGAGGGATCATCCTAACTTCCGATATGGCAATAACCCACAACAATTCCAGCCTAAGCCATCACACCAAGTACCCCAAGCTCCTTCCACTTCAGGTATGTCTCTTGAGGACATTGTTAAGTCTCTCGCTGTTAATACCAAACAATTTCAGGAGGAAACAAAGCAAAGCATTCAAAACTTGGAGAATCAGGTAAGCCAACTTGCTTCTGCTGTCAATAGGTTAGAAACTCAAGGTAAGTTACCTTCTCAAACTATTACAAACCCGAAGCAAAGCGTTAATGCAATTACCTTGAGAAGTGGAACAGAATTGCAGGGATCAAATAAGAAAGGACATCCGTCTAATCTTGAGGAGGAGACCAAGAAAGAGATTTCGACTCCGAGCCAGCAGGGCAACCAGATTAGCAAGTCTCTAGTTGAGCCATCAAAGGTCACATTGATACCACCTGCTTTCCCCTCCAGATTGGCGAAATCCAAGAATGAAGTTGAAGAAAAAGAGATTCTGGAAACTTTTCGCAAAGTCGAGGTAAATATTCCTTTGCTTGATGTAATTAAGCAAATACCGCGCTATGCTAGATTTCTTAAAGACTTATGCACTAACAAAAGGAAGCTGCAAGGCAATGAAAAGATTAGTGTGAGTGAAAATGTTTCAGCTATTATTCAGAAGAAGCTTCCTCCTAAATGCAAGGATCCAAGTATGTTTACTATTCCTTGCAAAATAGGTAATCTTGGAATCGCTAAAGCCATGTGTGATTTAGGAGCTTCTATCAATGTCATGCCTTTGTCTGTTTATCAATGTTTAAATGTTGGTCCCTTGAAGGAAACGGGTGTCATTGTTCAACTTGCTGACAGGTTCAATGTTTATCCTGAGGGAGTTTTAGAGGATGTTTTAGTTCAAGTCAATGGGTTGGTTTTTCCTGCTGATTTTTATGTGCTTGACATGGACGATAGTGATTCTCATACTTCATCACTAATATTATTAGGGTGACCATTCCTTAAGACTTCTAAAACGAAAATTGATGTAAATGATAGCACCCTCACTATGGAATTTGATGGTGAAGTGATTAAATTTAACATTTATGATGCCATGAAACATCCTAGCGATATCTCCACTATTTTTGTTGCAGATGTTATTAACCCATCACCATAGGCACCCAAGCTGGAATCAAAATCCTTATCCGAACATCTAGCCAGGAATGTCTAGCCAAAGACGTTAAAGAAAGGCGCTTCATGGGAGGCAACCCATGTAAAAAAAAAAAAAAAAAAGTTTTGTTTTGCTTTAGTTTTGTTTTATTTTAGTTTAGTTTGTTTTGATTTTAGTGTAGTTTTGAACTCTTTGGATTAGCTGCAGCAAGGATACATATCATTAGATGACACTTTCCAGAGCTTAAGGGGAAAACTCCAATACCAGGGAAGTACAAGTATTTCCTTTCTCTTATTCTCTAATGTTCCTTGAGTTGTTAATTCCTTTTCAGTTGTACTGAATTAGGAACAGTGAGGACACTGTTCAAGCTAAGTGTGGGGGAGAGGATAGTACAATATAGAGAATAGAGAACTAACTTATACTCTGAATGTTTGTCCTTAAGCAATTTTAAGCTAAAAAATTTTCAAAATTATCATGAAATCTAGAGATTGTACTAAATGTTGTAATAAGCATCTACAAAATGTGAAATTGACTTGTTCAAATGTTTTACTCACCCACTGCTATGATTAGAATACATGGTTAAAATTAAGTAGTGAAATCTTTAAGAAACAAATTTACCTTGTATTTAGCTTTAGAATTGGAAGTCTAAGAGTAAGTCGAGTCCTAAGTGAAAAATAAACAAGTTTACTTCTATGTTATATTAGCTACTATATACTCTTTGAAGTTGTTTGTAAAGCAATCATAACACTTAGTAAAAAAAAAATCAAGCATAGCCATTACTCCAATGATTCAACTAATTGAGTTAAGAGTATTCAAACTTGAATGTTAGAGTGAGGAAGAGTCCGTAGGGGTATCTCAAAACCCGATCACTTGAGTGATGAGCACGGGATGTTGCCGACTCAATGAACTCACTATAACGATAAGGGCGAAAAAGGAAAAAGTTCATAAAAAGAAGCGAGCAAAAACCCGTCAAAATAGATGCTTGAATAAATCAAAAGAACATGAATGTAAACATTCATTGAATAAAACAAAGATGTATAAAAGGGAGAATATCTAGCAAAGAGCTTATACCATATGCTTTTACTTTATACTGCAAGGATTATATGCTTGATAATATCCAATGAAGTTTAATTGGGTGTTTTTCCTTAGTGGATTAAGTATTTACTTTTGGAATAAAAATTCTTTTGCTAAACATGAGGATTAAAGTTTGTTTTGTTTAGATTAGCTATTAAATTTTTTCCATGGTAATTTGATCACAGGAAACCAGTTTGGTTGAAGTAGTAGACATTAAAATTACAAGTCATGAATTACAAATGAATAGATGCTTGGAATGATGAAAAGAAAGTTTGTATAATCTATGATAGATTTCTCAATTGATTTGATGCAATTGCTTGAGGACAAGCAAGAGTTTAAGTGTGGGGGAATTTGATAGAGCCATTTTATACTCAATCTTTATAGTATAAATTGTGTTAAATTATTATTGATTTTAGAGAAATCATAAGGAAATGGTACTTAATTCTATTATGGTGATAAATCAGGTTAAATGGAGTCAAGGATGCTAATTCAAGTAAATTAGAGAAGTCATCTACAACTTGGTTCAAAGACAAGGATTTATACCGCCGGAGGGAAGTACATGGGCGTGTAATTGAAGTACACGGCCGTGCACTTGGTTTTGAATCAACAGGAAGATACACGGTTGAAGTACACGGCCGTGTATCGGAAGCACGGTTTGAGGCACGGCCATGGCGCAAACCGTGTTACACACTGGACAAGAAGGCGAAAATGAGGACTTTCAACAGAGAGAGACACGGCTTAGGGCACGGCCGTGGTGGCAGCCGTGGGAGAAACCGTGCTTGAAGCCGTGGTGGAAGCTAGACGTGCCAAGGAGAAGACTTGTTGATTATGCACAGAGGATGACACAGCCTAGGATCTAGCCGTGGTGTAAACCGTGCTACACACTGGACACGGAAGATGATACGTGAATTATGCACAGAGGAAGGTACGGCTTGACCCACGGCCGTGTGGTAGGGCATTCCAGGCAGACGAAGATTCACTTCTCGAAATCTACTTAGAAAAGGAAAGATATTTTCGTATCTTGCTAGCAAAAGATCGCATGCCATCCCTCTAATAATATAAATAGAACCAACCCTAGAGGGTGAGGAGAACTTTGGAATCTTTGGATCTTGAAGAACCTTGGATCATCTTGGAGGCAGAGCAGGCAATCGGGTTCATGATGTCTCTACTTTTTATTTTCGTTTTATTGATGAACATGAGTAGCTAAGCTACTTTTCTAGCCAAAGGGTCATAGATGTTTAATTCTCCATGAATTGTGAGGTCTAATTGACTTGTATTTATTCTATTCTTTGCTTTCGGGTATTCATATATCTTCTAATCGTTTTGTCATTATTATCTTTGTTGATTGGTATGAATAGAGCTCTTCTACTCAATTAGCAAGTTAATATGTTGTCAACTAGCACGTCAAATCCGTAATTGTTTGATTGTTCTAGTCTTAGTGACGCAATAATATGTTTTGGTTATAAAAGAGATGATCGAATTCATGTTGTGGAGGTGTGTGATCATGTTTAAATAGGTTATCTTATAATCTACTGGCATGAATTGGTGGTCTCTCTAGATTTTAATGCTATTGGTAGATTAAATCCTAAGCGCTTGTTTAGGATTGTCTAATCGATAAGAGAAATAATCAAAGAGCTTCTCTTGATTATCGAGGAAGTACGGAGATATAGGTTGTTAGAGCTTGTTAATAACCATAACCAGTTTATCTAGAAATAAGAATAGAAAACATTTGCATCGATGATCAATTCCTAGAATTAAACTATCTCGATTCCTTTGGCTAGGCTTTTATCAATATTCAATTTTCTTATCTTGTTTTAACTTTATTCGATTCATAAACAAAACCCCCCTTCGTTTTCTTTTCCTCGTTATATCCTTTGAATAGAAATAAATTTAACCAATCTCTGTGGATTCGACCCTACTCACCACTATATGCAAATCATATAATTGTCTAGGAGTAGGTTTTATTTTTGTTGGATTCGACACCCATCATATAGCTTAGGTGGTATTAGAGCCATAGGTTAATGATCCTTAGAAGCTTTGGCTTTAATAAAAAGAATGCAGGTTTGTGATTATTAGAGCTTAGGTTATTGAATTTATAAACTGCATAATTTTGATGATCTTTAAAATTAAGTGAAGATTAATAGTATAAGTCAAACAGTAGAAAGTAAGTCATGATCTTTAGATGAATTAGGTATTGGATTTGTAGGATAAAGATATATATTGAGAATGGTTAGAAAATGGGACTGATATTATTGATTTGTGAACTCCTTCAATAATATTGAAAATGTCATGTTTAAATTTTTCATACTCTAAGGAATGAATATATATTCCTATATCGTTCCTCACTATTGTATTTTGTTTTGTAGAAAGCCTAGGAGAATTTTAGGACCAAGTTCGTCCTTAAGAGCTGGAAGTGATGCTCCTAATAACAAAATGCCCCCTAGAGCTCCTCATTAGGGACAACGAGGGAATAAGATGAATGCTGCACAAATGCTAGAGGCTATCAATACTCTAGTAGGAGTAGTGGCACAGCAATAGCAACTGATACAAGACATGTAAGTGCTAAACATGAGATAAGCTTAAATGATGGGAGGGATTAGAGTGATAGGAATCAAAATCCTACAGGATTTATCACAAGAGTAAGAGCTAAAAGGTTACAAAATTTCGCGAAGAAGCTCCTCTTTGAACAATTAGAGAACATTTGTTTAGTATCTTCTTTTCTATTATATATTTGTTGTTCATGCCAGCAGGTACACTTGTCGGTTCTTACAGGACGATGGAAAAACTCGCTAAAGCTCAGTTTGTGGGTTATTTATGGACCTACATAAATCAAAGAAGAACTGATCCAACAAATTGTTTAATTAAAGTGGAGAACCAGCCACTTGAAGACCATTTTGTACTTGTATTTTGTTGATTTTAGAACTGGCACTTAAGTGGCATCCTTGTAATTTTGTGTTATTTTTAACTTAATCAGGGCAAGTATAAATACTTGCTAACTAGGGTTTTTGAGAAGCTTTTTTAGAAATAATTTTTCAGACTTTGTTGCCATGAGAGATATCTTCCTACATACATCTACTCTTATCAATTTCTTTATGAAATTGTAGCAAGTGTGATGCGAGATCGGTTTGATCGGATTCCTAATTGATACGAACCACGCCAACGTGTGACGAAACCCAATACCAATACGTTCGGAATTCGTTACCTAAGATGCAAAACACCCTCAAGTGGAAACCGCGACCCATTTTCTATAATCGAGACAAGAACTTTGGTATAATATGAAGACGCCACAATCGGGATGAAAGACCGATTGATAAGTCGGGATGAACGCCACGGAAATAAAATCCGATAATTTCTAAGTTAGTTCTTGAAGAACCAAGAGAGGAGTCTCTCCAAAGTGTTTTTAATGTTGTATGATCTATGTTATGTTCTAAACCCTAGGAGCTTTATACTAGGGTTTACAATTCGTAATAATAAAGCCCAAAACGACATCACTTCAATAAGTTGCGTAAAAATAACAAAAATAGAACATGAAGGCTGGCGGTGTAGACATGAAGGCCGGTGGCGTTGGAATGAAGGCCGGCAGCCTTAAGCCGGCGTTGGAGACATACACGGCCGTGTACTTCTAGACGTGTATCTTTCTGTGGATTTTCTTGACTCTATACACGGCCGTGCCTTTGGCCGTGTATATGACCGTGTATGATTCTGTGTAACTTTGAGATTCCTACACGGTTGTGCCTTGTAAATAGACGCTCTCTTCACCCCGTATCCGGTATGACTTGTATAAGAGCAAGGGTCTTCCCATGGTTGTTCCAATCCATTCCAACTTCATGATTGCTCCAATCCTTTCCGACTTCATGGACATCCTTTATCAACTCGTTAAGTGCTTCCTTGAGTCGTTTCGCTCCATTTCTTGTGATCGGTCCAAGCGGCACTTCAAGAGGATCCACATTCCTTCTTCCGGCTTGACTCTCATTATAGATCTCATCATTCCCCTCCTCTTGAAAAGGATTTGTCCTCAAATCATCACCTACATCAAAAGGACTCAAATCAGTAACATTAAATGTGGCACTTACTTGATACTCACCAGGCAAATCTATCTTGTATGCATTATCGTTGATGCGCTCAAGAATTTGAAATGGTCCATCGCCTCTAGGAAGTAATTTAGATCGACGCTGCACAGGAAACCACTCTTTGCACATGTGAACCCAAACCCAATCTCCAGGTTCAAAGACAGCTTGTCGACGACCCTTGTTGGCTTGTTTCACGTACTGCTCTGTTCTTCGCTCAATGTTTATCCTTGCCTTCTCATGGATCTGTTTAACAAATTTGGCTTTCTTCTTGCCATCTAGATTAACAT
The DNA here is from genome assembly GCA_037954665.1 of Laguncularia racemosa. Classification (NCBI taxonomy): domain Eukaryota; kingdom Viridiplantae; phylum Streptophyta; class Magnoliopsida; order Myrtales; family Combretaceae; genus Laguncularia; species Laguncularia racemosa. The sequence continues at coordinate 124,545 of JBBMOL010000256.1, read as the reverse complement.
ACTCAGAAATAGGCAAAGGTGATAAATCCAAAGGAGTCAGTGGATTAAAACCATACACAATTTCAAAAGGAGTAAATTTAGTAGTAGAATGCACTGTATGGTTATAGGCAAATTCAACATGCGGCAAACAATCCTCCCAACTTTTAATATTTTTTTTAATTACAGCCCTTAACAAAGTAGATAAAGTTCGATTCACTACCTCAGTTTGACCATCAGTCTGTGGATGACAAGTAGTAGAAAACAATAACTTAGTTCCTAACTTAGCCCACAAGGTCTTCCAAAAGTAGCTCAAGAACTTAGCATCTCTATCAGATACGATTTTTCTAGGCATACCATTCAATCTCACAACTTCCCTAAAGAATAAATTAGCAATATTACAAGCATCATCCATTTTGTGACAAGGAATGAAATGTGCCATCTTAGAGAATCTATCAACAACTACAAAGATAGAATCTCGACCATGTCTAGACCTGGGTAATCTTAACACAAAATCCATGGAAATATCTACCCACGGCTTATGAGGAATGGGAAGTGGGGTGTAAAGCCCTTAAGGTTGGACTCTAGATTTCGCTTGCTTACACGTGACACATCATTCACAAATCCTCTCAACATCTCGTTTCATGTGAGGCCAATAGAAGTGTTCCTACAATACCCCTAAGGTTTTAGCTACTCCAAAGTGTCCCATTAAACCTCTTCCATGAGACTCCCTCACTAATAATTCTCTTAAAGAACAATTTGGAATGCATAGTTTATTCTCCCTAAACAAGACTCCTTCTTGCTTATAAAATTTACCATGCCCACTCTTCTCACAATGCACATACCGCTCACAAAAATCTCGATCAGCAGCATATAATTCCTTAATGTGCTCAAAACCAAGCAATCTAAAACTAAGAGTAGAGATAAGAGTATACCTTCTAGAAAGTGCATCAGCAACGACATTCTCTTTACCTTGCTTGTAGTGGATGACATATGGAAATGTTTCGATGAACTCCACCCAACGAGCATGCCTTTTGTTCAGCTTGTGTTGCCCCTTCAAGTACTTTAAAGATTCATGATTAGTGTGGATCACGAACTCTTTTGGCCAAAGGTAGTGTTGCTAAGTCTCCACGGCTCGAACCAATGCATATAACTCCTTGTCGTAAGTAGGGTAGTTCAAGGTTGCCCCACTTAGCTTCTCGCTAAAGAACACAATCGGTCTTCTCTCCTGCATAAGCACTGCTCCAATACCTAATCCTGAAGCATCACACTCAATTTCAAACGTTTTAGCAAAGTTAGGTAAAGCAAGTAATGGCGCCTGAGTCGGCTTATTTTTAAGCGTCTGAAAGGCCTTCTCTTGTTGCTCTCCCCATCTGAACTCCACGTTCTTCTTAATTACCTCAGTAAGTGGTGCTGCAATGGTGCTGAAATCCTTCACAAATCTCCTGTAAAAGCTTGCTAGTCCATGGAAACTCCGCACATGACTTACAGTAGTTGGACTAGGCTATTCTTGGATCGCACGAATCTTTTCTTCATTAACCTGTATTCCCTGTGCACTAACAACAAAGCCAAGAAACACAAGTTTGTCTGTGCAAAAAGTGCACTTCTTAAGGTTAACATATAATTGTTCCTTTTGAAGCACTTCTAAAACATCCCTCAAGTGAGATATATGATCTTCCAAACTCTTGCTGTAAATGAGGATATCATCAAAATAGACAACCACAAATTTTCCAATAAAAGTCCTCAAAACATGGTTCATAAGTCTCATAAAAGTACTAGGTGCGTTAGTTAAACCGAAAGGCATTACTAACCACTCATACAATCCATATTTTGTTTTGAAAGCATTTTTCCATTCATCACCTTCTTTCATTCTAATTTGGTGGTATCCACTTTTCAGATCAATTTTGGAAAAGACACTAGACCCATGTAACTCGTCTAACATATCATCTAAGTGAAGAATAGGATAACGATACTTTACCGTGATGTTGTTGATGGTGCGGCAGTCAACACTCATTCTCCATGTCCCATCCTTCTTAGGCACCAAAATCGCAGGCACTGTACATGGACTCATGCTTTCTCTCCCGTACCCCTTCTCCATTAATTCATCGACCTGCCTTTGGAGTTCCTTTATCTCCTTCGGATTGCTCTTATAAGCTGGCTTGTTTGGAATCGATGCTCTGGGTACAAGGTCAATCTGGTGCTCAATACCACGAATAGGTGGTAATCCCTTTGGAATCTCCTCAGGAAAGACATCTTCAAAGTCCTGCACAATAGACACAACCATACTAGGCAAAGAGTTAGATAGTTCGTTAGTATTAAGACATGTTTCCTTAAAAACCAGCAACAACATAGGTTGCTTCATCACTAACGCTCTCCTCACTACACTCGCTCTTTCCACACAACTCTCCTTTTGCAAGGCTGCCCTATCCTTTTCACTCACCACCAAAGTTGATTCCCCTTCAACTTGGTCTCTCACACTCTTTCTAGCCTTCCTCTCTTTTTCCTTTTGATATTGACTTTTGTATTCCTTTTCTTTCTCATTATCTTTTGCTTTCTCACTCTCCCTCTGCTTTTCACTCACTTTATGTTTTGCAAACAACTGTTGTAGTTGCAACTGATCCTCATACACCTATTTAGGTGTTAATGGTTTAAGATTAAAGCTTTTCCTTTGGTGAACAAGCGTATACTTGTTAGAAAAGCCATCATGAACAAACTTCCTATCAAATTGCCATGGCCTCCCCAACAACACATGACATGCTTGCATTGGCACTACATCACATAACACCTCATCCTCATACCTACCAATGCGAAAACCAATCAAGGCTTGCTTACTCACCTTAGTCTCACCACTATCATTCAACCACTGCAATTTATATAGACTAGGGTGTCTAATAGTTTTGATTCCTAGCCTCTTAACAATAAAGTTACTCACTACATTGGTGCAACTTCCTCCATCAATGATCAAACTACAAATATGATCTCCTAGATAACATCTAGTATGAAATATATTCTCCCTTTGCACCTCCACTTCTTCCTTTACCTACACATTCAAAGCTCGCTTCACTACTGCCACTAACCTCCCTATTGCAGGCTCCTCATCATCACTAGCATCCTCTAATAGAGGCATATCATCTTCTTCACTATCCCCTTCAGTCTCATACTCTCCATCATCACGCAAAATCATGACACGCCTATTTGGACATTGACTAACAATATGGCCTCTACCTTGGCATTTAAAACATCTAATGTCACGATTTCTAGAAGTAGAAGAATCAGGGTTACCTTGGTTACCCGGAGTAGAACCCGCTTACCTCAACTCCCCTTTTGGTTTCGTGGGTAAAGGCTTTTCTTCCTTCTTCCATTAGTTAGTCTTCCAAGTGGATGAACCATTACCCTGTTGAAACCGTGCATTACTACTACCTTTCCTCTTGTGCTGGTTCTCAACCTTTATAGCCATGTGAACCATATCCTCCAATTCTACATAATGCTGCAATTCTACAACATTTTGGATTTCTCTATTCAACCCAGCAAGAAACCTAGCCATGGTAGCCTCTCTATCCTCCTCTACATTCGCCCTGATCATAGTAACTTCCATCTCCTTGAAATACTCATCCACACTTCGACTTCCCTACCTCAGAGTTTGCAACTTGTTGTGCAATTCACGATAGTAATACGCAGGCACAAACCGCTTCTTCATCACTCTCTTCATCTCTTCCCACGACTCAATAGGTGGCCCGCCATTCCTTCTTCGATTCAACATTAGTTGATCCCACCACACTATAGCATAATCCGAAAACTCAATGGCAGCAAGTTTCACTTTCTTTCTCCCACTATAGTTATGACAATCAAACACCATCTCTACCTTCTTCTCCCACTCTAAATAAGCCTCGAGATCATTCTTCCCTTGGAAATGAGGAATCTTCATCTTTAAGCTACTTAATTGATCATCCTCTCTATTCCTATCTCCTCTATCTTCCCAATCCTTAGTTCCTCTATTCCGACCACTATAACCTCTATAACTCCCGACAGAAGGCTCATCAAAGTCATCATCCTACATTTCATTTCCACCCCTCGGTACTCTCCTAGAATGACTCTCCCTCTTACGCCCTTGGAATACGTTTGTGGATTGCTCTAGTCTTTGCTCTACCGTCTCATGAATTTGTTCCATTCCCTCCTGGAACATCCTCTTCATCTCACCCCTCAACGCCTCAATTACTAACCTAGCATCAAACCTTCCCCTCTCACCTTTAGGAGAATGTTGCCTCGACATTATTCCTGCAGAAAAGATTAGTACTAACACAAATATATATACGATTAAACCTCATGATACACTCCCTTACGTGTTTCACTCAAATGATGATATCACACAGTCACTCGTGTATTCTCACAAACAACGATGATATCAACTCGCTAACTCTTCTTCTCAATTCTCTTGGAACTAACCCAAACTACACTAATTCCCTTCCGTAGAATCCAAAACAACTCTAGGGTTCGTAAATTTTCCTCTTTTTCTATCCGAATTTTTTTTTTGTCCTTGTTGTTGCTCTTGATCACGTTTCTCTTTTCTTTTCTTTTCTCTTTCTTTTTTTTTTGTCTTGATTCTTCCTTTTTTTTTTTTGTAACAAATCGACTAGTAGATACTACACTATCAATAGACAATCAATACTACGAAATTGAATACGATAATGGATATGAACGATTGGAGTTAGGGTTTTGATGTTACCTTCCTCAAACCAAACTTGATGTTTTGACAAACCTAAGCTCTGATACCCAACTGATGTGAGATCGGTTTGATCGGATTCCTAATTGATACGAACCATGCTAACGTGTGACGAAACCCAATACTAGTATGTTCAGAATTCGTTACCTAAGATGCAAAAACACCCTCAAGTGGAAACCGCGACCCGTTGTCTATAATCGAGACAAGAACCTTCGTATAATATGAAGACGCCACAATCGGGATAAAAGACTGATTGATAAGTCGGGATGAACGCCACGGAAATAAAATTCGATAAGTTCTAAGTTAGTTCTTGAAGAACCAAGAGAGGAGTCTCTCCAAAGTGTTTTTAATGTTGTATGATCTATGTTATGTTCTAAACCCTAGGAGCTTTATACTAAGGTTTACAATTCGTAACAATAAAGCCCAAAACGACATCACTTCAATAAGTTGCGTAAAAATAACAAAAACAGAACATGAAGGCCGGCGGTGTAGACATGAAGGCCGGTGGCCTTGAGCCGGCGTTAGAGACATACACGGTCGTGTACTTCTAGACGTGTATCTTTCCGTGGATTTTCTTGACTCCATACACAGCCGTGCCTTTGCCCGTGTAAATGACCGTGTATGATTCTGTGTAACTTTGAGATTCCTACACGGCCATGCCTTGTAAATACACACCCTCTTCACCCCATATCCGGTATGACTTGTACAAGAGCAAGGGTCTTCCCATGGTTGTTCCAATCCGTTCCAACTTCATAATTGCTCCAATCCTTTCTGACTTCATGGACATCCTTTATCAACCCGTTAAGTGCTTCCTTGAGTCGTTTCGCTCGATTTCTTGTGATCGGTCCAAGCGGCACTTCAAGAGGATCCACATTCCTTCTTCCGGCTTGACTCTCATTATAGATCTCATCAGAGTGGGCTTAAGGAGTATTGTGAGTTATATCAATATTTCTTGAGTTGCTTCCAATTATTAATAATGTGTCATATCTAGTTTGTAATTGGTTGTTTCATTGGTTCTTTTCACGTGCAATTAGGGTTCATAAGGATTAGGGGTTCACGCCAATTGTGGACTTAATCAATTGATTCTTCAATTGATTTTATGTAATTGCAATACATCAATTGAGGCACATCATAAACTCATCACGCCATTTGGAAATTTTACTTATAGCTTATTCACGCCATTTAATTGGATTTGAATTAATTGTATGTATGTTCTTGTTGATTGGTATTAGGATCACTTAGTGATGGGAAAATTCCTAGCGCCGTCGACATTTTCAGAACCCAATTTGGATGATGATCCAAATTGCTCATATTTTACTTTATGTCTTTTATTCTAATAAATATTTGAGAATAATCTTATAGGTACAATGATAATTCTCCATGGGACGCCAATATGTCCTACAACAGCTGATGGACACAGAACATTTTCAAGGTGACAATCAAAGACCCGCTGCAATTGTTTTCTATTCCAAGGCATTGGTTCATGAAGACTTATGTTATTTTGTACCTTGTAATTGTTTTATGAGCTATTTTTGGTTGTATTTGGTTTTGGGAAACTTTCATTTTCCTTGTAACTTTCATTTAGGACTAGCCACCTTAAAAGTGGCAAACTTGTAATTTTGACCACTTTCTAACCCTAGGAGTAGCAACTATAAATACTTGCTTAGAAGAGGGTTTGAGGAGGCCATTTTTGCATATTAGAATCATACACTTTCACATGTGGAATTAGGGTTCATCCTTAGTTCAAACCTCTTATCAATTTCAACCCAAGAATTGAAATTGTAGCGAGTGCGACGAATGGGAATTGTGAGTCATATCGATTCCATCTTTGTTATATGTTCATTTCTTCTCTAGTGAGTCATATCTAGGGTAGATTTGAATCTTTCTTGGATTTATTGGTGATTGTAATTCGTGGATAATCATCTTGTAAGGTTGATTGTTCATTGAGATTGAATTGCTCTTTAGTGATTGGTGTGAATTGGCATGGTTGGAAGGGTTTGAGTTCATGGTTTTTGAGCTAGTCTTTTTCATCCATTTCACGTGTAATTATCTTGTTCTTATTGTTGATTAGTGAAATTGACCATTAGTGGAAGTTGATTGAATCTTTTGAACCATTGGATTGCATCAAAGTTCCATTAGGGTTACGTAATTTCTTAATCCATTGAACCGGTTTGTATACGACTTGAGAATTGTTTTTCTTGAGTCAATTGATTGTACTTGAAAGTGGTTTTGAGCACATCATCTTTTGGTATCAGAGCACAAGTTGAGAGAAGGGATTGATTTTTGTTTGATTTCGTGATTATCATCTTCAATTAGGGTATTCAATTTGAACCGCAAATTGTGTTGTTGTGTAGCTTTGAGTTTGCAAAAATTACCTTGGTTGGAATTTTGATTTGCAGCTTGTTGGAGTTAGATTGGGAAAGTTTTTGTAGCTTCTTGTGATTAATTATTTCATGGAAGGAAAGAAGCATAGAAGTTTTGTTAAATTCAACAATTTTTGAACTTGAAAACTTACCATTCTCTTGCCGTGACTAGCTTGTGGCGTGAGGAGGTTGTGAGGTTTGTTGTTGTGATTCCATTGTGTAATTCTGAATTGGGGAGAAACAATTTGCAATTTCCAGATTTGAGTAGTGTGGGAAAAAAGGGAAGTTATTTGATTTTCAAAACAAGCATTAAGATTGAAGGAGTTAATGAGTGTTTGTTTGAATTTGAAAATCATTTCTTACCAATTGTGTAAGGGTTGCAATTAGTGAAGTGGTTTGAAATTCAAATTGGATTTGCTGCCTTTTGTTGATTTTCGGATTACATTTGTGGAAAGTGGTATATTTTTTGTGTTGTCATCCTTACCGTGGAAAGTGGAAGTCTATTAGTTGTGTTGATATCCTTGCCATGGAAGTGGAAGTATACTTTTTTTTTTGTCATTTATTATTGTTGTCGTGGGAGTGGAAGTATACTTGTTGTTGTTTCCATTTACTATTGTTGCCGTGGAAGTGGAAGCATACTTGTTGTTGTTGCCACTTGTGTTGTTGCTGTGGGAGTAACTTGTGGAACTTAGAAAATTTGTTGCACCATGTTGTATTAACGTGTTGTGGAGAAGAGTACTATGCATGGGTTGTAATAACATACTTGTGAAGTTAAGTGGGTTTGTTTGTTTTCTTTTTTTTGTAGTTGCTATTGTGTGGCGTTAAGGGAAGTGTAGTTGTGGAGTGTGTGTGTCCTTACTTCAAATTGTTTTTTAGGATCAGTATACGGGGGTCTACAACTATGTCGAATGATAGCGTGAATGGGGGAATTGGTGATGAAGCCAATAGTCAGGTTGGTGGAGGTCAGGGTCGTAATGTGGCAGGTAGGAGAACTTTGGAAGAACAACTCCAGGATCTTACTACCATAGTTGCTACACTGGCAATTAGAATTGATAGAATGACATTACCACAACCACCCGTGGTAAACCAACCGGCACCACCTCGAGTAGCTCCATAGAATCCTCATCGAGACAGAGTAATGGGAGATGGGAATTTGAATAGAAGGATGGTGAGGAGCATCTTCCATACAGGGAAGAAAGGGATGACAATTTTGGGGCAAACCCAAATCAGAATAGGGATTTCAAGCCACCTCGGGGCATGGAATATGTGAAACTGCAGATGCCATCTTATCATGGCAAGGGATCAGTTGATGAATATCTAGATTGGGAGGACAAGGTCGAAGGTCTCTTTGAATGTTATGAGATCGATGATAGTACCAGGGTTCGATTGGCTGCTGTCAAGTTTATAGGGTACACTGCACTCTGGTGGAAGAATCCGATTATCAGCAGGCATCGGGATGGAGAGGCTGAGGTTTAGACCTGGAGGGATATGAAAAGGTTATTGAGGAAAAGGTTCATTCCTGAGCACTACGAACAGGAATTGTTTATGCGACTGCAGACATTGAGGTAAGGAGGCAAAACAGTAGATGATTATGTGTAGGAGTTTGAGACCCTTATGATTAGGTGTGGGTCCGTTGAACCTCCAAAACAAACTGTAGCACGTTTTATCTCAGGTCTAAAATATGAAATAGCGTGTGTTGTTGAACTACAGCGCTATAGTACACTTGATGAGGCTATTTAATTGGCCTTAAAAGTAGAGAGAAAAAGGAGGTCCAACTTATTTAGGGCTCCGAGTAGTAGGCCCAATACTATTACTAGACCCATATCAGCTGACGGTCGATCAGGGGGAACAATGGCGGTAGGTGAGGCAGTGAAGGCAGTAGACAAGACTACCTCAACTATTATGAGAGAAAATTTACCCACTGGGAAGGGTAAAGAAGTAATGGCTCCAGATGCGAGGCAGACTGTTCCCGGATCTACTAGTGGGAAGGCGCGCTAGATAAAATGCTTTAAATGCATGGGATTTGGGCATATGGCAACACAATGTCCAAATAAGAGGGTAATGACTGTTATGGAAGACACTGGGGAGGATATTGAGGATGACCATGATCAGATTGAACCTACAGATCTACCAACAGCACTGCAGGAATATTATGATGACCAAACTGCAGACGCGCCTGAGGAGCATACAGGAGGAAAATATCTATCCCTTAATGTGTTATGTAGGGCTTTATCTATATCTCCTTATACTAGTGATATTCAGAAGGAGAACATATTTCACATCTCTTGCAGATCAGAGGTAACCTTTGTGTACTCATCATCAATAGTGGTAGTTGTACGAATGTTATATCAGTTGCGCTGGTAGACAAATTACAACTGTCTACTATCCCACATCCTAGTCCTTATCATTTGCATTGGCTAGATAATAGAGGTAGTATGCATGTTACCCTTAGGGCAAAGGTTCCTGTGAATGTCGGGTAGAATTATCTTGATGAGATCCTGTGTGATGTAGTCCCCATGAATGCATTCCATTTACTATTAGGTCGGCCTTGGTTGTATGATCGACGGGTGATACATGATGGGTTTAAAAATACCTACATGTTCAGCATGGGCGAATCACGCATAGTTCTATTGCCGAAGACTCCATCTGAGGTCTAAGGGTTTCAGGAACAGATCAGAAATCCATCCACTACCATTGATAGTCAGAAGAGTAGGACAACAGAGATATTAGGGTTCAGTTCCACAACTGATCCTTTAGATTTGAGGGCAAATCTTTCAAAAGCCCGAGGAGATGATGGGAAATTTCCTAGCGCCGTCGACATTTTCAGAACCCAATTTGGATGATGATCCAAATTGCTCATATTTTACTTTGTCTTTTATTCTAATAAATATTTGGGAATAATCTTACAGGTACAATGATAATTCTCCATGGGATGCCAATATGTCCTACAACAGCTGATGGACACAGAACATTTTTAGGGTGACAATCAAAGACCCGTTGCAATTGTTTTCTATTTCGAAGCATTGGTTCATGAAGACTTATGTTATTTTGTACCTTGTAATTTTTTTATGAACTATTTTTCGTTGTATTTGGTTTTGGGAAACTTTCATTTTCCTTGTAATTTTCATTTAGGACTAGCCACCTTAAAAGTGGCAAACTTGTAATTTTGACCACTTTCTAACCCTAGGAGTAGCAACTATAAATACTTGCTTAGAAGAGGGTTTGAGGAGGCCATTTTTGCATATTAGAATCATATACTTTCGCGTGTGGAATTAGGATTCATCCTTAGTTCAAACCTCTTATCAATTTCAACCCAAGAATTAGAATTGTGGCGAGTACGACGAAGGGGAATTGTGAGTCATATCGATTCCATCTTTGTTGTATGTTCATTTCTTCTCTAGTGAGTCATATCTAGGGTAGATTTGAATCTTTCTTGGACTTATTGGTGTTTGTAATTCGTGGATAATCATCTTGTAAGGTTGATTGTTCATTAAGATTGAATTGCTCTTTAGTGATTGGCGTGAATTGGCATGGTTGGAAGGGTTTGAGTTCATGGTTTTTGAGCTAGTCTTTTTCATCCATTTCACGTGTAATTATCTTGTTCTTATTGTTGATTAGTGAAATTGACCATTAGTGGAAGTTGATTGAATCTTTTGAACCATTGGATTGCATCAAAGTTCCATTAGGGTTACGCAATTTCCTAATCCATTGAACCGGTTTGTATGAGACTTGAGAATTGTTTTTCTTAAGTCATTTGATTGTGCTTGAAAGTGGTTTTGAGCACATCACTTAGGTGCATCATCCTTTTTAGTATCAAAGCACATCATAATTTTTGGTATCAGAGCATAGGTTATGGAGTAGGGTTTACGTAAGCTTCAATTGAAATTTAGGTTTCTTGAATTTTACTTCTTGATCCGAATTGTTGAAGTGGAATTGAAGTACTTTATTGTGATTTTTGTTGTGTTATAATTGTTGTTGTTGAAGTGGAAGTGGAGATCTTATAGTTGTCCTTGTGTTCTTGATCTTACCGTGAGGAGAAGGGGAAGTAGGAAGTGTATTTCCTTATGTTTGTTGCAGAATTAGAGATACATTATTTATAACAAAAGAGAAGTGAATTCGTGTTTGTGGTTTTGGAATTGAAGGAGTGTGAATTGCATTTCCAGATTTGCCTTACGTGGAGAATAGGGAAATTATTTGAATTCAAATACATTCATTAAGTTTGAAGAGTTATTGTGTAGTATTGATTGAATACAATTTGAATATTTGAATTTTTTTCTTACCATTTGTGGAGAAGCTTCATTAAGAGTTGCATTAGAATTGTTGTGTTGTGATTGTGTTGTGAAGTGAGTGTATTGTGGATTGAAGAAGTTCTGCACTGTGAGTGTAAGTGTAAGTTGTGTTTGAAGCTTGCGCCATAGTTAAGGTGTGTGTGTGTGGCGAAGTAAGTGTGTAGTTGAAGGGTATAGCAACGTGTTGTGTTGTTTGTGTTGCAGTGAAAGGGTGCTACACGTGGATTGTAAGTGTGTGTATGTGTCGTGATTGAAAGAGAGTTGTATTGGTTAAATTTGAATTTCAAAAGCAAGCATTAAAGTGTGGAAGTTATTATGTATTGATACTTGAACACTTTACTTAGTTGGAATCATTAATTAATAGTTTAGAGAAGTGTCCATATTTGCTTCCATTTGCCTTTGTGTTGCCGTGGTGTGTTGTTGTGTTAAGTGGACGTGTGTTGTAGTGTTGTTGAGACATGTTGGTGACATGGTGTGAAGTGTGTTGTTGGCTTATTGAAGTTAGTAAGCAACTATGTCAAGTGATTTGTATTTGTCTATTAATGTACTGCACCGAGCCTTGACGTCTTTTCTAACCATTGATGATGAGCAGAGAGAAAACTTGTTTCACACTTCTTGTAGGGTATAAGGTAATTTTTGTGTTATTATTATTGATGGTGGTAGTTGTACTAATGTTGTGGCTACCTCATTAGTATCGAAATTAAAACTTATAACTACCCCACATCTAAAACCCTATAAATTACATTGGCTGAGTGAGTAGGGGAGTCTCCATGTGACCCAGAGGGCTAAGGTACCTTTCAGTATAGGGGATAAATATCATGATGAAATTGAATGTGACATTCTTCCCATGTGTGCATCCCATTTATTGCTTGGCAGGCCTTGGTTGTATGATAGGAGGGTTTTGCATAATGGCTATAGAAATACTTATATGTTCCAACAGGAGGGTAAACGAATAGTGTTGAACCCAATGTCACCATTAGAAGACCAAGAGGTTTAGAGGCAGATCAATAAACCTTAAGAGGACCAAGAGGTTCAGAGGTAGATAAATAAACCTTCAAAGGTCCAAGAAGTTCAAAGGTAGATTAGTAAACCGTTAGAGGACTAAGATGTTTAGAGACATATAAATCAAATTGGGAAGAAGAAGAACTTATTGAGGGAACAGTTTGAGTTAAGGAAGGTTATAGCAGATGATAGACCATTGTATTTATTGCATATCCTAGAGATGGATGGGCGAGAACATCTACCCCCTATGGTATCACAGGTACTGGATGACTACAGTGATCTTTTAACAGATAAATTGCCTAGAGAATATAGAGTCTCTACTACATTTGATGTTATAGACTTATCACTCTATCTACCTGATAATGTTCGTGAAGACTTATCAGATTTAAGGGCAAATCTCCTTAAGGCCCAAAGAGATGATAGGAATCAAAATCCTACAAGACCTATCACCAGAGCAAGAGCTAAAGGGTTACAAAATTTGGTGAAGAGTGTCCTCTTTGAACAATTAGACCCCGAGAACATTTGTTTAGTATCTTATTTTCTATTATATATTTGTTGTTCATTCCAGCAGGTACACTTGTCAGTTTTTACAGGATGATGGATGAACTTGCTAAAGCTTAGTTTGTGGGTTATTCATGGACCTACATAAATCAAAGAAGAATCGGTCCAACAAATTGTTCAATTGAAGTGGAGAACCGGCCACTTGAAGACCATTTTGTACTTGTATTTTGTTGATTTTAGAATTGGCCACTTAAGTGGCATCCTTGTAATTTTAGTGTTATTTTTTCCCTAACTGGAGCAAGTATAAATACTTGCTAACTAGGGTTTTTGAGAAGCTTTTTTTAGACATCATTTTTCAGATTTTGTTGTTGTGAGAGACATCCTCTTACATGCATCTACTCTTATCAATTTCTTTGTGAAATTATGGCGTTGTTGGCTTGAGTATTGTGAATTATATCAATATTTCTTGAGTTGCTTCCAATTATTACTAGTATGTCATATCTAGTTTGTAATTGGTTATTTCATTGGTTCTTTTCACGCCCAATTATGGTTCATAAGGACTAGGGGTTCACACCAATTGTGGACTTAATCAATTGATTTTATGTAATTGCAATACATCAATTAAGGCACATCATAAACTCATCATGCCATTTGGGAATTTTACTTACAGCTTATTCATGCCATTTAATTGGATTTGAATTAATTGTATGTATGTTATTATTGATTGGTATTGAGATCACTTAGACACATCATAGAGAGAGGCCAGTTAGAGAAATGGCTGTAGACCATTTTGTTAGAATGGTGAAGAAATTCAGGCCTGAGGTTAAGGATCCATTGGATGCTAAATAGTGGATCAATGAACTAGAAAAGACTTTTGAAGCAATGGGGGCACTTGAAGATAAAAAGGTGAAATATGTTGTGTATCTACTAAGAGGCTCATCTTCTGAATGTTGATTGAGTGTTTCTAGACTCAATCAACATTAGGGATAAAATGCAAGCATCATACTACAATTGCTGCTAGGGAAAGAGATCAGTAGATGAATATGAGACGGAACTCAACCATTTAATGAAGTTCATGCCACCTGCATTCAAAATTGATGAGAAGTCTATAGTGCATCGGTTTGTATGAGGATTAAAGTTGACACTATAACATGAGGTAGTTGCCTTCTAACCAGAAACCTACTCAAAAGTTGTAAATAAGGCAAAACTTTTATAATAAAGTCACAAGAGAACTAACGAGATGAGAACTTTGGGAATGAGAGTAATATTGGGAAAAAGAACCATTTAGAATATTATCACTCAAGATAAGGGCAAAAGGCTTCACACAGTGCAGACCAAAACTATGGTCACAACAGCACCCTCCTCTTAAGAAAAAACCTTATAAATGGAACAAAGTAACAAGTGTGGAAGATGTTACGGGCCACATGAGCTAAGCAAATGCAAATGGCTAGAAGGTGCCTATTTCTCATGTAGGAAGACAAGACATAGCAGCAAAACCTGTTGGGAGAGGTCAATCCCATTAACATTTTGCTTCTTCTGAAAACAGAGGGGTCATAGGATGGTGGACTGCCCAAAAAATAGAAAACAGAATGTATAGCTAACCCCAACAGCAAGAAACCAGATTGGGACTAATAATGGCAAACCTCAACATGTAGGGCCAGCACAAAAGGCACCAACACAAGTGTTTGCACTATAGAGACAGGATACTCCAGATATACAAACCTTAACAAGTACACTATTAGTGAATTCTACTGAAGCATATGTGTTGTTTGACACTGGTGCATCACATTCATATATATCTGATACATTTAAAAGTAAATATAATGTATGTAAAGAAATGCTAATGCTATATTGAGCTTGAGTACTCCTATGGGTTTTGGTAAGAGATTGAACCAAATATGTAGAAAGGTATGTATAGAAGTGTAAGGTAAAATATTGTCTACATATCTTCTAGTGTTAGACATGACCGATTTTGATGTAATTTTGAGAATAGATTGGTTAATCAGACATCATGCAACAATAGATCATCATGATATGGCCATCCATTTCTACATGCCAAAAGAATAACAATTTAAGCTTAAATTGGAAACTTATAGACCAATAAGACTGCCAACTTATGAATTGTGAGGTAAAAGTATGATGGCACTAGTAGTAGTTAAAGCTGAAGAGGTGATGGAAAATGAGAGAGTAAGGGTATTGAAGGAATTTACTAGAGTATTTCCTAATGACCTACCTGGTTTACCTCCTATAAGGGAGATTGAATTCAACATAGATACAGTACTTGGTATAACTCCCATATCAAAAGCGCCATATCATATGGCACCTATAGAGTTGAAAGAACTAAAGGATCAAATACAAGAGCTATTAGACAAGAAGTTTATCAAACCAAGTGTTTCACCTTAGTGTGCGCCAGTATTATTTGTGAAGAAGAAAGACAACAACATACGGTTATGTATAGATTACCAAGAGTTTAATAGGGTTACAATTAAAAATAAATACCCTCTCTCATGGATTGATGACTTATTTGATCAATTACAAAGAGCTCAAATCTTCTAAAAAAAATAGACTTGAGATCCATGTACCATCAATTGAGGATCAAGGAGCAGGACATCTATAAGATCGCTTTCAGAATTAGATATGAGCATTATGAGTTCCAAGTAATGCCTTTTGGACTCACAAATGCACTGGTGGCTTTCATGGATTTAATGAACCACATATTCAAGAAACACTTAGACAAGTTTGTCATCATGTTCATAGATGACATTTTAATATACTCCAAAAATGAAGAAGATCATGAGCAACACTTGAGGATAAACAGATTGCAAGTAGAAAAGTTGTATGCTAAGTTTAAGAAGTGTGAGTTATGGTTGAAGCAAGTTACCTTTTTAAGACATGTGATTAGTAAGGATGGATTATATATAGATCCTAAAAAGATAAAAGCTATAAATAAATAGCCCAAGCCAAAGACCATAATAGAAATTAGAAGCTTCTTAAGGTTAGTAGGATACTATAGAAGATTTGTGCAAGGATTCTCTAAACTGGCAACCCCTTTGACCAAGTTGACTCAGAAAGGAGTAAAGTTTATATGGGATGACCAATGTGAAGCAAGCTTCATGAAATTGAAGGAGTGATTGACTTCTACACCTATACTTGCACTACTAGTCAGTGGTGAAGAATATGTGGTGTATAGTGATGCCTCTATACAAGGGCTCGGATGTGTGTTAATGCAGAATGATAGGGTGATTACTTATGCATCTAAGCAGTTGAAGCCTTATGAGAAGAATTACTCAACATATGATCCGAAATTAGCAGTCATGGTATTTGCACTCAAGTTATGGAGACATTACTTATATGGGGAGAAGTATAGAATATTCTTATATCACAAAAGCCTCAAGTATTTATTTAACTAAAAAGAGCTAAATATAAGGCAAAGACACTAGCTAAAGCTAATAAAAGACTATGACTTTAACATCCAGTATCATCTTGGAAAGGCAAACGTAGTTTCTAATGCACTTAGTAGAAAGAAGCATGGTAATCTAGCAATGTTGATCACAACTCAAAAGAGAATATTAGAAGATATGTAGAAACTAGACTTAGAGATTGTTACCTAGGAAGTTAGAGCTAGACTCGCCAATTTACGAATACAACCAGTATTAATTGATAGAATAAAAGCTACACAACTTGAAGACATGGGGATATAGGAAATAAAGAAAAGAATGGAAGAGGGAAAAGCTGTAGAGTTCAATGAAGGTGCAAAGGGGGTGTTGAGGTATAGTCATAGGTATGTGTGCCAAGTATAGATGAATTGAAGAAAGAGATATTGAAGGAGACAAACACACTATTCTAAGTACTCTATATACCATAGAAGTACCAAGATGTATAAAGACCTGAAGAACCATTATTGGTGGAGGAATATGAAGAGAGAAGTGGCTAATTATGTATCTAAATGAATGACCTGCCAACAGATCAAGATAGAACATCAGAGACCCACCGGCATGTTACAACCTTTACCTATACCAGAGTGGAAATGGGAACAAGTGACCATGCACATTATTACAACACTACCTCGATCGGTAACTAAATTAGACACAGTATGGGTAATTGTTGATCGGCTTAAAAAATCGGTACACTTCATACCAATAGGTACTGTGTATAAACTAGAGAAGCTAGCACAAATTTACATCAAAGAAATTGTAAGGTTGCAAGGGATGCCGGTCTCCATAGTGTTAAATAGAGATACAAGATTTGTGGGGAGGTTTTGGCATAGAGCTTTGGGGACAAAATTACAATTTAGTACGACTTTTCACCTACTAACAAATGGTCAGTCAAAGCAAACAATTCAGATATTAAAGGATATATTGAGGGCATGTGCATTAGACCTTAGTGGAAATTGGGATGAACATTTACCCTTAGTGGAGTTCGCCTACAACAACAGTTATTAAGCTACTATCCAAAATGACACCATATGAGGCGTTGTATAGAAGAAAGTGCCGACCGTCGTTATGTTGGGATGAGGTGGGTGAGAAATAAATATTGGGACCTGATCTAATACAACATACAGTAAACAAAGTGAAATTGATCAAGCAAAGAATGCAATTAGCCCAAAGCCACCAAAATTCATATGTAGATAAAAGAAGACAACCATTGGAGTTTCAGGTGGGAGATCGTGTGTTGTTGAAGATTTAAACCAATGAAGAGGGTGATAAGATTTGGACTAAGGGAAAAATTGAACCCTAGATATGTGAGACTCTTTTAAGTCTTGGAGAAAATTAGACTAGTGGCATACAGACTAGCATTGCCACCAAGTCTGGTTGGAGTACACAATGTATTTCACATTTCTATGCTAAGGAAATATGTACCCAACCCATATCAAATCACTACAATAGAATCTCTACAAGTGCGGCCAAATCTCACAACAGTGGAGAGACTTGTTGGAATTGTGGATACTAAAGAGCAAAATTTAAGAAGGTGAGTTATCAGATATGTCAAAGTGTGGTGGAGCAATTAAACTGAAAGAGAAGCAACCTGGGAACTAGAAAAAGAGATGAGAAGAAGATACCTAAAACTCTTCAATGATCCAGGTAATTTTTTAGGACAAAAATTCTTATAAAGGAGGGAAAATGTAAATACCTGAGTAATATTTTATATATATGTGTGTGTAATTAATAATAATAATAATCTACTAAAGATAATATGGGAAATTTGATTTATGACTAGGGACAAGATGGTCATTTCGTAACCTAGGTATATAAGTTTCCTTTTACCTAGGGTTAATTCTTTTCCGCACTTTTCAATCCAAAACCCTAGATACACTTTATAGAAACCAAAGGAAGGAAAGGACAAGTGCGTGCTACAATTCATTACTTTTCTTAAGGTAACTACATCGATCAATAATAATTGATCGTTAAATTCCTATACATCATAAAGTGAGAATTAACGTATTAAGGTCATTTATGGATCTAGATCAATTCGTGATATGCAAGGGATGAAACAAGCACTTCAAGCATATCGATCACAATTCGGGTCAAGTGTAACTACTAGTGCATTACATTGTAAATTATATGTTAGATAGATCAATTAGGTTGAATTAATTAGAAATTAGGCTAATGGATAGATTTACGAAGTGTATAATGAGATACACGGCCTCTTAATACGACCATGTTGGAACCATGTTGAAGACCTAAAGTGAACCAAGAGATACACGACCTCCCAACATAACCGTGTTGGAACTGTATTGAAAATCCAAAGTGAACGGAGAGATATACGACCTCTCAACACGATCATGTTGAGACCACGTTGAAAAAAAAATTTCAACATGACCATGTTGAGGTCGTGTTGATGAATAATAAACAGAAAGATACATGACCTCTCAACTTCTCAACTAAGACATCAAAAGAAACTTAACAAAGAAGTATAACTTCTCATGGAAGTCATCTTAATAAACTTGATAACAAAGTTTCTCTGATTTTCCTTCATCCAACTCTCCACCAAACACACTTAATATCCCTCTAAGAATTTAGAAATTTTCATCCATAATTAGTTCCGTTTACATCTCCAAAACCTACAAGAGCTTCGAAACCACCAACGCCATGGATTAAGGTAAGAACTTCCAAGAAGATTGCGTTATCTTTAACTCTATTAAGGAAGCTACTAATCTTACCTATTTCTATATTATAGGACCTTTAATTTAGGTATTCAAGGGGTGTTCATCATATTAAGGTAATTCTTGATTAAGCCAAATTGCTTTCATAGCATAGTCTTCATCTACATACACTAATATCACATGTTTATTGAAGTTGTAGGTTCTAATTGTAATTCCACTTCAAGAAGACCTTATCCTCGTAAGACTACGCTATTTCAATTTCATTTAGAATATTTTTGAGTGTTTAGATATATTTCGAATCCCTAATAAATACAAAAGTTCAAGAAAAGAATGGTTAAAGACTTAATTTTGAATGTTGAAGACTTATGATCATCTATAACTATTTTTGACCTATTGGACATCCATGGACATATCTTTAGACATTCATGAACATATTCTTGACATATTTTGGACATATACTTGGACATTTATGGACATATTCTTGGACATGTTGATGGAAATATTCATGGACATATATTTGCCATATCATGGCATCATTTGACGAGGACCTAAGTGTGACCCTCGACAATGGACCGATTTCTAAATGAAGGACCGTGAACTTGGACTTGAAGCCTTGAACTTAAACTATTAAGAATCTAAATGATTAAAAGATACTCTAATAAGACTTGGGGTTTAGATTGGGATACTAGAATAGTATTTTTTAGTAATAGTTATTCTTATATGTATTTTCTCTTATGTCTAATTGCTTAGGTTTTTCAAAAGATCTCCAGTCTCTACTTGAGGATTATTACAATCCTCAAGTTGAGCCCAGTTGAGGGAGTTCAGATGATCTACAATCTACTTACTGTTTGCTAATTGTGTGATATTTTGTTGATTGATATTGATTGTTTAGAATAACCGATTGCCTTACATGCTCTCATTCGTGTGGTCACTCTATTAATCGGTAAATTTAAATTCTTGGTCAAAATGACCAGATTACCCATCGTATGTTTGTGATGCAACAATGATGTGCCAAGGATCCATTTACAAGTACACAAGGCCAATTAAAGAACCAATTAAATAAAGTCCACAAATGATGTGATACCAATTACCACGTGAACCCTAATTGCATGAATCAATTTACTCTGATACTAAAAGTTATGATGTGCTCAAGGGATTTCAACACCAATTAACAAGAACACACATACAATTGATTCTATTCCAATTAAAATAGGCATGAACAAAATGAAGACAAAATTCCTAAATTAGTGTGAATTCAAGGATTAACAATATCAAATGGCGTGAACCAAATTGGAAGTACTACAAGGGAATTCCAATACCAATCCTTACAATTGGCTTGTAACCCTAGCAATACAAGAACCCTAATTTGGCATGAAAGGAACACATAAAAAAATCAACCAATTGCAACTAGATATTACTCATTATCAATAATTAGATGCAACTTAGAAAATCTTGATATGACTTATAAGAATTCCTAAGCCAACTCGCTACAATTTCCAAGTGAAATTGATAAGAGTAAGAGACATGAAGAGAGGGCTCCCACAGCAACAAAAGTCAAGTGTATAATGTTCAAAAAGCTTCCTTCTAACCCTACTTAGCAAGCATTTATACTTGCTCTAATTAGGGCAAAATCAACAAAACAAAATTATAAGTAAAACCCACAAGTAACCAGTTTTTAGAAACAAAGGACAATTACAAATAAACCCTCAAAATGGCTTGTTCTTCACTTCCATGGAACACTTGTGGACCGATTGATGTAAGTCCATGAATGACCCACAAGTGATCTTTAGTGAATTTTATTCGCCATCCTGTAAAACCGATAAATTTACCAACTATAATGTAAAGACAAATTTTTATTAGATAAATAAGACAACATGCGGATATATGGGCTCATTTGTCCAATTTAGTTTCCCCATTGCTGGAACCATAGGTTTGGTTCCCATCATCTCCTCGAGCCTTTGAAAGATTTTCTCTTAAATCTAAGGGGTCTTTTTTAGAACCAACACCCAGTGTTTGCATTTGCTTATTGGTTTGAGGTCCTAAGAAGCCATTCGTTTTATTGATCTGTTCCTAAAATGAGCGAACTTCAGATGGAGACATAGGAGTCAAGATAATTCGTACACCATCTTTCTGAAACATGTAAGTGTTTCAGAACCCATCATGTAGCACGTTCCTATCAAATAACCTAGGCTTACCCAGCAATATATGAATAGCACACATATGAAGCACATCATAGATAATCTCATCACTATATTTATCGCCTATACTGAATAGCACCTTTGCCCTCTATGTAACATGCAAACTACCTTAGTCATCCAACCAATGTAATTTATAAAGGTGTGGATATGGACTAATGGCTAGTTGTAAGTTATTTACTAATGCAGCAGATACGATATTAGTGCAACTACCACCATCTATGAAAAGAACACACAAGTTACCTCGAATCCAACAAGGTATGTGGAGTAGGTTCTCCCTTTATATGTCCCTAATATCTGGAGATATAGTCATAACCCTGCATAACACATTAATAGGTAAGTATTTATCATCCCTCTTGTCCTCATATGTCTCAACATCTTGGTCATCATAATATTCCTACAGAGCTATGGACAAATTTGTAGGCTCAACAACTTCTTCTTGATCATCTTCATTGTTCCCCTCCATAACAGTCATCACATTTTTATTGGGACACTGTGATAAGATCACATTATACTTATATTTTCTTTTGGATTTATATTAAATTTATTTCAATATTATAAGAAAATATAAAGAAATGGTACTTAATGGTGTTTATTGTGAAAATCCAGGTTTTGAGGACTTAAAAGTAAATTACAAGTTAATTGGAAGAGTTTTCACAAAATTGAAGAAGCAAGTGAATGATTGCATTGAAGGCCGCCGGCCTTGAGCCGGCTTACATTAAACCGGCCTAGAAAGAAACATCAAAGCCGCTGGCCTTGAGCCGGCCTACATTGTTCCTCGGATATCCATTGCGAAAATCTCTCCAAAATCTTATCTTGATTAATTTGCTGACTCAATTCCTCATCAGATCAGCCTTATCCTCATCCTCTTTAGATCTATAAATAGACCCCTTATGTGAACCTTGAGGGTATCCTTTGTTTTTAGATCTTTTGAATCATTAGAATTCCTTTAGGGGCTTAGGATTTTATCTTCTCTTTAAATTCTTTTACATTTCATGTTATTCTAAATTTTAGTTTGAAGAAAGAAAGTTATTGAAGTTTGCTTTCAATTGAAGAACTTTAGGAATCATTTCGGAAGATTGGAGTTTTACAAACTTTTGAAGATTATAGCAATTGTTTCATTTATTTAATTTTCTTCTATGCCATTTATCAGTTTATTTTTATTAGTTAATATGAATTCTATTGCACTTATTTACTTCAATTGTTCTTATGCAATCTATACCATAATGTTCTAAATCATCCTTATGGGAAACATGATGAAGCCATAATTCAAACTAAAATGATCATTGTATTCATGTTATAGGACATATAGATATACGGAATTTTCATATAAGAAGTCCTAGTATGAATTGTATTTTTTTAATTGAAATCAATGCATAGGAACTTAAATGACTCGAAAGAGAAATTTAAGTTTTATCATGAATTCTTAAGTAAGATTTAATAATTCATGCGGAAGTAACGTTATTGAATTTTATTAGAAATTGACCTAAGTGTTTCATGCAATATTTTTATTAAATTTTTCACTAAGGGATTAAGAGAAATTATTTTAAAGATATTAGGCAATTATATAATTGGGAAATTTATGATTGTGAATTAGAATCCTCCATTGATTTTAATTAGCGGGAGCTATTAAATTAAATTGGGGTAATGTTACTTTAAAACTTAAAAAGGGATTAAGGTTTTGTCAATTTCTTGTGAAAATCCATATAGCTATGAGTTATTATAACATGAAAGCAATATGATTAGTAGAATTAGGGTGGATTCTAATTTCCCACCATCAATTCATCCTTTTTCAAACACAATTCCTTTTTTGCGCATTTAGTATAATTCATTCAATTCTCATCAAATATCATTGCCTAAATAATAGTATAAATTGATATAGGTCTATTACTTAATCAATCTTCGTGGTTCGACACTCTTCTCTCACTATATTACTTGATCTGATCCGATACACTTGCCGATATTTATTCACGCTCATTTTATATCTCTTTTTGCGTGGATCAAGTTTTTGGCGCCGTTGCCGGGGATTGATTAATATTAGACCAACTTCAGATTCTATTGTTAATCTAGGTGCAATTATTATTTTTTTTTTTATCATTGTGTGATCGTTTCCCGTTCTCTTTGAGGTTCTTTTTATTCATAAGAGTAGAAGTGCTGAACTTCTACCAATTAATCTTGAGATAGAACGCACCTTGCGAAAACTTAGAAGAGAGCAGAGAAGAAAGAAAGAAGAGAACATAGCGGATGAGAACAACAATCGGATTCAGGGTGTTGGTAGAGCACTTCGGGAATACACGGTACCTGTTGTTTCAGGTCCTACAATCAGAAGACCGACAATTTAGGCTAACAATTTTGAGTTAAAACCAGCATTCGTTCAAATGGTTCAATCAAATCAATTTGGAGGATATCCAAATGAGAGTCCCGATGAGCATATTGCAGTATTTCTTCAATATTATAATACAGTGAAAATGAATAATGTATCTGATGATGTAATTAGGCTACAACTTTTTCCGTTTTCACTTAGAGAAAAAGCTAGGGCTTGGTACAATTCACTGCCACAAGACTCTATAATTGCTTGGATTGATCTCTCATCTAAATTTTTAAGGAGATTTTTTCCACCAGCTAGAACTACTTAGTTAAGAAATGACATCACAAACTTCACTAAGTTTAGTGGTGAATCACTTTATGAAGCATGGGAAAGATTCAAGGAGGCAATTAGAAAATGCCCCCATCATGGATTACCAGATAATCTCCTTATTGAGATTTTCTATCTCAGTTTAGATGAGACATTGAGATCTCTGGTAGATGCTGCTTCTGGTGGTGCACTAATGAGTAAGATGTATGATGAGGCTAGTGCTTTGATAGATGAAATGGCCTCTAGTGCACATAATTGGCAACATGAAAGAGGTAAGTCTAGAGTGGCATCTGTTAATGACATGGACACCTTAACAGCTTAGATTTCTGCTCTTACCGCCTAGGTAAGTAAACTCACCTCTACACCTTCTTTTAATGTTAATCAAATTTCTTGTTGTGAGTTATGCTCAAGACCACACTCAACTCTTGAGTACCCATCTGGAAACTTTTCCTCCTCATCCCATAGAGAGCAAGTAAATTTTGTCAACAATTTCCAAAGAGGTAATCAAGGACCTTATTCAAACACTTACAATCCAGGGTGGCGTAACCATCTAAATTTCTCATGGAGAAATGATAACAACGCACTTAAACCTCCTGGATTTCAAAAGCAAGGTCCTAATCATAATATTCCCCATCAACAATATCCTAATCATAATACCTCTTCTCAGCAAAGTCAGTCTAAAATGGAAGAACTCATGATAAGTTATATGCAAAAGACTGACACAATGTTGCAAAATCAACAAGCCACCATTAGGAATCTTGAAAATCAGCTTATTCAAATGTCTCAACAGTTGAGTAATAGACCATCTAGGTCTTTACCTAGCAATACTGAGCAGAATCTTAAAGGTGTAAATGCTATTATGCTAAGAAGTGGTAAGGAATTAGTTGATAAGAAACTTGAGGAAGAGGAGGTTAACCTAGAGAAAGATAAAGGGAAACAAAAGGAAGAGGAACCAAAGCAAAATTCACCAAAAGTGAAAACATATGTTCCTCCTATTCCTTTTCCAGGAAGGCTGAAGCAACAACAATTGGATTCACAATTTGCTAAATTTTTAGAAGTCTTTAAAAAATTGCAAATTAACATTCCTTTTGCAGAGGCACTTCAGTAGATGCCATCATATGCTAGGTTTATGAAGGATTTACTCACAAAGAAAAGGAAGATTGAGGGGAATGACACAGTGATGCTTACAGGGGAATGTTCAATGATCTTACAGAATGATTTACCTAATTTGCCGAGAAAACAAAGAGACCAAGGGAGTTTTACTGTTCCTTGTACCATAGGCAATTTTCATTTTGATAAAGTTCTTATTGACTCTAGTGCAAGTATAAATTTAATGCCTCTATCTATTTTCAGGAAACTAGGACTTGGAGAATGTAAGGAGACGCACATCACCTTACAACTTGCGGATAGAAGTGTCAAGTACCCAAAGGGTATAGTGGAGAATGTCCTAGTAAAAGTAGACAAATTCATCTTTCCAGTTGACTTTATAGTCCTGGAAATGGAAGAAGATAAAGAGGTACCCATGATTCTTGGCAGACCATTCCTTGCAATAGGTAAAGCCTTAATTGATGTGGAACAAGGTAAGCTTACTTTGAGAGTTATGGATGAACAAGTCACGTTTAATGTGTATGAGGCTGCAAAGAAATTTGATGACTGTAAATCCTGCTACACTATTGATATTGTTGATGAGCTTTCCTGTGAGTTCATGGAAGAGAATGCAGGTGTGGACACAATGGAGTCAGTTCTTAGGGATTTAGATGATTGGAGTGATGATGAGGATGAACCCCAAGAAGAAGGTGCTGAACAAGTTTATGAATTCAAGACTCGACACTATGAGGAGCTGGGGACCATTGAGAAGAAACCAATGCCGTCATTGACATAACCCCCGGTGCTTGAACTTAAACCTTTGCCTGGTCATTTAAAGTATGCTTATCTTGGAACGAATGATACTTTGCCAGTAATTGTTTCTTCTTCTTTGACAGATGATCAAGAGCACCAGCTCCTAAGCGTTCTGAGAGAACATAAAGAAGCCATCAGGTGGACTATTGCGGACATCAAGGGAATTAGCCCTTTGATTTGCACTCACAAAATATTGATGGAGGCCGAGTGCAAACCCACAGCTCAACCATAGAGATGACTCAACCCTACTCTCAAGGAGGTAGTCAAGAAGGAAGTGCTTAAGCTGCTAGATGCAGGTATTATTTATCCTATCTCTGATAGTAAATGGGTTAGTCCAGTTCAAGTAGTGCCAAAGAAAGATGGCATGACTGTGGTCAAGAACGATGCCGACAAATTGATCCCAACCCGTACTGTGACAGGGTGGCGAGTTTGCATAGATTATAGAAAATTGAATGATGCCACCCGTAAAGATCACTTTCCCTTACCTTTCATTGATCAGATGTTAGAAAAACTAGCAGGGCATGATTATTACTGTTTCCTTGATGGTTATTCTGGGTATAATCAAATTCATATAGCGTCTGAGGATCAGGACAAAACCACATTTACTTGTCCCTATAGCACTTTTGCCTTTAGGAGAATGCCCTTTGGTCTCTGTAATGCACTTGCTACTTTTCAGAGGTGTATGATGTCTATATTTTCTGACATGTTAGAGAATTTTATTGAAATATTTATGGATGACTTCTCTGTTTTTGGGAAGTCATTTGAATCATGTCTGGTAAATTTAGGCAGTGTGCTCAAAAGATGTAAGGAAACTAACGTACTTCTGAATTGGGAGAAATGCCATTTTATGGTAAAAGAGGGAATAGTGTTAGGTCACAAGGTGTCAGAAAAAGGGATTGAAGTTAACAGGGCAAAAGTGGAAGTAATAGAGAAGTTGCCACCACCCATTACAGTAAAAGGAATCAGGAGCTTCTTAGGACATGCTGGCTTCTATAGGAGATTTATCAGGGATTTTTCTAAAATCTCTAGACCTCTATGTAATTTACTTGAAAAAGACTCTGCTTTTGTGTTTGGTGAAAATTGTTTGCAGGCATTCAATATATTGAAGGAGAAGCTCAGCTCTGCACCAGTGATTGTTGCACCAGATTGGGAGCTTCCATTTGAGCTGATGTGTGATGCTAGCGATTATGTCGTGGGGGCAGTGCTAGGGCAACGAAGAGGTAAGATCTTTCATGCTATATACTATGCAAGTAGAACCTTGAACGAGGCCCAAAAAAACTATGCCACAATAGAAAAAAGAGCTATTAATAGTGATATTTGCTTGTGACAAGTTTAGGCCTTACTTGATAGGTTCTAAAGTAATAGTATACACAGATCATGCTGCTCTTAAGTATTTATTTGCTGAAGCTGATGCTAAACCCAGGTTAATTCGTTGGATTCTATTGCTGCAAGAATTTGACTTAGAAATTAAGGATAAAAAGGGAAGTGAAAATGTGGTTGCTGATCATTTATCCCGTTTGGAATATGATTGTTTAGAACCAACCATCAATGAAAAATTCCCTGATGAGCATTTGCATGCAATAGACATCCATGAATTACCTTGGTATGCCGACATAGTTAATTACGTGGTTAGCAAAATCATACCATATGGTTTGTCATTCCAACAGAAAAAGAAATTTTTGCATGATGTGAAGTATTATTTTTTGGATGAGCCGTATTTGTTTAAATCCTGTGCTGACCAGGTAATTAGACGATGTGTGCCTGAAATTGAATAGCTTAGCATAATACAGCACTGTCACTCCAAAGAAACAGGAGGTCACTTTGGGGTAGAAAGAATAGCAGCAAAAATTTTATCTTGCAGATTTTATTGGCCCAGTTTGTTTCATGATTGCAGGAACTTCATTATGACTTGTGCTCAATGCCAAAGGACTAGCAATATTTCAAGAAGACATAAATTGCCACGAAACAATATTCTTGTAGTTGAGCTTTTTGATGTGTGGGGAATAGACTTCATGGGTCCTTTTCCCCCTTCTTTTTCAAATAAATACATACTCTTAGCTGTTGATTATGTGTCCAAATGGGTAGAAGTGGTTGCTCTACAAACTAATGATGCTAGGGTAGTTATTAGATTTTTGAAAAAGAACATATTTTCAAGATTTGGGGTACATAGAGCTATCATAAGTGATGGGGGATCGCATTTTTGCAACAGGCAATTTGAAAACTTATTGTCAAAATATGGAGTTACTCATAAAATTGCCACCCCTTATCATCCACAGACTTGTGGACAGGTTGAGGTGTCCAATAGGGAAATAAAGTGTATCTTAGAGAAAACTGTCAATGCATCCCGAAAGGATTGGTCTTTAAAACTTGATGATGCATTGTGGGCTTATAGAATAGCTTTTAAAACCCCTATTGGAATGTCCCCCTACAAGATTGTTTATGGTAAATCATGTCACCTACCTGTAGAGCTTGAGCACAAGGCATACTAGGCCATAAAATACCTTAACTTTGAGTTGCAAGCTGCAGGTGAAAAGAGGTTACTCCAATTAAATCAGATGGCTGAGATGAGAGAGGAAGCATATGAAAATGCGAGGATTTACAAGGAGAGAGCAAAGCGATGGCATGATAGGAACATCTTACAACGAGAGTTCTTGCCTGGTCAGAAAGTCTTATTGTACAACTCTCGATTGAAGCTGTTTCCATGTAAGTTGAAATCCTGATGGTCTGGACCATTTGTTATTACCAATGTTTTTCCTTATGGTGTCGTTGAGTTGAAAGCAGAAGAAAACCGCACTTTTAAAGTAAACGGTAGTCTTCTCAAGCATTTTTATGAAGGGTACAACATTGATAAAGAGACCACGTCTGTAGATCTAAGAAATCCATCGTGAGGACCATAAAAGTTGGGCCAGCGACTATAAACTAAGCGCTTCATGGGAGGCAGCCCATGCGGAACAATGACACTCTTAGGATGAAAAACATTTTGGGAGGAATTTTCTTGCTGATGAACAATTTTACACCAGGGAAGTACCGGTGTTTCAATTTTTGCATTGACATTCTTTTCCTTAATTTTGTGCTATTATAGGAACAATGAGGACATTGTCCAATTTAAGTGTGGGGAAGGGATTATAAATGTAGAAGTATAATGATTGATTGCACACATCATGAGCTTACAATTCCCATGCTTTATTTATGTCCTTAAGAGTTTATCATCAATGAAATCTTGAAATTGACTTAGTCATGTGTCCAAAGCCCATGCATTTGAAACATTTAATTTGGTGCATTTTCCCACTGGTTGAACCTGGTACTGTCTGACTAAAATTAGCTCCAACTACCTCTTTTCCTTTCCCAAAGGTATCCTTCTCCTTATTAGTGTTAGAGACATTTTTGTCTACAGCCTTAACATGTTCCCCTATTCCCTTTTGTCCACCCATCTGGCCATCTGCCCCAATAAATTTAGTAGAAGTTCCATACCTGTTATTAGCAGCTTAGAAAGGGTTGTATCGCCTCTACCTCTCCACTTTCAAGGCTAACTGTATGGCCTCATCAAGTGTATTATACCTTTGTAACTCTATAACGCAGGTAATCTCATATTTTAACTTAGACACAAATTGTACTAGGGTTTGCTTAGGAGGTTCGACTGATCCACATCTAATCATCAGTGTCTCAAACTCCTGTACATAATCATCAACTGTTTTGCCTCCCTGCCTCAGTGTTTGGAGATGCATAAACAGTTCCTGCCTGTAATGTTCAGGTATAAACCTTTTCCTCAATACTCATTTCATGTCCTACTAGGTATATATATCAGCCTCACCATCCCTTCGTCTGCTAATTACAAGATTTTTCCACCATAAGGCAGCATAACCTATGAATTCTACAGTTATAAGTCGAACCCTAGTGTTATCATTAATTTCATAACACTCAAACAGACCTTCAACCATATCCTCCTAATCTAAATAATCATCTGCTGAACTCCTGCCATTGAATGAAGGCATCTACGGTTTCAAATACTCCAATCCCCGAGGTGGTCCAAAATCCCTATTTGGGTAAGGGCTATTCTCAAAATTATCATCTCTTTCCTCCCTAAGAGCATGATAATCTCCTCCATTCTTCTGCCTATATTACCTCCAACAGCTCCCTCCTCGTGAACATTATGAGGAACTAACCTAGGTAGAGGTGCTTGAGGATTTGCCACTAGTGGTTGTGGCATTGTCATTCGATCGATCCTTATTTCTAATGTAGCAACAATGGTGGTGAGATCCTACAACTGCTCCTCCAAAGTTCTTCCACCTATAGTTCGATGACCCTAACCGCCACCAACTTGGCTATTAGCCTCATTGCCAATTCCCCCATTAACACTATCATTTGACATGGTTGATGAATTGATCAGATGCAACATAAAAACAATTCAAGGAAAGTGCAATATACTTCATGTCAAATGCAATACACAATAATTACTTCAACACATACTCACTTCACACTTCAATATACACTTACTCTACGGCACATACACAATCACTATGTAGCACTTCTTCAATCCACAATACACACACTTCTACGCCACATACACACACATAATTCACCACGATGCCACACCCTTCAACCACACACACTCTCTTCACCATGGTGCAACACTCTTCAACCCTACACACTCACTTCACCCACGGTGCAACACACACTTCTAATCACGGCGCAATCCACAATACACACACTTCTACGCCACATACACACACATAATTCACCATGATGCCACACCCTTCAACCACACACACTCTCTTCACCACGGTGCAACACTCTTCAACCGTACACACTCACTTCACCCACGGTGCAATACACTCTTCAACACACACTTCTAATCACGGCAGCAAACAACAATGGAAACAATTAATGATGCTTCTCCAAATGGTAAGTAAACAATTCAAAATAGTCAAAGTGTATTATGATTAAGAATACACAATAACTCCTTCAACTTAACGTTTGCTTTTAAATTTCAAATTGTTTCTAAATCTTCCACACAATTGGAAACAAAATCTGGAAATGAAAGTGAAGTTTAATTTCGAAATCCCTCAAGACATGCAATTCCCTTCCTCACGTCTGAAATTTCTACTTCCAATTCCGCAACAATGAAGGTAAATTACAATACAACCACTTAAGTTACTTCAATTCCAATTCAAATAATCTTCAATTAAGAAATGGAAATTCAAGAACTCTAATTCCTAAATTGAAAATCACACAATCCCTTCTCAAAAACCTTTACTCTGATACCAAATTATGATGTGCCAAGGATCTAATTACAAGTACACAAGGCCAATTGAAGAACCAATTAAACAAAGTCAACAAATGATGTGATACCAATTACCATGTAAACCCTAATTGCATGAATCAATTTGCTCTAATACCAAAAGTGATGAGAAATTTTCCGGCACCACCTATGCCTTTAGAACTGGATTTGGCTGATGGTCCAAATCGCTTATATTTTCACCTTATGTCATATATTCTAATAACTATTTGAAAAATAATTTTACAGGTACAATAATAATTCTCCATTGGATGCCAATATGTCCTACACTAGTTGATGGACACGAGACATTTTCAGATTTACAATCAAAGACCCGCTACGATTGTTTCCATTCCGAAGCATTGGCTCATGAAGACTTATGATGTTTTTGTACTTTGTAATTGTTCTATGGACTATTTTATGTTGTATTTTTCTTTTGGGACACTTTCATTTTATTGTAATTTCTATTTAGGACTGACCACCTTAAAAGTGGCAAACTTGTAATTTTTGTCCATTTTCTAACCTTAAGAGTAGCAAGTATAAATACTTGCTTATAGTAGGGTTTGAGGAGGTCAATTTTTCATATTATACACTTCACTTTAACGTGAAAGGGCTTAGGGTTTCCTAAATCCAAATTCTCTTACCAATTTCAATTTCCAAGAGTTGAAATTGTGGCGAGTGCAACAAAGGATAATTGTGAGTAGTATCAATTCCTTCTTTGTTATGTTTCCATTTCATCACTAGTGAGTCATATCTAGGGTTGATTTGGATGTTCTTGGTCAGATTTTTTATTGCAATTGTGATCAAATATCATGTTATGAGATTGTTTGTTTTAGTATTTGAAATCATCACCAATATTGGAATCATTTGTGACGTGAAGGGTGCTTGTAGGAAGGAGTTGAAATCACGGTTTTTTTAGATCTATTCTTCTTGACTTGATTCATGTGGATTTCTCTAGCATTTTTTGTTATTTGAAGAAGATTACATATATGGATTGTTAATTGCATCATTTGACCTTTGCATTTTCATCAAAATTCCATTAGAGTCACGTAAATTCCATTCCAATTGAACCGGTTTATGTTTGAGATTTGGAGTTTGTTTCTTTGATTCATTTGAATGTGCTTAGGCTTGGTTTTGAGCACATCATCTTTTGGTATCAGAGCACAAGTTAAGAGAAGGGATTTAGTGTTGGTTGATTTCTTATTCTTTATGTTCAATTAAGGTTCTTTATATTGTGATCCGAAATTGTGTGCTAAGAATTGAGGTGGCGTAATTGTCTTGATTGAGAAATGAATTTGCTGCTT
Source organism: Laguncularia racemosa (assembly GCA_037954665.1). Lineage (NCBI taxonomy): Eukaryota > Viridiplantae > Streptophyta > Magnoliopsida > Myrtales > Combretaceae > Laguncularia > Laguncularia racemosa. The sequence continues at coordinate 92,283 of JBBMOL010000256.1, read as the reverse complement.
GTTGAAGTTGAATTGAAAGGCTTGTTGTAGCTTCTTGTGGTTAATCATTCTCATGGAAGGGAAGAGGAGTAGAAGTGTATTATTGATTTGAATTTCCGAATTTGAAAATTACCCCATCCATACCGTGATTGATTTGTTGTTTGAAGAAGCTTGTGGAGTGTGTTGTGTGATTTCTTATGCAATTCGGAAGTGGAAGTGTGCAATTTTCCATATTTGCATTGTGTGGGATAATAGGGAATATATTTGAATTCAAGCACATCTATTAAGTTGAGGAGTTGATGAGTGTTTGTTTGAATTTGAAAATCATTTCTTACCAATTGTGGAAGGGTTACAATTAGTGAAGTGGTTGGGTTTTCAAATTTGAATTGCTGCCTTTTTGTGTAAAGTTGCGGTTAGAACTTGTGTTGGAAGTGGAGTACATTTTGTTGTTATTGCCATGGAAATGGGGTACATTTTGTTGTTGTTGCCGTGGAAGTGGAGTCTTACACCGTGAGTGTGTTATTGTTGTTTGAAATTAAGTGTGGTGTGTGTATTGTGTAAGTGGCGGTGTGAGTCAATTTGGCATGGAGTTGTTTGTGAAGTGAGTATCTTGTGGAATTTGGGGAAAAGTTGTCACACCGTGATTTGAAAGAAGTGGGGAATATTATTGTTATGGTGATTGAATTTGTTGTGCACCGTGTACAGAAAAGGTGTGTGTGTGTGGCATTGCATTTGTGTTCTAAGTAAATGGTGTGTGTGTTGATTAAAAAGGGGATTGCAAGTGTTGCATGTGGTGGTGAATTATAGAAGTGTTGCACCGTGATGTGTTAATGTGTTGTGGAGAAGAGTGCTACACGTGGATTATAATAGCATACATGTGTTTTGAGTGAAGTTAAGTGGAATTGTTTGTTTTTCCTTTTGTAGTGGCTATTGTGTGGCGTTAAAGGAAGTGTGGTTGTGAGGTGTGCTCCTTTGCTTTAACTTGTCTTTGAGGTTCAATATACCGAGTCTACAACTATGTCGAATGATAGCGTAAATGGGGGAATTGGCGATGAAGCCAATAGTCAGGTTGGTGGAGGTCAAGGTCATAATGTTGCAGGTAGGAGGACTTTGGAAGAACAGCTCCAGGATCTTACTACCATAGTTGCTACTTTGGCAACTAGGATTAACAGAATGACATTACCACAACCACCAGTGGTAAACCATTAGGTACCACCTCGGGTAGCTGCACAGAATCCTCAGAGAGATAGAGTATTGGGAGATGGAAATCTAAATAGAAGGATGGGTGAGGAACATCTTCCATACAAGGAAGAAAGGGATGACAATTTTGGGGCTAATCCATATCAGAATAGGGATTTCAGGCCGCCTCGGGGCTTGGAGTATGTGAAATTGTAGATGCCTTCTTATGATGGCAAGGGATCAGCTAATGATTATTTAGATTGGGAGGATAAGGTTGAGGGTCTCTTTGAATGTTATGAGATCGATGATAATACCAAGGTCCGATTGGCTGCTATCAAGTTTATAGGGTACGCTTCATTATGGTGGAAGAATCTGTTTATTAGCAGGCGTAGGGATGGAGAGGCTGAGATTCAAACATAGAGGGATATGAAAAGGGTATTGAGAAAAAGGTTTATTCCTGAGCACTACAAACGGGAACTGTTTATGCGACTGCAGACCTTGAGGCAGGGAGGCAAGACAGTGGATGATTATGTGCAGGAATTTGAAACCCTCATGATTAGATGTAGGTCCATTAAACCTCCAGAACAAACCATAGCACGCTTCATCTCAGGCTTGAAATATGAAATAGCGTGTGTTGTTGAGCTGCAGCGCTATAGTACACTTGATGAGGCTATTCAGTTGGCCTTGAAAGTGGAGAGGCAAAGGAGGTCCAACTTGTTTAGGGCTCCGAGTAGTAGGCCTAATGCTATTACTAGACCCATAGCAGCTGACGGTCGATCAGGGGGAATAAAGGCGGTAGGTGAGACAGTGAAAGCAGTGGACAAAACTACCCCAAATACTATTAGAGAAAATTTACCTACTGGGAAGGGTAAAGAGGTAATAACGCCAGATGTGAGGCAGACTGTTCCTGGATCTACTAGTGGAAAGGCACGCTAGATCAAGTGCTTTAAATGCATAGGATTTGGGCATATGGCAGCATAGTGTCCAAATAAGAGGGTGATGACTGTTATGGAGGGCACTAGGGAAGATGTTGAGGATTATAACGAACAGACTGAACCTATAGATTTACCAACGGCACTACAGGAGTATTATGATGACCAAATTACAGAGACACATGAGGAGCGTACAAGTGAACAATATCTACCCATTAACGTGTTACGCAGGGCTCTAACTATAACTCCTAATACTAGAGACATTCAGAGGGAGAACATATTTCACACCTCTTGCAGAATCAAAGGTAACCTTTGTGTACTCATCATCGATAGTGATAGTTGCACGAATGTTATATCTGCTGCACTGGTAGACAAATTACATCTATCTACTATTCCACATCCTAGCCCTTATAACTTGCATTGGCTAGATAATCGAGGTAGTATGTATGTTACACTTAGGGCGAAGGTTCCTGTGAGTGTTGGGCAGAAATATCATGATGAGATCCTGTGTGATGTAGTCCCTATGCATGCATTCCATTTGCTGTTGGGTCGACCTTGGTTGTTTGATCGGTAGGTGTTACATGATGGGTTTAGAAACACCTACATGTTCAGTATGGGCAAGTCTCGCATAGTTCTGTCGCCAATGACTCTATCTGAGGTACATCAGTTTCAGGAACAGATCAGAACTACATCTACTACATTTGATAGCCGGAAGAGCAGGACAATAGAGACATCAGGGTTCAGTTCCAAAACTAATCCTCTAGATTTGAGGGCAAATCTTTCAGAAGCCCGAGGAGATGATGAGAAATTTTTCGACACCACCTATGCCTTCAAAACTGGATTTGGCCGATGGTCCAAATCGCTTATATTTTCACTTTATGTCCTATATTCTAATAACTATTTGAGAAATAATTTTACAGGTACAATAATAATTCTCCATTGGATGCCAATATGTCCTACACTAGTTAATGGACACGGGACATTTTCAGATTTACAATTAAAGACCCACAGCGATTGTTTCCATTCCGAAGCATTGGCTCATGAAGACTTATGATGTTTTTGTACTTTGTAATTGTTCTATGGACTATTTTATGTTGTATTTTTCTTTTGAGACACTTTCATTTTATTGTAATTTCTATTTAGGATTGACCACCTTAAAAGTGGCAAACTTGTAATTTTTGTCCATTTTCTAACCCTAGGAGTATCAAGTATAAATACTTGCTTATAGTAGGGTTTAAGGAGGCTAATTTTTCAGATTATACACTTCACTTTAATGTGAGAGGGCTTAGGGTTTTCTAAATCCAAATTCTCTTATCAATTTCAATTTCCAAGAGTTGAAATTGTAGCGAGTGCAACAAAGGGTAATTGTGAGTAGTATCAATTCCTTCTTTGTTGTGTTTCCATTTCATCACTAGTGAGTCATATCTAGGGTTGATTTGGATGTTCTTGGTCAATTTTTTTATTGCAATTGTGATCAAATATCATGTTATGAGATTGTTTGTTTTAGTATTTGAAATCATCACCAATATTGGAATCATTTGTGACGTGAAGGGTGCTTGTAGGAAGGAGTTGAAATCATAGTTTTTTTAGATCTATTCTTCTTGATTTGATTCATGTAGATTTCTCTAGCATTTGTTGTTATTTGAAGAAGATTACATATATGGATTGTTAATTGCATCATTTGACCTTTGGATTTTCATTAAAGTTCCATTAGGGTCACGCAAATTCCATTCCAATTGAACCAGTTTATGTTTGAGATTTGGAGTTTGTTTCTTTGATTCATTTGAATGTGCTTGGGCTTGGTTTTGAGCACATCAAAAAGTTATGATGTGCTCAAGGGATCTCAACACCAATTAACAAGAACACACATACAATTGATTCTATTCCAATTAAAATAGGTGTGAACGAAATGAAGAAAAAATCCCTAAATTGGCATAAATTCAAGGATTAACAATATCAAATGGCATGAACCAAATTAGAAGTACTACAAGGGAATTCCAATACCAATCAATTATAAAGGAATAATGCAATTCTAATCCTTACAATTGGTTTGTAACCCTAACAATACAAGAACCCTAATTTGGCATGAAAGGAACACATAAAAAAATCAACCAATTACAACTAGATATTACTCACTAGCAATAATTGGGTGCAACTTAGAAAATCTTGTCATTACTCATAAGAATTCCCAAGCTAACTCGCCACAATTTCCAAGTGAAATTGATAAGAGTAAGAGATGTAAAGAGAGAGCTCCCACGGCAACAAAAGTCAAGTGTATAATGTTCAAAAAGCTCCCTTCTAACCCTACTTAGCAAGTATTTATACTTGCTCTATTAGGGCAAAATCAACAAAACAAAATTACAAGTAAAACCCACAAGAGATCGATTTTTAGCAACAAAGGACAATTATAAATAAACCCTCAAATTGGCCGGTTCTTCACTTCCATGGAACACTTGTGGACCAATTGATGTAAGTCTATGAATGGCCCACAATTGATCCGTAGTGAATTTTATTTCGCCATCCTGTAAAACCGATAAATTTACCTGCTACAATGCAATGACGGGAAATTTTCCGGCACCATAGATGGTCTCAAAACTCGATTTGGATGATGATCCAAATCGCTCATATTTCACTTTATTTCTTTTATCTAATAAATATTTGAGTAATAATCTTACAGGTACAATAATATTTCTTCATGGGATTATAAATAACTTACATTAGTTGATGGCCACGGGACATCATCAAATTTGCATCCAAAGGCCCGCTACGATTGATTTCACTTCGAAGCATTGGCTCTTGAAGATTTATATTATTTTTGTACTTTGTAATTGTTATTGGACCATTTTATATTGTAATTTTCTTTTGGGACACTTTCATTTGTTTGTAATTTTCATTTAAGACCGACTACCCTAAAAAGTGGCATAATTGTAATTTTGTGGACTTTTTAACCCTAAAGGGAGCAACTATAAATACTTTCTTAAGTAGGGTTTTTAGGGGGAGAATTTTTAGAATTAAACATACACTTTTACGTGAGAGAATTAGGGTTCTTCCTTAATTCAATTCCTCTTATCAATTTCAATCCCAAGAATTGGAATTATGGCAAGTGCAACAAGGGGAAATTGTGAGTTATATCAATTTATTATTGTTGTGTTTCTTTTCATCTCTAGTGAGTCATATCTAGGGTTGGATTGAAGTCTTCTTGGTCAGATTTGATTGAATTTGTAATCAAATTATTATTGCCAAATTGATTGGTTTTTAACACTTGTTATTTACCATCAATATTTGCCTCATTTGAACCATGGTTTACATTGTTTGGAAAGAGGATCACGGAATTGGATGTTGTTGTTTTATATGTTAATCACGTGGGACTTCAAGTGTATTTATTGTTGCAATTGAGGATTTCATCTTTGTAATATTGTTCCCTTGAAACTATAACATTCGGCTTATCTTACATCATAAGGGATCACGTAATTTTGTTGTCCTTTGAATCGATTTTGATCTTGTCATTTTAGAGTTGTTCAATTGGTTTTATTTGCATGTGCTTAAACTCCCTTCTAGGCACATCATAATTTGGTATCAGAGCTTGAGGTTGTGAGAAGGGTTATTTGATTTTGAATTTTGGAAATTTAAGGTTCATGTTCTTATATCTTCAATTCCGAAATTGAGAGTAAATTGAAATTGTTCTTGTAATTACTTGAAGTGGCGTGATTGTCTTGAGTGGAAGTTGAACTTGCTACTTGTTGGAGTGAGTTTTGAGTACTTGTTGAAGCTTCTATGTTGTGGACTTCACCGTGAAGGAAGAGGAGAGTTAGTGCATTTTTTTTTTTTTTTGAACATAAATTCAGAAGTGTAAAGTGTCTCCAATTGTGTAAGAAGAAGAATTGTGGACTTTACATGTTTGTTTTCAAAAAAATAGAAGGTGTAATTAAGCATTTCCATATTTGAATTTGAGTGGAAAAATAGGAAATCATTTGAAATTCAAACACATCCATTAAGCTTAAGGTAGTTATTGAGTGGTATTGATTACATTTCATTTGAATTTGAACTTAAATCTTACCATTTGTGGAAAGTGCATTAAGGGTGTTCATTTGAATTTGTTGCCGTGTTGTAGTGTTTGAGTGTACAGTAGAGGGTGTGTGTTGTGTTTTGAAGTGAGATTGTGTTGTATTTGGAGAGGTTGTTGCACCGTGGTTGTATGTGTATGAATTGTGGTGTAAAAAGGAGTAGTGAATTGTTGTGAGTTGAAGTGAGTGCACCGTGTGTAAGTATAGTGTGTGTGGTGTTGTGTTTATGTGTTGAGTGAGGGAATTGCCATTTGTGAATTTGTGGAATTATGTGGAGTAAGGTATTGCACATTGAAGCTAAAGTGTGAGTATGTGTCGTGGTTAAGAAAGGAAGTTTTGAGTAGTAAAATTTGAATTCAAACAAGTCATTAAAGTGTGAAAGTAATTAAACTAGTTACTTAAACACTTGTTGTTGAATTTTAATTTCATCTACTTAAAGTAGTTGTATGTGTACTTCATTTATTAAACTTATTTGGAGTACTAAATTATTTCTCCTTGTGCCTTTGATATTCTCGTTGAATCATGAGCTATTACATCATTGTAGTTGCTAAAACGTTTGGATTACTATTGTTGAAGGAGTGTGCTGTAAATTTTGAAACTACTTCTTCAAAACACATCATGTCCAACGAGAGTGTGAATGGAGGAATTGGCAATGAAGCTAATAGCCAGGTTGGTGGAGGTCAGGGTCATAATACCGCAAGTAGGAAGACTTTGGAAGAACAGCTTTAGGATCTTACTACCATAGTTGCTACTTTGGCAACTAGGATTGATAGGATGAGATTACCACAACCACCAGTGGTGAACCTTCAGAGAGACAGAGTAGTGGGAGATGGAAATCTGAATGGAAGGATGGATGGGGATCATCATCCTTATAGGGAAGAGAGGGATGACAACTTTGGGGCTAATCCATATCAAAATAGGGATTTCATGCCACCTCGGGGATTAGAGTATGTGAAGCTGCAGATGCCTTCTTATGACGGCAAGGGATTAGCTGATGATTATTTGGACTGGGAGGACAAGGTTGAGGGTCTCTTTAAATGTTATGAGATCGATGATAATACTAGAGTCCGATTGGCTACTATCGAGTTTATAGGATACGCTACACTATGGTGGAAGAATTTGATTATCAGCAGGCGTAGGGATGGAGAAGCTAAGATTCAGACATGGAGGGATATGAAAAGGGTGTTGAGAAAAAGATTTATTCCTGAGCACTATAAATAGGAACTGTTTATGCGACTACAGACCTTGAGGCAAGGAGGCAAGACAATGGATGATTATGTGTAGGAATTTGAAACCCTCATAATTAGATGTGGGTCAATCGAACCTCTAGAATAAACCCTAGCACGCTTCGTCTTAGGGCTGAAATATGTGATAGGATGTCTTGTTGAGCTGCAACGCTATAGTACACTTGATGAGGCTATTCAGTTGGCCTTAAAAGTGGAGAGGCAAAGGAGGTCCAACTTGTTCAGGGCTCCGAGCAACAGGCCCAATACTACTACTAGGCCCATGGCAACTGACGGTCGATCAGGAGGGACAAAGGCATTAGGTGAGACAATGAGAGCAGTGGACAAATGATGGGAAATTTTCCGGCACCATATATGCTTTTAGAACTCGATTTGGATGATGATCCAAATCGCTCATAATTTACTTCATTTCTTTTTATCTAATAAGTATTTGAGAAATAATCTTACAAGTACAATAATATTTCTCCATAGGATGCCAACATGTCTTAAATTAGTTGATGGCCATGGGACATCATCAAATTTGCATTCAAAGGCCCGCTACGATTGTTTCCACTTCGAAGCATTGGCTCATGAAGATTTATAATATTTTGTACTTTGTAATTGTTCTATGGACTATTTTATGTTGTATTTTCTTTTGGGATACTTTCATTTTGTTTGTAATTCTCATTTAGGGTCGGTCACCCTAAAAGTGACATAGTTGTAATTTTGTATACTTTCTAACCCTAAAGGGAGCAAGTATAAATACTTGCTTAAGTAGGGTTTTTGGAGGCCAATTTTCAGAAAAAACACTTCAATTTCACGTGAGAGAACATAGGGTTTCCTAGTTCTATTTCCTCTTATCAATTTCAATCCTAAGAGTTGAGATTGTGGCAAGTGCAACACTTGAAATTGTGAGTCATATCAATTTCAAATTGTTGTGTTTTCTTTTCTTCTCTAGTGTGTAATATCTAGGGTTGAATTTGAATATTTCTTGGTCAGATTTAATTCATAATTATTCGAATTATTGTGCTAATTTGAGTTCTTGTTATACTTGATTGATATTCCTCATTTTTTACACATTGTTGAACTATGAAAGTATTTGTTGTGGAAAGGGGATCACTATTATTTTCTTGTGGATTTTGAGTAGTATTCACATGGGTTTTGAAGTATAATTTGTGATCATCATTGAGGAATATACTATTGTGTTGATCCATTTCATGCAATACATCATTCGGACCATATATTGCAATTAGGGTCATGCTACAATTGCTTCACCATGGACCGAATTGTCCTAATCATTTAGGGATTGTTATTTGGTTAAATTTGCATGTGCTTAATCCCCTTTTAGGCACATCAACAAAACTACCCATAGCACTACTAGAGAAAATATACCCTCTAAGAAGGGTAAAGAGATAATAACACCAGATGTGAGGTAAACTGTTCCTGGATCTACTAGTGGAAAAGTACGCTAAATCAAATGCTTTAAGTGCATGGGATTTGGACATATGGTAGCACAGTGTCCAAATAAGAGGGTAATGATTGTTATGGAGGGTGCTAGGGAAGATGTTGAGGTTGAAAAGGAACAAGCTGAGCCTACAGACCTGTCTGTAGCACTGTAGGAGTATTATGATGACCAGATTACAGAAACACATGAAGAGCGTACAAATGAACAATATCTACCTATTAATGTGTTACGCAGGACTCTAACCTTATCTCCTGATGCTAGAGACATACAGAGGGAGAACATATTCCACACCTCTTGCAGGATCAGAGGTAACCTTTGTGTACTCATCATTGATAGTGGTAGTTACACGAATGTTATATCTGCTGCACTAGTAGACAAATTACATTTATCTACTAGTTCACATCCTAGCCCTTATGACTTGCATTGATTGGACAATCGGGGCAATATGCATGTTATGCTAAGGGCGAAGGTGCCTGTTAGTATTGGACAGAAATATCATGATGAGATCCTATGTGATGTAATTCCTATGCGTGCATTCCATTTGCTGTTAGGTAAGCCCTGGATGTTTGATCAGAAGGTGTTACATGATAGATTCAGGAACACCTATATGTTCAGTATGGGAGGGTCTCGCATAGTACATGACTCCGTCTGAGCTGCACCAGTTTTAGGAGTAGATCAGAACTACTTCCACTACATTTGGTAACCGGGAGAATAGGCCAACAGAGATGTCCAGGTTTAGATCTAGAAATGACCCTTTAGATTTGAGGGCAAATCTTTTAGAAGCTCAAGGAGATGATGGGAAATTTCCCGGCACCATAGATGCTCTCAAAACTCGATTTGGATGATGATCCAAATCGCTCATGATGCAGATTCGGTATGCTCTGATACTAAATGATGCGAATTCGATATGCTCTGATACCAAATGATGCGGATTCGAATACGAATTCCTTCACACACAACCAAATCGTCAACAACAATCAAATAACTCCAATTTTTAGGGTTTTCTGGATTTTAGTACTAATGCATAAAATCAAAGATATGGATAAAATTATCAATCTATAGATGCCAAGAATGATAAAATTAAATTGTTTCACAATCAAATCATAGAACGATAGAAACCACATTCTATAAATCAATCACTACGGTTAAAGAATTCCAAGAATTCAATAACGATGCTCGCCACAAATTCTATATGAACCAAGAATTTGATAAGAACAATACGAATATATCGAAATTCGATTCTCAATATTCTCAAATCTCCAAAAGAAGACTCACACACTCAAGTGTCTCTATGTTTACAAAACAAAATGATTCTCCATCCACGAAAAAACCCTAAGGTCCCTATTTATAACATCCTAAAAATTTGGTGCGGAAACATTCAAGGCCGGCGGCCTTCACTTAGGCCGGCAACAAAAGCCGGCGGCCTTCTCTTAGGCCGGAAATTAAAGCCGGCGGCCTTGAGGTGAACTCGACCGGCCTTTATTTAAGGTCGGCTTAAGGCTGGCCGAACTTCGCCTTAGGTCCTCCCGATGCCTAAGTCCTCCTTTTTTTGGTGCTCGTATTTTCGCTCTTGGAATCGTATCATTCCCTCCATGTTGAAAATGATTCGACCTCGAATCTATATTGTCCATCCTGCTAGGCCACATAAACAGACTCCTCTTTACCTTAGGCTTCTTAAGGCAAATCAGTCTTGTGTGATGTACTTCAGTTGGACTCATAGGAAGAAGCTTGTATGTCTTGTCCTGTTGCTGAATGGTATACTCATTGGTATATCCATCATGCTCGGCTCTAAGGTCATACTGCCAAGGTCTTCCAAGGATCAAATGTGTAGCTTCCATGGGAGCTACATCATAAACAATTTCATCAGTATAATCACCAATAAGCAATGGAACACGAACCTGTTTGTGTACATGAACAGCTCCCTGTGGACTAAACAAATGAAGTGCATAAGGTCTTGGATGCTACTCCACTTGCAAACCCAATTTAGTAACCCAGTTTGCTGAAGCAACATTAGTGCAACTGCCTGTATCAACCACAATCAAACAAGTCTTTCCCTGCACCATGCCCTGGATATGAAATAAATTGGCCCTCTAATTAGGAACAGTTTCATCATGCTGAACCATTAGCATATCTCCCTATACTGGACTCACTATTATGTCTTCATCTTCTTCTTCTGCCTCAGTACTCTTCTGTTCTTCTTCCTTACACTCAACTTTGTCCCCTTTGATGACCATAACCCTTTTATTAAGACATTGAGAAGCAATATGGCCAAGTCCTAAACACTTGAAACATTTGATATCCCTGCTCCTCTTTTGTTGTGTTTAGTCAACAATCTCACTAACAACTGCTTTTCCCTTTTCCTTCCTATCCTTCTCCCTCTCACCATCATCTGATTTATGGTGTTGATATGATTTCTGATCCCGCCATCTCTGATCCCGCCTGCGCTGATGCTGCTCTACTCGACTGGCTAATTTAATCACATCCTCAAGAGTCTGGTAATGCTGGAGTTCCACTACACTGGCAATATCCATCTTCAACCCATTGATGAAACGAGCTATGGATTCATCTGATGTTTCCCTGATATCACATCTTGCCACTAATGTCTCAAACTCCTTTACATACTCTTCTATGCTCTTCTTACCCTGCCTTAAGGATTGCAACTCCATCAGCATCTCCTGTTTATAGTAGTCTGGCACAAATCTACGTCTCATCAACCTTTTCATCAAGGCCCATGAATGCACTTTCTCCTCATCAGCCCTACATCTCTCAGCTTGTAATTTGTCTCACCACAAACTAGCATATTCAGATAATGCTAAAGACGCCATCTTCACCTTCATGCGCTCATCCCACTCATAATAGTCAAACACCTTTTCTACCCATGGCACCCAGTCTAGGAATTCCTCTGGTTTACTACTACCAGTGAAAGGTGGAATCTTCAACTTGATGTTTTCAATCCCCTTACGCCTGTCAACATTGTTTCCTCTCCTATTCCTTCCACTACTAGCATCAGATTCACTACTAGAGTGTCTCCTCCTATTTCCTACACCACTATGGCTTCTTCTATCCCTAACCTCCAATCTCTCCAAAATCAATCTAAGATTTTCTTGGATTTGATTGAACTCAGCCCTAGTCACAAACTCACCCCCATTATCAACATCATTGATAGAGCCATTTTATACTCAAACTTTATAGTATGAATTGTGTTAATTTATTATTGATTTTATAGAAATCATAAGGAAATGGTACTTAATTTTATTATGGTGATAAATCAGGTTAAATGGAGTCAAGATTGCTAATTCAAGTAAATTAGAGAAGTCATCTACAATTTGAATCAAAGGCAAGGATTTACACCGTCGGAGGAAAGTACATGGGCGTGTAGTTGAAGTACACGGCCGTGTACTTAGTTTTGAAGCCACAGGAAAATACACGGTTGAAGTACAGGACCGTGTATCTATCTTGAAGAATCCACGGGAAAATACACGGTTGAAGTACACGACCGTGTATGTGTCTAGAAGGAAGCACGGTTTGTGATACGTCCATGGTGCAAGCCGTGCTATACACTGCACAAGAAGGTGGAAATGTGGACTATCAACAAAGAGAGACACGGCTCGTGATCTGGCCATGGTGGAAGCCGTGGTTGAAGACGTGGTTGAAGTTGAAATGGAAGACGTGCCATATACTAAACAAGGAGGAGAAATTGTTGAAGAATGACCAGAGGATGACACGGCTTAGGATATTGCCGTGGTTGAAGTTGTGTCACACACTGGACACGGAAGATGATATGTGAATTATACACAGAGGAAGGTATGGCTGGACCCACGGCCGTGTTATAAGGCGTGTCAGGCGGACGATTATTCACTTCTCGAGATTTACATCAAAAAGGAAAGATATTTTCATATCTTGCTAGCTAAAGATCCTTTGCCATTCCCTTAACAATATAAATAGAACTAACCCTAGAGGAGTTAATAATCTTGGATCATCTTGAAGACAAGAAGGAAGGAAGGAGGCAGAGCAAGGAAATCGGGAACAGAGGCTTATTATGTTTTTACTTCTAATTTTCGTTTTGATGATGAACATGTGTAGCTAAGCAGATTTTCTAGCCAAAGGGTCATTGAAGTTTAATTCTCCACGAATTGTGACATCTAACTGAGTTGTCTTTAATCTATTCTTTGTTTTTAGATATTTATATATCTTCTGGAAGTTTTGTCAATATTATCTTTGTTGATTAGTATGAATTAGAGCTCTTCTACTCAATTAGCAAGTTAATATATTGTCAACTAGCACATCAAATCCGTAATTGTTTGATAGTTCTAGTCTCGGTGACACAATAACATGTTTGATTATAAAATAGATGATCAAATTCATGTTATGGAGATGTATGATCTTGTTTAAATAGGTTATCTTATAATCTACTGGCATGAATTGGTGGTCTCTCTTGTTTTTAATGCTATTGATAGATTAAATCCTAAGAGCTTGTTTAGGGTTGTCTAATCGATAAGAGAAATAATCAAAGAGCTTGTTTTGATTATCGAGGAAGTAAAGAGAGATAGGTTGTTAGAGCTTGTTAATAACCATAACCAGTTTATCTATAAATAAGAATAGAAAACATTTGCATCGATGATCAATTCCTAGAATTAAACTATCTTGATTCCTTTAGCTAGGCTTTTATCAATATTCGATTTTATTATCTTGTTTCAATATTATTTTGATTCACAAACAAAACCCCCCATTTTTCTTTTCCTCTTTATTCTCTTTGAATAGAAATATATTTAACCAATCCCTGTGGATACGACCCTACTCACTACTATACGTAAATCATATCATTGTCTAGGAGTAGGTTTTTATTTTTGTTGGATTCGACACCCATCAATCATTCCTATTGTTGTTGTTATGAACACTTCCATGTGACGACATCTCTACCCTTCAATAATCGGCAATAGAAATTCACCAACAACCCAATTCCCAACAATAGCCCCAAACACCAATTTCACAGCAATCAACACCTAACAACTGAATTCAGCAAAAATATTCACAAAACCCCCAATTCTCAACAACAGACCAATCACCAATTCTCAGCAATACAATTCACAAAATAAATTTCCAAATTTCCCAACCAACAGCAGTATTGAATTAAAACTACAATTGAATTGAGAATCAACAGCCTTACCAATTTAACCCACGATCTGATCGAATCCTTCGCTTTGAACCATTACGAATCCAACATTTGCTCTGATACCAAATGATGCGGATTCGGTATGCTCTGATACCAAATGATGCGGATTTGGATACGAATTCCTTCACACACAACCAAATCGTCAACAATAATCAAATAACTCCAATTTTTAGGGTTTTCTGGATTTTAGTACTAATGCATAAAATCAAAGATATGGATAAAATTATCAATCTATAGATGCCAAGAATGATAAAATTAAACTGTTTCACATTCAAATCATAGAACGATAGAAACCACATTCTATAAATCAATCACTACGGTTAAAGAATTCTAAGAATTCAATAACGATGCTGGCCACAAATTCTATATGAACCAAGAATTTGATAAGAACAATACGAATATATCGAAATTCGATTCCCAATATTCTCAAATCTCCAAAAGAAGACTCACACACTCAAGTGTCTCTGTGTTTACAAAACAAAATGATTCTCCATCCACGAAAAAACCCTAAGGTCCCTATTTATAACATCCTAAAAATTTGGTGCGGAAACATTCAAGGCCGACGGCCTTCACTTAGGCCGGCAACAAAAGCCAGCGGCCTTCTCTTAGGCGGGAAATTAAAGCCGACGGCCTACATTTTATGCTGGCTCCAAGGCCGACGGCCTTGAGGTGAACTCGTCCGGCCTTTATTCAAGGCCAGCTTAAGGCTGGCCGGACTTCGCCTTAGGTCCTCCCGACGCCTAAGTCCTCCTTTTTTTGGTGCTCGTATTTTCGCTCTTGGAATCGTATCAGCTCATATTTCACTTTATTTCTTTTATCTAATAAATATTTAAGTAATAATCTTACAGGTACAATAATATTTCTCCATGGGATGCCAAATGACTTACATTAGTTGATGGCCATGGGACATCATTAGATTTGTATCCAAAAGCCTATTGTGATTGATTTCACTTCGAAGCATTGGCTCTTGAAGATTTATATTATTTTTGTACTTTGTAATTGTTATTGGACCATTTTATATTGTAATTTTCTTTTGGGACACTTTCATTTGTTTATAATTTTCATTTAGGACTGGCCACCCTAAAAAGTGGTATAGTTGTAATTTTGTAGACTTTTTAACCCTAAAGGGAGCAAGTATAAATATTTTCTTAAGTAGGGTTTTTAGGGGGAGAATTTTCAAAATTAAACATAAACTTTTATATGAGAGAATTAGGGTTCTTTCTTAGTTCAATTTCTCTTATCAATTTCAATCCCAAGAATTGGAATTGTGGCGAATGCAACAAGGGAAAATTGTGAGTTATATCAATTTCTTATTGTTGTGTTTCTTTTCATCTCTAGTGAGTCATATCTAGGGTTGGATTGAAGTCTTCTTGATCAGATTTGATTGCATTTGTAATCAAATTATTATTGCCTAATTTATTTGTTTTTAGCACTTGTTATTTACTATCAATATTTGCTTCATTTGAACCGTGGTTTACCTTGTTTGGAAAGGGGATCACGGAATCAGATGTTGTAGTTTTGTGTGTTAATCACATGGGACTTCAAGTGTATTTAGTGTTGCAATTGAGGATTTCATCTTTGTAATATTTTTCTTGATGAGATCCATGATGAGAGTCAAGCCGGAAGAAGGAATGTAGATCCTCTTGAAGTGCTGCCTGGACCGATCACAAGAAGTCGAGCGAAACGACTCAAGGAAGCACTTAACGGGTTGATAAAGGATGTCCATGAAGCCGGGAAGGATTGGGGAAATCATGAAGTTGGAATGGATTGGAACAACCATAGGAAGACCCTTGCTCTTATACAAGTCACACCGGACACGGGTTGAAGAGGGCGTGTACTTTCAAGGCACGGCCGTGTAGGACTCTCAAGATTGCCTAAAATCATACACGGCTAGATACACGGTTAAAAGGCACGGCCGTGTATGGAGTCAAGCAAATCCACAGAAAGATACACGGCTAAAGTACACGGGCGTGTATGTTGCCAGAAGTTGCACAGACAGATACACAGTCAAAGTACACGGGCGTGTATGTTGCCAGAAGTTGCACAGACAAGTACACGGCCAAAGTACACGGGCGTGTACACAAGCCGTGTATCCCATGTCGGCCAGCTTGTTCTGTTTCGCGTTTTTATGTCACTTAACTAAACTACGTCGTTTTGGACTTGTTTTTACACGAATTGTAACCCTAGTATAAAAGCTCCTAGGGTTTAGAACATTGGAGATTAGACATCATTGAACATTAAACACTTTTGAGAGGCACCTCTCTTGGTTCTTCAAGAACTTAATTCGAACTTATCGGATTGATTTCCGTGGCGTTCATCCCGACTTATCAATCGGTTTTCCATCCCGATTGTGGCGTCTTCACTTTTATACCAAGGTTCTTGTCTCGCTTATAGACAACGGGTCGCGGTTTTCCACTTTAGGTGTTTAGCCGCCTTAGGCAATGAATTTCCGAACGTATTGGTATTGGGTTTCGTCACGAGTTGGCGTGGTTCGTATCAATTTGGTATCAGAGCTTAGGTTTGTCAAAACATCAAGTTCGGTTGAGGAAGGTAATATCAAAAACCCTAACTCCAATCGTTCATATCAATTATCGTGTTCAATTCCGCAATATTAATTGTCTTTTGATAGTGTAGTATTTACTAGTCGATTGTAAAATAAAAAAAAAAAGAGTAAAAATCACGACCAAAAAAAAAAAAGAAGGGAAAAGAAAAGAAAAGAGAAACATGATCAAAAGCCAAAAAAAAAAAAACAGAGACAAAAAAAAAATTCGGATAGAAAAATAGAGGAAAATTTTACGAACCGTAGAGTTGGTTTTGAATTCTACGGAAGGAAATTGATGTAGTTCGGGTTAGTTCCAAGAGAATTGAGAAGAGGAAATTGGTGAGTGATATCATCGTTGTTTGTGAGAATACACGAGTGACTGTGTGATATCATCATTTGAGCGAAACACGTAAGGGAGTGTATCGTGAGGTTTGATCATATATATATTTGTGTTGTACTAATCTTTTCTGCAGGAACTATGTCAAGACAACATTCTCCGGAAGGTGAGAGGGGAAGGTTTGATGCTAGGTTAGTAATTGAGGCGTTGAGGGGAGAAATGAAGAGGATGTTCCAAGAAGGAATGGAACAAATTCATGAGACGGTGGAGCAAAGACTAGAGCAATCCACAAACGTATTCCAAGGGCATAAGAGGGAGAGTCATTCTAGGAGAGTACCGAGGGGTGGAGATGAAATGTCGGGTGATGACTTTGATGAGCCTTCTGTTGGGAGTTATAGAGGTTATAGTGGTCGGAATAGAGGGACTAGAGATTGGGAAGATGGAGGAGATAGGAATAGAGAGGATGATCAATTGAGTAGCATAAAGATGAAGATTCCTCCTTTCCAAGGGAAGAATGATCCCGAGGCGTATTTAGAATGGGAGAAAAAGGTGGAGATGGTGTTTGATTGTCACAACTATAGTGGGAGAAAGAAGGTGAAACTTGCTGCCATTGAATTTTCAGATTATGCTATAGTATGGTGGGATCAATTAATGTTGAATAGAAGAAGGAGTGGCAAGCCACCTATTGAGTCTTGGGAAGAGATGAAAAGAGTGATGATAAAGCGGTTTATACCTGCGTATTACTATCGTGAATTGCACAACAAGTTGCAAACTCTGAGGCAGGGAAGCCGAAGTGTAGATGAGTACTTCAAGGAGATGGAAGTCACTATGATTAGGGCGAATGTAGAAGAGGATAGAGGGGCTACAATGGCTAGATTCCTTGCTGGGTTGAATAGAGAAATCCAAAATGTGGTTGAATTGCAGCATTATGTAGAATTGGAGGATATGGTTCACATGGCTATAAAGGTTGAGAACCAGCACAAGCGGAAGGGTAGTAGTAGTGCACGATTTCAACAGGGTAATGGTTTATCCACTTGGAAGACTAATCAATGGAAGAAGGAAGAAAAGCCTTTACCTACCAAACCAAAAGGGGAGCTGAGGCAAGCGGGTTCTACTCCTGGTAATCAAGGTAACCCTGAATCTTCTACTTCTAGAAATCGTGACATTAGATGCTTTAAATGTCAAGGTAGAGGCCATATTGCTAGTCAATGTCCAAATAGGCGTGTGATGATTTTGCGTGATGATGGTGAGTATGAGACTGAGGGGGATAGTGAAGAAGATGATATGCCACCATTAGAGGATGTTAGTGATGATGAGGAGCCTGCAATGGGAAGGCTAGTGGCAGTAGTGAAGCAAGCGCTGAATGTGCAGGTGAAGGAAGAAGAGGAGGTGCAAAGAGAAAATATATTTCATACTAGATGTTATTTAGGAGATCACATTTGTAGTTTGATCATTGATGGAGGGAGTTGCACCAATATAGTGAGCAATTTTATTATTGAGAGGCTGGGGCTCAAAACTGTTAGACACCCTAGTCCATATAAATTGCAGTGGTTGAATGATAGTGGTGAGACTAAGGTGAGTAAGCAAGCCTTGATTGGTTTTCGCATTGGTAGGTATGAGGATGAGGTGTTATGCGATGTAGTGCCAATGCAAGCATGTCATGTGTTGTTGGGGAGGCCATGGCAATTTGATAGGAAGGTTGTTCATGATGGCTTTTCTAACAAGTATACGCTTGTTCACCAAGGAAAAACTTTTAACCTTAAACCTTTAACACCTAAACAAGTGTATGAAGACCGATTGCAGCTACAACAGTCTTTTGCAAAACATAAGGTGAGTGAAAAGTAAAGTGAGAGTGAGAGAGCAAAAGACAATGAGAAGAAAAAAAAATATAAAAGTCAAGATCAAAAGGAAAAGGAGAGGAAGGCTGGAAAGAGTGTGAGAGGCCAAGTTGAAGGGGAATCAACTTTGGTGGTGAGTGAAAAGGAGAGGGCAGCCTTGCAAAAGGAGAGTTGTGTAGCAAGAGCGAGTGTAGTAAGGAGAGCGTTAGTGATGAGGCAACCTATGTTGTTGCTGGTTTTTAAGGAAACATGTTCGACTACTAACGACTTATCTAACTCTTTGCCTAGTGTGGTTGTGTCTCTTGTGCAGGACTTTGAAGATGTCTTTCCTGAGGAGATTCCAAAGGGATTACCACCTGTTCGAGGTATTGAGCACCAGATTGACCTTGTACCCGGAGCATCAATTCCAAACAAGCTAGCTTACAGAGCAATCCGGAGGAGACAAAGGAACTCCAAAGGCAGGTCGGTGAATTAATGGAGAAGGGGTACGTGAGAGAGAGCATGAGTCCATGTGCAGTGCCGGTGATTTTGGTGCCTAAGAAGGATGGGACATGGAGAATGTGTGTTGACTGTCGCGCCATCAACAACATCACGGTAAAGTATCGTCATCCCATTCCTCGCTTAGATGATATGTTAGATGAGTTACATGGGTCTAGTGTCTTTTCTAAAATTGATCTGAAAAGTGGATATCACCAAATTAGAATGAAAGAAGGTGATGAATGGAAGACTGCATTTAAGACAAAATATGGATTGTATGAGTGGTTATTAATGCCTTTCGGGTTAACTAATGCACCTAGTACGTTTATGAGACTTATGAACCATGTTCTGAGGACATTTATTGGAAAATTTGTGGTTGTCTATTTTGATGACATTCTTATTTACAGCAAAAATTTGGAAGATCATATGTCACACTTGAGGGATGTTTTAGAAGTGCTTCGACAGGAACAATTATATGCTAACCTCAAGAAGTGCACTTTTTGCACAGACAAACTTGTGTTTCTTGGTTTTGTTGTTAGTGCGCAGGGAATACAGGTTGATGAAGAAAAGGTGCGTGCGATCCAAGAATGGCCTAGTCCAACCAATGTAAGTAATGTGCGGAGTTTCCATGGACTAGCGAGCTTTTACAGGAGATTTGTGAAGGATTTTAGCACCATTGCAGCACCACTTACTGAGGTGATTAAGAAGAACGTGGGGTTCAGTTGGGGAGAGCAACAAGAGAAGGCCTTTCAGACGCTTAAAAATAAGTTGACTCAAGCACCATTACTTGCTTTACCTAACTTTACTAAAACGTTTGAAATTGAATGTGATGCTTCAGGATTAGGTATTGGGGCAGTGCTTATGTAGGAGAGAAGACCGATTGCATTCTTTAGTGAGAAGCTAAGTGGGGCAACCTTGAATTACCCTACTTACGACAAAGAGCTATATGCATTGGTTCGAGCCTTGGAGACGTGGTAACACTACCTTTGGCCAAAAGAGTTCGTGATCCACACTGATCATGAATCCTTGAAGTATTTGAAGGGGCAACACAAGCTGAACAAAAGGCATGCTCGTTGGGTGGAGTTTATTGAAACATTTCCATATGTCATCCACTACAAGCAAGGTAAAGAGAATGTAGTTGCTGATGCACTTTCAAGAAGGTATACTCTTATCTCTACTCTTAGTTCTAGACTGCTTGGTTTTTAGCACATTAAGGAATTATATGCTGCTAATCGAGATTTTTGTGAGGAGTACGTGCAATGTGAGAAGAGTGGGCATGGAAAATTTTATAAACATGATGGATTCTTGTTTAGGGAGAGTAAACTGTGCATTCCAATGTGTTCTTTAAGAGAATTACTTGTCAGGGAGTCTCATGGAGGAGGTTTAATGGGACACTTTGGAGTAGCAAAAACATTAGGGATATTGCAGGAACACTTCTATTGGCCTCACATGAAATGAGATGTTGAGAGAATTTGTGAGCGATGTGTCACATGTAAGCAAGCGAAATCTAGAGTCCAACCTCAAGGACTTTACACCCCACTTCCCATTCCTCATGAGCCTTGGGTAGATATTTCTATGGATTTTGTGTTAGGATTACCCAGGTCTAGACATGGCCGGGATTCTGTTTTTGTAGTTGTTGATAGGTTTTCTAAAATGGCACATTTCATTCCTTGTCACAAAACGGATGATGCTTGTAATATTGCTAATTTATTCTTTAGGGAAGTTGTGCGGTTGCATGGTATGCCTAGAACAATTGTATCAGATAGGGATGCTAAGTTCTTAAGCTACTTTTGGAAGACTTTGTGGGCTAAGTTAGGAACTAAGTTATTGTTTTCTACTACTTGTCATCCACAGACTGATGGTCAAACTGAGGTAGTGAATTGAACTTTATCTACTTTGTTGAGGGCTGTAATTAAAAAGAATATTAAAAGTTGGGAGGATTGTTTGCCGCATGTTGAATTTGCTTATAACCGTATAGTGCATTCTGCTACTAAATTTTCTCCTTTCGAAATTGTGTATGGTTTTAATCCACTAACTCCTTTAGATTTATCACCTTTGCCTATTTCTGAGTATGTTAATTTAGATGGCAAGAAGAAGGTTGAATTTGTTCAACAGATCCATGAAAAGGCAAGGTTGAACATTGAGCGACGAACAGAGCAGTATGTGAAACAAGCCAACAAGGGTCATCGACAAGCTGTTTTTGAACCTGGCGATTGGGTTTGGGTGCACATGCGCAAAGAGCGGTTTCCCATGCAGCGTCAATCTAAACTACTTCCTAGAGGCGATGGACCATTTCAAGTTCTTGAGCGCATCAACGACAATGCATACAAGATAGATTTGCCTGGTGAGTATCAAGTAAGTGCCACATTTAATGTTACTGATCTGAGTCCTTTTGATGTAGGTGACGATTTGAGGACAAATCCTTTTCAAGAGGAGGGGAATGATGAGATCCATGATGAGATTCAAGCCGGAAGAAGGAATGTAGATCCTCTTAAAGTGCCGCCTGGACCGATCACAAGAAGTCGAGCGAAACGACTCAAGGAAGCACTTAACGGGTTGATAAAGGATGTCCATGAAGCCGGGAAGGATTGGGGCAATCATGAAGTTGGAATGGATTGGAACAACCATAGGAAGACCCTTGCTCTTATACAAGTCACACCGGACACGGGTTGAAGAGGGCGTGTACTTTCAAGGCACGGCCGTGTAGGACTCTCAAGATTGCCTAGAATCATACACGGCTAGATACACGGTTAAAAGGCACGACCGTGTATGGAGTCAAGCAAATCCACAGAAAGATACACGGCTAAAGTACACGGGCGTGTATGTTGCCAGAAGTTGCACAGACAGATACACGGTTAAAGTACACGGGCGTGTATGTTGCCAGAAGTTGCACAGACAAGTACACGGCCAAAGTACACGGGCGTGTACACAGGCCGTGTATCCCCTGTCGGCCAGCTTGTTCTGTTTCGCGTTTTTATGTCACTTAACTAAACTACGTCGTTTTGGACTTGTTTTTACACGAATTGTAACCCTAGTATAAAAGCTCCTAGGGTTTAGAACATTGGAGATTAGACATCATTGAACATTAAACACTTTTGAGAGGCACCTCTCTTGGTTCTTCAAGAACTTAATTCGAACTTATCGGATTGATTTCCGTGGCGTTCATCCCGACTTATCAATCGGTTTTCCATCCCGATTGTGGCGTCTTCACTTTTATACCAAGGTTCTTGTCTCGCTTATAGACAACGGGTCGCGGTTTTCCACTTTAGGTGTTTGGGCGTCTTAGGCAACGAATTTCCGAACGTATTGGTATTGGGTTTCGTCACGAGTTAGCGTGGTTCGTATCATTTCTCTTGAAAACTATAACATTCAGCTCATCTTACATCATAAGGGATCACATAATTTTGTTTTCCTTTGAACCGATTTTGATCTTGTCATTTTGGAGTTATTTAATTGGTTTTATTTGCATGTGCTTAAACTCCCTTCTAGGCACATCATGCAAAGAAAAATTGTTATTAGATAAATAAGACAACATGTGGATATCTAGGCTCATTTGTCCAATTTAGTTTCCCTACTGTTGGAACCATAGGTTTGATTCCCATCAAACAAGCACACAGAAAGAAATGAAGAGTGTTCAACCTTTGCCAAAAAATTTTAAAGCATGTCGAAGGTTTTTTGAAAAATGTCAAACCTTTCTAAAGTATTTTTGTAAAGGTTATATAAAAAATCTAGCATGTGCTTTTAGAGGCTGCTATTTATAAAACCTTGGTGTTGCCGATGGTAATTTTATCAAAATTGATTTTATTGAGGCAAAGTGGTTGAGACAACTCTTATTTAAGGCCTATGAGGCATTGTTAACAATTTGATTGTACGTTGATACCTTGATGAGGGATCACCCGATTTAGCCATAGAGGCACTATTGAGTATTTGATTGATGGTGAATGGCTCAATGTGGAATTCACCAAAATTGGCCCTCGGGGCATTTTTGTTCTCAGCGACAGGTAAGCATCGAGTTTATTTGGGGGACCGTGCCCTCAGATAGCCTCCTAGGTAAGGTAAGGTGCTCCATGCGGGTAAATATGGAGGCCAATCGAAGTATAGACAACATAAATATATACCTTTATGGTTCTAGACTCCCATGAAAGTGTTGCTTGCATTCATCATGCATGCATTCATTTCTTATGTAGATAGATTTCATGATGTGCTAATTAATGCTTGATAACTTGCTTGAATTGTAGTAGTGATGGACAAACTCACTAAACTATAGTTTGCTCACACACCCCCCCTCCCCTCAATAGTTTATCTTATAGGGTACTCTAAAGTTAGGAAATGGGCTAAGATCAAAGTGATGAGTGTTCCAAACTCAAGCCTAATGGATAGTTGAAGAACTAGAAGATAGTTAAAAGTTTAGGATGAGTGAATAAGAATTTGTAAAGCTATTTGTTTTATAACTTTATCATTTTTCAAAAATTTTCTAAACTAATGTTCTTAAATTTTGAGATTACCTGGTTTTACTATTTAGTAGGGAATACCGATTCTCTACAATTTCGGAGAACTGTAATTATCAATTTTCATAGTTATTTTCATAATAACTAATTATATATACTACCAATTATGGTGAGAAATGATTATTAAATTAGAGTCTTGCAACCTCTGACTTGTAAGGTGGTTTTCATATTGTGGGTGCACACATGAAATGATTATTAAATTAAAGTCTTGCAACCTTTAACTTGTAAAGTAGTTTTCATATTACGGGTGCACACGTGATATGACAACTTTTAGGAAATTCTACTAGGCCCCTTATAAGGTTGTAACAGATCACTTCCTCATGAATTATAGAGATAAGTGATGTTGTGCACCCAAATACACATGCAAAAGAATTTATGGGCTAATCTATGATCCATGAAGTTATTTCAATTATTTAACTCACAATTTGATAATTTGGGATCGAGTATAATGTCATTAAATTGGAAAGAGATCTATTTATATAGTCCTAATCCATTACATAAGCAAGCATAGATTAGTAAGAAAAATGAAATTAAGTCATCATTTACTTGTATTCCTCAAGTATTTTTCCATTTTTTTAATTAATTTACACTCTTACTGATGAGAGCCATGATGGGAGCCAAGCCAGAAGATGGAATGTGGATCCTCTTGAAGTGCCACCTGGACTGATCACAAGAACTCGAGCAAAACGATTCAAGGAAGCACTTAACAGGTTGATAAAGGATGTCCACGAAGCCGGAAAGGATTGGAGCAATCATGAAGCCGGAATGGATTGGAACAACCATGAGAATGCCCTTGCTCTTGTACAAGTCATAACGGATATGGGTTGAAGAGGGCGTGTCTTTACAAGGCACGGCTGTGTAGGAGTCTGGAGGTTACACAGAATCATACACGGTCGTATACACAGTTCAAAGGCACGGCCGTGTATGGTGTCAAGAATATCCACAGAAACATACATGTCTAGAAGGCACGGCCGTGTATATGCTTTACGCCGGCTCTAACGCCGCCGGCCTGTAAGTCTCAGTTTTGTTATTTTTCCGCAACTTAATGATGTTATGTCATTTTAGGCCTTTATTGTTATGAATTGTAAACCCTAATATAAAGCTCCTAGGGTTTAGAACATAGAATATACAACATACAAGTTTGAAAACACTTTTGAGAGAATTCCTCTCTTGGTTCTTTAAAGAACTACTCTAGAACTTATCGGATTTTCTTCTGTGGCGTTCATCCCGACTTATCAATCGGTCTTTCATCCCGATTGTGGCGTCTACATAATATACCAAGGTTCTTGCCTCACTTATAGGAAACGGGTCGCGGTTTCCACTCGATTGTTTGGCATCTTGGGTAGCAATTCCGAACGTATTGGTATTGGGTTTCATCACACGTTGGTGTGGTTTGTATCACTTACATCCCATGTTCAAGGAAGCACTTTAATCCTTACAATTTCTACTGTATAGAGACTAAGGGCTTATGAACCCATCATGAATTCCTCATTTACAAAGATGTGCTAAGCACTTATTGGGAATCCCACTGCTCCACCTTTACTCTCTTTTATTTGTACTATATTTATGGGTTAGGTTTACCCCAACTTTATGATTTTACCATATTTCATTTTCCTTTGTCTTTAGCTTAGGAAATCTTTCAAGATAAACTCAATTTTTAGAATTCTTTCTAGGCTATAACTAGCTACTTGAAATTTTAAAGAACACAATACTTATTAGTCAATTTTCTTAAATGTAAATGCTTAATTCCACATCTATGGCATCACTCTAGTCCTAAACCATGAATCCAAAGCTAAATAAACGGGTAACTATCTAAATCAAAGATTTCATACATGAATTCTTAAGTGGTGTAGGTGGTTGACTATACTTTTATCTCAAGTCGTGCTAAAATTTGAAATTTTTTTATCTAAAATCACTTGCTTTTTGACATGTAACTTGAAAATTTTGAAACATTTGGGTAAATTTTGACAAAAACTTACTAATGATCAACACAAGACAGCAGTTAAACATGCATTATGTTATGGGTACATCAGATTTTGAACACATAATCAGTAAATCAATCAATATACCACAGCAACTACATTAACCTAACCACAACTCAACCCAACTTCACATATATACACATCTACCCCCAACTTTAAAAATCAATAATATCTTCATTGTTGCTAAAAGAAAAGTAAAGAAGAGAGGAATGAAATATGAGTGCCCTAAGATTTAAGCAAGTTGCTATCTTAGCACTTATTCAGTCGTAAGTCCAATCTTAAGTCCAGTCTTTATTCCTATTTACATGCCATCAAATATCTACACTAAATAAAGAGAATTCTCACAATATTAAATTCTTTCCAAAACTACAAAATTATAACCAAAAAATATTAAAGTAAAAAAAAAAAAGAAAAAGACATAAAGTAAAATAAAGTTGGTGGGTTGCCTCCTACCTAATGTAAAGTCTCCTAACCTAACTTTATTCCTTCTTTCTTACATCAATTATGCTAGGTCTTTCAGCTGAAGTTTTTCCTTGCTCATTGGAATACTTTCCCCTTCAATGAAATGTTTGAGGAGCTATCTATTACTTTGAAAGGTTCACCTACATTTTCCTTAATCTCTACAGCTCCATAGGTTAACACCTTTGTGACATCATAAGCATCTCTCCATTTGAATTTCAATTTGTGTAGGAAAAACTTTAATTGGCAATTGTATGGTAGAATGTTTTGACCCACTTTGAATTTGTGATGCAAAATTTTTTTATCATAACAACTCATGGTTTTCTCCTTAAAGATCCTTGCATTTTCAAAGGCTTCGGTTAGAAACTCTTCAAGTTCATTCAATTGGAGCAACCTATGATTTATCGTTATTTCATGATCAAAGTTAAAACTTTATAGCCTAGTAAACCTTATGCTCCAATTCTACAAGTAAATGGCATGATTTTCCAAATGCCATATCATACGAGGAGATTTCGATTAGATTTTTATAAGTAACCTTATATACCCATAATGCATCGTTAAGCTTTAGTAATGAATCTTTTCATGACGTGCTAATCGTCTTTTCCAAAATTCACTTTCACTCATGATTAGACAACTCTACTTGACCACTTGTTTAGGGCTAGTAAGGTGTTGCTACTTTATGTGTCATGCTATACCTTGACAACAAGCTACTAAATTGTTTGCTACATAAGTGAGATCTCCCTTCACTTATGATGGCTTGCAATGCCTTAAATCTAGTGAAAAAATTTTCTATTAAGAACTTAAGTACATCCCATGAATTATTTGTAAGCAAAGCCACTTCTTCAACCCATTTGTTGACATAATTGATTGAGATAAGGATTTACCTATTTGAATAAGATGGAGGAAAAGGCCCCCATGAAATCAATGCCCTAAACATCAAATACTTTAATAAAGATGGCTAATAGAATCCACATTGCAAAATCTTTGTAACTGACCTCGTATCTCCAAAATGACCTCCAATTTCATGACTATAATGGTGATCTAATAGGTTAGGCACTTTACATTTTAGCATACATCTTGAAATTACTTGGTCAACACAACTTTTGAACAAATAAGGTTCATAGAAAAAGTAAGATTTAATGTTTTTCAAAAAGTTCCTCTTTCGATCCTTAAACATGGGAAAAATTCCACTATCTAAGTAATTTATAATGTTAGCATACCAAGGCACATTTGTCAAAGAAATTGAGTAAAGTTGTTCATATGGAAAGAATTCATTAATCAGTGTCCCATCATTTTTATTAATAATCCTTGAAAGATGGTCAACCACTAGATTCTCAATTCCCTTCTTATCCTTGATCTCCATATCAAACTCTTGTAATAAGAGAATCCATCTTATAAAGTTTTGCATCAATTTTGGATAACAAGTATTTCAATACTGAATGATTTGTGTAGACTATCACCATAGATCCTATAAGATAAAATCGAAACCTATCACAAGAAAATACTACTAATAGCATCTCCTTTTCACTAGTAGCACAATTCTTCTATGCATTGTTAAGCATCCGGCTAGCATAATATATTGCTTGGAAAAGTCATCCTTTTCTTTGCCCCAATGTAGCTGCAACTGCTACAACACTTACATCACACATTGATAGGAATCAAAATCCGACAAGACCTATCATTAGGGCAAAAACTAAAGGAATTCAAATTTTGGCGATGAGGGTCCATTTTGAGCAGATCGACCCTAGAATTATTTATATATTAACCTCTTTTCTATTATTCTTGTATTGTGTTTTCCAACAGGCACACTTATCATATTCTATAGGGCAATGGACAAACTCCCTCAGACTCAGCTTATGGGTTATCCATAGACCGACCTGAATCGGCGATGAGCTGGGCCGATGGATCCTATAGAAGACCGGCATCTTGAAGACCATTTCTTTTATATATTTATTCTTTTATGAACTATTTTGGTTGTATTTTGGTTTTAGGAAACTTTTATTTCCTTGTAATTTTCATTTAGGGTTAGCCACCTTAAAAGTGGTAAACTTGTAATTTTGAGCACTTTTTAACCCTAGGAGTAGCAAGTATAAATACTTGCTTAAGAGAGGGTTTAGGGAAGCTTATCATTTTTGCAAAACAAACACTTCACATTTTGTGAGAGGGCTTAGGGTTTTCCTTATTCCAAATTCTCTTATCAATTTCAATCCCAAGAAGTTGAAATTGTAGCGAGTGCAACAAGGAGAAATCGTGAGTAATATCGGTTCCTTATTGTTGTTTTCCATTTCATCACTAGTGCGTCATATCTAGGTTGATTTGGATGTTCTTGGACTTGTTTTAATTTTCAATTCGTGATCAATAGCTTATTATAGGATTGATTATGTTGATATATGATATCATTCTCTTCATTGTGACGTGAATTGGATAGTTGAAGGAAGGGATTGGAATTTGCGGTTTGACCCATTTGTTTTCTTGATTTGATTCACGTGGGTTTCAATTATAATTGTTATTATTTGATGAAGATTACTTGTTTGGATTGATAATAGCAATTGGAGCTCTTTGGATTTCATTCCATTGCCTTAGGATTTCCGCATTTACCTAGTTAAGTGAACCGGTTTTTGTATGTGTGAATTGAGGAGTTTTCCTTGATTTTTTTTATTGTGCTTAAGCTTGAATTTAGGCACATCATCTTTTTGGTATCAGAGCTTGTGGTTGTGTGAAGGGATTATGTGATTTTGAATTTTGGAAATTTAGGGTTCATGTTCTTACATCATCAATTCCAAAATTGCGGGTAAATTGAAATTATTGTTGTAGTTGTTTGAAGTGGAGTGAATTGTCTTGAGTGGGAGTTGAATTTGCTGCATGTTGGAGTGATTTTGAAGTACTTGTTGAAGCTTCTATGTTGTGGACTTCACCGTGAAGGAAGAGGAAAGATAGTGCATTTTTTTAGTGCAATTTCGGAAGTGCGATTGTGTAGGAAGAGAATTGTGGTTCTTACATTGTTTGAATTCGGAATTGGGGAGAACATTTGCAATTTCCAGATTTGATTAGTGTGTAAGAAGGGAAGTTATTTGATTTCAAAACAAGCATTAAGAGTGAAGGAGTTAAGTGTGTTTGTTTGAATTTGAAAAAATTGCATCTTACCAAATGTGGAGGGGTTGCAATTAGTGAAGTGGTTTGATTTTCAAATTTAATTTGCTGCCTTCTTATGTAAGTTGCGGATTGGATTTGTATTTGAAGTGAAGAATTTTGCAACGTGATTATCCTTGAAATTTCTTTGAGAAAGAGTAATGAATTGAAAAAGTTTTGTATTGCATGTGACGTGTATGTTGTTGTAAGTTGCGGTTGATAAATTGTGTAGAAGTGGAGAAGTGCACCGTGTGTGTGAAGGTGTTTTGTGTGTGTTGTGTTGTGCAAATTGGAAGTGGAAGTGTACAATTTTCATAATTGCATTGTGTGGGATAATAGGAAATTTATTTGAAATTCAAACACATCCATTAAGTTGAGGAAGTTATTAAGTGGTATTGATTGTGTTCCATTTGAATTTGAAATTTGATTATTACCATTTGTGGAAAGTGCATTAAGGATGTTTATTTGAATTCGTTGCCATGTTGTGGAGTTGTGTGGATTAAGGTGCTGCACATCAAGATCAATTGTAGGTCTGAAACCGTTGCAAGAAAGGAAAATTGAAGTAGTAGAATTTGAATTCAAAAACAAACATTAAAGTGTGAAAGTAATTGAACTTATTACTTCAACACTTATTAGTTGAATTTAATTTCTTAACTACTTGGAAGTATTTATTTGTGCTTCAATTATCTCACTTAACTTTATTTGAAGTACCAATAAACATTTCTTGTATTGGTTGAGCGTGAGCACTGTGGGTGTGTAAAGGTGTGTTGTCGTGGTGTGGTGAAGTGTATTGAGGTTGTTGAAATTAGTAAGCAAAAATGTCAAGTGAGTTGTATTTGTCTACTAACATATTGCATCGGGACTTGACTTCCTTTCAAACCATTGATGAGGGACAAAGAGAAAACTTGTTCCATACTTCTTGTAGGGTACAAGGAAACTTGTGCACAATTATTATTGATGGTGGTAGTTGTACTAATGTTATAGCTGCATCATTAGTATCGAAGTTGAAACTTAAAACTATCCCACATCCCAAACCCTATACATTACATTGGTTGAATGATCAGGATGGTCTTTGTGTGACCCAAAGGGCTAGGGCACCCTTCAGTATAGGGGACAAGTACTATGATGAGCTTGAATGTGATATTCTTCCTCTTTGTGCATCCCATATATTACTTGGTAGACCATGGTTGTATGACAGGATGGTATTACATGTTGGGTATAGAAATACTTATATGTTTAAAAAGGATGGTAAACGTATAGTATTGAACCCTATGTCACCATCAAAGGTCCAGGAGATGCAAAGACAGATAAAACAACCATCACAGAATCTTGAGGATCATAGCCACATGATCAAACCTTCAGAGGACTAAATTGTGCAGATGCAGGTATGCCAACCTTCAAAGGTTCTTGAGGGCTCTAGTGACACGAGCCAACTCTTAGAGCATAAAATTTGTTAGACATCGATGTGCCAACCTTCAGAGGATCTTGTTGATCATAGTCAAATGAGTAGACCACCAAAGAGCCAAACTGTTCAGAGACAGTTATGTTCACCCTCAGAGGTTTCAGAGGGTAATGAGCAGTTGGGCCAACCATTAGAAGACCATGAGGATCAGCATCATATAGATGAGTTAGAAAAAGAGGAAACAAAATCAATGGAATGGGTTGAGACAGGGGAGACATCAATAGATAATGAGTCCTTGTTTATGTTGCAAATGAGATACGTCCTAGAAATGGAGGAGAGAAGACAATCACCACCTGTAGTATTTCAAATATTGGGATTCTGCGGAGATATTTCTTCAGGTGGCTTGCTAAGAGGATACAAAGTCTCTACTGCATTTGATCTACCATATTTGAGGACAAATCTTTTTGAGGCCCGAGGAGATGATAGGAATCAAAATCCGACAAGACCTATCATTAGGGCAAAAAACTAAAGAAATTCGAATTTTGGCGATGAGGGCCCATTTTGAGCAGATCGACCCCAGAATTATTTATATATTAACCTCTTTTCTATTATTCTTGTATTGTATTTTCTAACAGGCACACTTATCATATTCTATAGGGCAATGGACAAACTCCCTCAGACTCAGCTTGTGGGTTATCCATGGACCAACCTGAACCGGCGATGAGGTAGGCCGATGGATCCTATAGAAGACCGGCATCTTGAAGACCATTTCTTTTATATATTTATTCTTTTATGAACTATTTTGGTTGTATTTTGGTTTTGGAACACTTTTATTTCCTTGTAATTTTCATTTAGGGTTAGCTACCTTAAAAGTGGCAAACTTGTAATTTTGAGCACTTTTTAACCCTAGGAGTAGCAAGTATAAATACTTGCTTAAGAGAGGGTTTAGGGAAGCTTATCATTTTTGTAGAACAAACACTTCACATTTCGTGAGAGGGCTTAGGGTTTCCCTAATTCCAAATTCTCTTATCAATTTCAATCCCAAGAAGTTGAAATTGTGGCGAGTGCAACAAGGAGAAATCGTGAGTAATATCGGTTCCTTATTGTTGTTTTCCATTTCATCACTAGTGCATCATATCTAGGCTAATTTGGATGTTCTTAGACTTGTTTTAATTTGCAATTCGTGATCAATAGCTTATTATAGGATTGATTGTGTTGATATATGATATCATTCTCTTCATTGTGACGTGAATTGGATAGTTGAAGGAAGGGATTGGAATTTGCGGTTTGACCCATTTGTTTTCTTGATTTGATTCACGTGAGTTTCAATTATAATTGTTATTATTTGATGAAGATTACTTGTTTAGATTCATAATAGCAATTAGAGCTCTTTGGATTTCATTCCATTGCCTTAGGATTTCCGCATTTACCTACTCAAGTGAACCGGTTTTTGTGTGTGTGAATTGAGGAGTTTTCCTTGATTTTTTTTATCGTGCTTAAGCTTGGATTTAGGCACATCACACATCAACTTAAATGGAAAATTCCAATCAGAAGACACAATCACTAGAGATGTTATCAATCTTGCCCTCACTTTCTTAAAAGCTTCAATGCAAGCCTTATTAAAGTTAAGTGGTGCATCCTTTTCCAATAAAGCACACAATAATCAAGAGATTTTTGAAAAATCTTAAAGTAATCTTTTGTAGAATCCTACATGTCCTAAAAAACTTTTCAATCCTTTCATGTTCATTAGAGGAGGCAACATGATGCGAGATCGGTTTGATCGGATTCCTAACTGATACGAACCACGCCAACGTGTGACGAAACCCAATACCAATACGTTCAGAATTCATTACCTAAGATGCCAAACACCCTTAAGTGGTAATTGCAACCCGTTGTCTATAAGCGAGACAAGAACCTTGGTATAATATGAAGACGCCACAATCGGGATGAAAGACCAATTGATACGTCGAGATGAACGCCACGGAAATAAAATCCGATAAATTCTAGGTTAGTTCTTTAAAGAACCAAGAGAGGAATTCTCTCAAAAGTGTTTTCAAACTTTCAATGTTGTATATGTTCTATCCTCTATGTTCTAAACCCTAGGAGATTTATACTAAGGTTTACAATTCGTAACAATAAAGCCCAAAACGACATCACTTCAATAAGTTGCGTAAAAATAACAAAAACAGAACATGAAGGCCGGCGGTGTATACATGAAGGCTGGCGACGTTGGAATGAAGGCCAGCGGCCTTGAGCCAGCGTTGGAGACATACATGGCCATGTACTTCTAGACGTGTATCTTTCTGTGGATTTTCTTGACTCACGGCCGTGTATATGACCATGTATGATTCTGTGTAACCTTGAGATTCCTATACGGTCGTGCCTTGTAAAGACACGCCCTCTTCACCCTATATCCGGTATGACTTGTACAAGAGCAAGGGCCTTCCCATGGTTGCTCCAATCCTTTCCAACTTCATGATTGCTCCAATCTATTCCGGCTTCATGGACATCCTTTATCAACCCGTTAAGTGCTTCCTTGAATCATTTCGCTTGATTTCTTGTGATCGGTCTCGGTGGCATTTCAAGAGGATCCACATTCCTTCTCCCGGCTTGGCTCTCATCATGGATCTCATCATTCCCCTTCTCTTGAAAAGGATTTGTCCTTAAATCATCACCTACATCAAAAGGACTCAGATCAGTAACATTAAATGTGGCACTTACTTGATACTCACCTAGTAAATCTATCTTGTATGCATTATCATTTATGCGCTCAAGAATTTGAAATGGTCCATCGCCTCTAGGAAGTAATTTAGATCGACGTTGCATAGGAAACCGCTCTTTACGCATGTGAACCCAAACCTAGTCTCCAGGTTCAAAGACAACTTGTCGACGACCCTTGTTAGCTTGTTTCACATACTGCTCTGTTCTTCGCTCAATGTTTAGCTTTGCCTTCTCATGGATCTGTTTAACAAATTCTGCTTTCTTCTTGCCATCTAGATTAACATACTCAGAAATAGGCAAAGGTGATAA
The DNA here is from genome assembly GCA_037954665.1 of Laguncularia racemosa. Lineage (NCBI taxonomy): Eukaryota > Viridiplantae > Streptophyta > Magnoliopsida > Myrtales > Combretaceae > Laguncularia > Laguncularia racemosa. Next base: position 58,564 of record JBBMOL010000256.1, on the reverse strand, counting down.
ATCCAAAGGAGTTAGTGGATTAAAACCATACACAATTTCAAAAGGAGTAAATTTAGTAGCAGAATGCACTGTACGGTTATAGGCAAATTCAACATGCGGCAAACAATCCTCCCAACTTTTAATATTCTTTTTAATTACAGCCCTCAACAAAGTAGATAAAGTTCGATTTACTACCTCAGTTTGACCATCAGTCTGTGGATGACAAGTAGTAGAGAACAATAACTTAGTTCCTAACTTAGCCCACAAGGTCTTCTAGAAGTAGCTCAAGAACTTAGCATCTTTATCCGATACGATTGTTCTAGGCATACCATGTAATCTCACAACTTCCCTAAAGAACAAATTGGCAATATTGCAAGCATCATGCGTTTTATGACAAGGAATGAAATGTGCCATCTTGGAGAATCTATCCACAACTACAAAAATAGAATCCTGACCATGTCTAGACCTGGGTAATCCTAACACAAAATCCATGGAAATATCTACCCAAGGCTCATGAGGAATGGGAAGTGGGGTATAAAGCCCTTAAGGTTGGACTCTAGATTTTGCTTGCTTACACGTAACACATCGCTCACAAATCCTCTCAACATCTCATTTCATGTGAGGCCAATAAAAGTGTTCCTGCAATACCCCTAAGGTTTTAGCTACTCCAAAATGTCCCATTAAACCTCCTCTATGAGACTCCCTCACTAGTAATTCTCTTAAAGAACAAATTGGAATGCATAGTTTACTCTCCCTAAACAAGAATCCTTCATGTTTATAAAATTTACCATGCCCACTCTTCTCACAATGCACATATTCCTCACAAAAATCTCGATCAGCAGCATATAATTCCTTAATGTGCTCAAAACCAAGCAATCTAGAACTAAGAGTAGAGATAAGAGCATACCTTCTAGAAAGTGCATCAGCAACGACATTCTCTTTACCTTGCTTATAGTGGATGACATATGGAAATGTTTCGATGAACTCCACCAAACGAGCATGCCTTTTATTTAGCTTATGTTGCCCCTTCAAGTACTTCAAGGATTCATGATCAGTGTGGATCACGAACTCTTTTGGCCAAAGGTAGTGTTACCACGTCTCCAGGGCTCAAACCAATGCATATAACTCCTTGTCATAAGTAGGGTAGTTCAAGGTTGCCCCACTTAGCTTCTCACTAAAGAATGCGATTAGTCTTCTCTCCTGCATAAGCACTGCTCCAATACCTAATCCTGAAGCATCACACTCAATTTCAAACGTTTTAGCAAAGTTAGGTAAAGCAAGTAATGGCGCCTGAGTCAGCTTATTTTTAAACGTTTGAAAGGCCTTCTCTTGTTACTCTCCCCATCTGAACCCAACATTCTTCTTAATTACCTCGGTAAGTGGTGCTGCAATAGTGCCGAAATCCTTCACAAATCTCCTGTAAAAGCTCGCTAGTCCATAGAAACTCCGCACATTACTTACATTAGTTGGACTAGGCCATTCTTGGATCGCACGAACCTTTTCTTCATCAACCTGTATTCCCTGTGCACTAACAACAAAACCAAGAAACACAAGTTTGTCTGTGCAAAAAGTGCACTTCTTGAGGTTAGCATATAATTGCTCCTTTCGAAGCACTTCTAAAACATCCCTCAAGTGATATATATGATCTTCCAAACTCTTGCTGTAAATGAGAATATCATCAAAATAGACAACCATAAATTTTCCAATAAAAGTCCTCAAAACATGGTTCATAAGTCTCATAAAAAGTACTAGGTGCATTAGTTAGACCGAAAGGCATTACTAACCACTCATACAATCCATATTTTGTCTTAAATACGGTTTTCCATTCATCACCTTCTTTCATTCTAATTTGGTGATATCCACTTTTCAAATCAATTTTGGAAAAGACACTAGACCCATGTAACTCATCTAGCATGTCATCTAAGCGAGGAATGGGATGACGATACTTTACCGTGATGTTGTTGATGGCGCGACAGTCAACACACATTCTCCATGACCCATCCTTCTTAGGCACCAAAATCACAGGCACTGCACATGGACTCATGCTTTCTCTCACGTACCCCTTCTCCATTAATTCATCGACCTGCCTTTGGAGTTCCTTTGTCTCCTCCAGATTGCTCCTATAAGCTGGCTTATTTGGAATCGATGCTCCAGGTATAAGGTCAATCTGGTGCTCAATACTATGAATAGGTGGTAATCCCTTTAGAATCTCCTCAGGGAAGACATCTTCAAAGTCCTGCACAATAGACACAACCACACTAGGCAAAGAGTTAGATAGTTCGTTAGTATTCAGACATGTTTCCTTAAAAACCAGCAACAACATAGGTTGCTTCATCACTAATGCTCTCCTCACTACACTCGCTCTTGCCACACAACTCTCCTTTTGCAAGGCTGCACTCTCCTTTTCACTCACCACCAAAGTTGATCCCCTTCAACTTGGTCTCTCACACTCTTTCTAGCCTTCCTCTCTTTTTCCTTTTGAGTTCGACTTTTGTATTCCTTTTCTTTCTCATTGTCTTTTGCTCTCTCACTCTCCCTCTGTTTTTCACTCACCTTATGTTTTGCAAAAGACTGTTGTAGCTGCAACTGATCCTCATACACCTGTTTAGGTGTTAACGATTTAAGATTAAAGCTTTTCCCCTGGTGAACAAGCATATACTTGTTAGAAAAGCGATCATGAACAACCTTCCTATCAAATTTCCATGGCCTCCCCAACAACACATGGACACGCTTGCATTAGCCTACATCGCATAACACCTCATCCTCATACCTACCAATGCGAAAACCAATCAAGGCTTGCTTACTCACCTTAGTCTCACCACTATCATTCAACCACTGCAATTTATATGGACTAGGGTGTCTAATAGTTTTGATTCCCAGCCTCTCAACAATAAAGTTACTCACCACATTGGTGCAACTTCCTCCATCAATAATCAAACTGCAAATATGATCTCCTAGATAACATCTAGTATGAAATATATTTTCCCTTTGCACCTCCTCTTCTTCCTTCACTTGCACATTCAAAGCTCGCTTCACTACTGCCACTAACCTCCCTATTGCAGGCTCCTCATCATCACTAGCATCCTAATGGAGGCATATCATCTTCCTCACTATCCCCCCTCAGTCTCATACTCACCATCATCACGCAAAATCATAACACGCCTATTTTGGACATTGACTAGCAAATAAGCCTCTAACTTGGCATTTAAACATCTAATGTCACGATTTCTAGAAGTAGAAGAATTAGGGTTCCTTGGTTACCAGGAGTAGAACCCGCTTGTCTCAGCTCTCCTTTTGGTTTAGTGGGTAAAGGCTTTTCTTCCTTCTTCCATTGGTTAGTCTTCCAGGTGGATGAACCAGTACCCTATTGAAACCATGCATTACTACTACCTTTCCTCTTGTGCTGCTTCTCAACCTTTATTGCCATATGCACCATATCTTCCAATTCTACATAGTGCTGCAATTCTACGACATTTTGAATTTCTCTATTCAATCCCGCAAGAAATCTAGCCATGGTAGCCTCTCTATCCTCCTCTACATTCGCCCTGATCATCGTTACTTCCATCTCCTTGAAATACTCATCCACACTTCGGCTTTCCTGCTTAAGAGTTTGCAATTTGTTGTGCAATTACGATAGTAATACGCAGGCACAAACCGCTTCTTCATCACCCTTTTCATCTCTTCCCACGACTCAATAGGTAGTTCGCCATTCCTTCTTCTATTCAACATTAATTGATCCCACCACACTATGGCATAATCCGAAAATTCAATGGCAGCAAGTTTCACTTTCTTTCTCCACTATAGTTATGACAATCAAATACCATCTCCACCTTCTTCTCCCATTCTAAGTACGCCTCGAGATCATTCTTCCCTTGGAAAGGAGGAATCTTCATCTTTATGCTACTCAATTGATTATCCTCTCTATTCCTATCTCCTCTATCTTCCCAATCCCTAGTTCCTCTATTTTGACCACTATATCCTCTATAACTCCCGACAAAAGGCTCATCAAAGTCATCACCCCGACATTTCATCTCCACCCCTTTGTACTCTCCTAGAATGACTCTCCCTCTTACGCCGTTGGAAGACGTTTGTAGATTGCTCTAGTCTTTGCTCTACCGTCTCATGAATTTGTTCCATTCCCTCCTGAAACATCCTCTTCATCTCACCCCTCAACACCTCAATCACTAACCTAGCATCAAACCTTCCCCTCTCACTTTTAGGAGAATGTTGCCTCGACATAGTTCCTGCAAAAAAAAGATTAGTACTAACACAAATATATTATATGATTAAACCTCACGATACACTCCCTTACGTGTTTCGCTCAAATGATGATATCACACAGTCACTCATGTATTTCTCACAAACAATGATGATATCAACTCGCCAATTCCTCTTCTCAATTCTCTTGGAACTAACCCAAACTACACCAATTCCCTTCCGTAGAATTCAAAACAACTCTAGGGTTCGTTAAATTTCCTCTTTTTCTTTCCGAATTTTTTTTTGTCTTTGTTGTTGCTCTTGATCACACTCCTTTTTTTTTCTTGTGTCGTGATTCTTCTTCTTTTTCTTTTTTTTTGGTAACAAAATTGAATAGTAGGTACTACACTTTCAATAGACAATAACTAACTATGAAATTGAATACTAACAATTGATATAAACGATTGGAGTTAGGGTTTTGATGTTACCTTCCTTAAACCGAACTAATGTTTTAACAAACCTAAGCTCCGATACCAAATTGATGCGAGATCGGTTTGATCGGATTCCTAACTGATACGAACCACGCCAACGTGTGACGAAACCCAATACCAATACGTTCGGAATTCGTTACCTAAGATGCTAAACACCCTTAAGTGGAAACCGCGACCCGTTGTCTATAAGCGAGACAAGAACCTTGGTATAATATGAAGACGCCATAATCGGGATGAAAGACCGATTGATAAGTCGGGATGAACGCCACGAAAATAAAATCCGATAAGTTCTAGGTTAGTTCTTTAAAAACTAAGAGAGGAATTTCTCCAAAAGTGTTTTTCAAACTTTCAATGTTGTATATGTTCTATTCCTCTATGTTCTAAACCCTAGGAGCTTTGTACTAGGGTTTACAATTCGTAACAATAAAGCCCAAAACGACATCACTTCAATAAGTTGCGTAAAAATAACAAAAACAGAACATGAAGGCCGGTGGCCTTGAGCCGGCGTTGGAGACATACATGGCCGTGTACTTCTAGACGTATATCTTTCTGTGGATTTTCTTGACTCCATACACAGCCGTGCCTTTTGGCTATGTATATGACCGTGTATGATTCTATGTAACCTTGAGATTCCTACACGGGCCGTGCCTTGTAAAGACACGCCCTCTTCACCCCATATCCGGTATGACTTGTACAAGAGCAAGGGCCTTCCTATGGTTGTTCCAATCCTTCCAACTTCATGATTGCTCCAATCCTTTCCGGCTTCATGGACATCCTTTATCAACCCGTTAAGTGCTTCCTTGAATCGTTTTCACTCGATTTTTGTGATCGGGTCTCGGTGGCATTTCAAGAGGATCCACATTCTTCTTCCGGCTTGGCTCTCATCATGGATCTCATCACAACATAACTATAACTTCCACCTTTTCTTAGTCCACTTTGATGCCCCTATTTGAAATCTTGTGCCTTAACAAAATGCCCTCTTTTACAATGAAATGGCATTTTTTCCCAGTTCATGATCAAATAAGTGTCTTTACACCTTTTCAATACAGAGAGAAATTCTCCAAACATATCTCAAATGAGTCCCCAAACACTGAAAGTTATCCATGAAAACTTCTATGCATTGTTCAAATCATGTCTAAGAATATTGCCATCATGTATCTCTAAAAAGTTGCTAAGGCATTGCATAAGTTAAAAGCATTATGCTGAAAGAAAACATATCATATGGACAAGTGATGAGATCCATAATGAGAGCCAAGCCGGAAGAAGAAATGTGGATCCTCTTGAAGTGCCGCCTGGACCGATCACAAGAAATCAAGCGAAACGATTCAAGGAAGCACTTAACGGGTTGATAAAGGTTGTCCATGAAGTCAGAAAGGAATGGAGCAATCATGAAGTTGGAACGGATTGGAACAACCATGGGAAGACCTTTGCTTTTATACAAGTCACACCGGATACGGGTTGAAGAGGGCGTGTATGTTCAAGGCACGGCCGTGTAGGAATTCCAAGATTGCACAGAATCATACACGGCTAGATACACGGCTAAAAGGCACGGCCGTGTATGGAGACAAGCAAATCCACAGAAAGATACACGACTAGAAGTACACGGTCGTGTACACGGCCGTGTATCCCCTGCCGGCCAGCTTGTTCTGTTTTCGTGTTTTTACGCAACTTATCTAAGCTATGTCGTTTTGGACTTGTTTTTTCACGAATTGTAACCCTAGTATAAAAGCTCCTAGGGTTTAGAATAACTAAGAATTTAGATCTTTGAACATTAAACACTTTTGAGAGGCACCTCTCTTGGTTCTTCAAGAACTAAATCGAACTTATCGGATTAATTTCGTGGCGTTCATCCCGACTTATCAATCGGTTTTTCATCCTGATTGTGGCGTCTTCATTTTATACCAAGGTTCTTGTCTCGCTTATAGACAACGGGTCGTGGTTTCCACTTTAGGTGTTTGGCATCGTAGGCAACGAATTCTGAATGTATTGGTATTAGGTTTCGTCATGGGTTGGCGTGGTTCGTATCAGTTTGGTATCAGAGCTTAGGTTTGTCAAAACATCAGTTCGGTTTGAGGAAGGTAATATCAAAACCCTAACTCCAATCGTTCATATCAATTATCGTATTCAATTTCATAGTATTGATTGTCTTTTGATAGTGCAATATCGACTAGGCGATTGTTAAAAAAAAAAAGAGTAAAAATCACGAAAAAAAAAAGAAGAGAAAAGAAAAGAAAAGAAAAACATGATCAAGAGCAACAACCAAGACAAAAAAAAAATCGGATAGAAAAATAGAGGAAAATTTACGAACCCTAGAGTTGTTTTGAATTCTACGGAAGGAAATTGGTGTAGTTCGGGTTAGTTCCAAGAGAATTGAGAAGAGGAAATTGGCGAGTTGATATCATCATTATTTATGAGAATACACAAGTGACTGTATGATATCATCATTTGAGCGAAACACGTAAGGGAGTGTATCGTGAGGTTAATTATATATATATATATATATAAATATTTGTGTTAGTACTAATCTTTTCTACAGAGACAATGTCGAAACAACATTCTCCTGAAGGTGAGAGGGGAAGGTTTGATGCTAGGTTAGTAATTGAGGCGTTGAGGGGTGAGATGAAGAGGATGTTCCAAGAGGGAATGGAACAAATTCATGAGACAGTAGAGCAGAGACTAGAACAATCTACAAACGTCTTCCAAGGGCGTAAGAGGGAGAGTCATTCTAGGAGAGTACCGAGGGGTGGAGATGAAATGTCGGATGATGACTTTGATGAGCCTACTGTCGGGAGTTATAGAGGATATAGTGTCGGAATAGAGGAACTAGGGATTGGGAAGATAGAGGAGATAGGAATAGAGAGGATGATCAATTAAGTAGCATAAAGATGAAGATTCTCCTTTCCAAGGAAGAATGATCCCGAGGTGTACTTAGAGTGGGAGAAAAGGTGGAGATGGTGTTTGATTGTCACAACTATAGTAGGAGAAAGAAAGTAAAACTTGCTGCCATTGAGTTTTCGGATTATGTTATAGTGTGGTGGGATCAACTAATGTTGAATAGGAGAAGGAGTGGCGAGCCACCTATTGAGTCTTGGGAAGAGATGAAAAGAGTGATGAAGAAGCGGTTTGTGCCTGCGTATTACTATCATGAATTGCACAACAAGTTGCAAACTCTGAGGCAGGGAAGCCGAAGTGTAGATGAATATTTCAAGGAGATGGAAGTCACTATGATTAGGGCGAATGTAGGGGAGGATAGAGGGGCTACAATGGCTAGGTTTCTTACTAGGTTGAATAGAGAAATCCAAAATGGGGTTTTGAATTACAATTAAATAAATTGGGGGTATGGTTCACATGGCTATAAAGGTGAAACCACACAAGGGGAAAGGTAGTAGTAATTACGTTTCACAGGGTAAGGGTTCATCCACTTGGGAAAGCCCAAACCAATGGAAGAAAGAAGAAAAGCCTTTACCCACCAAACCAAAAGGGGGCTGAGGCAAGCGAGTTCTACTCCTGGTAACCAAGGTAACCTTAAATCTTCTACTTTTAGAAATCGTGACATTAGATTTTAAATCCCAAAGGGTAGAGGCCATATTGCTAGTCAATGTCCAAAAGGCATGTGATGTTTTTGCGTATGATGGGGGTATGAAACTGGGGGGGGATAGTGAAGAAATGAAGCCTCCATTAGAGGATGCAGTGATGTGGGAGCCTACAATGGGAAGGCTAGTGGCAGCAGTAAAGCGAGCTTTGAATGTGCGGGTAAGGGAAAAAGAAGAGGGCAAAGAGAGAATATTTTTCAACTAATTTTATCTGGAATAAATTTTTTTAGTTTGATCTTGATGGGGGGGTGCCCCAATGTAGTGAGTAATTTTATTGTTGAGAGGCGGGGCTAAAACCGTTAGACCCCTTAGCCCATAAAATTTTCCCGGGGTTAAAAATTTTTATGGTGGACTAAGGTGAAAAAGCAAGCCTTGTTGGGTTTTTCCATTGGAAGGATGGGATTGTTGGGGTATTTTGTGCCAATGAAAAAAGTATTGTTGTTGGGGGGCCGGGGAAAATTTATGGAAGGTTGTTCATGATGGTTTTCAAAAAAGTTACGCTTGTTCCCAAGGGAAAATTTTAAAAACCTTAAAAACTTTAACCCCTAAACAAGTTTTTGAGGATTATTTGTAGCAAAAAAAACGTCTTTTAAAAAACACAAGGGAAGGGAAAAGCAGAGGGGGGAGTGAGAGAGCAAAAGACAATGGAAGAAAAAGGAAAAAAAAAAGAAAGATAAAAAAAAAAAAGGAGGGAAGGCAAAAGGGGATTTTGGAGGGGCCAGTTGAAGGGGGATCAACTTTGGGGGGTGAGAAAAAAGGAGAGGGTTTTCCTTTGCAAAAGGGAGATTTTGTGGCAAGAGCGGGGGTGTAGTAAGGAAGCGTTAGTGTGGGGTCCCCATGTTGTTTTGGTTTTTTAAAGAAACATGTTTTTTTTTCTAACAAAATTTCTAATGTTTGCTAGTGTGGTTGTGTCCCTTTGCGGGTTTTAAAAGTTTTCCAAAGGAACCCAAAAGGGCAGGTAGATGGTTAATGGGAAGGGGAAAGGGTAGTTTGGAAGGAATATCCATTGCAGTGCCTGTTGATTTTGGTGCCTAAGAAGGATGGGGCTGGGGAATGTGTTTTTTATCCGCGCCATCAACAATTTAGATAAATTTTTATCATCCCATTCCTTTTTAGAGACTGAAAAAAAAATCCGACAGACCATATTAGGGCAAAGAAAAGAAGGATTTAAACTTGGTTGGGGCCCCTTTAGTAATCGACCCCGGGAATTTTTATATATTAAAAATCCCCTTTTTATTATTTTTTATTGGGGGTTTTCCAACAGGCACACTTTCCCCAAATTTATAGGGGAAGGACAAACTCCCTCAGACTCAGCTTGTGGGGTTTTCCATGGACCGACCTGAACCGGTGATAGCTGGGTCGATGGATCCT